>JAZKJV010006767.1:0-637471 GCA_037367405.1 Ottelia alismoides
TGGTGCATGTTGTCCATCTTTTCGGACATGGTAGGGGAGTGCTTGGAGGTCTTCATGGACGACTTTTCGGTCTACGGCGACGAATTTGACTCCTATCTTGACTGCTGATAACTAGGAATTTCTAATGGTCTTGTGATCCACACAAGGTGGGAACACAAAGGTCGCTGCGGTAACCGCTAAAAATCCCTAATTAATCAACAATTAACCCACAATCAATAAATCAAACAATGACAAGCAGAAAGTGGATTTAAACTTTATTTTTAACTCTACATAAAAGATGTATAGATGCAAGTACGTAGAGAGTTCGAACACAGGGAGCAAGGCAGGATAGATCAACAAGTGTGTGTGTATGTGTGTGAATGTGATGTAATTGTCTACACTATGCAATGCAAATATTTTTGTGGGTTTTTAACTTTTAATTTTTTTATTTAGTTTTTAATTTTGTATTTTGATTTTTAATTTTCTGATTTTTTTATTTTCTTTTTAGATTTTATATTTTTCTAAATTTTCTTTTTCAATATTGGAATATATATATATATAATATAAGAAAGGAGGTGATAGGCTATTTATAAAAATAGGGAAAATAGTCAAAAATTAGGAAATAAAATCTTTTTTGTCTTTTTATAATTTTTTATAATTTTTGTGATTTTTGGGTATTTTTTCAAATATTTTTGATATTTTTAAAAGGCAAAATAGAGAAAAACAGTGACTTAACTACTGGCTGAAATTAAAATGGGAAGGAAAAATATCAAATTTTCCCAAATAAATTTAATATAAAGATAATAAAATAAGGAATATACAGAACCTGAGATTTCATTTTTTAGAGTATTCTATGATTTTATAGGTTTTTTTGAATTTTTTAGGTATTTTCGAATTTTTAGGTCTTTTGTTTTGAGATTTTTAGTGATTTTTGGATTGACACTAGAATAGAATAAAATAGACAGTCGATAATTTTTTTGGAATTTTTCAAAGTGTTTTAATATTTTTTTTGGTATTTTTTAAGCTAGACAGTAGCTAAAATGCATGTTTTTTATTTTTAATAAATATAAAAATGCAACAAAAATAAAAACTAAAAATATGATGTAAAAGTGCAAGTTAACAGGAGCTTAATATGATTTTTGTGGAATTTTTGGGGTTTTAATGGTGCGTGAAATAAATAAGACAAGCACACAAAAATAATCAGCGTGGTGATGAAACCACATTTCATCATCTTTATTCTATCATTTTGGCACCAAAAACCCTAGCAAATGCCTGTAAATATCCTTAAATAGAGCATCTTAGCATTCATGCATGTGCATTCAGATAGTGTCTAAAATACTGTAATTAAGGCCAAAATTATAGAATAAATAAAGAAAAGAAAAAGAATAAAATATTGTAAATATTTTATGACCCAAAACCCCCGAGACCTAGGCATCTTGATGAATAGGTCGACAAGGAATAAAGTAGGGGGAGATAAGGTCAGAAATACAGAGAAAATACCTTTAAATTCTATTCATTCTTTATTCATTTTGGGACCTATTTTTGGTTCCACTTTTTATTCATCAAATAAAGAAACTTCGTACATGAAAGTTGTAGATAATTAAATAAAGAAAAATACAAAATTGATTTCACAGAAAAATAATGTACAGATAAAAAGTTATGGTCTGAATAAAATTCCAGAATGCCAACTTCCCAGACCCGTATCTCACAAACGGAAACTCCAAATGCGGCATACTCACCTTTAATTGTATATAGAAGAAAATAAGCTATTTAATGGCGGTGGTTTCGCATTTGGCGGAGCTACGGTTTGAAAGTTGAGTTTTGGACCCCTATTGTATACTTGTACTGAATAAAATATTCAATTTATTCTTTATTTATTATTAATTCATTTTTGTATTTTTATAATGTTGTAAACATTACTTATAATAATTATGTACATTGAACTAAGAATAAAAACCTAAATAAAAAAACAAAAATAAAATACTTAAAAATAAAATACATAGATACATAACCTGTACATATACCTATACAAAGCACTCTTATATTTTATTTAATACACAAAACATATCAGAAAAATAAAATAAAAATATATATGTGTATATAAAAGTATTCTACAATTTTATAAAATACTAAATAAAAATAATAAAATTAAAATACACAAAATAAAAATAAAATACTTAAATATATAGATATATATACTATAAAGGGCATAAATGCAAACTTATAAAAATATATATCATAAAAATAATTAAAAATCGGAATTAAATACTATATAATATAATAAATATTTTTTATTTAATAACCAAAATAAAATAATAACGTTTACTATTTTTAATTGATTTTTTAAGGGGATTTTTCCTGGTTGGTCCACGTGGACCAACCAGGATGGTCTAACAGTTGACCCCGGTCAACTGTCTGACCTACTCCCATAGGCTTTGTCAGAGTGCGTTTTTGTCCCTTTTCGCGATTTTTTCGAGGCCATTCCTTACATCTTCTCGCAATACTTCCGTCTGCAATGTTGTTCCTTGGACATCGGGCATACACGCCCTTAGGTTGCCTCGTTCATCGCGTCTCTGGGTCAATGGATACGCTTCGATCTTTGGGCCTCGACAACCACATTCAAAACCGAACCCCCCTTCTTCCTCTTCCTTTTTGAACCACCTTTGGATCAGCTTAGACATCCGGATGCGGGTAGGGACGTGCTCCAGTGACAGGGGAGCCATTCCACACCTCCGTTGAGGTACGACGAAGGTCTGAAGGTGCGATTCCAGCCAACCTCCGGCAGCCGCCGTCGAGGTACCCCCTCCCTCGCCCGACCTGGGCTCAAGGCTGTGCTTCCCTTAGTCTTTTTCACTGTCATTACACTCCTTACCATCCCCGCTTCATTTTTCCTCATTTATCCCTTTCATCCGCGCGTCGATTCGCCAAATCGACCATCGCCGGAGCTATCTCCGGCCATAGTTGTTCTCAGCGCCACTCCCCTCCATCGATCACGCATCCCCACGCCTCCGCGAGGTCCAGGCAATTTGCCCTGGACCTTTTCACCATTTCTTGCAGGTCAAAGAGCAGTGAACGCACCTGGAATGCATTTTGCGAACTTCGCCGGAGATACCTGGAGCTGAGAGCTCCGCCGCCTCCGCGCCCGCACCTCGACGCCTCTCCGACGAATCCGAGCCTTCCAGTCCACAGAGTGACCTCCCAGGAGTCTGCAGCTCCATTTTGAAGCCTATCCACAGCCTGAGGAGCGAGATCGGAGTCAGGGAAGTCCGCCTCCGCCGGTGTTCTTCCCTGTTCTTCCTCCTCGCTTTTCTACCATCTGATCGAGCCGCAGCTCCAGATCCAACATCGGCCGTCCGATCCATCCTCGCCAGTACCGTCCGATTCTTCCCCGCGATCTAATCTCAGCGGTCCACGGGCGAACCGTCATCGCGCTCGGAGGAGATGCCACGTGGATAAGTGGCGTGCCCTACGCCGTTGGATCGCGCCTGAAGCCCAACCGTTGGATGTCCGCCACGCGTCATCACCTTCGCCAACGCCGTCGGATCGCCTATGCGAGGGTATTTTGCAGTCAACCCCCGCTTATTTTGTAATTTCTATTCAGTCCAAAAACTTTGTTGCGTAGTTTAAATATTTTTGTAATATTTGCATAGAGACCCCCAAGCTTTCAATATTTGCATCCAGGTCCTTCGCCACGTCACCTCACGTGACCTGTACACGTGAGGTGGGGGCATTTTGCAAGGACACCCTCGGTCAGTTGTGTATTTCGTTTTAGTACTAAAACCTTCGTATCACGTGTAAATTTTTTGGAGATTCTGCATGTAAGTCCTCTGGGGTCTTGGATTTTGCATTCTAGTCCTCGCCAGGCGCGTGCAAGTCACGCGCCCTGGTGGGAAAATTGCTCACGAACCCGGGCGGGTTTTGTAATTGCATTTTGGTGCCATAAATTCAACATTCAGTTCAAAATTTTGTGGAAATTTGCACGTATGCCCCTGGATGTATGTTAAATTGCATTTATACCCCTGCCAGGCCTGTTTAATGATTAGATGCTTGTTGTATTTATTTAACCTATCATTTTCAATCCAAAAATTCCCACAAAAATAGGGTTAAGCTCCTGGACACGTGTACCTTGACGCTATCATTTTAGTTTTTGATTTTATTTTATTTTTATATTTATTAAAAATCAAAAACATGCTATTTGTGCACTGTCTAGCTTAGAAAATACCAAAAAAATATTAAAACACCTCTAAAAATTCCAAAAAAATTACCTAGTGTCTATTTTATCATCTTTTAGTGTTAGTTCAAAAATCACTAAAAATCTCAAAAGAAAAACACTAAAAATTTAAAAACACTCAAAAACTTCAAAAAAATATATAAAATAGTAGAAAACTCCAAAAATCAAAAATTCAGTTCCTGTTTGTTCCTTATTTTGTCCTTTTTATTTGAAAAATGGTGTGAAAATTTTTAGCTACTGGTTGCTATTTTTAAATCCCATTTTACTCACAGCCAGCACCCTTTCCACTGTTTTGCCTTATTTCAGCATTTAAAAATACCAAAAACACCTTGAAAACCCCCAAAAATTACAAAAACAGTAAAAAATCCTAAAAATACCAAAAATATTTAACTTCTGAATTTTTGGTTATTTTTGCACCTTTTTATAAATACTTCATCTTGTCTTTTATTAAATTGTCTTTACTTTCCAATATTGAAAAAAAAGAAAAATATAAAAATATAAAATATAAAATATAAAAATCAGAAAATTAAAAATCAAAATACAAAATAAAAAAATTAAATTAAAAATAAAATAAAATAAATTTAAAATTAAAAACCCACAAAAATTCCTTTGCTTGCTTGCTTAGTGTAGACACATCACACACTCACTTGAGCACATTTTTGAACTACCCTGCTTGCTCCCTGTGTTCGAACTCTCTACATACTTGTCACTATACACCATTTGTGCAGAGTTAAAAATAAATTTTAACTCCACATTAGTTCTAATTTATTGATCTTTAGTGTGGGTTAATTGTTGATTAATTTCAGAATTTGTGTGGTCAAACACCGACTGTTGACTCGCCTTGTGAGTTGATACAACCACATCGATTTTTTGGGATTATCACGTGGCAGGGGTATAAGTGCAAATATCAAAACATCTAGGGGCACAGTTGCAAATTTCACACAAAGATTATAACTAAATATTCAATTTAATGGATCAAATATAAAATACAAGACCCGCAGGGTCACGCCTACAAAATGTCCACTAGGGCGCGTGACTAGCGCGCGCCTGGGAGGGACCTAGGTGCAATTTTCAAAACCCCCGGGGGCTTACATGCAAATATCCCAAAGATTTTACACTGCAATTTAAAGTTCGGGTACTGAAAAGAAATACACAAATAGCCGAGGGCCTCGCTGCAAAAAGCCCCGCGCCTCACGTGAACAGGTCACGTGAGGTGACGTGACCGAGGACCGACTTGCAAATACTTAAACTTCAAGGGACTATTTATAAATATTAAAAAATACTTTTAAACGTCAATTGAAAGTTTCTGGACTAAAAGAAAAATACAAAATGGCGCGGGGTATACTTGCAAAATGTCCACGCCTGGGCGAGATCGGACGGCTGTGGACCGTCCACTTGACGCGTGGTGCGCCCTCGACGCGCGATGACGGTTCAGCTGCAACGGCTGCGATTAGATCTCCCTTGGACGATCTGAAGGTTGATGCGCAATGAGGACGGTGGCTGTATAATCTGGAGGCGCGACTCAATCCAACGGTGGTGAAGCGTGGAGGAAGAACGGGGAAGAACGTCGGCGAGGCGAACTTCCCCGAGGCAGATTTCCTAGCTCCGGTGGCTTCTGGACTTCAAAATGGAGCTGCGGCCTCCTGGCGGTGTCCTCTAGATACTGATGGGCCCAAAAATCCTCGGCGGTGGCTGAGGTTCACCGGAGAGGCTGGCGGAGCTGGGAGAGCTCGAGCAGCTCCGGCGAAGCCAAAATGGCCCCTGGGTGTGCGATAAAGTCCAAACACCTGCAAAAAAGTGTGAGAGGACCCAGGGCAAAGTGCATGGGTCCCGCGGTGGCGAGAAGGCGGCGCAAAACGACGGTTGGGCTCTCGGTCGGAGGTGCGCTCCGGCGAGGTGATCAAATGGGGCGATTGGATGGATAATTTTCGAAATTTTTAGAGGGCTTTTAATCCTAGGGCTAAGGCAAATAAAATGCAAAAGAAATAACACGAAAGTAAGGCTGCCTCGACGGTCGTGACCGGAGGGAAGTACCTTGATGCTGGCGAGGGTGGCGGAGGTCGTGGAAGCTGCCTCGAGCCTTGCTCGACCCGCCTGAGGCTCGCTGAAGGGAGCTGTCACCTCCCTGGATCGATTAGGCGCGAAAGGGGAGCTTGGCTATGGAAATGAGGGGTTCCATTTTTGAATGGAAGTCAGAGGTTTGGTTATAAGGGGTTTGACTCGATGACAAGGGTGGTCCAAAGACCAAGGATTATCGAGCGAATCTTTGATTCGTGGCCTGAGGTGATTCATTGGCATGAATCATGGATATGCGAGCGACAAAAGTCACGAAGGAACTATCATGGATGGGTGAAAGATCAGGTCTCGAAAAATTGTCAAAGACGACGAAAAACGAGGCTTCTGACACAGGCTAGGAGGAAGGTCAGGCTGTTGACCTCGGTCAACGAGCCAGACCACCCGGTTGGTCCACGTGGACCAACCAGGAAAAACCTCCTGGAAAAAGATTAAAAATTCATTTAAAAATAGAAAATGGTCAAATTAAATTTTGGTTATTAAATAAAAAAATATTTATTATTTTATTTAGTATTTTATTCTGATTTTTAATTATTTTTATGAGGTATATTTTAACAAGTTGCTTTTTATAGCCTATATAGGTATAGGTAATATATTTTATTATTTTATTTTTATTTTGTGATTTTAATTTATTTATTTTTATTTAGTATTTTATCAAATTATAAAATATTTTTATATACTTAATTATATTTTTATTTATTTTTCTGAATTGTTTTGTATATTAAATAAAATAAAAGTATTAACTATATAGGTTTGTGTATAGTTCTTATACATATGTATTAGATATATACAGGTATTTTATTTTGTATTCCTTTTATGTTTTTTTTCTGATTTAAACACACAAATATATTATAAGTAATATTTACAAAATTATAAATTATAAAAATACAAAATAATAAATAAATAATAAATTGAATATTTTACTCTGTACAATTATACAATGAGGGTCCAAAAACTCGACTTTCAAACCGTAGCTCCACCAAATGTGAAACCACCGCCATTAAATAGTTTATTTTATTCTATATACAATTAAAGGTGAGTTTGCTGCATTTGGAGTTTTCAGTTGTGAGATACGGGTTTGGGAATTTGGGATTCTGGGTTTTTATTCAGACCATACCTTTTTATTTGTACATTATTTTTCAGTGAAATAAATTTTGTATTTTTCTTTATTTAATTATCTAAAACTTTTATGTACAAAGTTTCTTTATTTGATGTATAAAAAGTGGAACCAAAAATAGGTCCCAAAATGAATAAAAAAAGGAATGAAATGAATAGGTATTTATACTGTATTTTGACCCTTATCTCCCCCTACTTTATTCCTTGTCGACCTATTCATCAAGATGCCTAGGCCTCGGGGTTTTGGGTCATAAAATATTTACAATATTTTATTCTTTTTCTTTTGTTTTATTTATTCTATAATTTTGGCTTTAATTACAGTATTTTATACACTATTTATATGCACATGCATGAATGCTAAGATGCATGAGTTAAGCCTATTTACACGCATTTGCTAGGATTTTTGAGGTCAAAATGATAGAATAAAGATGATGAAATGTGGATTTATCAACTGCCTAGATCGCGTCCTCCAGCGATGTATTGAGGTGCACCTAGTGCTTTCTTGGGAGAAGAGTCACTTCATGGTGATTCAAGGGATGGTGCTTGGCCATATCATCTCCAACAGAACATGGAGGTTGATCTGAACAAGGTGGATATCATTAGGAAACTCAGTCCACCGTCCAACTTGCGGCAGTTACGGTCTTTTCTGGGGTACGTCGGTTTCTACCGACGATTCATTCATGATTTCAGCCGGATCGCCTGACCGTTAACTGATCTGCTGATGAAAGACACCAAGTTCATTGTGGATGATAAGTGTCTAGCGTCATTTGAGACTCTCAAGAGTCTAGTTGTTGAGGCTCCTGTCCTACAGCTGCCTGATTGGTCTCTCCCACTCGAGATCATGACGGATGCCTTCGATTTTGCTGTAGGGGTCGTGCTGGGACAGAGGAGGGATGGAGTCCCCTTTGCTATTCACTACGCTAGTCGGACTTTGGATGCAGCTCAGAGGAACTACACAGTCACTAAGAAGGAGATGCTAGCCGTAGTGTTTGCCCTAGATAAGTTCAGATCGTACATCATTGGATCTAGAGTGACCATCTTCACTGATCATACCGCCATCTGGTACCTCATGGCAAAGAAGGATGCCAAAGCCAGATTGACCAGATGGATCCTTCTACTCCAGGAGTTTGATATAGAGATTAAGGACAAGCCTGGAGTCAAGAATGTGGTGCCGGATCATCTCTCCTGATTGGAGTATCTTGAGGATTCTGAGCAGATCGAGCCTATTTGTGAGACCTTCCCAGATGAGGCGATCCTTGCTATTGCCTCTCTCCCGTGGTATGCCGATAATGTGAACTTTCTTGTTGCCAAGAAAGTCCCACAGGATTGGCCCAGGTAGAGACTTGAGACCTTCCTTGCGAAGGCCAAGTTCTATCACTGGGAGCATCCCGTCCTTTATCAAGAAGGAGGGGATAGCGTCTGGCGTAGGTGCATTCCTCAGAAGGAGCACCATGGCGTCCTCACTTAAAACCACAAGCTTGAGGCAGGAGGACACCACTCTGGGAGGAGAACAGCACAGAAAGTGCTCCAATCCGGCCTATGGTGACCTACCCTCTTCAAGGACTCTGATGAGTTCGTGAAGAGGTGTACTGACTGTCAGAGGATGGGCACTTGTGGACAGCGTGATATGATGCCGATGCAGCTCTATCACTTCTGTGAGGTTTTTGACGCATGGGGCATCGATTTCATGGGTCCATTCCCTAGGAGTCAGGGATTTGAGTACATTCTGTTGGCTGTGGATTATGTTAGTCGTTGGGTTGAGGCCATCCCCGCCCGAACCGCAGATGCTAGGACTGTTCGCATATTTTTGAGGAAGAATATCATTTTATGGTTCGGGGCACCTCGAGTGTTGATATCTGATGGGGGGTCTCATTTCGTCAATGGCAAGGTAAAGGCCCTTACTATCGAGTTCAGCATAGACCATCGAGTAGCCACACCATACCATCCTCAGACCAATGGTCTTGCTGAAGTGTCGAACAGGGAGATCAAGACTATATTGCAGAAGGTCGTCCGCCCTGACCGAAAGGATTGGTCACAGCTTTTGGATGCGGTCTTGTGGGCATATCAGACGTCCTTCAAGACACCGTTGGGTACGTCTCCCTTTCGCCTCGTTTATGGCAAGCCCTGCCATTTACCTGTTGAGCTTAGACATAGGTCACTCTAGGCAGTTACAGATATTATCGTGGATCCAGTGAGTATAGGAGACCAGAGGAGGGCAGAGTTAGCAGCCCTGGAGGAGCTTCGTGATGCAATATTTTTTAGCAGCCAACAGTACAAGGAGAGAGTGAAGGAGTGGCATGATTCTCATATCCGCCACAAGCAGTTTGAGCCAGGACAGCGAGTATGGTTGTTCGATGCCAGGTTGAGATTATTTCCAGGGAAGCTACAGAGCAAATGGAAGGGACCCTATTTGGTTAGAAAGGTACACGACAATGGGAGTATTGATATATCTGAGTTGTCTTCTGAGAGTACCTTTCGTGTTAACGGGCAGCGGCTCAAGCCATATCTAGATCTTGAGCCGTTGGTCGTTGACGTTGCCCCGATTCATTTTGCGTGAGATGTGGTCTCTTGACTCACGTCTATTGCATCTCACGCCTGATTATCACTATTCTCCTGACTTGTATAGATCCAGTTGTCCATATCACATTATTCTTCAGTCCAACACCCCATTTGCATCTTCGACGTTGCTATACTTAGGGTGCACTTTACCCTAAGTATAGGGGGTGTGAGGCTTTTGAGTTTCTTTTGATTCATTTCTACCTATGTTTTTTTGCCTATACTTAGGGATATTTTACCCTAAGTATAGGGGAGGTAGACCCTGTACATTCTCACTCGGATTTCCCTTTGTGTACCGTCTGCTATACTTAAGATTATTTGATCCTAAGTATAGGGGAAACCCTGAGATCTCTTGCATTTCGATTCTTTCATTCGTCTTTGTATATAGCCTTCCTTTTCACTTCCCTATACTAAGCACGAAATATGTCTTCTTCATCGCTCTTGACTCTGAGGACATCATTCGAGCTAAGTATAGGGGGTGTGTATATATTTCATATATACTTTAGCCATAACTCGTACTTTGTGTGAGTGTGTTAATAAATAAAAATGGCTAAAACCCAAAAATCCATAAAAATTAAAAAAATTTCCTTATAAATAAAATTCTTTTATTGAACGTACATAGCTAGTTGTACAAATTATTTTTATAAAAATGTTTGTAAAAATCTTTTGTGTAAATAGCTTGTAAATATGTTGATATCAAAATTATGTATATAGTACAAATTTTTTGTAAAATGTTTTGAAAATCAAAAGTTTGGAAAAACCTTGTGTAAATTTGTGTAAATATTTTGCAAAACTTGCATTCATGCATACATCCATGTTTTCAAAACATTTTTCGAAAATTTTGCACATGTGTAAATATTTTGTAAATTGCATCTTTGTAAATATTTGTATAGTTTTTCCTGGATCATAGTTGACATTTAAACTAGCCTGGAATTAAATTGAAAAATGGAGCTTGGTTAAGATCTTAATCCACCTAATTCTAAGAGGAACCTTGTAAAGCTTAGGGTTGAGACTTTTTAGATCCATGGTGACTTAATTCTTTGAGTCCACTAGGCTATGATCATATGTCATCTCGATGAGCCTAAGTAGAGCACTTAACAACACACACATGACTCATGAAGACAATGGCTTTACTTGGACCCGCACTTTACACCGAGCTCTCTATGGATGAGGTGGTGAGGAGGCAGTCTTCCTTGATGTGGTGTAGCTTATGAGGGTAGTACTTCTAGGCGGAACCTCTCTTCTTCTTATAGTGAAGGAAGTGTGTCTCAACTTGGTCTGGTTGCCATGAGGTCTAACGACAGGAGTTGTGGTTTGCAATAATGCTTCAAAAGAGGGATAGTCTACTGGCTCAAGAGGAAAAACTCCTTATGTATATATGTTGCACCTTGTAGATATGTTGTACAGATGCACATCAAAAAAATGCAAAAAGAAAATAACTCCAAAAAAGTGGTGGATCTGATAGAAAATGATAATCCCACCGGAGTGTATATAGTGCAATAAGCAAAGCTTGAGACTCATGTTCCATCTTATGTAGCTTGCAGCAGGGAGACTTAGCTACACTGGTTGAGCTCCCAAGGATACATGGCTACACTGGCCATGGTCCATTATCTTCTTCCCCCTCTTCTTGAGCCGGTTGAACTTGAACTTAGAAGGGAATACCCCTCTCCTCGAGGAAAGAGTGGCCAGACTAGGGCATTAGAGTTACCTTGTTGGGGAGGGTTGTCATTTTGCTACTTCTGAGGTGGAGAGTTGTACCTCACTTACACTGTACAAGGAAAGATTCATGGTCTTCAGGGTTTGTGCATGTAGACTTGTTCTGATCTGGATTATTGAGGAGTCTTGTCTATAGATTAGTGGAACTTAGAGGCTGTTTAGAGGCTGTTAAGTTTTAAACCTAAGTCCAAATAAGGTTCTGACACATTAATAATCCAAAGATCTGACCGAGCTCCATACTCCAATTTAATGAAGGCAAGTTTAATAATCAGCATTGATTCATTCATCTTTCCCCTCTTTTTCTTTCCTTTTTCTTTTTCACTTCTTTTTCAAATGTGTTTGCTAAGGGACTAGCAAAGTTAAGTATAGGGGAGTGATGAATCCTCATTCATCACTCTATATTCTTTTATTTTAGATAAAAACCATTGCAAAACACCATGTATATATGTGTAAATAAAATAATTTATCAAAAAGCATGCATTGTGTAAATTATAATAATTAGCATGTTTTTGTGCAAAAATGAAAGAATAAAGGAATAAAGAAAAAAAGGGAAATATTTAGAATAAATATTGAGTGACCTGAACCCAAGGAAAGGCTCCACAAGGGCCTGACCGCAAAATAAATTAAGTAGAGAGAGATAGGGTGACTCAACATGGTATAAATACCACTCTTTATGTAAATATTTTATTTTCTAAAAATAAAAATTATTTATGTGATCCCCATATTTTATACATATTTATAAAAATAAAAATAAAATAAAAATGGGAAAACAAAAGAAAAATAAAAATAAATACCTTCTCTCTTATCAGTGTATATATACCATGTATATAAAATAAAATACCTATTTATTTCCCCCTTGTAAATAAGTAATAAAAATCCAATAAAAATCATTTTATATTCCATATTTTATGATGTAAATAAATAAAATATAAAATTAGAATAAATATATATAAATAAAATATTTAAAAATAAAAATAAAAAACACATAGGTAACTATACCTGTATATAATAATATAATGTAAATACATAATTTATTATTTAAAAAAAATAAAAAAACACTAAAAATTTCTTTGAAAATAAATAAACATTTTTCATTTTGAAATAAAGCCATTTACTTTTTTTAATTTAATTTACAAATAATTAATAATTGACAGCTCCTGATTGGTCCACGGGGGATGTTGACCCCCGGTCAACTCTCCCCCCAGGACCACTGGACCCGCGGATATGTGCCCCGACCCGATCTTCTCCCCTTTTTCCAAGCACGATCCGACCATCGTTAATCCAAACCCCGGGCTACGAATATACATGATACATCCCTAATCCACGCCCGGGGATCTTCCTAGGGATCCGTGCACCAGAATTCCATGCCCGACTCCCTCTTTGTTGGACCCCTACCACTATATAGTTGTGTCTTCCTCCGCCATTTGCGGAACCTTTGGCTCCCGTCTTCGACTCCCAAGATCTCCACCATCATCCTTGGGTGACAGCGAGTGATTGCGACTGTCTGAGTGAGGATTTGGAGGTGTGTAGCCCAGGTCCGGTGACCATCGTCGTCGTGCTCTGCCGCCGGCGTAGCTTGAGCCTCTGGAGGCGACGCTCTATCGAGGCGAATATCATCGGAGAACCAGCGTCTCCTCCCCAGTCGACTCTGACCATCAGGTAGACTCTTTAGCCTCTAGTCCATAGTTCATCTTCGATTTTCACCTTCCAGCTCCGCCAGCTCCGCCCAAGTGGCCGGAGCTCCGCCAGTTCACCCCATCCGTATCGATCGACTCCTCGACCCATCAACACCCTCCGTCCATGATCTGATCACCTCGAACTGGGCTATCGGAGCCTAGATCGAGTAGGGTTCCATCTGCCACCTTCGCCGGACCCCCCCCCCCCCCCCGTTGCTCATCCACGCCGCTTCTCTTCCTCATTTTGCCAATAACCTATGCCGGAGCGTCCCTCTGAATAAGAGCTTCTTTTGCAGGTCAATAAGCGCAGGAAACCCCCCTTGGCCGTGCTTCCACCCTTCGCTGGAGCAGCCCCAGGTCCCTCCTCTCTCGCTGGAGGATCCGACCATCAGGGGCTTCATCGGAGTCCATCACTCGACGCGGAACGCCATCGCAAGGAGAACCCCCTTCTCTGATCTTCCATCGGACGCCGAGATCCCTCCCAGCTAGTCGGAGAAGCTCTTCCAGGAGGAGTTCTTCCAGATCCTCTCGTAGCCGTTGGATCGTCCTTTTGTGCCAGTTATCATCAGGGCCGCACGTAGACTACCACCGTCAGACCGTCAGATCCATGATCTGACGGCTACGTTCTCCCCACGTTCTCCCTCGCACCAGCACCGTTGGATTCTCCAGGAGGCATCATCAAGACCGTGCACCCGCAGCCATCCCACGCTCGACACCCGGCACTCACGCCCCCTGCACGCGCCTCGGCTGGGTAACTTGCGCCTACACCCCTACAGTTTGCTTTAGTTTTCATTTACTCTATTAAATAAATGTCCACCTTTAGTTATTTTGCATATTTGGACCTCTAGTTTCATTTATTTACTTTTTAGTCCCTACCTTGTGGAGACATGTGCTTCGATACGTGCTTGTATGGACATTTTGCAGTAGTAATCCTAGAGTTCTTGGTTGTTACAGTTTGTATCTTTAGAAATAGGATTTACACTTTGGTCCCTGTGATTGTGAACCACGTGCTAGGCACGTGATATTGTGGGAAAATTGCATGTTTGGGGTTGGGGGTTTTGTGACCGTTCTGGATTGAAACTTATGTTTTGAATATTGCATGTATGCTCCTATGCGTACAGCATTGGACATGTGCGGATTTGATGTGATTTTTGCACTGATACCCTTCTAGTTTTCGTACATGTTATTCATTCAGCCCTGAAACTTTGTTTTTATTGCATATAGCTCCCTGTGTGTTGTAGCTCTTATTTTTATTAAATAAAATATCAAATTAAATCCAAAACTGGTGGTGGAAACATGGCTCCTACCACTGTGTAAAAATTTCACTAAATTTTTGGGACATTTTTGTTGCTTTTTGCTATTTTTAATAAATCAAAAACCTTCATTTTTGCTACTGCTTGAAAGAGAAAATCAACTAAAAATATAAAAACTCATCTAAAAATTACAAAAAATTAGGGTTGTTT
Source organism: Ottelia alismoides (assembly GCA_037367405.1). Taxonomy (NCBI): domain Eukaryota; kingdom Viridiplantae; phylum Streptophyta; class Magnoliopsida; order Alismatales; family Hydrocharitaceae; genus Ottelia; species Ottelia alismoides. The sequence continues at coordinate 14,811 of JAZKJV010006767.1, forward strand.
ATTTTGTTGTGTTTGAGCTTCAGTTTGATTTTTAGCTTATTTGGAATTATAAAACCCATAAAAATTAAAAAACCCTAAAAACCTTATAAAATTATTAAAAAATCCATAAAAATAAACAAAATACAATTTTGGTTTCTTTAGTTTAGTTTTTACTTTACTTTTCATAAAAATTGCCCTCAGATTTTTACAAGCTAATTAGTTATTTTTAATTAGCCTTTCAAATCTGATTGCACACTCATTCATTGTTTTTGACCTTTTTGATTTTTATAAAATCAACTAAAAATCATAAAATTCTTAGAAAATCAAAAAAAAATACTTAAAAACATAAAATATATAAAAACAATTTTATTTGATTTTTCTGGCTTGATTTGTTGTGTTTTATACATAGTTGTTTGTGTGCTTTCTCCTTTGTTTTTGTATTTTTCTTATAATTAAAAACATAAAAAATTTAAAAATATTTAAAAACCCACCAAAAACACTTCTTTTTATTTTATTTTCTTTTTTGACTACTTTGTAGGCCGTCTCGGCCAATCCGTGCTCCTTGAGTTCGACCCTGGTCTCTTTCAATTTTATTGATTTATTTTCTTATTTTGGTGGTCTCTGATTTGATTGACTGACTGAGTCTCGAGATCCGGGTCGCAATGATCCTTGATTGATTTTATCCTTACCCGGATCTGTGAGAGGATTTTTCGGTCATCAGGCGGCGCGGCGGGATTCGCGGAGGTTTGACGAGATCGGAGATGGCGGTCATGCGCGAGATCCATGGGGGTGATGGCGGAGAGGCGACCTTATTCCGCAGGGGCGGCGGAGAAAATTTGGGGGATGGAGAAGGAGCAACGACCATCCGATCGGCCGAGATCGGACAGCCGGGATGCCACCACGTGGCAACGAGTGGGACGGCGCAGGTAGCACGTGCAGGGCACGTGTGAAGGAGGCACATGTGAGACTTTTATATTTTTATAAAAACAAAATACATAAAGCCTAAAAATGGGTGACACGTGGCAGCTCCAGGAGCTACCGTGTGTCAGCCCCACAAAAATCGAAAAAATAAATACAAAGAAAAATCTGGAATAAATAGCAAATGACCTTGGATCGAAAAACTTTCTTCACAAAAGTTGCTCGTATTGATGAGATCTACAACTTTCATGAAGTCACCAAACTAAAATCGATAATTTGTGTAAAGTTATATTTTTGGGGTATACCATATACATAGAATACCATGATTTTTGAGTTTTATAATTTTTTTATTTTTAAACCAGATAAAAAGCCAGAAAAAATATGCTAAAATAAAAGATAAATATTTACACATTAATCTAAAATTTTGGATTTTTATTAAAAAGAAAAAGAAAAAATAAAATAAAATACGGAAAAGACGATTTTTGTACAGATTGTTAGTGAAGATTCAGACTCGGTTATTTTCTTTGATTTCAAGCTCAATTTGGATTTGGATTTTTACGCATTTTAATAAAACTTTTATCAAAGAAGACAAATAAAAAAGAAATAAAATAGAATGAGTCAATTTTGTACATAAAATAATAGGTCAAAAACTGCTAAAATGCAAAATGTACAAAAGAAGCCCAAAACCCAACTTTCAGATATGAGCTTCGATTCACTTGAACTTGGTCTTGTTTTAAAGGTAATTGAATGTACATTACTTCAAAAGTAGGATCAAATCGGACACTGTATGAGGAAGATATCAAGGTTTTAGTCCGGAAATCCTAAAACTAGGGTTTGGATTTTTGGTCCACTTATTTAGGTTAGTGATTTTTTTTATATTTTTCATTTATTCTTGTTAGTGATATGTACACAATGGAAGTGGTTTCGGGTCAATTGGAGTTATCATGAATTGGTTAAAAATCAAGGAAGTTAGGTTATTTACAGGTCAATTGGACTGTGATTTATGGCTTCTTATTTTGTGCAAAAATAAGTGATAAAATGTAATTCTTATCAAAACATTCATGAAGGCTAATTATGCAGAATAAATGAAGGAATGCCAATGATTTTTAGGGATTTGAGCTTAATTAATGACTTTTAGAGTGATGAATCTGAGATTCATCATCCCCCTATAATTAAACCATGCTCGTCCCTGAGCATCAAAAGCAATGCAATGAGGTGAAATAAAATTGAGTTCCATACCAAGACCATGAGCAGAAGGTGAAAATGGAACTAGACCTAACCTTTGGATTATTAGTGTGGCGGAACTTCTTTGAGACTTAGAATTTCAAAATCAATAGCCTTCAAGTTCTACACATCATTGTCACAGATTCATTAGATCAATCCTCTTCCCAAAGCATACCCCATGAACATTGAACAATCGACTCATGTGTGTGAAAGGTTTTAGCTCTTCTCATCTAGAATGCCGGACTACCATGCAAATCTCCTCTCTAGTAACTCGTCCTCAGGGAGTGAGGTATTTCCTTCTAAGGTCTGTCGCGTTGTGTTCACAATCGAAATGAGGAAGAAGTTAGAAGAAGGAGAAAAGAACTGGAGGGTAGTCAGTATAATCACCTCTCCTTGTGAAGACGGCCAGTTTAGCCAAGTCTCCACCAAGATCTGTAGGTTTTCTTGAAGCTTGGACCTTTTTGGTTTTTTTTGGTAGTGGCTTCTTTGTATTTGGATTTTTGGCGGTTCTGCTTGGATCTTGTTATGCCTCTACAGATATAGAATCTTTTTTCTGTACATGTTTTGAGGTCTTGAAAAAAATTGGGCCCAGCCGTCCATCCCTTTTCCGAAGCTTTATTTCAACCCGTACTTCGGTCTTTAGATTTCCATGCTACCAGAAAAGAAACTCACACAGTCTTCCAATACCCCGTCTGAGTTGAGCTAAGTGCATAGTGCGAGAGTACAAATTAATTCCCTATTCCATAGTCATACTCAGAATGAAGAGATCGGGTTAGACACTAAGAGTCAAACGATGCACATTGTCATGTGGAACTCGAAGAATTAAGTCAAAGACCTGAAGCTTCTAAAATCCTATTTCTCAGTGAAGTTCCTCTGAAATTTAGGTGGACTAAGGTCAAGTCCAGACCACTCGGTTTCTGCTCATAACTCGGTTCAGAATCCAAGGGCTTTTCATAAATTCAAATGATTGTAATGCTGGATGAAGTGCAGTTGTATGAAATGCAGACACAAATTTATTTTTTTTTTTTACTTTTGATTTTTTTTTATTTTTCAATTTTGAATTTTTTCTTGAAAAAGTTTTTTTAATGCAAAAATGAATAAGAAGCCTTTTTTCAAAAATTTTGGTTGGACACAGTAAGTGTTAGTAGCAAAAAACTCTTTTCTTTTTTTATTTGTTTTTTTCAAGTTAGTGGCCCATCCCGTAAATACATATAGACTTACGTGAAAGTACGAAATATGGGAAAAATATATACACAGTATATATACACACCCCCTATACTCAGCGAGTGTTGTGTCCTCAGACCACAAGAAGCGTAAAGAAGACATAGCTCGGGCTAAGCGTAAGAGAGTGAAAGAAAAAGAAAAGAACAAGATAGATGGATCCTCCCCCCTATACTTAGGTTGTGAACAGTCTAAATATAGAAAGAGAAAATGAGGCGGCCGGGATATGTGAATGAGGAGAGTATATACAGATGGGTATCGATTCCCCCTATACTTAGGCTCTAGTCAGCCTAAGCACAGAAGAAGGGTGGAAAAGAGGCGATCGTGAGAAGGAGTTTGATGAGGGGAATGGTATATATATATGACATCGGTCCCTCCCTATACTTAGGTCTTGGCTTAAGTAGAGGAAGAATATGTACAAGGAGACCGATGTAGTCGGGAGGGAGGGTAGCTGATGATGAAGGCGGTTTTCGGCCGATTTTTTTGTGAGTCCGTGGTGGGAGGTCGTAATGATAAGAAGGAGATGAAGCATATGATTCCCAATCATTATCAATGGTATCTTCAGAGAAATCATGCTGGAGAGTAGATAAAGCGTATGAATCAGATGAAATATAACTATCATCGGAGTTATCCTCAGAGGAATAGTATTTGAAAGTAGGCACACTCCAGGTATTCTTGTCTTTTAGTTTCTTCAGTTGTTTTCTAAGAATTTGTTCCTTCTTGGGATCAAGCGATTTGTCCCCGGATGAATACTCTGAAGCACCAGTCTCAGTCGGCTCATAAGAAATTATTCCAGTATATTTGATGAGACCAGGAGAATCAGCTTTGGATGAATAATAGTGAGGAACGGGAGTCGTCCAACGGGAATCGAAGTTTGGATCCTTTCGAAGATATGGTTTAAGAACTGCCGAACAGACCTCACTCATGTGGATTATCTTTTCCGGACCTGATGAGGGATCATCAGACGATTCTTCTTCCGGAAGGTCAAAGGCGACTTTCTTTTTAGATGAAGAAGTAGTCATTTTGTTTTGTGAAGGTGTTGGTCCACTTGAGTCTCCAGATGAATAACCATTGAATTTTTTCTCCTTGGTCGGTGTTCGTCCCGCGTGTTTGTTCTTAGTTTTCTTGATGTTGGTGCACTCTTGAGTTGGATTGATTTATTCAAGGTAGTCAGAGAAGGACGACTCAGTGTGGGTGATGAATCTCATATTCATCACTCTAAATCTCATTAACTAAGCTCAAATCCCTCAAAATCATTGGCATTTCTGCATTTATTCTGCATAATTAGCATTCATGCATGTTTTAATAAGAACTGCATTTTATCACTTATTTCTGCACAAAATAAGAAGCCAAAAATTCTAGCTAAAATTGACATGTAAATAGCCTAACTTCCTTGATTTTTAACTAATTCATGCTAACTCTGAATGACGCAAAATGACTCTACTGTGTACATATCACTAACAAGAATAAATAAAAAAATACAAAAAATACTAACCCAAATAAGTGGACCAAAAACCCAAACCCTAGTTCTAGGACTCACAGACTAAAACCCTCATATCTTCCTCATCTAGTGTCCGATTTGATACTACTCACTTTTGAACTAATGTAAATTCAATTACCTTCAAAACAAGACCAAGTTCAAGTGAATCGGAGCTCGTATGTGAAAGTTGGGTTTTGGGCCTCTTTTGTACATTTTGTATTTTAGCGGTTTTTCACCTATTATTTTATGTACATAATTAATTTATTTTATTTTATTTCTTTTTCATTTGTCTTTTTTTATGAAAGTTTTATTAAAAAGAGAAAAAAATCCAAATCCAAACTGAGCTTGAAATCAAATAAACTAATCGAGTCCAAGTCTTCACTAACTGTCTGTATAAAATTGGTCTTTTCGTGATTTATTTTATTTCTTATTTTTCTAACTCAATAAAAATCCAAAAAAATTAGATTAATGTGTAAATATTTATCTTTGATTTTACCATATTTTTCTCTGGATTTTTATCTGGTTTAAAAATGACAAAAAATTATAAAACCCAAAAATCAAGGTACTCTATGTACATGGGATACCCCGAAAATGTCACTGTGTGCAATTGATCAATTTTAGTTTCAGTATCTTCATGAAAGTTGTAGATCTCATCGAGACGAGCAATTTTTGTGAAGAAACTTTTTTGATCCGAGGTTTTTGTTATTTCTTTTCTATTTTTCTTTGTATTTATTTTTCGAAATTTGTGGAGCTGACACGTGGCATCTCCTGGAGCCGCTACGTGTCAGCCATTTTTGAAGGATTTTTTATTTCATTTTTTTATAAAAAATCAAAAATTAAAAGGCGACGCACGTGTGGGGCACGTGCCTCCCGCGCACGTGCCCAACACGTGCTTCTCTCCTCGCGCCCCTATCTAGTGCCACGTATCGAAACTCCGGTAGCCCGATCACGGCCGATCGGAAGGCCAGGGCTCATCTCCTTCCGCCCGCACTTTCCCAAATTCGTGTCGCCTGTCGCCCGTTAATTTCGCCGCCATCTCTACCGCACCGCCATACATCTTCGTGCCTCCAATCAATCGGATCTTTGCCTCGAATCTCGACCGACGCTGTCACGATCCGATCTCGTGGAATCCCATCAACTCCATCAGATCCCCTCCAGCGACTACCTTTCTTCTCCGGCGACACCCTCAAGCCCTATAAAAGCCACACCGCCACCCCTCGACAAATTATCAGCCGATTTCACAACAGGTAGGGGAGCAGGGGTGACAGACAGCTCCTCCACCTTCATCCCGGTGAGATCTGGCGCCTCTCATCAACGTTGTCACAGCACCGCCCCGCTTGCTGCTCCGCTCCGAGTTCCTTCCCATCGAGCCAATGCCTCTCCGACATTCGTCACAAGCTACCTCTGACAACAAACATCTTCATCAACTACGTCCCTCCTCCGCACGTCATGACCTCTGCCAACGCTTCCCCCCTTCCTCGACAACTCTTGGCCGAAGCTAGGAGCCTCCGACATCAGCCACCACCTCACGAAGAGAACTGCCATCGACGCCACCTTCGACCACCGTAGGAGGTGGTGACTCTCCTTGGACGCTCCTCCATGCTCTCTTCCAGAAGCCACCTGTGTGCCTCGCCTTCCCCACCGTGTCTGCCGCATCAAGAGCCACCACCGAGCCTCACGCCCTCCGCACCGCCCCTTTCGCCAACACCAGGCGTGAGTCCCAAGACCCCCACGTATGTGCGAGGCACGTGCGCCCGGGGGGGGGGGGGATGTCATCCATCCCCACGGGTCACGTGCTAGGCACGTGACCACGTGGGTAATTTGCAAAGAAGCCCCCCAGGATTCTCATATTTACATCTTCATCCAGCCCCCCAAGGAGCATGTGCGTCGCACGTGCTATCTTGGAAATTTTGCATTTTTACCCCCCCAGACTTATGGTAATTACATCTTAGTCCTTTTGCATTTTATCTTATATATTTATTGCATAAATACCCCTGTATTCCCCCTTTGTTTTGGACAGCTACATTGCATATTTTAATTATTCAAAAATAGGCATTTTGTTTTACAATTAATTCTCTACATTATGGCATATGTTTGATATTTTTGTGATCAGTGGTTAATTAAAAATTAATTATTTTATGAAAAATTGTATATTTTGCCCATCTTGTGCTTTGAAATTTATAATTGATTAACCGTTGCTCTAAAAATTGTCGAAAAATCATGGATTGTAGAAGTAATTGTGTTTAACATTGTGCTAAAAAAGAATTGCATCTACATGCATAGTTGCCTTGTAAAAATCATTTTGCATATTTTAATATTTAATTTTTAATAGGAATTAAATTCCACATTTTTGAGGTTTAGGATTTTTCTGAGATCCATCACCTAGTGATAGATCTTGGATAATTTTATTCCTTGAAAATAATTAGGTTTAATATTTATTATAATTAAATATTGAAATTTACTTCATTTGCATTTAAAAATTCATAAAAAAATCATCTTACATCTAAAAATTCCAAAAATATTACTATGTATTCATTTCATCGTAATTACCATCGTGGCCAAGTTTCATATTTTCCGGGCATCGTTTGATTGATCTGTACATTTTAGTCCCTAAAATGTCCAAAATTGCATTTTGCATCCCTAATTACATAAAAAATACAAAAAACATCTCGAAAACTGTGCACAAACTTTGATAGACAAAATTCTAGGTTGTTCCTTTGCCTCCTTATGTTCGACCTTGGGACTTGCCCAAGTAAAATAAACATAAACCACTTGAATAAATATTGTTAAAAATTTCGTGTGGTTATTTCTTAACCGATTCTGATTGCCCGCCAACAACGAAACGACGTATTTTTAACGCACGACAACACATGATATTTAACATAGGATATTCCAAAACCGTTAGATGGCACTATTGCTGGGGGTCGAACCCGGGTCACCTACGTGACAAACGGGAATACTCACCCCTATACTATAAAAAGATTCTATATCCGTAGGGGCACAACAAGATCCAAGCAGAACTACCAAAAATTCAAATACAAAGAAGCCACTACCAAATAAATATCTGACCAAAAAGGTCCAAGCTTCAAGAAAACCTGAAGATCTTGGTGGAGACTCGGCTACACTGGCCAGCTTCACAAGGAGACGGACTACACTGGCCACCCTCCAGTTCTTTTCTCCTTCTTCTAACTTCTCCCCCAATTCGATTGTGAACTAAGCGCGACAGACCTTAGAAGGAAATACCTGACTCCTCGAGGACGAGTTACTGGAGAGGAGGTTTGCATGGTAGTCCGGCAAGATCATATAAGAAACATATAAGAAATATTTTTCTATGGTGAGGAGGATTGTGAGCCCATGCATATCTCTCGGGATCATATAAGAAACGTTTTTCTATGGTGAGATCCGTGGGAAATGGAACAGTGTGGAGAGTCTCTACATGTTCGTTCTCAATTGACTTGATATTGGAGAACTCCTGAGTTGGATTGATTTGTTCAAGGTAGTCAGAGAAGGTTGACTCAGGATGATCCCATGCATATGTCTCAGGATCATATAAGAAACATTTTTCTATGGTGAGATCTGTGGGAAATGGAACAGTGGGGAGAGTCTCTGCATGTTCGTTCTCAATTGACTTGATATTGGAGCACTCCTAAGTTGGGTTGATTTGTTCAAGGTAGTTAGAGAAGGTTTTGGCTGACTCAGGGCGCGCCCATGCATGTCTCAGGATCATATGAGTCATATATTCGATTTTCTATAGTGAGAGCAGCTGGGAATGAAACAGGGGGAAGAGTCTCTAAACCAATAGTGTCATCAACAATCGTTATCTCAGGTATAGCAACGGGGTAGGGCTCTTCTACCGCTTGATGATTACGACTGTTAAGGACTTCGTGGGTTGCCTCAGAAAATCGTAGTTCCTCAAAGACTGGGTGAGATCGAAGTGCTTCCAATACGGTAAAATTGAGTTCCCAAGTCTCACACTCAATAATTGCCTTAGCTGATGCTAAGAATGGCTTTACGAGAATAATTGGAGACTAGGTGAATTCTCCTTGATGCTCAATATCAATGATCGTAAAATCCACTTTGAGCGGAGAACCTTGGAATGTAATGATGACCGAAATGGTTCCTCTCGGCCGCTTTATCGATCGATCAGCTAGTTGAACAATCTCTCGTATCTTCCTGACAGGTCTGAGTTTGAGCTCATTAAATACAGAGGTCGGGAAGATAATAATTGGTGAGTCATCATCAATTTGATCATGGGTAAATATTGTATCTTTGATTACACAGTCAAATCTGGGCAACCGCTTCACTATGCGGCTCTTGGTTTTTCTCTTCAACACCAAGGAGGTGGCCACTGACAAAATATGCCTTTCAGTCTTTGTTCTTATCCTACCTAACTTTTTCATCATTAATTTGTTCATTACAAATCCTTTGAAGTCGGGGAAATGTTCAATGGCTTGTATCAAGGGAAGTTCAAAAATTAATCTTTTTTCCAGTGCTTCCCGTAAAGTAGGATTCAAATTCTTCAGGTTTTCTTCAGTCTTATTTTTTATGATTTTTTTTGGTTCTTTGATTTTTTTGGTGTTTCCGGTGTGGTGTGGTGATGTGGTCTATTCCGTATATGAGAAGGGATTTTGATTAGCTGAGTAAGAATCAGAGTCCGAGTTATTCCTAGGGGAATAGTATGCAGAAGTGTTGCTTTCAGAGTCATCCCTAGGGTGAATGTTGTCTATGGATTTCTAAATATCCTCGGGGTTCTCAATATTAGATCCAATTATTTCATCCTCCATTTTCGTACCCAAGCCTCCATAAAATAAACTGAGTCGGTCAGTAAAATTTCTGATCTTTTCCTTAATTAATTCGTATCTCTTAGTGATCCTCGAAATGTCGTCCTCCAAAGAATTTTCAGGAGCAGTTTGTGTAGTTTCATGAGTATTCTTTTGTTTTCCAACTTGAGATCCAATCATTTCATCTTCCATTTTCATGTATGAGCTGGGAGAAGATGCTCTCAAAACATATCTTGATTTGTTGTCCTCTGAAAAATTTCTCCTCTAAAATCATGGAAGGAATATGCTCAATAGGATAGAAACCATATGTTTTATGGTGAGATTCAGGCATGTGGAGTTGGTCTGAGTAGAGTTCATTCCTTTGATCATTATTGGTCGGACACTTATACTGTGGAGTCAACATAGAAGGTTTATGTATTTCGATGTCATCAGTCTAGTCCTCTGTATGAGTGTCATGTCTGGAGATGGGGTTCTCATGGGCAATCCAAAATGATAGTTGCTCATTTGTGTTCAAGGGTGGGGGAGGTGGAAGATGCGAAGAAGTGTTAAATTCGATCATATGGTTAGAATCTCCCATGAATGATGGATTGACATTTACATAATATGAAGGATGGATGGTATGATAAGAATATAGAGGATTGACATACGAAGAAGTGGAGACCTCAGTCGGTTGTTTGTTTGTATGATCTGAATACACAGGATTGTCATTCATGAAGTAGATCGAATTTGTTGGATTGATTTATGGGTGAGAGTCTTCTGTGGAAGTTGGATGATGTCTAGGTGGAGGAGGTTTTGAAACTTTGGGTCTAACTGAGACGAATTCATTTTCATAGTATAGCTCTAATGGATATTTGGATAAATGTTCCGTCATTTTTTAAAGAGCTGAAATGAATGACGATTTGGGTTTGACCGAGATGAATTTATTTTCATAATATAGATCAGATGGATACTTGAACAAAAGTTCCATAATCGAAGGAGGTTTATTAGTTGTCATCATGGATCTTGATCAACGATGTTCAAGTGCTTAGGATATTCAACAGAAGAAACCGTAACTGTTTCAGATCAAGAAAGGAGAGTGATGGCACAAGGGTGCGGTTTTTGGATATTCGAGATCGGCTCACGCACACCAATACAAACACAAATTAAACCCCAGGATCACCAACTCATACAATGAAGTCGCAAGAGTTTGGAAATTATCTTTTCGATTTTATTTGGTGATAAGACAATCTTGGAAAAAATTAGCAAGTTGTTAGGTGCCAAAAATTTTCTTAAAGACTATCTGGAATTCTTACGACTAGTTGCACCTACTTTCAGCCAATGAAGGGGTAAGTACGGACCTTAAAACGGCTACCCGTATTACTTAAGGACAGAGCCTTACGCAATGCCCTTTAAACCACCCACTCTGCTAAGGAAATCCGGACCGTTTACCGGCTACCCGTAGATCCTCACTGAGAAGTAGCTAATCGTTTTTAGAATTAGTAGTCAGGAAGAAAATTTCGGAGATGGGCTCTAACCTTAAGTGCCGTCTCTCGCTCACTCAGACAGATAAATTCATCCAAGGTCGGGGTTGCTCTCTCGCAAAAATTCTTGATTTTATGGGTTAATTAAAATCGGCTATATTTAGTAGTCTCAAATATAATTAGGTGATCACTGAAAGTTTAAGGTGAGCACAAATACACGTCTATCGTCCAGTCCCAATTTCCTTTTAAAATTGTGTGACAAGATAGGAGGGAGAAATTCGAGAAAAGTCGATGCACGTGAAAAACGATGATGTATGCTCAGTTAGAATACTTACAGTGATTCATCATAATATCCATGTGGAATGCAATACAAGAATTGAAAAAAATTAGTCTATATGAATGCAAGCCGATGAAAAACTGCACCTAGCAAAAAGTTCTATTAGCCGGGAAGAATTGTGTTGAATTTGACTAAGTTGAACGATCTAATGTGTGTCTCAATTAAGTGAAGTGTGGTCCAAGGTTCTACAAGCACAATCAAAAATTATAGAAGCTGTAATAGCCGTATGTGCAGGTTTATCCTAAGCTCACTTAAGTCGGGCCCCATCCTCACCGGAGAGTGAAACAGGCCACGACAGACCACAGAAAAGGTTTGAGGTTTTTTTACACACGCGAGAGTCCAAACGAAAACCGCTATAAATGAGCAAATAATTACAAAAAACCAATTTCCCTTTGTGGATTGCGTTGGGGGAAATCTACCAAGGCAGATAGATAGACTCCTTTCCCGCTGCTAAGGGAGAGCAAGAAAGGAAAGAAATTGAACCCCTTTTCCTTTTCAGGTACTAAGAGTCCTCTCACTACCAACCAGAAGACTCTGGCTGGATCTTGCCGGTATCAACAACGAGAATCAAGCCCAATGGAAATCCGCCAGTTCTCGGCCTCCTTGGTTGGTCTAGCGGGAGACTGCCTCCCGCCGGATCAACCTACTATGATTCGCACCACGTCGACATATTATTCAAAAGCCACTTGGATCTTGTTTTTGTTTCTGGTACTAGTATCTTACTTTCCTGGATGCCCCACAGATGAGGCCTCCAACTCTTCAAAAGCCGACAAGGCCGATCTCCATCAGGGCTCAGGGCCTTCGATGTCTATCGTTTTTCAAATAAGGAAATATAGGAATGAAAAGGACATATTTAGGGGGATGAAAATAGAGATAGCTTTATACAACATGGGAAATTTCATTGAGAGGAATCAGACAAGAAAAGAAAACTGTGAAAATTGCAGAAAAATAAATCCTAGACTCTACGCTCTCTCACGACTCAACTCGATCTTAAATTTAATACAACTTTCGGGCATTGGTGGAGATGCGTCAGTTTTGTGAGAAAGCTCTCCACGTACATCAGGGTACCTCACAAGAAAAATAAGAGAGAGAGTATGTAAGAGAGTGACACAAAAAATCAAAAATAAAATAAGAAAATAAATGCTGAAAATGGAATTTTTACAATGAAGATTCCGGGGTCAGACTACCCAAATGCGGAAAACCGAAAAAGTTTTAAACAAAATCTAAGTCGTTTGCCTCCCCGACAACGGTGCCGTCTAACGAATCCTAAAATGCCCTGCTTAATTTGCGTGAATTATCATGCGTTTAAATTAATGTCATTTCGTTGTAGGCATGCAATCGGAATCAGTCAAGAAATAACCACAATTAATTAATTCAACTTTCAATCGTGTGGTTTTTGCTTATTTTACTTGGGCAAGTCTCAAGTCGAACTCAAGGAGGCAAAGGAACAAGATAGAATTTTGTCTATCAAAGTTCATGCACGGTTTTCAAGATGGTGATTTTTTCTGGGTATTTTTAATGCAATTTGGGATGCAAAATGCAAATTCGGCCAAGTTCAGGGACTAAAACATGAATATCAATCAAACGATGTTTGAAAAATATGAAACTTAGCCAAGATGACAATTATGATGAAATGAATGCACTATAATGTTTTGGAATTTTTGGATGCAAGAAAAATATTTTATGAATTTATGAATGCAAAAGATGTGAATTTCAATATTTAATTATAATAAATAATAAATCTATTTATTTTCAAGAGATAAAATTATCCAAGATCTAACACTAGGTGAGCGATCTCAGAAAATCCTAAACCTCGATAATATGAGATTTAATACCTATTAAAATTACATATCAAAATATGCAAAATGATTTTTAGAGGGAAACAGACGGAGCAAATGCAATTCTTTTTGGATACGATGTGAAATACAACCAATTCTTCAATCCGTAGATTTTCAACAATTTTCATAGCAATGGTTAATTAGTTATGAATTTTCAAGTATAGAATGGGAAAAATATGCAATTTTTCACAAAATAATTAATTAGTAATTAACCAATGATCACGAAAATGTCAAACATATGCCATAATGTAGAGAATTAATAGAAGAACATCATGCTATTTTTAAATAATAAAAAAATTGCGATATAGAAGTCTGGAATAAATAATGAACACAGGGGTATCACTACAATATTACAAAAATAAATTAAACTAAAAGAGTTGTAGAGTCAAGGACTAAAGCGTAATTACTAAAATGCTGAGGGGGACTTCTGCAAAAATCCTCAGGCATGTAACCCTTGAGCTGTTGGGCGGTTGGCAATATTTGGATCCTCCAAGGGCGATCAGCAAAAATTCCAGAAAGTCACGTACGGAGCACGTGACTTCTGGATGGGGGTTGAACTGCGATATCAGGCTTACGCCGGGGGCGATCAGCAAAACGTCCCCTCTCGCACGTGCTTAGCACGTGGGAGGGTCTAAGGTTCTGTACCCGACCGTCAACGGTGGAGGGGTGAAGTTGATGTCGAGGGAAGCGGCTGGCAGTGCGAGGCCTTCGTTGGAGGTGAAGTCATGGCGGTGGAGGCGTTGCGGGTTGGTGACGGGGTTGAACTACATAGGAGCAACAGGCTAGGCTCGGGGAAGCGAAAGGCGGAGGAGGTCGCTTGCGGCAGTGGCTCCTGGGAGGCGATCGGCGGAGGAGGCCAAGCTACTTGCGACCTAGAACAGAGGCATTGTGTTGAAGGAACTGGGGGAATGTTGTTGCGTGGTAGAGTGGAGGAGTAGAGCTCCGATGGTGTAGCGAGAACATTGTTGATGAAGTCGATAGGTGGCTCGACGGCAGGGGAGTGGCCAGAGCTAGGCATTAACAGCGGAAGAGCGTCGTGCTGCAGCAAGGCCAACGGCCTTGGATCTCACCATAGGTGAAGGACCTCCGGTCTGTCACCACCAGAGATATCCTTAGGAATTAGGGTCTTATCGGCGGATGGGGATTAGGGTGGTCGGAGGAGTTAAATAAGATGCGAGGGGGCCCCGGCTATGGAATGAGATTAGGTTGGGGATCTGACGAGGTTGAGGGAGATACGTGGGGAAGGCGGTGCGGTGGGATTCGTGAAGGTTTGACTAGATCGGAGATGGCAGCTGTGTGTGAGATCTGTGGGGGTGATGGCGGAGGCGACAACCTAATTTCGCGGGGGCGGCGGAGAAAATTTGGGGGAAGGAGGAGGTGCAATATGCCGCCACATGGCAGCGAGTGGGACGGTGCGGGGAGCACGTGCACACATGTGAGAGACTTTATAAAAAATGAAATATATAAAGCCCAAAATGGGTGACACGTGGAGGCTCCAGGAGCGGCCACGTGTCAACCCCACAAAAATCGAAAAAATACAATGAAAAATCTCGAGTAAATAGCAAACAGCCTCGGATCGAAAACATTTCTTCACAAAAGTTACTCGTCTCTATGAGATCTACAACTTTCATGAAGACAACAAAACCAAAATCGGTCATTTGTGCAAAGTGATATTTTTGGGGTATCCCACGTACATAGAATACCTTGATTTTTGGGTTTTATAATTTTTTATTATTTTTAAACTAGATAAAAATCCAAAAAAATATGCTAAAATCAAATATAAATATTTACACATTAATCTATTTTTTGAATTTTTATTAAGTAAGAAAAAAAGAATTAAAATAAAATATGAAAAAGATAATTTTTGTATATAATGTTAGTGAATTCTCAGAATCAGTTATTTTTATTGATTTCAAGCTCAATTTTGATTTGGATTTTTATGTATTTTAATAAAACTTTAATCAAATAAGACAAATAAAAAAAATAAAATAGAATGAGTTAATTATGTACATAAAATAATAGGTCAAAAACTGCTAAAATACAAAATGTACAAAAGAGGCCCAAAACACAACTTTCACATATGAGCTCTGATTCACTTGAATGGTCTTGTTTTGAAGGTAATTGAATGCACATTACTTCAAAAGTGAGTAGGATCAAATCGGATTCTGTATGAGGAAGATATCAAGGCTTTAGTTCGGAAATCCTAGAACTAGGGTTAGGGTTTTTGGTCCTCTTATTTAGGTAGTGATTTTTTTGTATTTTCATTTATTCTTGTTAGTGATATGTACACAATGGAGTGGTTTCGGGTCAATTGGAGTTAGCATGAATTAGTTAAAAATCGGGGAGGTTAGGCTATTTACAGGTCAATTGGACTGTGATTTTTGGCTTCTTATTTTGTGCAAACATAAGTGATAAAAATGAAATTCTTATCAAAACATGCATGAAGGCTAATTATGCAGAATAAATGAAGAAATGCCAATGATTTTTAGGGATTTGAGCTTAATTAATGACTTTTAGAGTGATGAATATGAGATTCATCATTTAGTAAAATAAATAATTAATTAATCCCAAAAATAATCCAAAAATTAGATGTGATGTCTGTTTGATGCTTTATTTGTGGAATTTTTTCTAGTTAATTATTTTGCTTTTTTCTACTATTAAAAATTCAAAAACCCCTAAAAAGTGTCATGTTTGCCTTAGAAAAATCATAAAAATTCGAAAATACATCCAAAAATTCTAAAAATTTAGAGTAATTGTCTTTTATTGTCTTTAAGCTCCAGTATCATTTTCACACAAAACTATTTTATAAAAATCCAAAAAATCACAAAACATTTGAAAATTTCTAAAAATTATATAAATTTCTAAACAATCCAAAAATCATGATCCATGTCTTTATTTGTAGATATTTGCATATTTTTATCATAAAAATTGCTTTTAGGAGTTTTGGGCTCTTTATTTTTTTTAATTTGCAAATTACTCTTAGTTGTTCAATGTTTGTCTATTTCATCACTATTTGATTTTTAGAAAATTACAAAAACTTTTGAAAAATCTGTAAAAATATCAAAAATATTATAAAACATATAAAATCCAAATTTATTTTTATTTCAATTTTTTGAGTATTTTTTATTGTTTTAAAAATACAAAAATAGTGTTTGTATGTATGTTGTCTTTATTTTCTTTTATTGCAAAATTAAAAAGCTTAAAAATTAAAAATCACTAAAAACACTAAAAATCTTTTGAAATCGATTACTTATCTCTTAATTGTTCTCCTTGTGTTCAACCCTGGTCTCTATACTAGGTAAATAAAAGCAGCGAACTGCTTAGTTGATTGTTTGATTCTTCAAGTGGTTTATTTCCCGATCGATTGCTTGATTGATTAGGTTTGCAACGACATTGATTAATTGCTACCTTAATATAGTTGATTTATCGGTGATCAGTCGTGCCTCGCTCATGGGAGGGGTTTTGGTCACCTCATAAGGTACCTGAAGAGAATGAGGGCTTTATAAACGTAAGACAATGAAAGTCCATTACGTATTTTAATTAAGGTCAGAGTTTATTTAGCGCTCCCCTTGTTTTAATTTTTGGGTTTTCACTTTTTTGGATCTTTTTTCATGCAAGTGCCTAACGTTTTTGTGGATTTTCATTTAAGTCATAGGTGCTCAAAATTAGAAGGAGATAGCGAAAAAGTCGTGCAAGTTGATTCGATGATGGAAATTACACCATTGAATCTAATGATGCATGCTGAGTTAGAGGACTTACAACGCTTCCCATCTCTCTTCATGCATTATGCAAAACAAAATTTTTAAACGTATCTACATGACGGTGTGCAATCAACAAAATCGCCTTAAACAGTAGCTGCTATTAGTCGTGAAGAACCATATGCCAATTATTCAGAGAAAAACCCTAGAGTCTGGTCTTGGAGACAACTCGGTGCCTGCCACAACGGGTCCTGCAAGTGTTGTATGATGTCTCTCGCAGCACGTGGGTTTAGGTCCAAGTAACTAACATTTATTTGTTTGACTAGATCCAAGCGTAAGAGACTATGGGTACATGTATTCTTATTAATGTTTAGACCTAATTATCGGGACAATCATCCCAAGTCTAGGAACTCCACGCCCACAACACGAATAAAAAGAAGGCGGAAAACTCAAAACAACAGGAAATAAAATAAAAGAAGGCGGTAAAGCATGAAAAGATGCGATGAGGCCCCCAGGTAAACAGACACCTAGGCACTAGACCTCGTTGTGAAGAGAAGTGTCCAAGTCTTGATTATTATAATTTATAAATGAATATATCTCTCTCACCACTCAATAGATAAGCTAAATAAATTCTATGCTAGATATTTTCTCATTGCTTCATTTGTCACCTCTCCAACTGGTCATAAGGTGAACACCAGTCTCCACCAAGCTCGGTTGTACCAGTCTCCTAAAAGGTCATCCTCACGTAGCGGGCCCTCACAAAAAGTTACACAGAGATATATGTTAGCACAAATAATCAAATAATTTAATCGAAATAAGATATATTGAAAGAATAATGGGATTTTTACCTGACAGACTTATAAACTTTTTAAATTACCTCTACGACCTTTTGCACAACGTAATTACCCCATCGACCATGTAAATTACCCCCATGAACCCTCACGAGCTTCAAACAGATTAACTAGAGGGTTCATGGGGTAAGAGTTGACAAGTTTATAGGGTCGAAGGGGGAATTCGGTTGTTTCAATGGTCGTAGAGGTAATTAGCAAAGTTTATAGGGTCTGTCGGGTAAAAATCCCAAGAATAATTGAATGAATACGTGCAAGAAAAATAAATCACTAATCACATCAATGAATCAATGAATAAGCAGAATGACTATACAAAATAAACGATAAAATAGGCTATGCATATTGCTCCCCGGCAACGGCGCCATTTGATAACTGAGATTTTGTGAAGATCTTGTTAATCCACAAGGCGGATCAACAATCGTTGAGATGACCTTGCACGAAACCCCAATCAATCACCAACTATCTCACTAATAAATCAAGAAATGAATAGCACAAAATGTGAGTCAAAATTTATTATTTTCTACAAAACACAAGGTATAGAAAGTAAGGATGTAGAGGTCGAACCATAGAGAGCAAAATAGGTAGACTACAATTATTATTAATCAAAGTGTATTATGTACAAACATGCCCTTAATTCTATATTTCTGTGGGTTTTTAATTTTTAAAAATATTTTTTATATTTTTTGTTTTACAATTTTATATTTTTGTTTTCAATTTTGCATTTTTGTATTTACTTTTTATATTTCATATTTTTTATATTTCTTTTTCTTTTCAATAGATGATAGAAGATATAAGGATATATATGCCATAAAAGATATTATAGATATAAATACAACTAAAAATAGCTAACAAATATAGATATAAATATTTTTTGGTTTTAAATAATTTTTTAGTGTTTTTAAGATTTTTACTGGTATTTATGCTACTTTTTATGGGTTTTTGAAAATAAAAAAGATCCCAAATCAGGGATTAAATAATAGGCCAAGATTGAAATGAAGATTAAAAACAACAAAATAAGTCCAAAATTCTTCAAATCAATTTTAGTAGGTAGACAATAATATAAATAAATTTCAGAAATAGAAAAACATATCTTTAGAGTTTTTGGTTATTTTTAATATTTTTGTTGGATTTTGGAATTTTTTATTTTTAGTCTTTTTCTTTTTCTATTTTTATGGATTTTTAGTCTGGAGTTAAAATATGTAGATAACATAATTTTTTCAGAATTTTTCAAAATGTTTTCCTATTTTTTGGTATTTTACAATACAAACATGGGAAAAACCATGCTCATTTTAATTTTAATAAATAGAAAAAATGTCAAAAAAATGCTAAAATAAAAATGGGGTGTGAAAATACATAATAACAAGCATCCAATCCGATTTTACAAATTTTAGGAGCACGGTATTTTTAAAAAATGAAATTCAAGCACCAAATATACATAACTTGGAAGGGCATAACTGCAAATAAAATAAATGACAGGGGCTCAAGTGCAATTTTCCCAAAAATATACAATGTATATTGAATTTTATTGGACCAAATGTAAATACAAAAAGGTGCAAGGGCATCCTTACAATTTGGCTACCTCACATGGGACTACATTTGAGGTGACCTGGTGTGGTCCTAAGTGCAATATGCAAGAAGTACAAGGCCGATATGCAAAATTTCCACATTTATTTAAACTACATATTTTATTTATAGGGTTAATTAATAAATACAAATATATTTGGGGAAGATGTGTAAATTTCCTACACAAAGGCATGCGATCTAACGGCGCGATGTTCCTCAATTATCCACGTGGACGACTCGGATTTTCTGATAACGCTTCGCGCTGAATGGTTGAGATTAGATCTCAAATGAGATCTAACGATTGACTGTAGGGCCCATCCAACGGTACCTGCTCCACCAGATGCTTGAGTTTGATCGGACGGCTCATAGACATGCTGGAAGAATGTGGGAAGAACAGGAGCTGGATGAACTTTGATCAGCCAAATCTAGCTCCTCCAGCCTCCAAACTCGCTATTGAAAGGCTCGTGACGATCCTCGAATCTATCTGCAGCTGCTGGCAAGCTCAATTGCGTCCGGGCCTTATCGATGGAGGCCTAGAGCTCTCAGGTACCTGGAGCGTGTTCACAGGCTTCGACTAGGGCTCATACACCCCCTTCCGGTCCTGCAAAGGTGCTAAAGAGCAATGAAGGCGAAGGATTCCGGGTTTTTATTGGGTGGAATTGACTGTTGGATGAAGGTGGCGGTGAGGCGGTGGAGGGAAACCTTGATTCGCAGAACCACTAAGGTCCCGATTGATCGAGTGGATTCGGGAGGTGGAGAAGGCGCATGGGAAAGTGGGGAGGTGGTCATGGATGGTCGGAATAAGGCGGATCATAGTGAATGGGGTTCACCAGAGCTCAGCTCCAGCGAACTAAGTGTGTGGCGATTATACACTAAAAATATTATCTAAACACTAGACTAATTGTGTAATTAAAGAAAGATCAGCTCTTATACCTGCCGGCGAAGGTAGGGAGTAGGGCAGTCGGTGATGACCACCGTGGGTTCACTTCCTCCTCCGCAAGCCACTCCAGAACTCAGGGGATCTCCCTCTGTCATAGGGATACACTCTAGACCAAGGTTTCAGGGACTTAGGGCTCAGAAAAGTGACCAAAATAAGAATGGAAGCAGGAGGTTTTTATTTATAGCCATGACGGGTACCCTTATTGATCGGGGCTTAGGGAAGAAGACAAGCAATGTACAAGGGGTTTTGGGTTATGGCATGGATTATGGTCGATTAAAGGAGTGTTTGCGTGAAAAATCAGATCGCGATGACTGATGGTGCGCCCTTAAAAAAGGGAGGAAACGGGGGAAAAGATGGGTGGACGGGCGACAGAGGCGCTAGGGGTAGTTGACCGAAGGTTAACAATCCTTGGGCTCTGATTGTCTAGATCAACCTATTACAGGACAAATTCGCATGGTTTATTAGAAAATAATTAATTAAATATAATAAATGATTAGTTAATTTTGGATTATAAAATAAAAATATTTATTATTTTATATAGTATTTTAATACTATTTTTATATATTTTTTGATATTATGTATTATTAATTAATTTTTAGGTGTATATTTATAGGTAGATTCATCTATGTTATGGTTGTTTTATTTTTAATTTGTATCTTTTATATTATTATTTTATTATCTTATTTTATATATTTATAACTTATTTTAGGTACATAAATATATTTTTATTATATTTTTATGATGTAATATATACACTTAAATAAATAGGGGTATAAATTATATAGTTGTAGTTATTGTATATTCATCTATGTATTTTGTACATTATTTTATTTCAATATTTTTTATATTTTTTATTTTAGTTTTAATATGTAGATATACTATAAATAATATTTACAAAATTAGAAAAATATAAAATTATAAAAATAATAAAGAATAAATAAAATGAATATTTTATTTGGGTATATTATACAATATGGGTTCAAACCTAACATACACAACTTAACCCAAAAATACGAAACCACCTTCATTAAATAGCTTATTAAAAGTTATATACAATTAAAGATGATTTTGATACATTTTGAGTATTTGTATGAGAGATATGGGTCTAGGAAGTTAGGGTTTTGGCTTTTATCAAGAGTATAATTTCTGTATTATTTTTGTTTTAAATAAATTCTATTTTTTATATATTATTATCTTCAACTTTCATGTAAATTTTTTTATTTGAGGTATAAAAAGTAGAAAATAAAATGGGTCCCAAAAATAAATAATTAATTAATGGGATTTTATTGTATTTTTGACCCATATCTCTCCCTACTTTATTCCATGTCGACCTAGTCATCAAGATGCCTAGGTCTCAGGGTTTGGGATCATACTATACCTTTGACATTTTATTCCTTTTCTTTTATTTTCTTTATTCTAAAATTTTGGTATTAAAACAGTATTTTATATAGTATTTGTAAAAAAAATGAATGTTAATTTGTGTAAATAAGGGGTATTTACATGCATTATCTAGGATTTTTAAGGCCAAAATGATAGAATAAAGGTTATGAAATGGAGATTCTTCACTATTGTCCTCTGTCACGATGGTGGCGGCACATTTGGAGCACCAAAGAGGCTACCAGAGCTTTGTCACCTTCATATGTGCTCGTTGAGGATCCGGAGAGCTTTAGGAGCACCTGGCGATGAAGATTGACAAAAGGAGGAGATGCCAAGGTGGCCGGAAATGACCATCGGCGAAGCCTCATCGGAGGCGGAGTTCTAAAATGTAGCTTCGCCTAAAGTCTGGCTAATGAAGGGTACCTACAAAAGGGATAGCGAGGGTGTATAGCCGAAGAGAGGGGGAAGTGTATGGCAGGCCTATGGGCGGAGAAGGGGAAGCCTGTGGTGTGTTCTCCTCCACCTCTGAAGGAGGAAAAGTCTTGGAGTCAAGGGGGTTATGGGGGAAGGAGAGGGTGGTCGGAGTGGTTTGCGTGGATGAGTGAGATGCGGTAAAGGTGGAAGGACCTTGAACTAAAGGTGAATTGAAGTATGTGCAGGTAGAAAAAAAGAGAAATCAAAGAAAAACGAGATGGAGGAGTTACCTGATTGGAGAAGACTGCGTAGCGGAGGATTGCTTGGGCTGAGGCTCCGTTGGAGCCTTTGATCATCACACAACGAGGGCAGCCGAGCCTTGGAGCTCGCACGGCGATGAAGGCACCATGGTTTGGCCGGCCTACCAAGAGTCGCACTTGGGTGGTCAGACATCATCGCCCCTCGATATGCTCCTCCTCTATCACAAGAGGAGGGAGTGCATCTAGGTCATGGCCCGTGTAATGGTGGACAAAGTCGAAGGTGTGGCGGAGGTGACTATTTAAGGGTGGAGATCAGCAGTTACACGTGAGATGGTCAGCATACTTGTAACGGTTGTGTGACGGTCCTAGGGGCTTTGTCGTGGGTAGTGAAGGTTGTGCGAGAAGTGGGGAAGTGAGGGCGATGCAAGGGAGGTGTTAGGTAGTGGAAATGAGGGCTAGAGTGATGAGGGAAATTGGAAGAAAAAGGAAGGTTGGCGAGGTGGCGATGGTTACTAGAGGTGGATGATGAGCAGTGATCATTGTATCGTGCGATCCAACGCTCCAGAGAAGGGCGCTAAGGAGTCGCCTAAAACAGAACAATTAATCTGATCCAAGGGCAAAGAGTGTGGCACGGGTGAATGGTTGAGATGGGAGCAGGTTGGAGGATCAGACGGTGGAGAGAAGCGGTGGGTGGTGTGAGGGGGATGAGTTGTGTGGTGGCTCCAGATAGAACCACTTGGCCCAATGGGAATAATTCAAAAAGGGAAAATAAGGAGAAAATAAAAAATAAATTAAAGGAAGAAAAATTAAAAAATCAAAACATGAAAGTTATAGATCTCGATGAGATCTACAAGTTTCATGTTGGACAAAAAACAAAATCAATCAAATAAACAAAGCAAAATTTTTGAGAGTATTTTAATGAATAAAACACCAATTATAATTCTTTTGTATTTTTGTATTTTTAATTTATTTTAAAACCAAAATAAATATGTACAACGATTAATCTAAGTTTTTTGGGATTTTTAATAATAATAAAAAAAGGAAAATAAGGATAATAAAAAGAGGTTATCTTTATACAGTAATTAGGGTTAATTACAAAAAGAGAGTCAATTGTTAATTAAGATGAATTATTGATTATTTTTATTGATTTATAAAAGCTTGAAGAATAATAAGAAGATATAGTAATGATAAATCAGGGATTCATCACACCATATACTTAAACTATGCTCGTCCTCGAGAATTATAAAGAATGAAAGAGTCGGATCAATCCCTAACAGTGCATGTGAATTTTCAAGGCTCAATTCATTAAGGACCCATGACTTGAGTGATCCAAAAATTCTGGGCTCAACCAAGCTCTGGTCAAAAGGAATCCAACTTCTCTAATTATCAGGCTCTCTATATGTACATTTAATATAAGGATATGATAATTAGTGTACTACAATCACGAGAGTCAAGTCGAGATGTCACCCCAGATCCCAGTCCAAGAGACACTCCTAGAGACCTAAACACCAGGGAATAAATCAGCTCTTGCGTTCAATCCACCGTCTCAGTAGTTCGTCAGACTTGAAAGTATAGAAGGAAAGCCAGATGACGTAGGGCATAGGTTTGTGTATTTTCTTCTTTCCCTCACATTGGAACAAGGGTCCTCTCAAGTGCCTTATTAGCTCAACACAGATATTTTTGATGTTAATCAGTGTATCCGTCCAAAGTTATTGAGTCGTGTGTACTTGTTTTCCTAGGAGTACACTGATTTGTGTCTTCTTTAAGTATCTAATATACTTACAACCAGACTTGTATCGCTTTTGATGTATAGCCCTTTTTGATGTATTAGCCCAGCTAAATTGGCATACTTAGCTTCGATCCAAGTTGACACTTTGAAATGATTGAAAGCGCTCCCTTTTAATTGAAGCTCTTCGAATTTGACTTTGTATTTGAGAGCTTTATTTCAATGTTTTTTCTTCCTTTCTTTTCTTTTCGGCTAGCCCCACTGCTTTTACCAAGTTGGCGTACACAGATCAACAAACTATTAGTTTCATCACACATTGACAAATAGGTTAATATCAAAAGATAACAAGAGAACTTGTTCACATACTAGATAGGGTTTTGCTGACAATCAGGTTTCATGAAGTCGTCATTGACTTTGTCCCATCCTCAAGCCTCATTAAATCAAATCTAGACTCAAATCGCCAGTCCCAGTTCCTCAAGTGAGCTCTCAACTCATCTCATCATTCATGCAATTATAAAAGTGATGTGATCATCATATTCTTAGAAGATAGAGATTAAGAGTGCAATATAGCGCTCATATCTTTCAAACTATAGAGGTGTGGATTATTAAATCTCAAACCCTAATGACTAAGTCTGGTGAACTCAGACTCTCAAGACCTCAAAAACCAAGTGTTCTCATATCCTCAAGCCTTGAGTGATAGTGACTTTGTCAATGATACGCCAACTCCAAAGTTAATTCTCTTTTTGAGATTTTTTATTTTTGCATTTTTTATGGATTTTTTATACTTTTTTAGAGAAATAATGACTAACCTATGCTTATATGACTAGTTGCATCTACTTTTGTCTAGTATGGGTGTAAGTACGGACCATCAAATAGCTACCTGTATTACTTCAAGACGGTGCCATATGCATTGTCTTTTAACCACCCACTCTGCTAAGGGAAACCGTAGTTCCCTTATTGAAAAGTAGCTAATCATTTTTAATCTTAGTAGTCAAATCGCTGCTAAAGAAACGTTTTTAATTTTTTAGATTTTTAGGGGTTTTTGAATAAGGTAAGAAAAAGCACAAACTAATCACACTTAATCCCTTAATTTTTAAAGAATTTCAAAAATATTTTCCAAACCATATCATAAAATATAAAGATTTTCTAAACATTTTTCAAATGATTTTCAAAACGAGTCAAATCCCATTTTTAAAACCAATGCCAAATATTTTCCAAAATAGTGTCACACAATGTGGAAAAAATTTTCAAAGTTTTTACAAATATTTTTACAGAAATCAGTTCACAGAATAATATACCCTAGCCCCAAGATTTTTTTTTCAAAATTTTTAAAATATGAGATACGACTAAAGTATATATGAAGTATATACGACACACCCCCTATACTTAACTTTTTCTATGTCCTCATAGAACAAAGTGATATGAAGCAATTGCACAGGCTAAAATATAAAAGAGCATATCTCTTCCCCACTCGTCACCCGTCTTTGCTTTTCTTGAGAGAGAGAGAGAGTTAGAGAGAGAGGAAACGTTATCTTACCGGCATCCCTCTTCATCATAGGAGAAGGTGGCGTCGAATCCGAGGAGGAGAATCCAAATCCGTGATCAAAAGGAGGCGCAACGACCACATCGGGTAGAGATACGCGTTGGATCGAGGTATGTATCGGCTTTAGGTTTTCGATTTCTAAACGTATGTATCGGTTTTGGATTACGACTCATAACCAAACGTATCGGTCTAGAAGTTTTGATTGAATAGTGATCATATCCATACTACGATCTAATGTATGTGTCTTTTTCACATGATGATACGTTTATATAACGACTTGATTTGAGACAAGGCACTGTTGTATTTAGATGTTGATCTATCTGTAAGAGGATTTCTTAATTTATTAGCCGAATAGTTTCGAAACTCCCATCAGATTAATTTTGTTCTGGTGGTTAAAAACTGCAATCCAGATATAGTCCATCTTACTGGTTGGAGTTGTGTGTGTGTGTGTATAAGGGGAAAATACAGAATAACATGCTTTAGTCACACGATGAATGCAATTCAAAATCTCATGAAATAAGGTATAGCTCACCAATACTCCTATTTGTATTGGGCAAAAACATCCGTTCATCTCAATAAATCTATGCAACAGGAACTTTTTGTTATGATTTTATATAAATCAGCTTTTGTTATAACGTCTCAAGGTTATATTTTTTTTGGAGTAGAACTTATAAAATAGGTAACGTCATTTCCGTTGGTTGCATAATTATGTTTGCAATGGATATGATTTCACAAACATACAGTATTCACAGTTAACTCTTTCCTTACAAGAACACGTGAACCATATGTCTGGATTGTGAGTATCTGTTATATCAAAAAATGTCCTCACATGATATACTCGTAAGAGTCTGGCTGTAGTATTAATAAAACAAAATTAAGCATGCAATTTCATATGGACCTATATGCTTATGCACTTACAGGGAAGCACCACATTCCACTTACGTAATCTATATTCGTCCATAGCTATCATAAATAGGATTTTAAAAAAATACTTTGAGTAGTGGAACGTATCATAATAAGATGTTTGTGTCAATAGGAACCTAGGTAACCAACTAATAGCATAGATACATAACAACTTAAATCTCATCTGCTACAAAAGAGGTATTATCCGAGTACATGTTATACTTTTATGGGATATGTTACAGTATATATACACAATGAGAGTAAAATAATTAAGAAGTTGCACATAAAAATTAAATAACGTGGAATCAAGTGAACCCGGAATAATGTTGTCACCGACTCATAAAGAGTCTCATGGACGACCGCAAGGGGTCGCATTAGCCGCAAGGGGCAACGCCGCAAGGGGCGTGTGGTTGCAAGGAACCACAGAGGCAAAAGCTAAGTCCTCTACAGTTGTAGCTACTCTGTCATGTCATACCATGGACCGCAAGTGCCAGTGGTTGAAAACGTATAAAAAGATACGTAAATGAATGTTATGCAAGAAAATGGTTTATAAGGGAAAACCATCATGAAAAATGCAAGGAATGACTTAATAAGAGAATGAACCATCACATGTTATGCTAGAATTGGTTTAAGAAAGTTAAACCCTCAAAGTCTTGGGGGCTAATATGTAAAGTGGCTTATGTGTTTTATAAGTATGTAAATTGCTTGGTATTTTATGAAATATTCCCACAAGTAGAAATAAATGGTTATCATACCCATTTATGCAATTTACCTACTTTTCATGCATATCCATGAAAGAAGCCAAATAATACCTCATAGGGATCGAACTTAGACATGCATGGGAATTATCTAGGCAATGAATAATTTGTATATATGAAAATCCAAATACATGTTTTATAACGGATCAAGGATCGTTAGAATACCCATGCATGGACCCCGATGCATACTGGGCATTAGGCTCATACAAATTATGTTTGTCAATTTCAGGTGAAGAACATGGTTGATCGCATTTTCTAGATCGTGCTTCGGACTCATTGAGATTTCTGTCGTGGTACGAATTAGCCGGTGAAGATCTAGTGGATATCTGTATGCCCACAGGAACTATCAAGATGCTATTTTAATTCTAGAATAGTTTTTTTTCAGTTTAGAGTTGTAATAGTGGAACTCTAGTTTGAATAGATATTTTATGGAATTGATATTTTATCTTTGCTCATGGTGTGCCATTTATCATTTTTGTAACGGTTCGGTCGTGCGATCAACTATCGCATGCTTCCGCCGATTGTCACAATCCGTTCCGTTACACCACACGTTCACACCCCACTCATAGCCCGCCAAGTGGCGCCTTCTGGACCATTAGATCGCGCCTTCATATCTCCATCTTAGTCGCTCACCATACTTACGTCCTCGACCCTTAGATCGAGCACTGGATCACATCACAACCATCCACTCGCGCTTTTCCCACAAAGCGACACGTGGCATCATCTTGGGCCCTCCGATCGTGCCGCCCCCGATCTAATCTAGGCCATCCCTTTGCGCCCAATCGTCAGCCGTTGGATCTCCAGATCCAACGGTCATCAGTCTTCGTCAACCTCCCGATACCCCCGTCTATCCCACGATCGCATCTCGGCACGCACTTGCCCCTTCCCATTATCTCCATCTCCTCCGACCACCTCTCCTCTCGATAACCGCCGCACCATGAACCCCCGTCATCCATCATCTCCGCGTACACTTCCATTACCCACGAAAACCTCTCCAGTCGCTCCATAATCACCTCACAACCCACGTCCTCACAACCTGGACAGTCGTCTTCGATCTTTAAATAACCCCACTCTCCCGCCTGCCTTGGCTGTCCACCTTTACGCGAGGTATCTCCCAGCAAGCCCCCGCTCCCCGGCAACAGTGCCATTTGATGAACCGCAAAATCGGCCCTCTAAAAGTGTGTAATTAGCACTTGAAGTTGTCATCGCAGTCGGGCCGAGATGGGTCATCAAGAGACCATCTCATTTAAATATATTAATCAAAATCAGATGGTCGTATTATTTTACTTGGCAAGAAACCAAGGTCGAACTCAGGGACACGAGCCTCTCTCGTATTATCCGGATTTTCATCTATTTAACTAAGTGTTGAATTAAAGACAATATAGGTCAAATTATGCATAAGGACAAAACAAGACAATGCATTAAAGGAAAGAATGAACATGCATTTTTTTATTTTATTTTATCATGCAAATAAATGAAATGCATCACAAATAATATGCCCTAGTATAAAATGATGAGCAAATTTAAACAAGAGTCAATTTCAAGTTTAATTAAAGAGTCAGACTTGATGAATAATTTTAAACAAGGCATCAATTCAAGCTTTAAAAGACACAAGGCTACTAAAATAATTCATTAAAATAATTGTGTCCAAATTTAATAAATGAGCATGCCAATAAATAGACCATCCAATAAGCTTCGAAATGGAACTGAAATCGACTTAATCGGAGATACGGTGCTCAAGATATGCATGAAAGAAGAAAAGGGCATAAATAAAAGAAAACATGAAAAGATAATTACATACAGATCCCTGGGAAGGACTAAAATGCAATAAAAGTTAAGTGCAAGACCTTCCCTGTAAAATACCCACCGCACAGGGGTAGTTTTGCAACTTTAAAAACCCATGAGGGTATCAATGCAAAATGCCCAATACGCGTGAGCTGCACGTGATCTGGACCTGGATGCAAATTGAAGAACTTCGGTAGCCCTCTGTGTAAATTGCCCAGAATAGCACGTGCACTGCACACGCCATCCAGGCTCGGGTGAAAGCTTGGGCTTGGCAGAGGTTCGGACAGGCTCGGACAGTTCGAAGCTCCATGCAGGTTCGGCGTAGGCTCGGGAGCTCCGAGCCTATGGCTCTGGTGTGGAGGCTTGGTGTAGGCTCTAGAGATGCCATGTGGATAACTGTGGACCATCCGATCACAAAGATCGAGTGGCTCCTGGAGTCGTATGCGTGGCTGCTCGTACACCGTCAGATCTTCGAAGATCCAACGGTATCTGAAGTCGATGGCGTGGCCTCATCTGGACCGTCAGATGGTCACTGGGATAAGACCATATGATGGTCCCTGTGCTTTCTCCCCCACCAAAGGCGGGCGGCGGAACCAGGTCTCCGGCGAAGGGGCTTCTCCTCCGTCGCTCGTTCTCGGCTGCTATCGACCTCCCCGAAGTTCCTTGGAAGTGTGTTGAGGTCGCTTGGAGCTCAGGGAGGGCACCGGGCCTCTTGGATCAGCCCATCGAAGCTCTGTTGACGGTGGCACAGTGGACGAAATTGGCTCCGATGAGTCTCCGATCATTGACGAATTTTGATGACCTGCAACATTAGCGCAATAGCCGAAGCGTGGTACGAAGTGTGTGAACGGAGTGTGAGCTCTTGCGGGCGAAGGAGATGGGATCTTTGAGCTCCTCCGCCGTGGGTGGCGGAGGAGATGGGTCGACGGTGGAGAGGTATGGAAGAGGGAGAAGGGTGCTGTCGGAAATGTGCATGTGGAAGGGGGTAGTGAGATGAAGCTAGGGAGGCGAACGGTAAAGGTCTAACCAGGGTATAGCGTCCTACAAAAATAAACGAAAATAAATAAAAAATACAGGAGGGATCAAAAGGCTTACCTGAGGTTGGGCAGAGGAAATGGCATGGGCTCGAGGTCATCGGAGGACCTCGGGGTCATCGCTGAACTCCCCCGGCTACGGGGAGCACAGCTTGGCAGAGGCGAAGCTCCACGGGCCTGGACTACCATGGCCAAGGGTCATCACCGGAGGTACCTTCGTCTTTGTGCTCCTCTCCGCCCCCTCGCTATCACCGGGGGCCGGGGGCTTGCTGGGAGATACCTCGCGTAAAGGTGGACAGCCAAGGCAGGCGGGAGAGTGGGGTTATTTAAAGATCGACGAGGGAGGTCCAGGTGGTGAGGACGTGGGTTGTGATGTGATTATGGAGCGACTGGAGAGGTTTTCATGGGTAATGGAAGTGTACGCGGAGATGATGGATGACGGGGGTTCGTGGTGCGGCGGTTATCGAGAGGAGAGGTGGTCGGAGGAGGTGGAGATAATGGGAAGGGGCAAGTCTGTGCCGAGATGCGATCGTGGGATAGAGGGGGGTATCGGGAGGTTGACGAAGACCGATGGCAGATCCAACGGCTGACGGTCTTCGTCAACCTCCCGATACCCCCCTCTATCCCACGATCGCATCTCGGCACGCACTTGCCCCTTCACATTATCTCCACCTCCTCCGACCACCTCTCCTCTCGATAACCGCCGCACCACGAACCCCCGTCATCCATCATCTCCGCGTACACTTCCATTACCCACGAAAACCTCTCCAGTCGCTCCATAATCTCCTCACAACCCACTTCCTCACCACCTGGACCGCCGTCGTCGATCTTTAAATAACCCCACTCTCCCGCCTGCTTGGCTGTCCACCTTTACGCGAGGTATCTCCCAGCAAGCCCTCGCCCCCGGCTACGGGGAGCAGCTTAGCGGAGGCGAAGCTCCGACTTGTTCATTTATGTTGCATTTTGTCTTGCACTATAAAATTTTCTTTTCGATTCATCTCTAACCATTGATTCTGTGGCAGGACCCTTGGTGTTCAAGGAGGTGAGGAGCCGATGCTTCCCGCTGCGAGGAGCGACAGAACATGTTTGGAGCAAGTCGAGAAGAGAAAAAAATGTGTCATTTTTGCATCTCATGTTGTAATAACCGTCTTTACAGCGGTCTTCGATCGAAGGCTCACGGTTGTAAAAGACCGATTGTGGTTGTGTGGGGATCGTCCCCACTTGAGTGTCGACCTAGGACCAGGCACGCGGCTCTTCGAGCTTAGTTTAAAATGCATATTTTTTATGTGCTTGCTCGTAGGTAGGACACACCTTAATTCAAGACGCACGTAGTTTCGCTTCACTTAGCCAATTTAAAAGATATTTTCTCCTCGCTAATAGAAGCATAAAAGGTGTGTCTTTGATCGACTTGCATACATGAGTTTTGGTTTTCAAAACAGCCCAAGTTTTCACGTATTTCTCGCCTAATCACTGCATGTTTTATCGCTTAGCCTAGATCGCGGTTTTTATCGAATACATGGTTTTTCTAGATTTCCCCTCCTAGCTTGATCACCTATGTTAATGGAAACATGGGAATGAACGGTAGACGATGATTTCTTGATTTATGTGCTAACCTTAATTCAGTGACAACCTTAAATAATAACTGGGACTGTTAATTGCAAGTCAACCAAAAATGGAGTAAAATTTGATTTTGGGAGAGCAACACCCTCGCGTACGCATTGATTTTCACTTAACATTTTTCTCCACGTAAATATCAAATGTTTTATCACTAATAAAACCGACAAGATAATAAACCAACCTCGGTTGGTTTCATGTTTGAGTTGGTAAATTTGAGGGTCTTGCTTGCTTGATTGAGCCATGTTTGCTTCGATACACTCCCTAGAGCCTTAGTCACTCCATTCATCTCCGTAGATTCATCCGATCAGTTGTAAATCCATCCATCTTCTTCGTTCACTTTGGGTCCCTCCCAACATCAACTTCCATCTTTATACTTAGGCTAATCTCAACCTAAGTATAGTGGGGACCCGAGTCCCCGTGATTTTCTCTACTCTGCTATGAGGATATAGCAAAGTTTAAGTATAGGGGGTATATCGTATATACAGTATACTTACTTTAGCTATAATATGAAAATTTTGAAAATTTTAAAACTTTTTGGCTAAAGTAATTTCCTTTGAATTAAGAGGACTCAAATTTTTTTCACGGCTTTTCTATACTATGTTACGCTATTTTGATAAAAATATTTTCGAAAATGATTTTTCCTTGTTTTGAAAAAATCTTTTGAAAATTTTTATTTGTGTGACATAGTTTTGAAAAAAAATCATCTCTTTTCAAGGAAAGTTGAGTCTAACATGTGTTTTAACCTTCTATTAAAATCCATAAAAATGAGAAAAATCCGAAAATCCTTTAGGAACCATTAGTGACTACTAATCCCAATTAAGTAGCCGCGTTCAGTGAGGGTTCGCCCTTAGCAGATTGGATGGTTTAGAGGACATCGCGTAAGGCCCTGTCCTCAAGCAACGGGCTTCGGCATGTACTTACATCCATACTAGCTGAATGCATATGCTTAATTGAGTTTAGGAAGTCCTAATATCTCTTGAAGTAAAAGAAAAAAGAGTTTTGTTTTTGAATGAAGGAGCTGGATTAATCCTCTATATTTACACTTCCACCCAAGATCTGAAATGATCAAGAAAACTTAGTTTTATGAGGTCTTTGAGATTTTAGGTTAACCAGCCTTTGCCATCAGGGTCTTAGACTTAATCATCCACCTTCCCCTAGGTTTCTAGATTTGCATGCTATATTCCATGCTTAGTCTCAGACATAAAGAATATGATCAGCACATCACATGCACGATTGCGGTTTTGATGAGATGAGTTGACTTTTCACTTGAGGGATTGGGATGAGGAATTCAAGTTTGGGCTTGATTTAATGATGCTCGAGGATGGGATAAAATCTTTGAAGGCCTCATAAAACCTGAGTGTCAGCAATTTTAGCCAGTATGAGAACTTGGTTCTTATACTAATCTCTTGATATTGACTTTAGTGCCAAGGTGTGAAATAAATAAAAAATGTTGATCAGTGTGCGCCAACTCTTGGTAAAAGCAGTGGAGCTAGCCACAAATTATACAAGTCAATGTAATTTCAAAGAAAAGCTCTCATTCCACAAAGTTACATATCAAAGAGCTTCCACCAAAGGCGAGCGCTTCCAAACATTTCAAAGTGTCCACTTGGACCACTGCTATTAGGACCAGGAGTCGGGCTTGCACCAAAAAAGGGCTCTGCATCATAAATGCTACAAGTCTAGGTGTCGAAGGTACGATAGGTACTCAAAAGAGACACACACCGGTGTACTCCCAGGAAAACAAGTGCAGACGGCTCCAACTTCTCTTGACGGACGCACTGATCAACACCAAAAAAAGTGTTGCGTAAAAAGGCACTAGAGAGAATTCTTGTTCCAATGAGAGGGAGAGAAGAAATGACACAATCCCTTACCCTCCATTACTGGCCTTCCATCTACATTTTTTTAAGTCTGACAACTAAAGAGACGGTGGAATGGATGCAAGATTTGATCTATTCCCTAGTGTTGAGGATTGGGTCCTTAGGAGATTTTCTTGGACCAAGACTTTGGGTGACGATTTGACTCTACTCTCAGAATTGCAGTCAATACTAAATTTCATATCCTTTAGATTATATGTACATCATAGAGAGTCTGGAGAATTACAGGAATTGGGTGCCTCTTGATTAAGGCTGGGTTGAATTCTAGAATTTTGGACCTCTAAAGTCGAGTAGACTTGAACAGATTGGATCCTGTACTCACATGCACAAGGGGGTTAATCCAGCTTAGTCATTCTCTTTGATGCTCAAGGACGAACATAGTTTAAGTATAGGGGGGTGATGAAACCCGATTTCATCATCATATTTGTCCATTATTAACCCCCTTGCTTAAACATATGTCAATAAAACCCAGATAAAGTTCTGTAATTATCTGAGTCCCTAATAAATTAAAAACCACAAAAAAATCACAAAACTAAAATTCGTGGTATTTTTAGACTTAAAAATACCCCTAAAAATATTTTGTGTCTTCAGGTGACCTCGTTACCATTTTCGATCAACATGAAAATTGTAGATCTCATCGAGATCTACAACTTTCATATTTTGAGTTTTTTCAAATTCGGCCTTTTGTCCCTTCAAAAGTCAACTTGAAGATTGGAATAATCTGATTGGGCCACGTGGCCCGTTCTGGGTGAGCCACGTGGCCCGCCCTCCTTGCAGCATCCGCCCGCGTCCTCAGCTGTCAGATCTCCTCCTGAGATCCAACGGCTCCAAGCTCTCCACGCCCGCTTCTTTTCCTAACCATCAGATCAAGTCCCCGCCTTTCATCATCGCCACACGTTCGCACCCCACTCATAGCCCGCCAAGTGGCACCTTCTGGACCATTAGACCACGCCTTCATATCTCCATCTTAGCCGCTCACCATACTTACGTCCTCGACCCTTATATCAAGCACTGGATCACATCTTAACCGTCCACTCGTGCTTTGCCCACAAAGCGACACGTGGCATCATCTTGGGCCCTTCGATTGTGCCGCCCCCGATCTAATATAGACCGTCACTTCGCGCCCAATCGTCAGTCGTTGGATCTCCAGATCCAACGTCCATCGGTCTTCGTCAACCTCTCGATACCCCCCTCTATCCCACGATTACATCTCAGCACGCACTTGCCCCTTCCCATTATCTCCACCTCCTTTGACCACCTCTCCTCTCGATAACCGCCGCACCACGAACCCCCGCCATCCATCATCTCCGCGTACACTTCCATTACCCACGAAAACCTCTCCAGTCGCTCCATAATCACCTCACAACCCACATCCTCACCACCTGGACCGCCGTCGTCGATCTTTAAATAACCCCACTCTCCCGCCTGCCTTGGCTGTCCACCTTTATGCGAGGTATCTCCCAGCAAGCCCCCGCCCCTCGGTGACAGCGAGGGGGCGAAGAGGAGCGTAAAGACGAAGGTACCTCCGGTGACGACCCATGGCCATGGTAGGCCAGGCCCGCGGAGCTTCGCCTCCGCCAAGCTGCTCCCCGTAGCCGGGGGAGTTCAGCGATGACTCCGAGGTCCTCCGATGACCTCGAGCCCACGCCATTTCCTCCGTCCAACCTCAAGTAAGCCTTTTGATCCCTCCTGTATTTTTTTTTATTTTCGTTCAATTTTGCAGGACGCTATACCCTGGTTAGACCTTCACCGTTCGCCTCCCTAGTTTCATCTCACTACCCCCTTACGCGTACATTTCCAACAGCACCCTTCTCCCTCTTCCATACCTCTCCACTGTCAACCCATCTCCTCCGCCACCCACAGCGGAGGAGCTCAGAGCTCCCATCTCCTTCGCCCGCAAGAGCTCACACTCTGCTCACACACTTTATACCACGCTTCGGCTATTGCGCTAATGTTGCAGGTCATCAAAATCCGTCAATGGCTGGAGACTCATCGGAGTCAATTTCGTCCACTGCGTCACTGTCAACAGAGCTTCGATGGGCTGATCCAAGAGGCCCGGTGCCCTCCCCGAGCTCCAAGCGACCTCGACACACTTCCAAGGAACTTCGGGGAGGTCGATAGCAGCCGAGAACAAGCGACGGAGGAGAAGCCCCTTCACCGGAGACCTGGTTCCGTCGCCCGCCTTAGGTGGGGGAGAAAGCACAGGGACCGTCGGATGGTCTTATCCCAGTGACCCTCTGACGGTCCAGATGAGGCCATGCCATCGACTTCAGATACCGTTGGATCTTCGAAGATCTGATGGTGTACGAGCAGCCACGCATAAGACTCCAGGAGCCACTCGATCTTTGTGATCGGATGGTCCACAGTTATCCACGTGGCATATCCAGAACCTACACCGAGCCTCCACACCAGAGCCATAGGCTCGGAGCTCCCGAGCCTATGCCAAACTTGCATGGAGCTTCGAACTGTCCGGGCCTATCCGAACCTCTGTCGAGCCCAAGCGTTCACCTGAGCCTGGATGGCGTGTGCAGTGCAGGTGCTATTCTAGGCAATTTACACAGAGGGCCACCGAAGTTCTTCAATTTGCATCCAGGTCCAGATCACATGCAGCTCACGCGTATATTGGGCATTTTGCATTGATACCCTCGCGGGTTTTCAAAATTGCAAAACTACCCCTGTGCATGTGGGTATTTTGCAGGGAAGGTCCCGTATTTAACTTTTATTGCATTTTATTCCTTCCAGGGACCTGTATGTAATTATCTTTTCATGTTTTCTTTTATTTATGCCATTTTCTTCTTTCATGCATATCTTGAGCACCGTATCTCCGATTAAGTCGATTTCAGTTCCATTTCGAAGCTTATTGGATGGTCTTTTTATTGGCATGCTCATTTATTAAATTTGGACACAATGATTTTAATGAATTATTTTAGTAGCCTTGTGTCTTTTAAAGCTTGAACCGATGCCTTGTTTAAAATTATTCATCAAGTCTGACTCTTTAATTAAACTTGAAATTGACTCTTGTTTAACTTTGCTCATCATTTTGTACTAGGGCATATTATTTGTGATGCATTTCATTTATTTGCATGATAAAATAAAATAAAAAATGCATGTTCATTCTTTCCTTTAATGCATTGTCTTCATGTCAGCGTAGCGTGGGAGTATGGAAATCATACCGGTGATGTCTAAACATGATAAATCACATCAACGGAGCCTAGATATGATTATATATTTAAAATAATACTTAATCACTACAGTAAGTTGGTTTGAGAGTACCTTTAGATGTTTGCACATATTATGCTTACGATTATGCTTTGAGAGTATACGGCAAAAGCTAAATCTTTCAATGTAAATTAAACGTCGTAACTTTTTTAATACATATTCATATATTGTTTTTGCATCTATCTACTTACAAGTGAATTCGAATAAATGCATATCAACCTTTTGATGTAATTATGCTATAATTCCTTGCACAAGAATATTATGAAAAGATGCTAATCGACCATGAGTAGGGTTGTTACATGTATGTATGTAATTATGTACTATTTTTATGAATATAAATATATGGATACATATATACATAGGCATACATACATATGTATGCATGCATGTATATAAATATCGAATCGAATTATTATCAAACGAATTCAGGTTAATTCATATTCGATTCATTTCGAAATCGAATCCACGAGTTAAATTCAAATTCAGTTCGTTTGATTTCGCATTGAACTTTTTTCGAATTTTTATCGAACGAATCCTAATTGAATTTGAATGATTCAGATCAATTACCAACCATATTTGAAAGTAAACCCCCCAAAGAGAAGTTAACCTCCAATCCCAACGGGGCCTTAAAGTATAATTCTGATAAGACCAGAGCCCAAAAACTTAAAAGATTGACCAAAATAATGTGGGCCAACACTTCTCCAGCTCCGAGACACCATATGGATCGAATTGTGCCCTTTTTGACTTGGTTGGTCTATCTCGAGAAATCCATTGTCTTCTGGGGCCTCGGGCTCGACCCGATGAGAACATAGAATAGTCACGGGCTTGGATTGATCGAGAGCCGCCTAATTCCTTTAATTTTGATTTGAATGATGCTAAAATCCGCTCTAGCGGTGCTTTGGTTTTTTTGGCAAACACAACGTACAGTTTATCATACGTACCAAAACGAGAGAGGAAGAAGTTCTATCTAATACTATTCCATTTTTCTCTCATATTATTTCCACACCTCTTCCTTTATATCTTATACTTCCATTGGCACAACGGGAGCAGAAGAAGTTCTATTTTTCTTAACCACAGCAGTTGTTTATTGTCCTTCCGAACATATCTCTTGATTACTTTAGCAATTGAAAGGAAATAATGAAAGCAACTAAAAAAAACAACTAAAGTGCTCAATATGTTAAGATCGGGAGCCATTAGGTACATATGGGGGGGTTGGGTGTATTACCTCTACAGCACAACAAGAGACAACAACGAGAAAGAGGGAAAGAAGGCAATAGCGCAAGAGAACAGGGTAAGTTATACTTGTTCTTCTTCTCGTTCATGAATTTTCTTCTCCGGCGATGAGAAGTGATTGGCCATCATCATATAGTGTCTCTTCTTCTTCATATGCTTTTATGATGGTTGATTGTGTATATGATTTCTATCCAATACTATATGGACCACCCAATATTGTTAAACAATTGAAAGTTGACCTGTCAATGACCCAACTATTGTAGTGTCTCATTAGAATGCTTCCAAAGTTCTCACCCCATAATGAAGAACAACTCTCCACCTTCCTTCCTTTGTCACGACCGCTCCTCTCTTGTATCACTAAAGCTCCTCAAGAAGATGGAGTGTTGTCGAACCGTGAAGCTAAAGATATGATTGTAATCTCCATGAGATCATCGAGCGATGCACCTCCATTACACGAAGCATGCCATCGATTGACAGGTTTTACTTTGCTAGTTAGGGTATGGAGTTGTACATTCCTCTCTTGTTTCTAATAGGAATGGAATGGTGGCTGCACTGTGAATATGTTTCCACATACGGTTTGTGAATTTTCAATTTATTATGGTACCGAGAATTATGTGTGTTTTCTCTACAATAATTATAGTTCTAAAGGATCCTACTTATTAATGCGACAACCTTTTTTATCTCCATTTTACCCCTATGGTTTGTGGGAGGGTAGAATTGATGGAGGTTTCGATTACAAAAATTGATCCATATGGGGGGCATGTTCGTCCTAAGGGAATTGAAGAACGTCCTCCGTGACTGGCGTGGTCAAGCAACCGCCTCCGGCAGTTGTGAAGAGGTCGGGTCTCACAGAGACCCTAACCGGAAGGGGCGTGAAGGATGGGGGCGGATTTGGTTAGGGTTTACATCCTATAAATAACCTCCCACTCAGAGGAGAATGCTATCGCCCAGAACTAGCTCGCCTAACGGGAGCCCCTTTCCGATCTATCCCATCCCCTTCTCCCGTTCTCCTCTCTCATTCTCTCTGAAGACAACGATGTAGGTCAAAATATCTAAGGAGAATATGAATGATGCATATGGGGGACATGTTCGTCCTAAGGGAATAGGAGTGATGCATGGCCAGATAATACCGAATATAGTAAAAAGTGATAAAAAAAAGGTTAAAAGATGAACTTAACTATCATCATTTACTCGATGAGCATAAAATAGGTAGGCTGAGGCTTGAATAATTTGACTCAAAAATGATGTATGATTTAGGATTTTTATCAGTTGTACCCCTCAAAGATATTGCAATATATTAGTTATGCTCCTCTCTTTTTGGGAATATCAGTTCTGCCCCTAACTTCTTCCACAATGATCGTTTGTTCCCTTCCTTAGTCTGGTTGTAAATTAGTTGAAATAAATCATAGTTTATTAAAACTATGGTGTAGTTAAGAGGGGAATAACAAGAGAAAAAACCTCTACCTCCTCACTCCACTACCCCCTCCTCCTCCTCGACTAGGATGACGAGCTCTTCCGGATCCTTTTCCTTCTCAACCGACCAACCCCACTACCCCAACCTCCTCCTCTGATGCTCAAACAGGTGCGATCAATGGTTGTGAAGCTTCTGCACCTTGAAGATAGGGTTGCAATGGGTTGTCCAACATAGGTTGTGGTGCCTTCCTCCTCGATCCCTATCTCTGCAGTGGTTGGGCACCGATGTGTGTGAGGGGAAGATTGGCAACGATTCCAATATGGAAGAAGGTTTTGGAACCGAAACTGATAGCAAAAATCTGCTAAAAATTATTAATGATCATAAGAAAACTAATTACATTAAATAAGGACAACTTCCCAATCTAGAATGTGGTGCAACATGGAGGTAAGCACACATGGTTGTGCAAGCGTGGAGAGCTGTCGGAGCTGATGTGCAGATGAGTGAAGCGAGTGGTAGTAAATTGTGGCTATGGAGGAGAAGCAAGATGGCGAGCATCATCTCCTTTTGCACTTGGGGAAGCAGTAGCTGAAGACACTGCTTGTTGCACAGCGATAGCATGGTGGCGATTCTGGAACTGATGTTGAGCAGAACAAAGTGAGAACGAGAGATAGAGCTTCAAGAATATGACACAAAGGCTTTACCTCAAGCCCATCTTTAGGATTCTAGAGACAACGATGTCTTGCAAGTGCTTAGTGGGCAAGCCGAGTAATTTCTCTACTCTACCCCATCCCTTGCCATCAAGATTATAGGGGTATATCTTTATCAATTGGAACTCCATCCATTCCCATTAGCGGAACTGAGAACCTCACCACCCACATTTCGATGCTGAGAATCAAGAATATGTTGAATCCAGGATCAAAACCGTATATATTAAATAGTAATTACACGGATCCAAATGAATTGAATAAACGTAATAAAGAATGTGATTAGGAACCGATTAAATAAACGGAACATAAATCAGGGCGAGATCCAGGAAAGGTAAAGTAATAAATAAATTGCAGCAAACAAAATAAAAGAAGAACACGATTAGAGATTACTGAAGCGTCCATGAAATGGACTGTCTTTAGAGAGGATATCGCCCCCAAAGTACCGGTACGAAGGGTACTGGCGATCCTCTTCCAAGATACGACGGTCCACGGTCTTCGTTCGCGCACACCGACGAGACTGTTCATGAAAGTACCTCCGAGAACTTGCAGCCGAGAGAAAGAGAAGGTAGTTCGTCCGCGAGAGGAAGAACCAGAACCAGAACAGAGAGGCGGTGTGAGATTTTTCTTACGAGTGAAGAAAACGACGTGGAGGAAGGGGTATAAAAAGACGATCGCGTGCCCTAGCACGCGGTACCTTTCAATTTTCGAAAATGCTCCTCAACGGGCGCGTCATTTCGAATCCCGAAACAGCAGTCATAATGAGCCATTTGGGTCGAGTTGAATTCTCATTTTAGTCGACTTACCAAATTAATCATGTGACTAATTTAATCGACTTACCAAATGAAACCTGCAATACAAGTATCGAAATCCGAATTAACTCTCCGGAGCCGGAACCGGAGCCGGAGCGGAGTGCGCGGGCGTGTGTGCTCCTCCATTCCTCCTCTCTACTATTGCTATAAGAGCTTGAGTGTGAACTCATATATAAGCCCACCAAAAGTTTAGAGATACTAGGTATGGTACTAAACTTCCACCCAAACTTTTCCATGTTTCAAATTTGGGAATTTCCAACTTTCCCTCCAAGCCATTTGGTTTCCCAATTAAAACCAAATTAACTTTAATTATAATTACATAGACTTTCTCATTAAAGATCTAATTACAATTCTTAATACAATAATCCCCCACAAATTTACCAATTTGAAAAAGAGATTCAAAGAGAGTTAAAAACACATCTTTCGGCTGCCACACTTTGCTTCCAGTACATATACCATCCGGTTTGAACCTCTACCTTAGTTTACTACTTTAACTTTAATAGGAACGAAGTGAACTACGTCTTGAACTCCAGACCTTGGTGTTAAAGTATACGGTAGAAACAACAAAGTGTTGTTCTTGGTACAATCTTCAGGGTTGGTGCTCTTAAAGGCCATGCACCCTTATCCTGTTTTATGAGTGTATTCAGGAAAGACCCTCTTCCTTTAACTGCGGCCCACAGTAACACTCACATAGGTGACGTTCTCCAAGTATGCACTGCTAACATCCTGCCCAAAGGCTTGAACTCATTCAGATCCTACGCTCTTCCTAAACTTGCAGCTTAAATGGCACTCAGGCTTTTAGGGATAAGATACTCATGTAAATGCATTAAGATAAGAGTGCCAACCAGTTCTCCAAACAGCTTGTTATTACCTCATTGAAC
Organism: Ottelia alismoides; assembly: GCA_037367405.1. Classification (NCBI taxonomy): domain Eukaryota; kingdom Viridiplantae; phylum Streptophyta; class Magnoliopsida; order Alismatales; family Hydrocharitaceae; genus Ottelia; species Ottelia alismoides. The sequence goes on from JAZKJV010006767.1 coordinate 56,652, forward strand.
CTACTTTGTGGAATCTCCACTCAGATAGGTTGGGTTGCTATTGTAGAGGAACTTCAAATGGGTCTCAGTCTCATTCCAAGCTTAGACTTTAGGACTAAAGATCTATCAAGTCCCTTAGTCAACGGATCTGTCGTATTGTCTTTAGATCCAACAAAATCCACAGCCAATACCCCTCGAGACACCAAATTCCTTGACGTCTTAAGTCTGATTTGTATGTGTCTTCTTGTTTTCTGATTGAACTTTGAACTCTTGATCTTGGCAATTGTGGTCATATTATCACAATATACCGAGATCGCACGAACTGGCTGACCTACCATGAGAATTTCAGACAGAAGTTCCCTTAGCCATTCAGCCCCAATTCCAATGGTGTCCAAAGCACACAGCTCGGCCTCAAAGGTGGATCGAGCTGAAATGGTCTACTTCACAAACCTCCAGGAGACTGCACCGCCTCCAAGGGTAAAGACATACCCAGTAACACCATTACTCCCATACTCCTCTATTTTCCCTATCCAGCTTGCATCACTATATCCTTCTAGTACAGATGGATGTCTACCATAATGCAAACTAAGGGAAATAGTTCTCTTCAAGTACTTCAGTACTCGATCCAGAGCATCCCAGTGAGTACGATCAGGATAAATAGTGTATCTACTCAGCTTTGCAACCGACAATGAAACATCAGGTCTCGTGCAATTTGCAAGATACATTAAACTTCCTATCACTTGTGAATACCTTAGCTGAGCTACAGGTACTTCACTTTTGTTCTTAAATAATGTTTTGGATGAATCGAACAGAGTGCTTACAACTTTGCAATCTTGATATCCAAATTTCTCAAGTACCTTCTCAACATAGTGAGATTGAGAAACTACAATCCCATCAACTGACCTTGTTAGTTTGAGACTCAAGATCACATTAGCAACACTCATGTCCTTCATCTCAAACTTTCTACTTAAGAGTGCCTTAGTCTCAATAATAATCATCATATATGATCCAAACAACAATATATCATCAACATATAGGCACAAGACAATACACTCATCACCTTTCACCTTGGAATAGACACATTTATTGGATTCATGAACCTTAAAGCCACATGACAAAATAGTTTTGTCAAATTTGTCATGCCACTGCTTTGGTTCTTATTTCAATCCGTAAAGGTATTTAACAAGCTTGCAAACATTTCCCTCATTACCATGAGTTACAAGTCCATCAGGTTGATCCAAGTAGATCTCTTCCTCAAGATCGTCATGCAAGAAGGCAATCTTCACATCCATCTAGTGGATATAGAGATCATATAAAGAGGCCAATGTTATGAGCATGCAGATTGTGGTCATCCTAGTCACAGGAGAATAGATATCAAAATAATCGATACCTTCCTTTTGTCTAAAGACCTTGACAACTAATTTGGCTTTATACTTTTCAATTGGTCCGTCAGGCCTAAGCTTTCTCTTAAACACCCACTTACACCCAATAGTAGAGCACTCTTTGGGTAAATCAACCAACTCCCAAGTTCCATTAGCCATAATAGAATCCATCTCAAATTTGACAACTTACTTCCATTGTTTTGCTTGAGATGAAGTCATGGCTTCCTTGTAACTTGGTAGATCACCCTCGATCTGGTAGACAATAAAATCGCTACCCAGATCCTTGGCTATCCGAGGTCCTTTACTCCTCATTGGCTCAATTTCTTCTGAATGGTCATTGGGTTTAGGTTGAGTCTCAGCCTCCACATTCGTTATCCTTTTCACTTGATCTGGAATAGATCCTGATGTGGAGGCGCCCTCAATGATCAGATTCTGAGGAACCCCAGTCTTCAACGGGAAGACATCCTCAAAGAAGGTAGCATTACGGAGTTCAACAATGGTGTTGACATCTATGCCTGGTATCTCATACCGAATTACCAAGAACCTATATACATAGCTATTTTCCAAATAATTTAAGAGGACCGCATCAACTGTTTTAGGATCAAGCTTCTTTCTCTTGTGTTTTGGGACTAAAACCTTAGCAAGACAGCCCCACACTTTGAGATATCTTAAGCTTGATTTCCTATTTATCTAAAATTCAAAAGGACACTTTTCCATATGTCTTGGAGGAACCCTATTTAGAATATGGCAGGCTGTATTCAAGGCTTCTCTCCACAAATAGGTTGGAAGTCCGGAACTCTATAGGAGAGCATTGATCATGTCAGTTAAGGTTCTATTTTTTCGTCCTGCTATCCCATTTGATTGCGGTGAATATGGGGCCTTTACTTCATGAACTATGCCAAATGAATTGCATTGTTCATCAAATAAATTAGTGGTATATTCACCTCCTCTATCTGACCTAAGGCATTTAAGCACTTTTCCTGTTTGTGTCTCAGCCTCATTCCTAAATATAAGAAATTTTTCTAAGGCTTCATCATTGATTTTCATTAGATATACATAGCAGTATCTACTGCCATCATCTATAAAGGTGATAAAATATTCCTTATTGTCTCGGGTCAAAACACCATTAAACTCATAGATATCTGTGTGCACTAGATCCAAGATCTCACTATCTCTAGAGACAGGCTGAAAAGACTTCCTAGGTGTCTTAGCTTGCACACAGATTTCACATTTTTGAGTTTTATCAATAGTGTGTTTAAGAATCAACTCTAAATTCATCATCACATGTCACAATCTACCATGCCGCAGATCACAAGATTATAGATTATTCACAACATAAGACACAGAATTAGAACATTCAGAATTTAAAACATTCATTTCATTATTGTTTACCAAATCACATCTAATTCTAAATAACAAATCAAAATCAACCAAATAGTCTTTTCCATAAAAAGTATCATGTCTCAGAATGACAACTTTATTACATTTAAAGTTCAATTCAAAACCATTTCTAACTAAGATAGATCCAGATAAAACATTCTTCTTGATGTCAGGAACATGCAGCACCCTGTGCAACGTCCAGACACGTCCAGAGGAGAACATCAAGTTGACTTGTCCCGACCCTAGCACCCTGGCTGCAGAATCGTTCTCCGTCTTCGCAGTCCCACCACTGTAGGTCTGATAAGAAGAAAATAAAGTTCTGTCAGAACAAATATTTACATTGGCTCCTATATCCACGGGCCACTCATTTGGATCATGGATATAGTATAGTTCAGGTATTACAGAAGCATACCCCTCGCTAGCTTCAAGTCCCATAGTGATCATATTCACTTGTGGACTCCCGTCTGCAGCCTTAGGTTGAGCCTTTAAGGACGGACAGTCCTTCCAATGGCCAACCTGATTACAGTTCTAGCGGGATTTATTCTTTGCCTTTTTCTAGATCTTGCCCTTTGGTTTTATTTTATTGTTATTAGCACACTTTCCCTTCTTATCTTTACCCTTCAAGGTCACGAGATTGACCTTAGCCTGAATATCGATAGGAGGCACAGGCTTTTGTTTCCTATGTTCCTCCTCTATGGCAGTTACCACCATCAAGTCATCCATAGAAAATTTTTCCCTTCCTATGTTTCAGGATTATAGCGAAGTATTCTCAAGACTTGGGGAATTTTTCTATAATGCACATGATCTGAAACTTCTCTGGAAATTTCATTTGGAATCTTCTAAACCATGAAGTAGGAGTAAAAACGTGTGTGCCTGTTCAGAGACCGACTTACCTTCGGTCATAGAAAACTTCAAAAACTTGACCATGGAGTATTTCTCAATACCGAAGTCTTCGGTGTTATACATCCGATCCAAATCTTCCCATAGCCCATTAGCAGTCTGTGTGGATGAACAATATACGTCAAACAACGTGTCGGACATGGCCAACAAGATGCAACCATGACGTATACGATCTCGTTCCTTTCACACGGATTGTGCCTTCTGGCTATCGGGTGTGGGGTTTTCCGTTTCCACCTTAGGATAGTCAGTTTCATGCATAGAGATTAGTCCTATGGTGGTTAACCAGATCTTCATGCGTTGTTGCCAACGCTTAAAATTCTGACCACCGAATTTTTCAGGCATACCCGTCATATCCACCCCCTATTTAAACATCATTTCCGACATGATTTTAAAAACGGTTCCAGTTATACTCTCTAAGATTGTTGAATCCAGGATCAAAATCACATATATTAAACAGTAATTACATGGATCCAAATAAATTGAAATAAATGCATTACAGACTAACATTATTATCGTCATGCATTTCCATTCCATTATCTTATTACAGAATGCAAGCAGGAGTCGATTAAATAAATGGAAACATAAATCAAGGCGAGATCCAAGAAATATAAAGAAATAAATGAATTGTGGCAAACAAAATAAAAGAAGAACAAGATTAGAGATCGTCGAAGCGTCCATGAAATGTAATGTCCTTAGAGAGGATATCATCCCCACAATACTGGTGCGAAGGGTACTGGCAATCCACTCCCAGGATACGACAGTCCACGGTCTTCGTCCACGCACAACGACGAGACCGTCCATGAAAGTACCTCCGAGAACTTGCAGCCGAGAGAAAGAGAAGGTGGTTCGTCTGCGAGAGGAAGAACAAGAACAGAGAGGCGACGTAAGATTTTTCTTGCGAGTGAAGAAAACGGTGTGGGGGAAGGGATATAAAAAGACGATCGCGTGCCCTAGCGCACGGTACCTTTTGATTGTCAAAAACTTCCCTCAACAGGCGCGTCATTTCGAATCTCGAAACCGCAGTCATAATGAGCTGTTTGGGTCGAGTTGAATTCACATTTTAGTCGACTTATCAAATTAATCGTGTGACTAATTTAATCGACTTACCAAATGAAACTCGCAGCAAAAGTATCAAGATCCAATATCCGAATTAACTCTCACGAGCTCGAGCCCGAGCCGGAGAGGAGCGGAGCGTGCATGCGCGCGTGTGTGTGGTCCTCCATTCCTCCTCTTTACTATTGCTACAAGAGCTTGGGGTGTGAACTCATATATAAGCCCACCCAAAGTTTAGAAATACTAGATATGGTACTAAAATTCCACCCAAACTTTTCCATATTTCAAATTTGAGAATTCTCAAATTTCCCTCCAAGCCATTTGGTTTCCCAATTGAAACCAAATTAACTTCAATTGTAATTTCATAGACTTTCCAATTAAAGATCAAATTACAATTCTTAATTCAACAAAATCACCATCATTTCAGAGCCTAGAATAGAAAATCATCGTGAATCACACCATGTTCAACCACCTTTTGAATAAGAACACAAACCAACATCATCATTCAAGAGCCGATTAGCATCCCTACAACATCTTCTTGGAGATGCCCTTCTATCTCAAGAATTCGAAGGAGGAGAGAGGGACGAAGGAGAAGGGGTTGGAAGGGGAGGCATGATCAGAGGTGGAGGATGGGGCAGAGGAGTAGGGGCTATAAGGGAAGGGTGGTTGGAGGAGGATGAGGGTCTAGAAGGGGAGGAGGAGGAAGAGGGGCTGAGGGAGGAGGAGGGGCTACAAGAGGAGGGATGGTCAGAGGAGGAGGAGGAGGGGTCGGAAGGGGAAGGCAGTCAGAGGATGGGGAGGGGATAGAAGGGGAGTTGGAGGATGGGGTGGAGGAGGAGGAGGGGTTGGAGTGGAAGGAAGATCATTTAACCTTTTTTATCTAATTCCTATTGTGTCCTCAAAGTTAATGCATGTTTACGTTGGGGATAGATGACAACTAATCCAAGGAGCCAAATCATCATGAGGGGAGCAATTGATATTCTCAAAAAGGGAGGGGCATAACTGATATTGTAATATCTTAGATGGGTACAACTGATAAAAACCCTATTATTTATGACTACTGCAAAATACAACATACATATAATTCTCTCACAATACCACCTTCATATACAACCCACTTAACTTTCTATATCAAGTTCTAACACTTACTTGACACACAATAAATCACTCAAGCTTTTATCTCTTACATGCTTGGTTTCTTGCTCGCTTGTTCACCTCACTTGCCTCTAAACAATGGATTTCAATGCTTATTTATACTTGTGTTACGTTGGACTTGAAGAATATGGAATTATCTAGAAAGTTAGAATTGAATGTATTTAAGAATATTCTAGAGATTTAGAGTTTAATCCACTGAAGAAGTCTCTAAATGATCTCATCTTCTCACAACATTTAGGAGACTCATAGCTTCACTATCCAAGAATCTTGTAGAGAAATTGGTGGTGCCTTTATTTACTTCAATACTCCCCCTCAAGACCAACTCTTCTTATGCTAAGTTGATAATGGACTCCAATTAAATTTCTTCTTACATTCTTCTCCATATATAGTGGGTTTGTGCAACCCTTCATCTTCGACAACTGCAACACGAATATACTTAGGATTAGGCTTGCATAAACTAGCAGCTTATCTAAGTATCGTGGTAGAATCGTATTCTTTTTCATGCTGAGTAGACTCGTATTCCTTTAGAGAGTCCTGATGAACTCCACTTGTCCAGGTACTGGTTGTTCTTTCTATAAACTTCGGTAGCTCCTTCTATAAACTTAGATACCTTCTTGTTCTATAACTTAGGTGGTCACCATGATGTTGTTTTATCAAAGACAACATGATGTATAACATCTATTGGTCGTTGGATTTTCAATATTCCCATCCCCTTTTCTTATTATTATATCCTACAAATATACATCCGGTAGTTTTTTATCGAACTTGCTGCGAAAGGTAGTCATGTACAAATACATAGCAAACTGATCCAAAATTTTGAAAAGAACTTACTATTAGTTTAATCTTACATGATTTTTGGAAAGGAGACAAGAAGAATAGCTTTGGTTGAGTTAAAAAGTTGGCTACATCTACTATTGTTATCATGCATTCTACCCACAATATAAGTGGCATGTGTTTAGCATGTAACCAATTTTGAAATATCTCTATCAGATGTGGATTCTTCCAATCTTCAACTCTATAATGTTGTGGTGTACTTAAGCATGTTAATTACCTCAAAATTCCAACTTTAGCGAGATAAGTAGAGTATTCTATAGATGTAAAGTATCTACCATTATCTATTTGTATATATCGAACTTTCTTTCCAACTACACTATCAACGTCTTCTTGAAATTTCTTGAACTCGGAGGAAACTTCATAGTTTTCTCTAAAAAATAAGACTAAAACATGTCTTAAAAATCCATCAATGAAAGTTTTATATACATTATATTGCTTATATGAAGTTGTTTAACTGGTCCAAATAGAATCAACTACAATGCTTCCTTTATTCTAAATTGAGCTTCCATAAGATAATTGATGAGACTTACCACAACGGCATCCATTTAAATAGAATCTTCTCGAACATCTAATTGTTCATGACCTTTGAGCATTGAGCGAACTATCATTAGGTTCAGCTTTCAATAACTCACGTATCTAAGCCTTTCGTGTCAAAGATCAGTCATCCCATTCTTCTTTGTTTTCCATATGTATAAAGACTATGTTAAAATAATATATTTAGATTTTACTCTTATCCCATCCATGACATTGATATCTAGAAGGTCTAAATGTTGATCTAAACATATTCGGGACCAAACACGATGTAGTGTCATGCAGTTAGTTTATATACGAAGAGAAGACCTTTCTTACTTGGTGATTAATAGATTTGATCAGGCTTTATCTTCTCCGAATTATATCATAGAGTAATAGTTGTGGAGCCCATGTGTGTGATTGGCAATTTTGAGTATGGAATTTTACCACAACTCGACTATCTTTGTATTTAGATAGCCCTTGCAGCTTCTCCTTATCTCAACTCTTGCAAAATCAACAACTTGAACTAATTATGCCATTGTCTTAATAATCAACTTTTATAGAAATCTCTATTGATAAAGCCAAGTTACCTTCTTGGACAGTTATCATAAAAGTATCCTCATCCCAATTTTCTATTGAAAAAAGTTTTCATATTAATCAATTCATATTGCGGTATTATTTCTTGCTGGCTTCTTCTTAAATATCTAGGCGAGCGCATAGTGTTCCTTCTTCTCGCAAATGAAGTATACATTATTTAGTTTTTCATAAAATTATTTAACTTTGGTGGCAGACCGTATGGAGCCCTCCCTAGCCTGAAGCTCTTAGGTGTTACTTCCGTTGAGGAGTTAGCAACTTTCTTTTGAACAAAGTGATTTGTATCATGTAGCTTTCCTCATCTATGTGTAATTAAAAGTGCTTCTTCTCGACCGTTTAGTGAAAAACCAAACATTTCTTTCCTAAAGTCTCTTAATTTGGAAAGAAACCTTCTAATTCAATAAGGTTGGTTGACTATGACATCCAGAGACAGTAGTGAGAAAAGCATTGTATTCAAGTTAGAGATATGATAGAATTTTCTCGCATCTGTGGTTTACTATTTTTTTACTTTGAATTTAGTGAAGAAGTATCATGATATAGTGAGGGTACCTTCGTAAAATATTGAGTGATTGTCATTTATCTTCGCTTGACCATCATCACTTTATTTCTCAGTAGCTGTAGATGCACATCATTTTTGCATGAGAATAGTGTTGCAACTGTGTCCCATACTTCTTTTGGAGTTGTGGGTTCTGAGATGTGCTTGATAGCTCCTCCTCGGCCATCTTCTTGAGCATAAAAATAACATTTTCGATCTTAATATCCCATTTTCTCAGCATATATGCATGTTTTATTGATGGAGGCTTCATGTTGTCACCTTTTCCATAGTGGCCTCTTAGAGTCATGTACTTGAAGATTGGACTGAATGCATGTCTTCCAATGGACGGTTGCAGTTGTTCCAATTTTAGATTCTTGATGGAATTGGTGAACCCAACAATGTCTATTTTGATTAGAAAATAGGTTATGACCTAATGCTTTACCCTAGACTATACGTGAGTAGAATCTTCCATTAGAAGATCTCAAAGAATGATTTACTATAAAAACTTTCCTTTCTCACTTCAAATGGACATGACTATACTTATTTGGAGGATAAACACAATTTTCTATCAAGACCTACCTTGAGAAACTATATGAAAGTCAAGGCTATGATACCACTTGTAGAAGTTGACTTAAAAATGATGCATTATATATTATTACACCAAACACAACACACATACCCTTATCTATCACACTACTACCTTAATACACAAACTACTCAACTCTCTAATGAAGAACTAACACTCACTTGATACACAACAAAAAACACTCAAACTCTTATCTCTGACTTCCTTACTTGCTTGCTCACTTGTTTGCATCTGCATCCACATAATGGATTCCAACGCCTATTTATACTTGTGAATCTGACCTTGAAGAATATGGAATTCTCTAAAAAGTTAGACTTGAATGCACTCGAGAAAATTCTCTAAATTTAGAATTTAATCCATTTAAAAAAATCTCTATAAGTTCTCATCTTCTCAAGGTATTATACTTAGGGCCCGTTCGGTTCGGGGATAAGCAGGAATAAGGATGGGGAATAAGAAGAATAAGGGTCTATTCTATGTTCGGATGGAGGATAGGAATAAGGAGATAAGGTGAAATAAAGGTAGGCAAGGTGGGATAAAGATAGGAATAAAAGTGAAATAAGATGGAATAATGAGGAATAGTCGTACCACTGGAAACTGTGTCGGGAGGAGAATTAGCCCCTTATTCCAGGGCTTATTCTCCTTCACATACCCAAGAATTTTCTAGATAAATTGGCGGTGCCTTTTACCAATCATCTATAATGTGGGTCATAAATTTCTGTATCAATCTAGCCTTCATGATAAGGGATGAGTCTATATCATAGATTAAGATGACTTCTTATAGTTTTTTGATCCCTTTAGCATGAGGACGTTGTTTGTTTGTAAAAATCGTAAAAGTGGAATGAATGCTTCGTAAATCGATGATGCTTCTCTCAATTGTGCAATTTATCTATAAATATTCTCTTATGATTCACCTCTTTGCAATCTAGACGAGCAACAATATGTACAAACAAATTGAAATTGTCATATGTTATGGAGTTTCTGAGCCATGGTCGACATGTGGAGATGAATTTCAACTATTTTAATAAGAAATTATTTATTGGTCACTAGACGACGATGATATTAAAATGCAGAAGCTAATTAGATAGAATAAATTAAGGTAAATTACTAAAAAGGGCTCCAACGATGCATGGATTCTCAATTAAAGGCCTCATTTTTTAAACGTAAGAAAGAAGTCCATGATCTTTTTTTACTTAAATACTGGACTTCGTAAGATCCAGCGATCTTTTCATGTCAACGTTAACTCTGAAATTGAAAATTCTTGAAGTTTAGGTCTCTCTTTGTTACACTGGGAAAATGAAGGTCTTTAATAAAGAATCGAAGCATAGTTGAGATATTTTTTTCATAATCTACCCAATAAACTGTAGTTGACATTAAAGTGAATGTATCCTACCTTCTGGTAACTGATTGTTAAAATTGACAAGGAGTAGGAATTGCAATCACATCATTGACTAAAGCATCAATGATTGCATGCATGTTTCTTCAAGTTTGGATCATAGTTGCATGTTTGATCGAAGTGGAGTTGGTGTTCGAGAGTAGACTCATATATCCCACCGACAACTTGCATTTTCCACGTATTGGGTATCAAATTACATACGGTAACGGATAAGATATTCATTGTCATACACTACAAGAAAAATGAATTGTAGTCACAGAATGTGGCTACGGAAACTTGTGGCCACGATAATTATGTAGTCACTAGTTTCTCGTAGCTACAATTCCATGACCAAAGTCTTCAAATATGTAAGAAGGATATTCATGCAAGAGTTGTGGCCACGACATATTCGTGGGTAGAGAACTCTCGCGACGAGACTTGTAGTACGGCTACTAGCCACGACGTTTTGTGGCCAGAACCTAATTTTGTGGCCACAAGCTCCACATCCGTGGGCATAGTTTTGTAGCCACAACTTATTTTCTTTGTAGTGACATCTTATGATGTTAAATATATACGAACGAATATTATTTATTATAAATTAGCTTTTGTTCTTCTAACTAACAATAAATGTCATATTTGTTGTTAAAGGTTCATATAATTAACAATGTTTTATCTATTGGTTTATTCGTTAAAATTTGTACAATTCATTGCTAAATTTATCAACGATTAGAAGCAAACATCAACGATTAATCGTTGTTATATGATTCTTTTATAGAAATATAACAACATATATAATAATCATTGCAAATTTAAAGAAGTGAGTAAGAAATATTATCCATTCATTACAATGAAAACAAGTTATGGCTACAGAACCATGCCCACGGATGTAGGGCTTGTGACCACATAATTGGGCTCTGACCACAACATGTTGTGGCCAGTAGATGTAACTACAAGTCTCGTCGTGAGAGTTCTCCAACCACGAATATGTCGTGGCCACTACAAGTGACTACGAAACTTGTCGTGACCACAGCTCTTGTATGTAGACTTTGGCCACGGAATTATAGTTACGAGAAACTAGTGGCCACGAAATTATCGTGGTCACAAGTTTCCTTGACTACATTCTGTTATCACAACTCATTTTTCTTGTAGTGATTGGTATATATTTAACTACAGATGATATGGCAAACATCGGGGGTCCATTTCAACAATTCTGCGACTGTTAAAAAATGATTGCTTGGATGGAGGTCATAGGAGTCTTTGTTTCGTGCGAAATTTGAATGACATAATATAGAGATATAATGATGAAAACTCGCGGATTTATTTTTTAGAAAAATGGGAAAATTTTGACGAGGGGAGCCAAGTTAGCTCCCATGTGGGTAGCTCCATTTTCCCATTATATAATACATAAGTAATATTTCATCATATCATATTTATTGTTCCAACCATCCAAACAGCTACTTTGGCAAAAGGATTACCCATCTGACTAACCTTTTAACAAGAGATTACTCTATTCCAACTAGGGATGCAAACAGACAAATACGGATATGGATATATGCGTTACCATATCCTTATCCATTTTAAAATACAGATACGGAAATAGATATATTGCGGATATTGAAAATTACAAACCATATCCTTAAATACGGATACAGATATGTAAACAAATAATCATGATTCGGATGCGGATATTTTACGAACGGAAATGGATTATCCTGCGGACAAGAAATGCCTTCTAAGTTCTAACGTATAGATTTAGCAGGATTGTTTAATAAAGTTGAAACTAATAGCTAATTAAATTAAAATTAATAAACTACAAGACAATGAAATAAAAGAACTATGGTATTATACTAAGTTTAATAATTGTATAATAAATAATTAAATAACATAAAGATGTATATTTTTCTTCTCATATTTGAAAATGACTCCAGATGTAATATATTGCACCTAATCCTATAACATATTTGGAGATACACACAAGTTGATTTATGTATATATAACATAAACACATATTCATCAATGCGGATATCCATATCCGTATCTATCAAAAATATGTAATCATATCCGTATCCATATCCTCAAAAAAATTGAAAACAATATACGTATCATATCCGTAAAAAAATAAAATCTCATATTCATATCCGTACCCGTTAAAATCAAATATTTATATTCATATCCTTTTAAAAACGGATACGATGACGGACGGATATAGATATATTCCTATCCGATTGCATCCCTAATTCCAACCCTATGATACCAACTAGCCTGACTGTTTAGATATGAGGTACTAAATTCATCCCAATTATTAATTTCGCTTTGTTTACCTTTGTATCTCCTTTAAGATTCTGCAATTACATTTACGTTCTTTTTTTTGCAATAATACTCGTGCTCTATAATTAAACAAAATCCACAGTACTTTCATTACATTATTACACGTATGTCCTTATATAACAACGGCGGAAGGACAGTTTATAAATTTTGCAAAAATACAAGGACACAAGTGTTATTTCCACCATTCTTGACTCGCCGACATAGTTGCGAGTTTTGATGAGATATATTGGTAGGGCTTCACATCGAAGCGAAAACAACAAGGTGCCTTCCACACCCCCACTTGAGGAGTTGGCCCTTGGCATTCATCTGCTACCATATCTTCCACTGCTTCCTTCCAACAAATAAAGGGATGTCCCAAAGTATTCTGGTCAACGTCTAATTGATCAGAACATGAGAATAAGCATTGCTGAATATCTTATATCAATGACCCAAGCAGCTATGTATTGAGCTACCGCTCATTCAACACAAGGATCCTCAAGCTCATGTCTCCCTTTGATTTATTATGTTTGAATCACTTCACTTGCTTTAGTTCAGTGTACGATTCTTACGTTAAAAATCGCATACTTAGGTACTCTAGAATAAATAAAAAGACATTACCCATAGGAGTCAAGAATCTAGGGAGCTTTAGGTAGAGGGAGTGATGACTCAACTACAACACGTGAGAGAGAGAGAGAGAGAGCATGCTTAGGAGGACATATAGATTGATGCACTATTGTTCGAGGCTTAAGAGTCGATATACTACGATTGAGGTATATCAGATTTGGTGCTTACTTACTCAAACCACACAAGGACATCCCAAGTAGCCTCTCACTCACATGCAGGTGGGGAGGGGGGGATGTACTAGGTGTAGATAAAAATAAAGGAGGGTTGGAATATAATACCAGAATTGAAGAGATGAATCTACTTGCTGAGACGTGCAAAATGGATTGATATTAAGAATAGATTCATACCACTACAAAAATTCCTATGGTGTAATCGGTACCTACATCTACTCTTCATGATACAACGATGAGATATCAACGGACGTGCACTCATCAATGTTAAGACCAATTGAGCACGATAAGATGGGTAAGAAATTTGAAGACGGCTTTTGAAGGAACTCAAAATTTAATGCATAAAACTTATTGTCTTATCAACTATAAATCAAGACATAGAGAGTATAAATATAGTTTATAAAGGTTGATGGAATTATAATTCCTATGAACGAAACCTTTATTTTTGAAATCATTGACTCATAGTTCGCATTATATTTTCTAATTTTTATTGCTAATGGGGGTTAACATGTTTCAACCATGTATTTTTCTGAGTTTTCATGACTGCTCTAGAAATTTAGCCCAAAAATCTCATATGAAGCAGCCTCAGGTGGATCATCATCTAGTGTCTAATTTGGACTATGACGTCCATTAAGAACATATATGTTCAACCTCACCACTTTTTATATTATCGTGTTGTACACCATAGGAACATGAAAGATTGATATTATCCTCTTATCTATCTAGTGAGTTGTTTATCCCATATGAACCTTCTTCATTTGATATTCATTCATGAAGATTGGGTTCTATCACTTCGACTCTTGATTTGGGCATAATCAGCCTCAGAACATGCCTTCTGTCACAATCCTGATTTTGATCATCAGATCCTCCCCTTTTACCGGATCTAGTTACTCAGCAATATCTTTATCCGATACTAACAGCTAGCATTCAGAATCAAACTGCAGTAAAATGTTATAAAGAAAGAAAACTAAATATTTATATATATATATATATAATTATATCATATGGAAGTAACATGGCCTAATCAATTCCCATGATATATTATGCCCTACGCTAAGGATGACATGGAGTAGATACTACATGCCGGCCATGCAATCTGTAGGCAGTATACGGTTGCTTGTATATGTTTAGCGCACATAATATGTTATTTGCTACGCGTGGTACTCAGCTGTCATTTGACGGATTGACTGGCTAAATATGTGGTCATGTCATACATTACAGATGGTATCAAAGAAGGTTCCCTCTATCAATGGAAAGGGCTACCCAAGAGGTGGAGCCACCCCTACCATAGAGTTAGGAGGAAATGGCTACCTAAGAAGTGAAGTTGGCAATGTTGTTGTAACATTTCAACCCCTAAACATAGTCCCATATCTAAAACTCATGACTCGTAAGAGTGGGTCATAAGTGGTGGGGACAACTAATTGCCAAACGGGGCTTAAGCTTTTTGGATTGTGGTCAAGGTATCTAGTTTAGCTCAAGCTCAACAAGTTGTTTATGCAGTAATCCCCAATAACAGACTGAGCATGGGGTCTGGGACGTTACAAATGGTATCAGAGCCAATTTTCCTTTGACAGTAGAAAGGGTACCCAAGAGATGGACCCACCCCTACAAAGAGATTTGAGGAAAATGCTATCTGGAGCTTGCAATCGCCATTGTCAATGGGAATAAGTGATGGACCATGTCGCAATGAGGACGTTACAAATATAAGTGGGGAGGTTGTAGCACTCCAACCCCCAAATATAATCCCACATCAAAAACTCGCGACTCGTAAGAATGTGTTATAAGTAGTGGAGACAACTACTAGATAACATGGGCTTAAGCATTTTAGGTGGTTGTCAACTTGTCCAATTGGCTCCGATCCTAACAAGGTGTCCGAGTCAGTTTTCCTCGATAATGCATCGAGGACCTAATCTCATGACGTTACAAATTACTGGGTTGCAATAAAAGTGAAGAGACTCAGATCTCGTAGTGAGACTTTTGGGTTAGCCTGTCTCATGCTTTTGGAAGCTTACGAGTGAAAAATCTTCAAAGTACAAAAAGTACGATAACATCTTGATTTAAAATTTATTTAAATTATTTAATATCCTTAATTAATATTAACTGAAGTATAATTCTTTTAATTTCAGATGAAATATCTCCACCTACTTAACAAATCGCTTGAGATCAATTAGTTGATCAGTCCAAATTATTTGGATTGGATCCATAAATTGTAACTCATACTTGAGATAGAGTGCTTAGCGTATGTGCTCTTGTCTATGAAGTATGAGAATCCTCAGACAGAGGATGTCCAAGAGTTCAACAAGAAATGGGATGAGGATCACTTGATCGCCCGTTGCTACATTCTTGAATCATTGTCTAATGTGCTTCAGAAGCAACTTATATGCATTGAATCTACTCATGACATCCTCCTAAATCTAAAGGATATGTATGGAGATGTGAGTCGCAATCCACATTAAGGTCCACTAAAGAAGTTATGAAGAAAGAATTTCCCTCTAATGGTGCAATGGTTGCACAAATAAAGGAAAGTGTGACATGAAGCATGGATCTCGGAAGGGTCCGATCCAAGAGAAGTTGCTCCATATAATACGTGCATTTTTTGATGCCATTTGAATAATCCAAAATACCCTAAGTTAACTCGTTATCTTTATCGTAGTAGTTTTGAACACTTAGGGTTAATCAAAAACTGCTTAAATTAATTTTTCAATGTTAAGAAAAGCATTTAAATTTATTCTACTTGGGCAAGGACAAGGTTAAACTCAGAGAGGCCACTGTCTCCTTAGGTCGAATTTTCATATCATTCAGAAATTAGGTTTTTCATAGAAGCATTTTTGTGTTTTTATATTTTTAGATTTTTATGGGTTTTTATATAAAGAGATGTAATTAATTTAAAGAAAAAATAGAGAGTGAATTTTCAAAATATTTTAATGCGAGAGAAATAATGCCATGCCATGTGGGACAATTAATAAATATATGAATTATTTTTTATAATTTTTAAATGATGCAATAGTGATGCAATATGATGAGGTGGAATGCAAGGTGATAGATGATCAATGTAGAGCAAGTACACCAAGAAGATCAATTAAGAGCAGAGAATTAATATTTAATTAAGATCAAATAATCCTCAAAGTAATTCTCTAATTTCACATATTAATGAGAAAGAATAAAATCGATGAATAAATATGCCCAAGGTAAAAAAATAAACTCATATAATACATTGATGTCCAAGAGTATCTTCAGAGATAAATAACAATAGTCTAAGAGATAGAAAATAAAACGAGGATCAAAACAACATCAAGAACACCAAAATCCAATAAACGGACCACAAGATATAAAAAATTGAAATGCAGGACCAAAATGTAAAAAAATAAGTAAAAGTTCTCAAATATACCCTTTAGAGGATGGTCATGCAATTATTCTATGCTGGTGGATCCTTCTATAAATTATCCCTACGTTGGG
This sequence comes from Ottelia alismoides, assembly GCA_037367405.1. Classification (NCBI taxonomy): domain Eukaryota; kingdom Viridiplantae; phylum Streptophyta; class Magnoliopsida; order Alismatales; family Hydrocharitaceae; genus Ottelia; species Ottelia alismoides. The sequence continues at coordinate 73,489 of JAZKJV010006767.1, forward strand.
GTTACGTGTAATTCCCAGAATCTCTAAGGGTGCGGACGCAATTACCCAAGGTCACATGCACAGCGCACGTGACCAGGATTGTCGAGAAATTATGGGGAGACACGGGGAGCATCGGTGCAATTTACCCTACATGCATGTGAGAGGCGCGTGGGATGTCAGGCTTGGACACTGGCTTGTGACCTGACCCTCCACGTGGTTGACTCTAGTTGCTTCAGAAATGTCCAAGGCACAAGGCACAGACTCCTGGATCAAAGAAGCTTTCGAGTGCTTGATTGAAATTGATCCTACGGCTAAGATTTGGGTGAAGATAAGCGTCCCAGATGTACTGTGTTCTTGATCAGAGGTTAGCTAAATCTCTGCACCTGGGGCTTTGTCTTCTTCGATGGATGCTTGACGCTACTTGGAAAACATGCTCGTGCTACTGATAGATGGTGCTCCATCGACGATGGAGATTGGCCTACACACAATTGTAGGGCATCGGAGCAAAGGTTGTGGTGAGAGAGATCGATTCGATGTTCTAGAGGAGTTTCCTACTATTGTTTGTGATGCTCTAGGAAGAAGACCCTCGACTCGATACTGGGTGTAGTGAATGAAGAGGGAGTGACGATGAGAGGGGTTTGGCGAGTGGTTGGTGAAGGCGGAGTACCCGACAAACTAGGTCCATTACGAGGGTCGAGATGGTCAATGCGTAGGGGGTTTGTCGGAGTTGATCGGAGAGCGGAGGTAGTGATGCATAAGAAAGAAGAAGGAGAAGAACACAATACAGAGGAATATGAAAGGAGTTTACCTGGGGGAGTGTATTTTATCAAAGATGGAGCGGAGGAACCCGACTCCAGGTGGTTGCTCTCGACTCGACGGTGAATATGATTGGGGAGGCTTAGCTGCTCTCCAAGAGATACAGTAGCAAGGTCGAAAAGACCTTGGATCATGCCAGGATGAGGTGCCTTCGCTCGACTCTCTTGGATGCCCACTGTCACTGAACAAGAACTGGGAGGTCTCTCTCTCTCTCTCGTTAAAAATGTGGCGGCTGATAGCGCGAGGCGACGCTCGGTGGTGTGTTCAAATAGGAGAAGAGTCGGCGAGGGTCAAGGGTTTCAACCGATTAGGTTTGTTAGAATATGGGTTCCTGAAGAGGAAGATGTGATAAGAGGGGAGAGAAGCTGATACTCGGAGGTTGCGGTGATGAGGGAGAATTGGTCGCCAATGGAAGCGATGAGGTTTGTTGGAGTCGATGGGTTCCATGATTTGGGGATGAAATAGATTAGTTAGGTTTAGGATTTGTTAGGGTTTCAAGCTAGTGGCTCAACGGATAAGAGATGGTGATTGGACGACAGCGTAAAGGCGAGCAGGTGGGTCGTCGGAGCGAGGTGTTGCAGGTGGAAGGTTGATGGCTAGCGAGAGGAGGATAACGACACGTGGGCAGCACATGATTGAGCTGAGAGAGGCGAACACGTGATTCGCACGTTATGGGGCTAAGGACTGTCACGTGCATGGCATGTGAGATGGAGAAGGGCTCAGGCAGGAATTAATGTGGATCGATAGAACTTAGATCGATCCAACAGTCCTAATAAGGGGGGGAAGGGACAAAAGAGGTCGATTGTACCAAGGGTGGGTTTGACTAGTAGGATGAGATGGACAAATGAGTACGCGACACATTGCACACATTGACTAAAACATTGACCAGGGTTTAAAATGCATGAATAAATAGAAATAAAAATAACAAATAGACTCGGGTGAAAAAATGTATAAAATGGAAAATATAGATCTAAATATGCTCTACTATGTTCATGAACGACTCAGGTGCAAATGAAATAATCTGTGCAAGATGGGATTTTTTTGGTGATATTCTATGTATATAAATATCAAAGTTTTGGTTTTATAGTTTTTGTTTGATTTTCTGTAGATGAATAAATATATACAAAAATCAAACATTCTATGAAATAATGTAATGGACTTAAATAACATTTTTTTGGATTTTTATATATTTACTTAATGTTAAAATAAATTAGGGAGATGGAATGTGTATAGATGGATCAAGGTAGAAAGCTCAAGTCAGAATTGGTCTTTTTCATTGCTTTTTTGATATTTTTGAATTTTGAATTTTATGTATTTTATTAAAGCATGAAATGAAATGAAGAAATGAAATATAAATAAATCAAAATGAGTGAAATATGCACATGACATGATAAGTCGAAATCAGCAAAAATGTACATGCATAGTTAGGTCCCAAAAACTAATTTTCACAAATGGACTCCGATTCTTTTGAATTTAGTCTTGTTTTGTAGATAATTTAACATTCATTAATTCAAAAGTGAGTAGGGGTCCATAGGATACTATATTAGAGATATGTTGACCTTTTAAGACTTTTAGTCTCAAAATAGGGTTTGGGTTTTATTGAGAAAATTTGCAAGTGAGTATTTTGGTATTTTTATTTAATTAATGTTAGTAATATATACATTATAGATTTGATTTTATTCAATTATGAGTTAGTAATAAATAAATAAAAATAAGAAAAAAAATATGGTATTATACATGTGATATTTACAAGAGAATTTGGGCTTCTTTTTTAATGCAAATATGAATGCTAAAATGCAGATATTATTTCCAAGTGCATGAATGATAATAGTGCAGAATAAATGATGAAATGCAACTAATTACTTGGGAACAACGCTCTATTTTTATTTTTTTAGAGTGATAAATCACATATTCATCAGCCCCCTATACTTAAACCCTGCTCGTCCCTAAGTAACTGAAATGCAATACTGAAATAATTTTGGGTTCCATACTAAGGTCATGAACAAAAGGTGAAAATAGAGCTCGACTCAGCCTTTGGATTATTAGTTTGGAGGAACCTTATTGGTAATAGGATTTAAGACCTAACAGACTTTCATAATAAGTCTCTATTCAAGTTACTCAACAGTCATGTCAGAACAAGTCCTCATATGTAAATTCTGATGACTATGAATCGTACTTGTATTGTATCAGTGAAATATAGCTCTCCACCTCAGAAGTGACAAAGAACAACCTTCTCTTAGCAAGGTGACCCTAATTCCCCAGTTTAGCTACTCTTTCCTCGAGGAACAGGGTATTTCCTTCTAAGTTCAGGTACATGTTGTGTCCACAATCGAAGAGGGAGAAGATAGAAGAATAAGAAGAGAAGTGGAGTGTGGTCAGTGTAGCCACATCTCCTTGTGAATCCGACCAGTGTAGCCTCCACGAAGATCTACAGTCTCTTTGAAGCGGAACCATTGTGGTCAATATACATAACTTTATTCTCTTTTTTCTTTTTTTTGAATACATATGCTTCTATTTGGTGGAAAGAATTGTTGCACTGATCTTATTATATCCCTACAAATATAGAATCTTTCTTTCTGCGCATGTTTTGGGGTCTTAGAAAAAATTATGCCAGTAGACCATCCCTCATTCGAAGTTTTATTTCAACACATATCTCCTGTCTTTAGACGTCCATGAGGTTGGGACACACTGGCCACTCGAAGTGACTATGTATGTTTCCATTCTTGTGCATCTCTTGCCATAGGATTCTACCCCTCACCACCTCATTAATGAAGAGCTATATGCAAGGTTCTTATCCAAGTTAGGTCACTGTATAAAAGAATCATGCGTGTGTATGAAACTTTATACTTAAACCTATCAAGATGACATTTGAATATAGTCTTGTGGACTCAAAAAATTAAGTCGCTCGACCTGAAAAGTCTCTAGTTCCTATAAGTTTCCTCTGATAATAAGTAGATTAAGGTCCAATCAAGTCCATCCTTGGTTTCTATCCATAACTAGGTTCAGAACCCACTAACTTTCCACTTTGCATATGTGAGATATGCAAATGAAATGCAGATGTTATGAAATGCACATGAATGAAGTGCAAGATGATTTTTTTAATGCAAGAATGAAGTGCAAGAGTAAATAAGAAGCCATTTTTACAAAAGTTTTTTATTGTCTATGTTATACCCCTTATTTTACAACTTTTTTACAAAAGTATTAATTTACAAGGATTTATAAGATAATACAAGTTTTACATGGATGATATTATACACATTTTATATATAGCATGTATACAATATACATATTATACAAGTATGCATGTAGTTTACAAAGTTTACAAAATATTTTTGAACCAATTTTACCTATCACATAATTATTCAATAATATATACAAAATTGCACAAAAGTACGAGCTATGGGTAAAGTATATATGTAATATATACACACACACTGTAAAGCCTTGAACTTGGCATATCTCGGATCCTATATAATAAGATCCGGCTTGTCAAGAGGAAACCAACGGAATTTGTTTTGTGTGAATCAGACTCTGTTTCGATTTGTTATGAATTTTGGAAGAAAGAGAAGGAAGGCTAAGATGTCATTAACACATAATGACTGTCATTAAGACTAATTAAACATGATTAAAGAAACTAATGATCGATTAAAAACCGCTAATGATCATTAGCAAACACTAATCAATAGTTAGCAAAAGATAAGTGTAAGCTGCGAAAGTTAAATTACGATTAGTGAAAGTTAATCACGATTAGTGTTAATTAAACGTTAAGTTTTGGCTAAAACCATGGGCCAAAATCATGGGCCGCAAAACCATAGTTAAGGTCTAAACCATTGTTTTCTAACCATGGTTAGTGGTTTTCTGGGGCCTATAAATAGACCCCCCTACCCATTCATTCTCTATGACATCCACTACCACCACCACCCCAAGGGCTAGGGTCGAGAGGTCGGGAGGAGGAGTGGGAGGCGAGGGAGGAGCGCTAGCGAAGCGCTGCCGGGAGAACGAGGAGGAGAAAGGTATGATCCTCTCTTAGTTTGCTTCGTAAGCTAGGTTTTCAATTCATACTCTTGTTCTTCCAAGTTTTGTTCTTGATTCATCTTTCTTTTCGATTCGTTTTCCTGTTGTGGTTCAAGGAGAAATCTGTGTAACACCCTACTTAGGTGCGGGCGGCTATGCACGTCAGTGACCCTGTGATTTGTCACACAATCACTCATCTAAGACGCATGGTGTCTACCGATTCTCCATCGTTTATGTTTCTATTCTTCGTATTATGCATTTATAGTTATTTTGATGGAGAAATCTGTGTAATACCCTAGTTAGGTGCGGGCGGCTACACACGTCAGTGACCTTGTGATTCGTCACACATTCACTCACCTAAGATGTGTGGTGTCTACCGGTTCTTCATCTCTTGTTGTTGAGTATATTCTTTCAGTTTCATTGTTATTTTCCTCTCGATTGATTTTATAGAGGAAACTCTTTTCGCTTTTATTTTGAAATATTTCCCGATACAAGGGGAAACTCTGCCAAAATTTTCCGAGAAATATGTCTCGATATAAGGGAAAACTATGTCGAAATTTTCCGAGAAATATGTCCCGGTATAAGGGGAAACTCTTCCAAAATTTTAAGAGAAAATATGTTCTTGACGTTCTTCGTGTTCTTCGCGTTCTTCGTGTTCTTCGTTCGTTCTTCGTGTTCTTGACATGTTCTCAGCGTTTTGATACGAAAATGAAATTCGATCTTTTCAGGAGCCTTAAAATAGCCTTTCTAAAAACGAAACACGATAAAGCCTTGCATACACGAGAGAGAGCTCGATTAGGTAACGAAATCCTTCCTTTTGCTATTGGGTTTTCAAACATGATTATTGAAATTCTTGATTTTATGTTATGTGCTATAAAGAACCCTAATTTTGCTATTTTTGAAAAAGTCTGAAAAGTTGCTTTGTGATTCCCACTAAAATAAGGGTTAAGCATCAAATCGATACGGTGGCTTTGAAAGTTAGGGTTTGGGAGTTTCAATAGGCATAAATACGAGTATATATGCATATGAATAATATATATGTGAGTCTATACTAAGTATTGTTGATTATGCAAATCGAAGACTAAACGAAAGAATTACATCATGGGAATTGATGTGGTTTGAGTGGGATCCTGAGAAAGATCGTGTGTCACGTTAAGGATGACTGGGAGTAGAACTACAGGTCGGGCATGCAACCTGTAGGTTTGTCAGAAGGAACCCGTATTGGCGTTTCCCTATCTAGGTGGTACACGGTTGCCCTGTTATGATAAGTGCGCACAAAATGAATGTTTTGCAACGCGTGGTACCGGGAGCCAATATATTCGGGTTGGAACGACGGAAGATGTGGTCGTGCCATGTGGAGGCACGGGTGGTTCAATAGCGGCTGGGTCACGATAACATGTATTTAAAGCTGCTACAAGAAAAAGGAAATTGTCAGGGTAGTATTGGAGTATTGGTTGAGGCGACGTGCGGCAGCATAAGCTTACCAAGATCAACACAATCTCCAATCCCGAAGTGTCCACAACTTCGGAGTCCAAGAATGGTGGGGTTCCCCTGGACTAATCCCTGATGTGGAATAGAAAGGAATATGACTTAAATTAATGAGAAGGAATAAAATTTTTATGATATCAAAAATTTTGAAAAATTACACAATTTGTTTGCTTTTCTCTTCTTCGTTACTTAGCATTCGCTAATTTTTATCCTATGATTTATGGAAAACCCAACATGTATCGTTGAGTCATCGCAAGGACTTTGAAAAATCATCCAGCTTACATACTAGACATCCAGCCAGCCACAGTAGCTTTACTTTTTAAGGTAGTTAGTAATCTTTTGTATATTTTCCTTTCAAGCTGATGTACATGTAAATGGTTATATGGTTATAGTGGGACAGTGTATCATCTGAGCTTTATTTTGTGAATGGAAAAGTGTTGAAATACTTTCTTCTGAGTATTTTTATTTGCAGTCTATTTCTGAATGTTAGTTGTGATTGCTGAATAAATTATTGCTGAGTAACCAGATCCGGATATAGGAGGATCCGACGGCCCGGGAAACGGGGTCGCGACAGATTGGTATCAGAGCCCGGTTATTCCAGTAATTTATTTAGTAATTAACAACTATGAGCAGTATTCAGAAACTAATGGTGTATTAAGATCCTTTGATCTTAATAATTGACTGCAATATCATTCACAAAGTCATTGTCCCTTATGTACATCATGCTAAGATGTGTAGGGTGTAACCTTTGGTCTTTACTGGTCCCAATGGAAGACCAAGATTTGTCTAGGCAATTAGTGACTTTAACAGTGATGACCTGTGAGATGGATCAAAGGTTATAAGCATTAGATCCACCACTGTAGATGAAGTCATGAACATCGCATCTCGTATTGCGATGGAGAGGGATGAAAACCGCCAAAGAAGAAGCTTTCACTTTAATGGTGGACCATCCAAAAGTAAGGCACATTATAATCGTAGAGATCGTCGCTATCATCCAGCCGGCTCCAATATAAGCTCACCACAGACCTTGGGTCAAGAATTATCAGGAAGAAGGGGTTTCTCTAGACCTCCACTATATCCTCGCGACTCAACAGCAGGAGCTAGCACCTCTGTGGCTGGATCTTCAGCTCAAACAAGAGCACGTGTGTGTTTTTACTATCATCAGGAAGGCCACATCAAGAAAGATTGTCCAAAGTTAAGAGGATCAGGGTTTAAATCAACCCCAATTAACAGTATAACATCCACCTCGAGCAATGGAGCAATACACGGAGGAAGACATGGTAGAGGTCGGGGCTCACAAGGAGCGTCTCCTACACAACAACCACCACAAAGTGTTGCGGGTTCTAGCTTGCCTATTCCTAATGGCTAGCTCAATGAAATTACTGAAGAACAAGCCTACAATTCAGGCACAGTCGTACGAGGTACCGTTACTATTCATGGCTTTTCAGTACATGCCTTATTTGATTCTGGTGCTTCACATTCATTTATTGCTCGACGGTTAGTACCCACTTTGGGTAAGAAACCAGTAGAAGTACAATAGTCCTATCTGATCAAGGGACCAGGAAGACAAGTGTTTATAATCCGAGAAATCCTAGATAATTGCATAGTAGTGATAGCGGGACATCAGTTACCTGTTTCACTACTACTAATCAAAATGGAGGACTTTGATCCTATACTAGGAATGGATTGGTTAGAAAGGCATCATGCATGTCTTGACTGTTTCCAGAAGACAGTAATGTTTCACCTTTCTAACTCGATAGAGTTCCAGTTCATTGGAAAGACATCCAATGATAATATCAAATATATCTCTACATTGAAGGCACAACAGTTGTTAGAGCAAGGGTGTCAAGGTTATTTAGCTTATGTATCCACTACATCAGGGTCAGAAAGAATGATAGAAGATGTGCCTATAGTGTGTGATTTTCCTGATATATTTCCAGATGAACTACCTGGATTACCACCTGAGCGAGAGATTGAATTTGAAATCTCTCTTATGCTTGATACTCAACCTATCTCTATCCCTCCGTATAGGATGGCACCAGCTGAGTTACGAGAGTTAAAGTACAGTTGCAAGAACTGTTAGATAAAGGATTCATTCGTCCTAGTACTTCACCATGGGGGTGCACCTGTCTTATTTGTCAGGAAAAAGGATGGGTCGATGCGGTTGTGCATTGACTATAGACAACTAAACAAGAGCACAATAAAGAACAAGTATCCTCTACCAAGAATAGATGATCTCTTTGATCAGTTACAGGGTTCGACTGTGTATTCCAAGATTGACTTAAGATCTGGATATCATCAGTTGAAGATAAAAGATGCGGATATCCCCAATACAGCCTTTCAAACTAGATATGGACATTATGAATTCTTAGTTATGCCTTTTGGACTAACAAATGCCCCAGCAACCTTCATGGATCTCATGAATAGAGTATTCAAGAAGTTCTTAGATCACTTTGTAGTAGTCTTTATTGATGATGTGCTTATTTACTCCAAGGATAAGTATTTGCATGAACATCATCTCAGGAAGGTACTTGAAACTCTAAGGAAGAACAAACTATATGCTAAATATAACAAATGTGACTTCTGGCTATCTGAAGTATCTTTCTTAGGTCATGTTATTTCTGGGGAAGGTATATCAGTTGATCCTACAAAGGTTAGTGCGGTGATGAGTTGGGAACGCCCGAAGACTGTCACAGAAATACGATCTTTTTTGGGATTAGCTGGATATTATAGAAGATTCGTGAAGGACTTTTTACAAATAGCATTGCCAATGACTAGACTAACTCAGAAGGAGGTCCCATTCTTATGGTCTGATACATGTGAAGCTAGTTTTCAGACACTGAAAGAATGCCTAACATCTGCACCAATCCTTACTCTACCCTTCGATAGTGAAGGGTTTATAGTTTACACTTACGCATCTAAAGAAGGACTTGGAGCGGTTCTTATGCAACATGGTAAGGTAGTTGTGTATGCATCACGACGGCTCAGGACACATGAGAAGAACTACCCAACACATGACCTTGAATTAGCTGTCGTAGTTTTCGCTTTAAAGATATGGAGACACTACCTGTATGGTATTACTTTTGAAATCTTCACCGATCATAAAAGCTTGAAATATATGTTTGATCAAAAGGAGCTCAATATGAGACAGAGATGGTGGCTAGAGTTGTTGAAAGATTATGATTGCACTATCTCCTACCACCCAGGTAAGGGGAACGTCGTAGCAGATGCCCTTAGCAGAAGAACTTATTCACATGGGTTAGTGAGTACTATCCACTTCTGGGGTTTACTATCAACGTTGAGTGAATGGAAACCATTTGATAGTAATGTTGATACTATAACTATTCCTCATCGATACAAACCAGAGATCTGGGGTAAAATAAAGAAAGGACAAGAGGATGATCCAGTCCTTAAAGACTTGAAACAACAACTTGAGAAGAATGAGATAGAGAATTTCCAGATACAAGATGGGTTACTGTATAACCATCACAGAGTTTGTGTCCCAAACACACCTGAACTAAGGAAAGACATCTTACGAGAAGCGCACTGCTCAAGATTATCTATTCATCCAGGAATTACAAAGATGTATAAGGATCTTCATTCATACTTTTGGCGGCCAGGAATGAAGAAAGATGTTGCTGAGTTTGTGAATTCATGTTTCACTTGGCAGCAGGTAAAGGCTTCACATCAAAAGTCATCGAGATTATTGTAACCCCTCCCTATACTTGAATGGAAATGGGAAAGCATTTCCATGGATTTTGTTATTGGCTTACCTCAGACGACTGGTAGTAAAGATAGTATATGGGTTATAATAGATCGTCTGACAAAGGTAGCACACTTCATTCTGATAAGCTTATCTTTCACTCCAGACCAGCTTGCTGAGTTATATATTACACATGTGATTCGCCTCAGTGGTATCCCAAAGGAAGTAGTTTCCGATCGAGATTCACGATTCACCTCACTATTGGGAGAACTTCATGAAAGCCTTAGGTACACAGTTATGCTTGAGTACAGCATATCATCCACAAACAGATGGTCAGTCAGAAATTACGATTCAGACACTAGAGGATATGCTACGAGCATGCGCCTTAGAATGGAAGGGATCGTGGATTAAACATTTGCCTCTTGCAGAATTCACCTACAATAATAGTTACCATACAAGTATTGGCATGGCACCATTTGAAGCACTATATGGACGAAGGTGTACTACTCCTTTGTGTTGGGAAGAGGTCGGAATAAAGAACCTTTATGATTCAGATAGACTTCAAGAGACACGGGAAGCTGTAGAGCTTGCTAGAAAAAGACTATTAACTGCCCAGAGTCGCCAGAAAAGTTATAGTGATACTAGGCGAAGAGACCTTGAATTTGAGGTAGGTGACTTTGTATTTCTCAAAGTATCATCTATGAAGGGTGTTCAGAGGTTTGGCTTGCGTGGGAAGTTAGCACCCAGGTTCGTGGGTCCCTTTGAAATTATTCAGCGCATTGGAAAAGTGGCATATAGACTTGCACTTCCTCCACATCTTTCGGCAATACATGATGTATTTCATGTATCAAATCTAAGAAAGTACATTAGGGATCCAGAGCATAAGATAAGTTATGATGATTTACATGTTGAGCCAGACTTGCCATACCAAGAGATACATGTGCAAATACTTGAAAGGGATATCAAGAAGTTGAGAAACAAAGAGATGCCTCTAGTTAAAATATTATGGCGGAACCAAGAGTTTGAAGAAGTGATAAGCGATCCGAACGACTAAGGTAAAGGTACAAAAATGGTCGTTGCGACCTCGGTCGCTCAGATGCGCTAAATCAAGAAAAATGAACCACTCGAAATAGATAAATCGATCAAAATACGAAAAGCGGTCCTGCTATGTGATTAACCTGGTATAGCACCCAGGGTCGAACTCAAGGAGCACGGGTTGGCCGAGAGGCCTACGAAGTAGTAAAAATAAAGAAAATAAAGAAAGAAAATATTTTTAGTGGTTTTTTTTAATTATTTTATATTTTTTTGGATTTTTAATATATAAAGAAAATAAGAAAACAAAGGAGAAGCACACTCCAACAAATTATTTCAAGCACCAAAAATCAACCAAAAATCAAAACAAAAATATTTTTATGTGTTTTATATTTTTTTATGTTTTTGGTGAATTTTTGATAATTTTCTGATGTTTATTTTATTTTCTAAAAATCAAACAGTAGCTAAAAACAGTGGTACTGTTTAGCCAGGCCAAAAGTCCCTAGATAAAATATCTAAGGGCCTCAAAATGGCCTGGAGGTAATTTTTCTATGAAGTAGATAAAACAAGGAAAATTCAGATACCAATTTTATTATTTTTGGATTTTTAATTTATTTACTAGACTTTTTATGGGTTTTTTAGTGTTTTTAAGTTTTTAGTGTTTTTAAGCAATGCAAAATAGCCAAAATTGTCTAGAAAATCAAACAAACTAAACTAAACAGTAGACAATTTTTATAGAATTTTTAGGGGAGTTTTTATATTTTTTTGTGATTTTTCAAACTAGACAGTGACGAAAATATAGGTTTTTGAATTTTTAAAAATAGCAAACAAAATCAGAAATGTCCTCAAAAATCCGTGAAAATCGTACACCATGGCAGGAGCCATGTTCAAATTCTCATTGGATTTGGAGGTGATTTGATATTTTATTCAAAAATAAAGGTAGGGTACTATGCACAGGGACTGAAATGCAAATACCCAAAGTTCTGGGGGTCCTGGTGCAATTAACCTAGCAAACCACGCGCCACGTGCGTGCCTGGGGCACTCAGGGACCTATATGTAAGAAAAATAAGTCCCGAGGACTTATTGGTAATAGGTACCAAAAGTCCAGGGGCCTTATATGCAATTTACCCTAAATATCACGCACATGCGGAAATAAAACACGCACAGGGGTATAAATGCAATTATCTAAAAACATTCATTCATTTAATAACATCCAGAACTACAGGGTGGTCTACTGCAAATAACCCAAACAACACGTGACGAAGCACATGGCTCACAACACACAGGGGTATAGATGCGAATAAACTAAAGCACGAGGTCCTCTATGTAAATTACCCTAAAACTAAACAACTGACTAAAATACTTACAGGACTAAAATGAAATAAAGTAAAAACAGGGGCCTAAGGGTAAATTACCCCTTTATTAACGTCGATGACCGGATGCGTGACGCGTGGCGGATCTGACGACTGAGGACGACGGCGCCTTTGACCTTGCGAGCGTTGGGCTGATCGACGTCTGAGGGCGCTCCACGTGGCGATCGGACGGCTCTGGTTCTCTGGAGTCGAAACCCTCGTGTATCAGACGGAGGGGAGGAGGGCACGTGGCGAATCTGACGGATGAGGCTAGCTGGTGCCTCTCTCTCTCCGCGGATGGTCAAGATCGACCCTCGGGACGATCGGACGGTGACACCTCGCCTAGTATGGATGGCTCAGATGATAACTGGGGCGATGAGGACGATCTGACGGTCGGCGAGGATCCTGGAAGAACTGGTCGCCGGCGACTTTCGCCGGCCCTCTGTGCGCACGGTGGTCCTCGTCTGATGCTCCTGAGGTGCGGGAAGGCTTCGCCATGAAGCTCCGCACCCGATGCTCGGCTCCGATGAAGACGAGGAGCTCCGGGGAACTCCGGCGGCGTGAAAGAGCTGGAGCTGTTGTGCCCAGAAGTTTCGACCTTCAGATGAGGTCGATTGGCCCTGAAACCTGCACAGGAAAGAAGCTAGGTCGAGGGCAAACTGCCTCGATCCGTCAGAGCGGGCGGAAGGTGACTGGTGCGACGATATGGATGGTCTCCGGCGAGCGGCGGAGGTGGAGACCCAAGATCCTGCTCCGGGACGAGACAGGAGGGATGGCCGGGTGGAGAAGGTGGAGAGGAGTTAGGCGAAGGTGGTGGAATGGTCGGACGAGTGAAAGGGTGGTCGGAGTCAGCTGGCGAAGGAGGCGGAGCTATGCTACCAGAAAACGAAAAATCGAAACCTAAGCTAATCTACTGGCTAAAAGAGCTACCTGATGGATGCTGCCGACTGGGCTGGAGCTGATGAAGCTCCCGGTCATTGCCTGCTAGGGGCCGTCGAGTCCCCGAGGCTGAGCGCGCTCGCGGCGGCGCACGGCGGCAAAAACCACCGGATCAGTGACTCCCGGCTTCCCGGGCCTCGCTGCAACTCCAAGGGCCACGGCTGTCACTCAGCGACGCTGGAGGAGGTCACAGGCTCCGAGGGGAAGATCAAAGATGGAAGAATTAGGTCGCCGGTGACGAATATAAGTATGGTGGAAGATCCGGAAAGAAGGAGATCGGGCGAGAAGCTCAGTGATCGGATCCTCCAAACCCACCCCGAGCGAGGGTCCTAAATGATCTGAGGTTAATCAGGGCCCGGAGTTTGGGTTAATGCCGGTCGGGTCAGCCTGAAAGAAATTGGAGAAAACGGGTCGGGCGAGACGGACCCGGCTCTGGTGGTCCTGGGGGGAGAGTTGACCGGGGGTCAACAATCCCCCGTGGACCAATCAGAGCCCGCCAAGCATCTTATTTTTGTTTATTTATTTTAGGCTAGAAAATGATCGAATTTCTAAAAACTTAAAACATGAAGAATATTTATTTTATTTTTCTCTATTTTTTAGTGATTTTTAATTAATTTTTGGAAATAAAAATAAGGTATGTACATAACATCTTATATATAGGTATATATACAATATGTAGGATTTTGATTTTTGATTTTTAATTATTATTTTTATGCAATTTTATCCTTATTTTATATTTTATTTATTTATACTATAAAATAAGGAGTAAAAGGGTGTTTTTATTTTATTTATTTACAATATATAACATAGACTATTTACAAAAATTATAAAAATTACTTTTATATATTTACAAAGCTAAATAAATATATAGGTGTGGTTTATGTACATGATGAAAGGGGTATTTTTGATCTTTTTGATTTTTAACTTTTTATTTTTTTTATATCTTTATAAGTATATACAAGTATTTACAGGCATATTTTTGGTGAGGAAAAATATTTTTATTTATTTACATAAATATTTACACAAGAGCCCCTATCTCCCTCTACTTGGTTTTTATGCGGTCAAGCCCATGCTGAGCCCTCCCTTGGGTTAGGTTGCTCAATATTTATTCTAAATATTTCCCTATTTTTCTTTTTAATCTTTATTCTTTTATTTTTGCACAAAAACATGCTAATTATAGGTTTTTACACAATGCATGCTTTTGATAATTATTCCTATTTACATATATCTACATGTATTTGCAAAGGTTTTTGTAGCTAAAATATAAGAATAAAGAGTGATGAATGGGTATTCATCACCCCCCTATACTTAACTTTGCTAGTCCCTTAGCAAACACTTATTTGAAAAAGAAGTGAAAAAGAAAGAAAGAAAAGGAAAAAGAGGATGTACATGGATCAAGGTTGATTATTAAACTTGCCTTCATTAAATTGGGGTATGGAGCTCGATCAGATCTTTGGATTATTAATGTGTCGGAACCTTATTTAGACTTAAGCTTAAAACTCAACAGCCTCTAAGTTCCACTAATCTATAACCAAGACTCCTCAATGCTCCAGATAAGAACAAGTCATCAATCACAAACCCTGAAGACCATGAATCTTTTCTTGTCCTGTGAATGTGAAGTCTAAGCTCTCCACCTCAGAAATGGCAATTTGACAACCCTCCCCAACAAGGTAACTCTATGACCTCAATCTGGCCACTCTTTCCTCGAGGAGCGGGGTATTCCCTTCTAAGTTCAAGTTCAACCGGCTCAAGAAGAGGGGAAGAAGAGAATGGGTCAAGGCCAGTGTAGCCAAGTACCCTTGGGAGCTTGACCAGTGTAGCCAAGTCTCCCTGTTGCAAGCTACAACAGGTGGAACATGAAACCAAGCTTTGCTTATTGCACTCTATATACATACTCCGGTGGGATTATCATTTTCTCTCAGACCCACCATTTTTATGGAGTTCTTTTCTTTTTGCACATTTTTTCAAGTGCATCTGTACAACATATACATGTGCAGCATATATACAAGGAGTTTTTCCTCTTGAGCCAGTAGACTATCCCTCTTTTGAAGCTTTATTGCAACCCACAACTCCCGTCGTTAGACCTCATGGCAACCAGACCAAGTTGAGACGCACTTCCTTCACTAAAAGAAGAAGAGAGGTTCCGCCTAGAAGTACTACCCTCATATGCTACCCCAAGTCAAGGAAGACTGCCTCCTCACCACCTCATCCGTAGAGAGCTCGGTGCATAGTGCTGGTGTCCAAGTAAAGCCATAATCTATATGAGTCATGTGTTGTTGTTAAGTGCTCTACTTAGGCTCATTGAGATGACATGTGATCATAGCCTAGTGGACTCAAAGAATTAAGTCACCATGGACCTGAAAAGCCTTAAACCTAAGTCTTATAAGGTTCCTCTTAGAAATTAGGTGGATTAAGATCTTAATCAAGCTCCATTTCTCAATTTGATTCCAGGCTAGTTTAAGTGTCAACTATCATCCAAGAAAAACTATATACATATGTACAAAAGATGCTTATTTACACAAATTTTACAATCATGCAAATTTTTTTTGAAAAATGTTTTGAAATCATGGATGAATGATGCATGAAGTGCAAGTTTTGCAAAAAGATATTTACACACATTTACACAAGATTTTTGCAAACTTTTTGATTTTCAAAACATTTTGGAAAATTTTGTACTATATACATAATTTTGATACCAAAATATTTACACAAGCTTTACACAAAAGATTTTTGAAATCATTTTTACAAAAATAATTTGTAAACTAGCTATGTTTCTGCAAATAAAAGAGGTTTATGTACATGAAAAATTTTAATTTTTGTGGTTTTTAGCCATTTTATTTATTAACACACTCACACAAAGTACGAGTTATGGCTAAAGTATATATGAAATATATACACACCCCCCTATACTTAGCTCGAACGATGTCCTCAAAGTCAAGAGCGATGAAGAAGACATAACTCGTGCTAGGTATAGGGAAGTGAAAAGGAAGGCTATATACAAAGAGGAAGAATAAAATAGAAAAGTCAAAAGGAGCTCGGGTCTTCCCCCTATACTTAGGATTAAATAATCCTAAGTATAGCAGGCTGTATACTAAGGGAAAACCGAGTGGAGAATGTACAGGGTCTACCCCCCCTATACTTAGGGTGAAATGTCCCTAAGTATAGGCAACAAAACAGGGGTAGCAAAACACGAAGAAAATCACGAATATATACAAGAAGGAGGAGACATCACTCCCCCTATACTTAAGGTGAAGAACCTTAAGTATAGGAAACACAACAGAAGTGATGCAACAGAACAAAGAACAACCCGGTGTTTTCACCCCCCTATACTTAGGATGAGCAATATCCTAAGTATAGCAAAGATAATCCTAAACAAGACCTGGGGTGAAAACAAGAACGGAAGAAAGAAGGATCAACATAAGACGAAACACGTATATACAAAAGAGTACAATGTTGAGGTGCCTCTCAACAAGCGCTAGGTTTTACACCCCTAGCTGGGCGCAAAGGCTAGGACAATGCAGTATCAAGGTTCAGGACGGCATCGGTAAGACGAATGCCGTACTGTCGTCGCAGTCTCGGTGTGAGAACAACGACGAACTCAACAGTGTAAAGTAAGACACCCATGTATACAATTAGGCGGGTGTCTGCTACCGGCCAGTGATATGGAAAGAAGTGATCGGGATCTGGTAGCACAAAATAAATCATCGGCTCTGGTTCAGACTGGAGTGAGATCATAGAGCCGAAGAAGTCAAACGTGGAGAAGGATGGATCGGTAATAGAATCCTCCACGTCAATCAGTGTCTCAAGCAGGTATGGACAATAAAGATCAGGAGACTCTCTAAACAGACTGATATCCGATGAATAGAATGGAAGAAGATCAGGAAGATCATCGAATATCTCCAGGATGGGCTCATCCTCGCGAGGGTCATCGAGGTGAGAAGACTCAGAATCAGAATGATCTAAAGACTCGGTTTCATGTTCCGCCAGATCGGAAACACTCTCAGTAGGTGAAACCGAGTACTCATCGAGTGCGGCATCCTCCCGCAGATAACCCTCGGGGAGAGATGCAAGATCAGAAGTGACAAGAAGAGGATCAGGATCTAGATTGGCATCTGCGCTGCTATCAAGTATCCACTCAGTGCACCAGGCTGCATCATCATCAAAAGTGTAGGTCTCGGCAATCTGGAAGCAGGAGAAGGTACTCGTTAACACCGCGGAAGCTGGCAAAGTGTCTGCGACTGATCCTCGCTCTGCGGCTATGCTGTCTGTCAGCTGGTCCTCAGGAAGTGTATCTATCTCAACAAAGTGGAGGACAAAAGACTCGAAGACGGGACTCTCTGTGTCTGTACTCTCAAAGTGGTGTCCCTCATCGAGCTGTGGCTGTTGGGCTGAGTCCTGGCAGCTGTCTGCATACAAGAAGTGGCTCTGCAGAAAGGAGACTGACTCCTCCGGGACTGGAATCTGAAGTGTCTGAATCAACGGTTGCAAAAGCTGGGGCTCCTCCGGCTCCTGGAGTATCAGAAGATCTGATATCCAAGACTCGTCAACAGGGAACTCTGGGGCTGACTCGAACTCCAACTGGAAGACCAACGGGAACTCAAGTAAACTCTGGGTCCAGACCTCTACTATCACAGTCATCTCCTCTGTCAGTGGTGCTGCATCATCCAAATCCTTGGGCTGGTGTGTAGAAGCTGACTCACCATGTAAAGTGGCACACCGCACTGGTACTGCATCGTCCCCATGTGTTGTCCCGACCATGGCATCTCGCGAAGAAGATCTCTGTGAAAGTAAACTCGAGATGGTGTCCAGGAAGTGAATGTCGGAACTGCGGTGTGAACCGCCACATGTGGTAATCACCAGTGCAAGCTGCTCTGCGGTCATCCCCTGCATGGAGATCTCAATCAATTCTGTAAGTGGAAGTCCGTGCTCAGGAAATCTCCTCAAGAGGTGAAGAAACCTCGGCCATGCATCGTGCAATGGCTCCTGGGGGTCAACTGAAAAGTCCATGATCAAAGACCGCATAAACTCTGCTCTTCGTGGAGGAAAGTATCTCTGTAGAAACTCTCGGCATAGCTCTCCCCACGTCTCGAATGTCCTTCCCAATCGTCGGTGCCATCTCATGGCTCTGTCGTGAAGCGTGAAGGGGAAGGTCCTGCTCATCAGCTCCTCTGCAGTGATGTCTGAATATCTCTGTGCTCTACAAAACTCCTCGAAGGCCGACAGGTGAAGATATGGCTCCTCGTGCGCCTCTCCTGAAAATGTCGGCAGTCGCTGAATGTAATCCAAATCCAAGACGAATGGACCTAGTGTAGAAGCTGACTGAGCTCCATGTGCTATCTGCTCCTCCATCAATCTGGAAAAGGATCTGTCTGTTGATCTCCACTGCTCTCTCGGGTCACCAACGGAGTGCGCTCTCAACTCAGCAACGGCATCGTCCGGGTCTCGTATCTGCTCTAGCTGGTATCCTCGGACGTCTAGCACAGCATGCCCGGAGTGATGAGATGAAAGGGAGGGAGGGAGCGGGAGGTTGGTCGGAGATCCTACCTCCCTGGAAGGTGGACTGGAGTGATGGTCAGAAGACGGAGAAGAAGCCGTAAGAGTCGGCTCGTAGTGAGGGGAATCCACCATCCAGGGATAAAGACGAAGAAGAAAAGAAATGAAGGGAGGTGAGGGAGGGTGATGAGAAAGGATCGAAGGGATCTGGCAATCAAACAAGATGAACAAGCAAACCCCCAATTCACCTACGCTCACAGAGCTGAAGACCGAAGGGATCGGTCAATTATCTTGTCAATTTTATTTTAGGTGATCATCCAGTCTATCAGAGCGATTACGTGAGGTCAATAGGTATCCAAATCTTTCTCAACCGACTATCCCGTACTGAAAGCCGGTAATCAGTCAAGAAAAGATCGGAGGCTCTATCCTAAGGTGTGGATCACTCTCTCGCTCATCCAAACCAGACAAGGAGGAGATTACTCTCCCCAAGACAGATTTTTCGTGAAGTGTCTTTTAGGTCAAGTATGATTAGCAGTCCCGATTTTATTGTTTTTATTTTTAGATATTTTTCAAATAAAAACAAACATCCTAACGAATTTTTCGGTTCTCCTGGTTATTTAGTCCAAAACAGGGGGGAGAAGACGAAAAAGCCGATGCGCGATGAAATCAATGATGCATGCTGAGTAAGAAATGCGTACCTTGTCTCCAGCACTCTACATGCAATATGATTCGCGCATAAATGTAAAGACAGAAAGGAAACTACCTATATGATGCAACGGGAAAGCCGAGTCCTAGATGAGCAATTTCTAGCGAAGAAGCGTCTAACCGGTCACCGACCTCCAAGCCAAAGAGTCCGGTCTTGGCCCGTCCTTCCTCTGTCCGACAAATCGGGGGTAGGAGAAAGCGCTTTACAGGACGGGCTGTGGCGCGTAGGTTGCGACAGCAAATGAGTCGGTTATTTTTATTAATTATTTTTAGTAGGTCCAATTAACGTTCTATAGGAACAGATAAGCAGTTAGGTGTGGGGATCCTACTAATTACGGCACAATCACCAGAAATTCCTAAGTCTAGGGGCTCGAGCAAAAACCGCGTAAACACCGGAAAAGGCAGGAAGAAAATAAAATAAAACCAAAAACCGCGAAAAACCGCGCAAGTCCTAAGGGTCCCCCGAGCACACCGGTGCTCGGCGAAACAGACCCGCTAAGCAAGTCCACAAACAAAGTCCACAAGTCCTGAGAGTGTCCCTGTATTATTACAATAATAATAGAAATGAAACAAAAAGCCTCGCCCACTCAACTCTCTCTCACTCTCTCCTGCGGCTCCGCGACGAAAGGAGCTGCCTCCAAATCCCGCGGTTGCGTCGGCTTCTCGAGATCAGCCGCCTCGGTCCTCGGGCCCTCGCAAGAAAAAGCAGAGTGGTCAGAACCAATAATCAAATAATAATAAAAGAAAAATAAAGGGAAATGAAAAATAAGGGTATATGTGCAAAAATGCAAAATAAAATAAACACACAAAATAAAATAAAAGAAAAAAAGAAAATAAAACAAAATAAAACAAAAATGGAATATGAACAAAAGCCGCGAAAAGCCGCGAGCTCTGAAAGAGCCGCGAAAAGCCGCGAAAACAAAAACGAAAATCAAAATAAAACTACTAAGCCGTGCTCCCCGGCAACGGCGCCATTCTGATAAGCGATCCGAACGACTAAGGTAAAGGTACAAAAATGGTCGTTGCGACCTCGGTCGCTCAGATGCGCTAAATCAAGAAAAATGAACCACTCGAAATAGATAAATCGATCAAAATACGAAAAGCGGTCCTGCTATGTGATTAACCTGGTATAGCACCCAGGGTCGAACTCAAGGAGCACGGGTTGGCCGAGAGGCCTACGAAGTAGTAAAAATAAAGAAAATAAAGAAAGAAAATATTTTTAGTGGTTTTTTTTAATTATTTTATATTTTTTTGGATTTTTAATATATAAAGAAAATAAGAAAACAAAGGAGAAGCACACTCCAACAAATTATTTCAAGCACCAAAAATCAACCAAAAATCAAAACAAAAATATTTTTATGTGTTTTATATTTTTTTATGTTTTTTGGTGAATTTTTGATAATTTTCTGATGTTTATATATTTTCTAAAAATCAAACAGTAGCTAAAAACCGTGGTACTGTCCAGCCAGGCCAAAAGTCCCTAGATAAAATATCTAAGGGCCTCAAAATGGCCTGGAGGTAATTTTCCTATGAAGTAGATAAAACAAGGAAAATTCATATATCAATTTTATTATTTTTGTATTTTTAATTTATTTACTAGAATTGTTATGGAGTTTTTAGTGTTTTTAAGTTTTTAGTGTTTTTAAGCAATGAAAAATAGCCAAAATTGGCTAGAAAATCAAACAAACTAAACTAAACAGTAGACAATTTTTATAGAATTTTTAGGGGAGTTTTTATATTTTTTTTGTGATTTTTCACACTAGACAGTGACGAAAATATAGGTTTTTGAATTTTTAAAAATAGCAAACAAAATCAGAAATGTCCTCAAAAATCCGTGAAAATCCTACACCATGGCAGGAGCCATGTGTCAAATTCTCATTGGATTTGGAGGTGATTTGATATTTTATTCAAAAATAGAGGTAGGGTACTATGCACAGGGACTGAAATGCAAATACCCAAAGTTCTGGGGGTCCTCGTGCAATTAACCCAGCAAACCACGCGCCACGTGCGTGCCTGGGGAACTCAAGGACCTATATGTAAGAAAAATAAGTCCCGAGGACTTATTGGTAACAGGTACCAAAAGTCCAGGGGCCTTATATGCAATTTACCCTAAATATCACGCACATGCGGAAATAAAACACGCACAGGGGTATAAATGCAATTATCTAAAAACATTCATTCATTTAATAACATCCAGAACTACAGGGTGGTCTACTGCAAATAACCCAAACAACACGTGACGAAGCACGTGGCTCACAACACACAGGGGTATAGATGCGAATAAACTAAAGCACGAGGTCCTCTATGTAAATTACCCTAAAACTAAACAACTGACTAAAATACTTACAGGACTAAAATGAAATAAAGTAAAAACAGGGGCCTAAGGGTAAATTACCCCTTTATTAACGTCGATGGCCGGATGCGTGACGCGTGGCGGATCTGACGACTGAGGACGACGGCGCCTTTGACCTTGCGAATGTTGGGCTGATCGACGTCTGAGGGCGCTCCACGTGGCGATCGGACGGCTCTGGTTCTCTAGAGTCGAAACCCTCGTGTATCAGACGGAGGGGAGGAGGGCACGTGGCGAATCTGACGGATGAGGCTAGCTGGTGCCTCTCTCTCTTCGCGGATGGTCAAGATCGACCCTCGGGACGATCGGACGGTGACACCTCGCCTAGGATGGATGGCTCAGATGATAACTGGGGCGATGAGAACGATCTGACGGACGGCGAGGATCCTGGAAGAACTGGTCGCCGGCGACTTTTGCCGGCCCTCTGTGCGCACGGTGGTCCTCGTCCGATGCTCCTGAGGTGCGGGAAGGCTTCGCCGTGAAGCTCCGCACCCGATGCTCAGCTCCGATGAAGACGAGGAGCTCCGGGGAGCTTCGACAGCGTGAAAGAGCTGGAGCTGCTGTGCCCAGAAGTTTCGACCTTCAGATGAGGTCGATTGGCCCTGAAACCTACATAGGAAAGAAGCTGGGTCGAGGGCAAACTGCCTCGACCCGTCAGAGCGGTCGGAAGGTGACTGGTGCGACGATATGGAGGGTCTCCGGCGAGCGGCGGAGGTGGAGACCCAAGATCCTGCTCCGGGACGAGACAGGAGGGATGGCCGGGTGGAGAAGGTGGAGAGGAGTTAGGCGAAGGTGGTGGAATGGTCGGACGAGTGAAAGGGTGGTCGGAGTCAGCTGGCGAAGGAGGCGGAGCTATGCTACCAGAAAATGAAAAATCGAAACCTAAGCTAATCTACTAGCTAAAAGAGCTACCTGATGGATGCTGCCGACTGGGCTGGAGCTGATGAAGCTCCCGATCATTGCCTGCTAGGGGCCGTCGAGTCCTCGAGGCTGAGCGCGCTCGCGGCGGCGCACGGCGGCAAAAACCACCGGATCAGTGACTCCCGGCTTCCCGGGCCTCGCTGCAACTCCAAGGGCCACGGTTGTCACTCAGCGACGCTGGAGGAGGTCACAGGCTCCGAGGGGAAGATCAAAGATGGAAGAATTAGGTCGCCGGTGACGAATATAAGTATGGTGGAAGATCCGGAAAGAAGGAGATCGGGCGAGAAGCTCAGTGATCGGATCCTCCAAACCCACCCCGGGCGAGGGTCCTAAATGATCTGAGGTTAATCGGGGCCCAGAGTTTGGGTTAATGGCGGTCGGGTCAGCCTGGAAGAAATTGGAGAAAACGGGTCGGGCGAGACGGACCCGGCTCTGGTGGTCCTGGGGGGAGAGTTGACCGGGGGTCAACAATCCCCCGTGGACCAATCAGAGCCCGCCAAGCATCTTATTTTTGTTTATTTATTTTAGGCTAGAAAATGATCGAATTTCTAAAAACTTAAAACATGAAGAATATTTATTTTATTTTTCTCTATTTTTTAGTGATTTTTAATTAATTTTTGGAAATAAAAATAAGGTATGTACATAACATCTTATATATAGGTATATATACAATATGTAGGATTTTGATTTTTGATTTTTAATTATTATTTTTATGCAATTTTATCCTTATTTTATATTTTATTTATTTATAGTATAAAATAAGGAGTAAAAGGGTGTTTTTATTTTATTTATTTACAATATATAACATAGACTATTTACAAAAATTATAAAAATTACTTTTATATATTTACAAAGCTAAATAAATATATAGGTGTGGTTTATGTACATGATGAAAGGGGTATTTTTGATCTTTTTGATTTTTAACTTTTTATTTTGTTTTTATATCTTTATAAGTATATACAAGTATTTACAAGCATATTTTTGATGTGGAAAAATATTTTTATTTATTTACATAAATATTTACACAAGAGCCCCTATCTCCCTCTACTTGGTTTTTATGCGGTCAGGCCCATGCTGAGCCCTCCCTTGGGTTAGGTTGCTCAATATTTATTCTAAATATTTCCCTCTTTTTCTTTTTAATCTTTATTCTTTTATTTTTGCACAAAAACATGCTAATTATAGGTTTTTACACAATGCATGCTTTTGATAATTATTCCTATTTACATATATCTACATGTATTTGCAAAGGTTTTTGTAGCTAAAATATAAGAATAAAGAGTGGTGAATGGGTATTCATCAAGAAGCCACATGCGAATCTGAGGCAGAAATGAGAGAGAAATACCCCTACTTATTTGAGTAATAACATTGTGTATTGTATATCTTCTTTATAAATGAAATGACGTTCATTCTCTTTAAGGTTGTTATGGTTTCAATCCTCTTTAAGGTTGTTATGCCTGCATTTCTAGTCTCGAGGACGAGACTTCCTGTAAGGTTGTTATAATTGTAAAGCCTTGAACTTGGCATATCTCGGATCCTATATAATAAGATCCGGCTTGTCAAGAGGAAAGCAACGGAATTTGTTTCGTGTGAATCAGACTCCGTTTCGATTTGTTATGAATTTTGGAAGAAAGAGAAGGAAGGCTAAGATGTCATTAACCCATAATGACTGTCATTAAGACTAATTAAACATGATTAAAGAAACTAATGATCGATTAAAAACTGCTAATGATCATTAGCAAATACTAATCAATAGTTAGCAAAAGATAAGCGTAAGCTGCGAAAGTTAAATTGCGATTAGTGAAAGTTAATCACGATTAGTATTAATTAAGCGTCATTAGCGAATCTAGAATCCTCTAGAATGTTCTAACTTAAGCCCCAAGTTTGGGATAAGTTTTGGCTAAAACCATGGGCCAAAACCATGGGCCGCTAAACCATAGTTAAGGTCTAAACCATTGTTTTCTAACCATGGTTAGTGGTTTTCTGGGCCTATAAATAGACCCCCTACCCATTCATTCTCTACGACTTCCACTACCACCACCACACCAAGGACTAGGGTCGAGAGGTCGGGAGGAGGAGTGGGAGGCGAGGGAGGAGCGCTAGCGAAGCGCTGCCGGGAGAACGAGGAGGAGAAAGGTATAATCCTCTCTTAGTTTGCTTCGTAAGCTAGGCTTTCAATTCATACTCTTGTTCTTCCAAGTTTTGTTCTTGATTCATCTTTCTTTTCGATTCGTTTTCCTGTTATGGTTCGAGGAGAAATCAGTGTAACACCCTACTTAGGTGCGGGCGGCTATGCACATCAGTGACCCTATGATTCGTCACACGTTCACTCATCTAAGACGTGTGGTGTCTACCGATTCTCCATCGTTTATGTTTCCATTCTTCGTATTATGCTTTTATAGTTATTTTGATGGAGAAATCTGTGTAATACCCTACTTAGGTGCGGGCGGCTATGCACGTCAGTGACCCTGTGATTCGTCACACGTTCACTCACCTAAGATGTGTGGTGTCTACCGGTTCTTCATCTCTTGTTGTTGAGTATATTCTTTCAATTTCGTTGTTATTTTCCTCTCGATTGATTTTATAGAGGAAACTCTTTTCGCTTTTATTTTGAAATATTTCCCGATATAAGGGGAAACTCTGCCGAAATATTCCGAGAAATATGTCCCGATATAAGGGGAAACTCTGCCGAAATTTTCCGAGAAATATGTCCCGATATAAGGGGAAACTCTGCCGAAATTTTAAGAGAAAATATGTTCTTGGCGTTCTTCGTGTTCTTCGCGTTCTTCATGTTCTTCGTTCGCTCTTCACGTTCTTGACATGTTCTTAGCATTTTGATACGAAAATGAAATTCGATCTTTTCAGGAGCCTTAAAATAGCCTTTCTAAAAACGAAACACAATAAAGACTTGCATACATGAGAGAGAGCTCGATTAGGTAACGAAATCCTTCCTTTTGCTATTGGGTTTTCAAACAAGATTATTGAAATTCTTGATTTTATGTTATGTGCTATTAAGAACCCTAATTTTGGCTATTTTTGAAAAAGTCTGAAAAATTGCTTTGTGATTCCCACTAAAATAAGGTTTATGCATCAAATTGATATGGTGGCTTTGAAAGTTAGGGTTTGGGAGTAAAATTAGGCATAAATACGAGTATATATGCATATGAATAATATATATGTGAGTCTATACTAAATATTGTTGATTATGCAAATCGAAGACTTAACGAAAGAATTACATCATGGGAATTGATGTGGTTTGAGTTGGATCCTGAGAAGGATCGTGTGTCACGTTAAGGATGAATGGGAGTAAAACTACAGGTTGGGCATGCAACCTGTAGGTTTGTCAGAAGGAACCCGTATTGGTGTTTCCCTACCTAGGTGGTACACGGTTGCCCTGTTATGATAAGTGCGCACGAAATGAATGTTTTGCAACGCGTGGTACCGGGAGCCAATATATTTGAGTTGGAACGACGGAAGATGTGGCCGTGCCATGTGGAGGCACGGGTGGTTCAATAGCGGCTGGGTCACGATAACATGTATTTAAAGCCGCTAGGTTATATGATTAAATGTTAGCCTAAGGTTTTAAGCAATCGAGTCCTCAAGGACGGTGTGCTCATTTGATTTTCCAGGCTGAGGGTTGAGACCCTATTTAATAAAAGAAAAGGAAATTGTCGGGGTAGTATTGGAGGATTGGTTGAGGCGACGTGCGGCAGCATAAGCTTACCAAGATCAACACAATCTCCAATCCCGAAGTGTCCACAGCTTCGGAGTCCAAGAATGGTGAGGTTCCCCAGGACTAATCTCTGATGTGGAATATAAAGGAATATGACTTAAATTAATGAGAAGGAATAAAATTTTTGTCATATCAAATTTTGAAAAATTACATAATTTGTTTGCTTTTCATTTCTTCGTTACTTAGCATTCGCTAATTTTTATCCTATGATTTATGGAAAACCCAACAGGTATCGGTGAGCCATCGCAAGAACTTTGAAAAATCATCCCGCTTACATACTAGACATCCAGCCAGCCACAGTTGCTTTACTTTTTAAGGTAGTTAGTAATCTTTTGTATATTTTCCTTTCAAGCTGATGTACATGTAAATGGTTATAGTGGGACAGTGTATTTTCATCTGAACTTTATTTTGTGAATGGAAAAGTGTTGAAATACTTTCTTTTGAGTACTTTTATTTGCAGTCTATTTCTGAGTGTTAGCTGTGATTGCTGAATAAATTATTGCTGAGTAACCGGATCCGGATATGGGAGGATCCGACGGCCCGGGAAATGGGGTTGCGACACACACGTATACTTAAAGGGTGTTACATTTTTAGAGCACAATAAGCGAGGAATAGACATAACTCGTGCTAAGCACAAGAGAGTGAAAAGAACAAAAAGTATAGAAGTCGATCCTTCCCCTATACTTAGGCTCTGGTCAGCCTAAGTATAGAAGAAGAGCAAAAATAGGGTGATCGAGGTCAAAAGGAGAAATGGATGAATGCATCTACAGGATGGGAATCGGTACCCCATATACTTAGGCTCTGATCATCCTAAGTATAAGACAGGAGTAAGTATGAGAACCGATGGGGTTGGGAAATATACAGAGAGAAAGAGGAGAGGGGAAAGAGATGCATGGAGATGTTGGGAGTAGTGAGGATTCATGCATTCCCTAAAAGTGGATTATGGGATTCAGAGATATGCATGAATGAGATATCTTCAAAACGGGCTAACTTCTCATCTAATCCTATAAAATACTTTTGCGGTTCCTCATTTACGAGGAACAATCGTACAACATCTGTAAGCTCCGAAATCTCTACACTGTTGTTCGTGCGCACTTCCCTGTCTATGAAGGGTCATGTTCATTTGGACTTCAACTTGCCTCGAAAAATCTTCAACCTGACATTGAATAACCATACCTTCTGCTCTGAGACGAAATTCTTACGTCTGATATGCTGATCATGCCAACGCTTGACTCTATCCTTTTCGATCACGTTGTTATCATATGCCTTGTTTCTAATTTCTAAAATCTCATTTACACCCATCTTTCTGCTCTATCGTCCTTCATGTGTGTTCCAGTTCACCTTCTTTAATGCCCATTAGATTTGTGTATCAGCTCAGGGGGAAGATGACACAACTTTCCATAAACCGTTCGGAATGGGGAGGTTCCAAGTAGGGTCTTGTAAGCAGTCCGGTATCTGATAACCACGGTTTATCGTAGGTCTAAGTAGTCCACAAGACGGGACTATGATGTCGCTATGGCGACCCGCAAGAAACCGTAATTAATCAACAATGAGCCCACAACAGTATTAATCAAACAATGAGAAACAAATGTGGAGTAAGATGTATTTTTAACTCTACAATAATGTGTATAGTGCAAGTATGTGTAGAGTGTCGAACTCAGGGAGCAAGCAGGATAGATCCAACAAAATGCTAAATGTGTGATTGTGATGTGTGTCTACAAGTATGCAATTTTTTGTGGGTTTTTAGTTTTTAAATTTTTTTATTTTTAATTTTATATTTTTATATTTTGATTTTTAATTTTTTTATAATTTTTTTATATTTTATTTTTATAAATAATAGAATATACACAAACTAAGGAAAGAGGATAATAGGGTATTTATAAAAATAGATAAAAAATACCCAAAATTCAGAAAATAAAATGTTTTTGGTCTTTTTATATTTTCCTAATATTTTTCCGATTTTTCTAGATTTTTCCTATTTTTTGGTATTTTTAAAGTCAAAAATACTGAAAACAGTGAATAAAATAGCTGGCCGAAATTAAAATGGGAATGAAAAATAGAAGACAGTGACAAAATTTTTCCAAATTAATTTTAAAATAAAGACAATAAAATAGGAAAACTACAGGAACTGAGATTGTATTTTTAGGGTTTTTCTAGAATTTTTTAGATTTTTTATGAAGTTTTTAGGGGTTTTCTAATTTTTATGGTTTTTGTTTAGAAATTTTTAATGATTTTTGAACAGGAGTTAAAAGACACTAAAATAGACCTAAGGTAATTTTTTGGAATTTTTCAAAGAGTTTTGATATTTTTTGGGATTTTCTAATGTAAACAGTAACAAAAATGCATGTTTTTGATTTTTAATAAATATGAAAATGCAATAAAAATGTAGTGCAAAAATATGATGTGGATGAGCAAGCAAACATGAGCCTAGGATAATTTTTTTGTGATTTTTCGAGTTAAAATGATTTGTGAAATAAATAGGGAAAGCATACAAAAATACAAGGCATGGCAGGGGTATAAGTGTAAATAGCATAACATCCAGGGGCCACAGTGCAAATTTCACGCAAAATATATAACTATTAAACAACTTTCTAGGAGCGATTATAAATATTAAAACCCGCGAGGGTATGCCTGCAAATAACCCAACCCACACGTGACTAACACGCGCCTGGGAGGGACCTAAGTGCAATATACAAAAATCCAAGGGGCTCGCATGCAAAATACACAAAAATATTACCCTTAATGTCAAAAATTCCTGGACTTAAATGAAATACCCAAACCCACGAGAGGTCCTCTGCAAAATACCCCGCACCTCACGTGTACTGGTCACGTGAGGTGACGTGGTCGAGGACCTGTTTGCAATAATAGAAAGTACGGGGGCTTGACTGTAAATATTACAAAAATATTTGAACGGCAGACGAAAGTTTTAATACTAAATATTAAATACAAAAATGGCCAGGGTTAACAGTGCAAAATACCTAGGCTAAAGGGCTCGTACGCGATCCGACGGTTGAGGGCTCCTCACTTGCCACGTGGCAAGCCCTCGTTGCACGATGACGCTTCGCTCTGATGGCCTTGATTGGAAGATCCCCGCAGATCTGACGGTGCGGAGCGGGGGTTGATCCAACGGTCACGTCCCACATGGAGCTCGGGCCTCGATCCAACGGCTCCGACGGTGGAAGCAAGAACAGCGGAGGAGCGCCGGCGAGGCGACTCTCTCCGAGCTCTAGTTCCTCCTCTGGCGAACTTCTGGGCTTCAAAAGGGGGCTGGAGACTCCTAATGGTCGGCGCTATCTCCTGTGAGCTTCAAAAGGGCTCAGCGACGGCCGAGGTTCGCGAGGGAGGTCAGCGGCGCTGGGGAGCTCCAAAGGACTCCGACGAAGTGCAAAATTGCTCCCAGGCTCGAGTCAACGAGCTTTGACCTGCAAAAAGGCGTGAGAGGGTCCAGGACAAAGTGCCTGGACCCCGCGGATGCGAAGGTGGTGCGATACGCGGCGGTGTATGGTGGTAGCCAGAGGTGCACTCCGGCGAGGCGAGCGTGAGGGTGATTCAATCGATGGAACGCGAATTTTTGAGAGGGGAAATGATCCTACTACTAAGGCGAAGAAAATGCAAAAGAAATAAAGGGAAAAGAGGCTGCCTCAACGGCTGAACACCGAAGGGATAGGGTACCTCAACACCGGCGATGGGCGGAGGCGGTGGAGCCTCCTCGGGCTTTGCTCTACCAGTCTGACGGTCTCCACAGGAAGCTTTCACCTTCCTGGAGCTTCGAGGTGCAAGAGATGGGAGCTAAACCTAGAATGAGGAGTTCAAATTCAAATCGAAGTTGGAGGTGCGTTATATGTGGTTGACGACCGCGCTTCAAAGATCGACGTGGATCGGGAGGATCACTGATCCATTCCCCAAGAAATCGATGGGGTGTGAAAGAAGATTCAACGAGGAACAAAAGTTGCAGAAGGAGCATCATGAATGGATGTAAGGGGCGACCTAGGAAAATCCGCCAAAGCGGTCAAAAACTAGGTCTGACAGGGCAACAGGGGCTAAGGAACGACCAGTTGACCGAGGTCAACTCGGACCGGCACCTGGTTGGTCCATGTGGCCCAACCAGGAAAAATCCCTGGAAATTATTTTGTAAAATCGATAAAAAAATAGAAAATTAATTAATTAATTTTTTATTATAAAATAAAAAATGTTTATTGTTTTATAAGGTATTTTATTGTGATTTTTAATTATTTTTATGAGGTATAAAAATGCAAGTTGCTATTTTAGGCTATATAGGTATGTGTATTTGTATATTTTAATAATTTATTTTTATTTTGTGAATTTAATTTTATTTATTTTGTTTATTATTTTATAAATTTATAGAGTACTTTTATACACTTAAAAATATTTTTATTTTATTTTTCTGAAGTGTTTTGTATATTTAATAAAATAAAAGTATAAGTTGTATAGGTATATGTACAAGTATTATACCTATGTATATTATATACAAGTATTTTATTTTATGTATTTTCTTTAGGTTTTTATTCTGATTTTAATGTACATATATATTATAAATAATATTTACAAAATTGTAAAAATATAAGATTATAATAATAATGAATAAATAATAAAATGAATATTTTAATTTGTACAAGTATACAATAGGGGTCCAAAACTCAGCTTTCAAACCGTAACTCTACCAAATGCGAAACCACTGTCATTAAATAGCTTATTTTAAATTATATACAATTAAAGGTGAGTTTGATGCATTTGGTGAAGGATATGGTTAGATCCTCAAGCGCATCACGGAAGCGTGAGCGTCGTATCGAATACGACGAGGAGCGACTAGTTGGACTAGTTGCTCGATGCAGCGGAATTTAAAAAATTTTATACGACGAAACCACATGATCCAAGAACACTTCTCGGATCGTTTCGTCTAAACCACAAACAAGTAATAGGATTACCTCTTGAAGCATGGTTGCGATCGAGTCTCTAAACGAAGAGACCTCCTGTCTCAAGTCCGATCCGACGGAGGAGACGCTTGCGAGCGCGGGGATGAACCGCGTGCTTCTCGCAATCCATGTTGATGATCCAAGCAGCGGATCTCCTGATCTCGACACACGAGATCCGACATCTTCTTCACGAGCGAGGAGCACCGAAGGAGATGGAGATCCACGAGCAGAAGAACGGGCAGCATAACGACGATGCCGCGGCGATGGAGAACCTCTCCATGGCATCCATGGTGGACGGCCATGAGAGGGAGAGAGAGGGTTGACGTCTAGAGAGAAAGAGAGAGAGATGCTTCTCAAGCATTATGTGTAAAGAGAGAGCATGGGTATGCCTCTCTATTTATAGGGTTTTGGGATCCATGGATCTCAATCCATGTGACATATAAAATCAATGGATGAGATTGATTTATGTCAATCCAATGGTCAAGATTGTTGTTGGTAAAAACCAACAACTTGTGATTTAATTTGATAAAAATATATTTGATAAATCAAATAAATATTAGTACCATATTAAATCAATCAAATAAGGAGAGAGGAATAAAGAGATATCAACCTTCCTCTTTGGAAGGGGGGGACGGCCACCAATTTCACAAGGAAATTGGTGTCGCCCCCTCTTTCCAAAAAGGAGGGCAATCTCATGGCAATCCATGAGATTGCACATCTCCTTGAATTTCTCTCTACTTATTTTCCAACAACAATTTGTTGGTATTTTAATTCACCAAAATAATTCTCAATTAATTTTGGGAATATTGCAATCTTGACATTGGAATATTGTGAATCATATTCACAACCCAAAACAAAATGTAATTTACATTTTCAATTAATTAGACAATGTGTATCCAATACACATTAATAATTAATCTACTAATATAAATTATATTTAACTCTCTCTAATACATTATAAATCACATTTATAACATATTATGAATAATTGGATATTACCATCTACATTATTCTTATCCTTGATAATTAAATCATATTTAATCATCTTGGATCTCTTTATCTCATGTGTTCAAATAATATGAATCACATTCACATTATTCACATCTTTGATAATCAAATCACATTTAATTATCTAAGATAACTCTCTTTATAATATGAATCAAATTCATATTAATCATGATAATTAAATCACATTTAATTATCCATTTCCTCAATGCTCGGATACATAAATCAACAATAGAATTATCCATGAACTCCTTCAAGGATAATGCGCTTTCTCCGCAGATACTTGGAGATAAGGACAGGGTGATTGTATTGTTCCACGTATAGTGACATGGATATTGAGATCACATCTCAAATCCAGATCTCGAGCCTCCCATAGATGCTTGATTAAATCAAGACCGCAAATCTAATCTTCTCATTGAATCTGAATTACATTCAGATCAATGTCCAACATTTGGACTAAGATCAGATTACTTCTCTACTGAGAGGAGTCACTAAAATCCAGACCCGTTTCATCACTCCCTAGGAATGGAAGCGTCATGGTTATACAACCGTTTATGATCACATCACCCTCATGCATTCCCAATACCTGTACATCCTGCATATTGGAAGACTCAGATTAAACCCGAAGTATTAGATCAACTTTACACTGTCTACTTCAGGGTTTTATCAGTAAGTTTCTCATTCGATCATTGGGAGTCGGTATTGATCATATACTTTCCAAAAGCATATATCATACCTGGGTCTTGATCATATACTTTCCAAAAGTATATATCAAACCAACAAATTCAGTCAAGCTTCCAAAGCGAGACGACCGTGCGCACGGAATTTGATTCTTCCCAATATTTCATGAGTGAGCTCATGTCTTCCGGTTCAGTAGTGAACCTGTATGATCCCTTTGAGAGATCGTATTACTCATATGCCCTTATATGCACACCAGCACGCCGGTGTATAGACCTTGATTAGGTCATCAACCTATTGGTCTGCCAAATGTACATACTCAGACATATAGTAACACATCTGTCTCCGGTCAGAGGATGTGTGCCTATATCATGACAGCATATGATATAGGACTTTGGTTATCTCGATCTCGTTAAGTCAACTCTTTGACCTAACTCATCCGACACCTCCGAATCTCTATTCCTATGCAGAGGACCTGCATCAAGAGGTCAGTCAGATATCAACCTAAAAGAGATAGGATTGCCATCTCCTACTCTGGCTGGAGATCATCTCTTAATAATCATTTGACGGTACTTGATGAGTCCTCAATCTAACTCATTAGATATTCATCTAAGCACCAGCCTCTATGGTTCAATAATTGAATCAACAGCTGTATGATTATTAAGATGGCCATGGTACATAACCCTAATTGTACTAAGGGACCTATTATGCAAATTATTTACTCTTTATTTCAGATTAAGGAGTGAATTGCAATAACATTTATTGCATAATGGCTCGCCGTGGGCTCGCATGTCCAACAATCTCCCACTAGCCCAAAGAGCCATTATTGGGCTAATCATTTAAACCCACACTCATGTGACAATCATAGGCTATTAAGAAAATAGCTAGGTAAGTTGATCAGTCACTCTGTTCCCAAGAGACTATGCCAAATCCTTTTACGTCACTTGCATATCTCCTAGTAACAGTGCTCGCATCCAATGCGAATGTTGCATCTCATGCAATCGATACTCAATTTTGTTGGTTATAGTGTCCTTGACACTACATCTTATTAATTATCATAACCAGTATTCCCATAATCCTTATTAGAATACCTTCATTCCTGGAGATCTCTATCTCCTAAGGTATCTTCAGTTAAGACCATCATAGATCACTATCTACAAGGTCTTAAACTTTTTGAAGATAAGACTTTGAGATCACTATCTCTAAGTTTCATCATCTTTGAAGATATTGTTATTACTGCAACTAAGTATTTTATTTCCAGAGTAGGATTAGTAACAGTTTACTACTCCCACTGCATGGCAGACATCTGGCTCTTGTACACATCTAGCATATACCCAGCTTCTCATAACTGATGCACAAGTGCAAGCAGTTCTAGCATTCACTTCCTCAACTCTTTGAGGTGCTATCCCTTTAGACAGGTCACCACCACATCTTAAGGGAAGGAAGCCTTTTTTTTTGGAATTTTCCAAAAATGGAATAAGTCCAAGGTGTATTACTAATGTGACGGTCCCAATACCCTCTTCTCTTTGCTTCTGAACGACTTCAGAAATAAGATCTAAGAGGTATCCTTGAGATCATATCTTAAAGTATGGAACAACCAAATTTTAAAACACTTATTATTTATTCTTATATCATTTTAAATGATTAGAATAATATCTACATTTAGCACGATGAACACAATGGCACTCCCACTAAGCTTTACATGGTTCATCAAGATTCTATCTGAAATCATAACATTTACAATTTCATCAAATCTTATGTTCCAACTACAAGAAACTTATTGGAGTCCAAAGATGGAGTTCTTCAACTAGCACACCTTGCTTTCCTCAACCATGAAGCCCTGGGTTACTTCATATAAATATCCTCAGAGAGGTATTCATAGAGGAATGCAATCTTGACTCACATTATGAAGATGTCATAGTCAAGTTGTGTAGCTATAGCTAGCAATATTCTGATGGGTTAAAGCAAGGTTACTAGAGAGCAAGTCTTATCGCAAGCGATGCCTTCTCTTCTGTGTGTAGCTCTTGGCTACGAACCGTGCTTTGAAGGTCTATACCTTCTCATCAGGTTCCCTCTTTCTCTTAAAGATCCATTTACACCTTAATGGGTCTGACCCATATAGGTGGATCCTCGAGGGTCCATATACAACACTTGTATATGAAGTCTACATTAGACTTTTATTGCCAACATCCATCTTTCCATGTCATGATCCTCAGGAGCTCCATCACATGAAGTCCGATCATTTTCAGATTTAACTGACACATGGAATCCATCCTCAAACTTATTTGAAGAGGTGTTAATGTTTCATCTTTAATTATCTATTTTAGTTTCCGATTTCAGGAGCTTCATTATCTTTTCAAGATTAAATGAGTTCCTTTACTTCATTTTCATCTTGATTCTCAAGAGAGTCATCCTATAAGAATCATATTCTCAAAGATTAGATCTTTTAAGAATCTCAAGGTCATAAAGTAGGTATCCAATACCATCCTTTATTTTCCTAATGAAGTAGCACTCTCTAGTGCCAGATTCCAGCTTAATCACATGGAACCTTATTAAGGATATATAATGTAGTCTCTACCACATATATATACCTGGAAACTAAGAGATAATCATGCTATGATTAATCATTGATCAAATCATGTCACACATGATCAATTGTATCTCCCTACAACTCTATTGAGTTAAGGTTCATCAAGAGGATTGAGATAGGAATGATATTCACATCTTCATAAGGTATTCCTTGAATTCATCTAATAGGTACAGGCTACCTTGGTTAGATCAAATTCATTTCATCTTCCTTCAAACTTTGGTTCTAAACCAAAATTGCGAAATCTTTGAACATTTCAAAGGTTTCTTAGGTGAAGAGAAGAAATCTCATATCATACATAATCATTAACAGATATCACATATCCATAATGTTTACTATGATATAGATGATCTGCATACATCAATATGTATGAGATCCTTAATACCTTGACACCTTACACCTTTCCCAAGGAAGGGTGTATTGGACATTTTACTTTGAATACAATATTCACAAGTATGTGAGATTTGATGCTTTACACAATCTAAAGTTTCATGTCTTAGTAGTCCATTGATCTCATCAACAGACATATGTCCAAAATTTGATGTCAGATCATTATCAAATGATCTTTATCCTCCTATTGATCTTTTTTAATTCTCAGTATTAAAAACTTAATGAACCATTCATTAATTTTCTAATTAAAAAAAAAGTCCACTAGATCTTAGATTACTATCTGAAATATCTCCATCATAACTCTTTATGATAGATTTATTACAGAATTCATGTTTATATCCAACAATTAGAAATAAACAATGAGTGTATTCTGATATCTAGGTCATAGAGACATTCTCTAAGACTAAGGGCTCCCACTGAAAATATGAAGTCTATTGATCTCATGGAAATTGTTGCAACACTTGCATCACTTTCAACATGGATGACCAATAAACCTTAAGATCAAATTTCTAATACATATGCAACCAATTGCAAATGTCATTAGAAAATTGAGATACAATTATTAGACTTTATCTTATCAAATAAGTAAGTCAATATCAATGATTATATGTAGATTAATCTGATGCACTATCTGATTCCTTCACTAAAGATTCTAGATAGATTTGATAGTCATACTATCAACACATCAATTTTATGCAGTATTGGCATTTATCCAACTCTTTGGATGTCATATGGAAGTCACAGAAGTACAGTCAACTCTTTGACTATACCTCTTACTTGGGTCCAACCCATGCTTCCACCGCGCTCCCTTTGTCTATAAGCAACCTTTGCTCAAGACCAAGGATCTCTTATGTTAAAATCAAAAATTTCAATATAAGAGTATTTCAACATTTATACAAGCTTCATTTAAGTTCATATAATATGAATATTATGAAGCTTCATGAATGACTAGAGTATAGACAGTAGAATGATGACACTCATCATCTACATCCATCTAAACTCTTTGAAGCATCGGTTCAGGTAGGTATTCAAACAATTTGAATACATTATCTCTAATAGAGCTACCATTCTACATGATGTAGAGAACCATGTCATTCATGATTAAATGTCAAGAGCACATATGTATGCCAGAATATCTTTATTGATTTTATAAGGATTAATTTTATAATTACGATCATCATCGACATGTCACTTCAAAAGTACATTCGATAAGATCATGACTTATAGAGACATACAAACCCTAGGGTTTTAGTCATATTGTCTTATTTAATTATCACTTCTCATTATTATGAGGAAACTTGCACATTGCAACCACATACATTATGTGTCCAATCGCAAGTACAATATCTGGATCAAGGGTCCAATCCATGATATTCTACTGGTTATTAATGAGTATAACATTGAGTGGGTTTAATGAAGGATTATCTGAAATAAGTAATTTGCATAAGGGTATATATTTATATATATACATGTTTTACTTTGAATTAGGAATTTTATGTCAAAGTTGTCTTGCCTTGTCAAAGACACTGAAAGTTCATTCCCTTAATCACTTTCAATGTAAGAGATATACTTACCATTATATCTCAGCAAGATCTGGGATCTCCTCTTTATCTTTGTTACATCCCAATAATATGAGAAACTGCAACTCCAATAAAGAAAAGCGGGAACACATTCCGCCTTGCAAGTCCAACTTGCATTTCCCAATTCGGTCTTTAATGCCCGGGCCCACCACCCCTAAGGTGATGTTGACCCATCATCAATTGAACCAACCGTCAACAGGAATAGAACTCGCTATGCGCAATCCAATATCGCCCCAATAATATGAGGATCCGATATTGGGGTCACTACGCATACGGCCTTACTCTTTCGAGAAGCAAAGAGTCCGATCCAGATGCGCTTGTATATAGGAGCTGTCACTTTGTACAGGCGTCTCCTATATACAATCCCTGGCGACGGAAACCCTTCGCCTTGACGGGAGACCATGGATGTCACTTATGTGATCCTCCACCTCTTATTCAAATTTAATTAATTACTATGAATCACATTCATATAATTAATTCTTCCAAGGGAATTATCAACTCTAATCATATTAGAGTATTCTTAATTGGATATAATTAACTTAATCATATTAAATTAATTATCAATCCAATTTAATCAATCAAACTTAATTTTATGCTTGAATATATATATGGTATTATTCTCAAAGTACGTATTAATTCGTATTTTAATAATTAGAAAAATACATCATAATCCCTCAGACATTATCCCGGCCCTACCCGTTGTCATGGCCAGTACCGGCGGGAGTGGGACGGACCGCATACGTTGTAACCCGCTACCCCAGCGATCCCCGACTAGACACCATATCCTCCTCGGGAAAGGATAATGCCAAATTGATTAATTTGTACTTGAGATGATCATCGGTTTTTCAACCGAAATTATACCATATAGTAATCAAAACAATTTTTATTATAAGGAAATTTGCTAGACAAATTCCCAATCCTATTCAAGCAAGAAGTTTGATGATTGTGATACCAATTAAGATTTAGATCAAATCTAATCAATTAATTGATTGGGGCCAAGTCAATTAAGTAAATAATCATCTTCTAATATTTCACAAATATTTTCCATAATTATTTCTCGAAATTAACAATTAATTTCATTAATTGACAATCACATGTTTCTTGATTAGGAAAGCAATTTCAGCAGTGACCCCTACTTACTAAAATTAGCATATCTCAATCATATTAAATCCAAATTAAGCAAAGTCAATTTCTAAAGTTTGCTAATTTGATTTAGGACAAAACCTTGATGTTTCACGCATTTCGAGGCAAGTCTAAACAGTAATTAACATTTTAATCACGTTCAGATTCACAGTTCCCGCAACAGTGCATACATGTTCATTAAAACGATCATATCTCGAGCATACGAAATCCGATTTACGCAAACTCAGATCCTATGGTTTCCTTATTTAATGGGGAACATAATCCAAGTATAAAATTCGTGCTTAAACAATTTAAACAGTGCCGAATTTATTTACTAAACAGATCTGCGAAATCAAATGCGATGAAAACTTTCGCGACCTTAGCGAACCCAAGTCGTCCTTGGTTAACGAATCACTATTCGAAACCGTCAACCTGGCTCTGATACCACTTGAAGGATATGGTTAGATCCTCAAGCGCATCACGGAAGCGTGAGCGTCGTATCGAATACGACGAGGAGCGACTAGTTGGACTAGTTGCTCGATGCAGCGGAATTTAAAAAAATTTATACGACGAAACCACATGATCCAAGAACACTTCTCGGATCGTTTCGTCTAAACCACAAATAAGTAATAGGATTACCTCTTGAAGCGTAGTTGCGATCGAGTCTCTAAACGAAGAGACCTCCTGTCTCAAGTCCGATCCGACGGAGGAGACGCTTGCGAGCGCGGGGATGAACCGCGTGCTTCTCGCAATCCATGTTGATGATCCAAGCGGCAGATCTCCTGATCTCGACACACGAGATCCGACGTCTTCTTCACGAGCGAGGCGCACCGAAGGAGATGGAGATCCACGAGCAGAAGAACGGGCAGCATAACGACGATGCCGCGGCGATGGAGAACCTCTCCATGGCATCCATGGTGGACGGCCATGAGAGGAAGAGAGAGGGCTGACGTCTAGAGAGAAAGAGAGAGAGATGCTTCTCAAGCATTATGTGTAAAGAGAGAGCATGGGTATGTCTCTCTATTTATAGGGTTTTGGGATCCATAGATCTCAATCCATGTGACATATAAAATCAATGGATGAGATTGATTTATGTCAATCCAATGGTCAAGATTGTTGTTGGTAAAAACCAACAACTTGTGATTTAATTTGATAAAAATATATTTGATAAATCAAATAAATATTAATACCATATTAAATCAATCAAATAAGGAGAGAGGAATAAAGAGAGATCAACCTTCCTCTTTGGAAGGGGGGGGACGGCCACCAATTTCACAAGGAAATTGGTGTCGCCCCCCTCTTTCCAAAAGGGAGGGCAATCTCATGGCAATCCATGAGATTGCACATCTCCTTGAATTTCTCTCTACTTATTTTCCAACAACTATTTGTTGGTATTTTAATTCACCAAAATAATTCTCATTTAATTTTGGGAATATTGCAATCTTGACATTGGAATATTGTGAATCATATTCACAACCCAAAACAAAATGTAATTTATATTTTCAATTAATTAGACAATGTGTATCCAATACACATTAATAATTAATCTACTAATATAAATTATATTTAACTCTCTCTAATACATTATAAATCACATTTATATCATATTATGAATAATTGGATATTACCATCCACATTATTCTTATCCTTGATAATTAAATCATATTTAATCATCTTGGATCTCTTTATCTCATGTGTTCAAATAATATGAATCACATTCACATTATTCACATCTTTGATAAGCAAATCACATTTAATTATCTAAGATAACTCTCTTTATAATATGAATCGAATTCATATTAATCATGATAATTAAATCACATTTAATTATCCATTTCCTCAATGCTCGGATACATAAATCAACAATAGAATTATCCATGAACTCCTTCAAGGATAATGCGCTTTCTCCGCAGATACTTGGAGATAAGGACAGGGCGATTGTATTGTTCCACGTATAGTGACATGGATATTGAGATCACATCTCAAATCCAGATCTTGGGCCTCCCATAGATGCTTGATTAAATCAAGACCGCAAATCTAATCTTCTCATTGAATCTGAATTACATTCAGATCAATGTCCAACATTTGGACTAAGATCGGATTACTTCTCTACTGAGAGGAGTCACTAAAATCCAGACCCGTTTCATCACTCCCTAGGAATGGAAGCGTCATGGTTATACAACCGTTTATGATCACATCACCCTCAGGCATTCCCAATACCTGTACATCCTGCATATTGGAAGACTCAGATTAAACCCGAAGTATTAGATCAACTTTACACTGTCTACTTCAGGGTTTTATCAGTAAGTTTCTCATTCGATCATTGGGAGTCGGTATTGATCATATACTTTCCAAAAGCATATATCATACCTAGGTCTTGATCATATACTTTCCAAAAGTATATATCAAACCAACAAATTCAGTCAAGCTTCCAAAGCGAGACGACCTTGCGCACGGAATTTGATTCTTCCCAATATTTCATGAGTGAGCTCATGTCTTCCGGTACAATAGCGAACATGTATGATCCCTTTGAGAGATCGTATTACTCATATGCCCTTATATGCACACCAGCGCGCCGGTGTATAGACCTTGATTAGGTCATCAACCTATTGGTCTGCCAAATGTACATACTCAGACATATAGTAACACATCTGTCTCCGGTCAGAGGATGTGTGCCTATATCATGACAGCATATGATATAGGACTTTGGTTATCTCGATCTCATTAAGTCAACTCTTTGACCTAACTCATCCGACACCTCCGAATCTATATTCCTATGCAGAGGACCTGCATCAAGAGGCCGGTCAGATATCAACCTAAAAGAGATAGGATTGCCATCTCCTACTCTGGCTGGAGATCAT
Source organism: Ottelia alismoides (assembly GCA_037367405.1). Taxonomy (NCBI): domain Eukaryota; kingdom Viridiplantae; phylum Streptophyta; class Magnoliopsida; order Alismatales; family Hydrocharitaceae; genus Ottelia; species Ottelia alismoides. The sequence continues at coordinate 115,168 of JAZKJV010006767.1, forward strand.
CTCTTAATAATCATTTGATGGTACTTGATGAGTCCTCAATCAAACTCATTAGATATTCATCTAAGCACCAGCCTCTATGGTTCAATAATTGAATCAACAGCTGTATGATTATTAAGATGGCCATGGTACATAACCCTAATTGTACTAAGGGACCTATTATGCAAATTATTTACTCTTTATTTCAGATTAAGGAGTGAATTGCAATAACATTTATTGCATAATGGCTCGCCGTGGGCTCGCATGTCCAACATTTGGAGTTTTCATTTGAAAGATACAGGTCTGGGAAGTTGGGATTCTGGAATTTTATTCAGATCATAACTTTTTATCTGTACATTATTTTTTAGTGAAATCAATTTTGTATTTTTGTTTATTTAATTATCTAGAACTTTCATGTATAAAGTTTCTTTATTTGAGGTATAAAAAGTGGAACCAAAAATATGTCCTAAAATGCATAAAGAATGAATAAAAACAAAGGGGATTTTATTGTATTCTGGCCCTTATCTCCCCCTACTTTATTCCTTGTCGACCTATTCATCGAGATACCTAGGTCTCGGGGTTTTGGGTCATAAAATATTTACAATATTTTATTCTATTTTTCTTTTCTTTTATTTATTCTATAAATAATTACAGTATTTTATACACTATTTACATGCACATGCATGAATGCTAAGAAGCGGAAATTAAGAGTATTTACACGCATTTACTAGGGTTTTTGAGGCCAAAATGATATAATAAAGATGATGAAATGAGCCTCATCAGTATCCAAGAGCTGGGACTAGTTCTTCTTGTCAGGGTGGACTAGCTTATTCAAATTGCCCTTCACCTCCCTATTCGACACATCAGTCATGTCATTCGATTGTGGGTGGCATGAACTAGTGACATAGTGCTCGATACCATAGTCCTTTGTTAACTTTTTCATTTCTATGTTAACAAAGTGGCTACCCTCATCAGAGATGATGACTTTGGGGACCCCGAACCATGAAATGATGTGATCTTTCATGAACTTGCTGACACTTTTGTTGTCTGCGGCTTGGGTAGGGATAGCTTCTACCCACCTAGAGAGATAATCAACCTCTAGTAGAATGTACTCATAGCCATGGTTGTTAGGGAATGGGCCCTTGAAATCTATCCCCCAGGCATCAAAAACATCAACCACAATGACAGGTTTCATGGGCATTTCATCTTTGGGACTGACGGTCCCTCCCATTCTCTAACATACTGGGCATGACCTAATAAATGCATATGCATCACAGAACAGGATCGACCAGTACAAACCAAACTGAAGCACTTTCCAGACGGTCTTCTTCCCGGAGTGATGTCCTCCTACCTTCAAGGAATGGTAGTAGGTGAGGACACTCCAGTATTCCTCCTGAGGAATACACCTCCGCCAGACACAATCTAGACCTTCAAAAAAAAAGAAACGGATCCTCCCAATGGTATTTCCTAGATTCTGACTTAAATCGATCAATGCTGCTCGTGGGCCAATCATGGGGAACTATCCTAAACACTAAGAAATTCACACATTGGCATACCATGGAAGAGAGTCGATAGAACATATCAACTCGTCGGGGAAGGAGTCCTTGACGGGGTCAGTCTCAGAGGAACTATGTGACTCTATGTGGGAGAGATGAACACCCACCACATTCTTCACTCTTGGCTTATCCTTGATCTGAAAATCGAACTCTTGGAGTAATAGAATCCACCTAAGAAGACGTGCCTTTCCATCCTTCTTTTCCATAACATACTTGATGGTTGTGTGATCTGTGAACACGATAACCTTGGACCCTAAAAGATGAGACATGAATTTGTCCAAGGCAAACACTACGCCAAGCATTTCCTTCTCTGTAATGGTGTAATGTCGTTGAGCATGATCGAGTACTTTGCTTATGTAGTGGACAACATATAGAATCCCTTCTCTCCTTTGTCCTAACACGGCACCAACTGCAAAGTCAGAAGTGTCAGTCATGATCTCAAAGGAAGAGACCATCTGGGACCTGTAGGATAGGAGCATCCATGATCTTCCTCTTTAGGAGCTCAAAGGACTCAAAAAACTTGTGATCTGCAATGAACTCTGTGTCTTTTCTTATGAGCTCCATAAGCGATCGGGAAATCTTTGAAAAGTCCTTTATAAATCTATGGTAAAAATTGACATGCCCGAGGAACGACAGCACTTGTTTGATGTTGGTTGGTGGTTGAAGTTCATATCCACCTTATCAGGGTCAACCTCCATTCCTCTCTTGGAGATGACACCCCAACATTGTGCCCTCTTGAACCATAAAATGGCCCTTCTCCCAAGAGAGCATCATATTCACCTCACTACACATCTTGAGGACTTGATCCAAATGAGATAGACAAGTATCAAACGAGTCGCCATGGACCGAGAAGTCATCCATGAAAACCTTCGGGAAATCGCCTACCGTTTCAGAAAATACTGCAATCATGCACCGCTGGAAAGTCCTCTGTGCATCACATAACGTGAAGGGCATGTACTTGAATGCATACGTACTGAATGAGCATGTAAATGTGATCTTTTCCTGGTCCTCAAGAGCGACGACCACTTGATTGTAGCCTGAATACCCATCTAGAAAATAAAATAATTCCTTCCCCTCTAGTCTGTCCAGGATTTGGTCTTCCACATAGACATACCACGACGTGGGTACTCGCATTGCAATCTCCTCTCCATCCAAGTTAGTGATTGTCTGAAGTCCCGCCTTCGTAGGGACTACATGAAGTGGTGCCACCCACTTGGAATCAGAGATAAGATATACAAACCTCATGTCACACCATTTTTCGATCTCTTTCTTGACCACATCTTGTAAGTTTGGATTTAGCATGTGTTGGAACTTACGAGAGGGTCTAGAACCTTCCTCAAGGTAAATATGGTGTGAGAACATAGCAGGGTTAATCCCTCGAAGATTGGAATCGTTTCCCGCCTATGGCCTTGTGGTTCTGTTCAAGAGTCTCTAGCAAGCAAGATTCTTGTTCTCCGGTCAAGATAGCTTGATAATGACCGGGGATTTTCGTGGTGGGCCCACGAGGAAGGCATACCTCAAGGTGGGAGGTAGAGGTTTGATCTCTGGAATGATATGATCATCGGGTAGGTCTGGCGCAACTGCCTCTGAATCCGGCTTTGTGGTGGATGTGGCTGGATCTGTTGTGATAGTAGCCACCAACTGGTTATGCTCAAGAGTCGGATCGCCAAAGGTGTCCAAACAATCAGCAAAAGTCATGTTTGACTCGTCATCCTCGTCCTCTAATTGACCTGAAAGGTACAAGTCTGACAAGCCTAAGTCGACTTTTGAGTCATCAAGGATGTAGGGACATGCATCAAAAAACTCTCATGTGGGTAAGGTTTGATTCTACAGGATCTGTCAAACTGCCTCATCTACACTGTCCTCTCTAGGTGAGAGGGACTCATCAACCCAAGGTGATTACCACTACTAATGATCAACTGTGTCAACTTTGTAGTATTTGGCCTCTGATGAGAGATACTCTATACTACTCTCTAGATCAGATCTCTACCATTTAATTTGTTACATCTCTAACTCTACACTTTCATCATGTACATAAATGCGTATTTTTCCCAAAGTAAAATCAAATATGGCTCCAGTTATCCTCAGAAAAGGGCGGCCAAGGATGATCTAGGAATATTGCCATCTTCGGGGGCAATCCATATCTAAAACTGTGAAGTCTGTCTTATAATGCTTCCCCTCAATGTCAAGGATAACATCCCTCAACATTCCCTTAGGCCTCTTAATAGATCGGTCTGCAAACTGTAGAAGTGTTCTCAATCTCCTCAGAGGACCTAAGCCTAGATGATCTAGGAAGGAATACAATAATAGATTGATTGAGGATCTATTATCGAGTAGAGTAAAAGCAAAAAAATACATCAGCTATCTGATTGGTGACGAAGTGTGCTCCTATATCTCTCTTTTTCCTTGGAATCTCATTGTGGACCGCACAGGTAGTGGCTATGGACAACACGTGTTTCACTGTTCGAGTGTTATTCTTCCTGCTAGTCCTAATAGGTGTGCATCTCACCTTTAGGTACTTCTTGAATGCAAGAACCGTATCCACTAGTTGGAGGAAAGGGATCACAACTTTTACATTATCTCTGCGCATTCTTTTCATTTCCAAAACATCAAGATCATTTTTTAGAGTTTTTCTTTTTTCCCTTAGGTAAGGCCTGAGGGAAACAGATTATTGGGAGCTCACGACGTGAAATAGAAACATCATCATCTGAGTTCTTATTGGAATCAAAATCCAGTTGTACATGACTCTAACTCAGACTCGAACTCTTTATAGGACTAGACTGACATGAATGAAATGGAGCTGAAACTGAAAGTAAAGATGGAAAGATTGTTGGTGCTACATCCATGGTTGTCTTCTCATCTCATGCAGATTCACTGCTCGCCATCGTGCCCAATGTCGCTTTATTCTTCTTTTTGAATTTTCTTGATTTTTTTATTTTTGGGGATTCGTATCCCCCTGGTGGTCCTGAAGGTTGCTGGTGATTCTAGTGACAATCCTCTTCCTCTGAGCTGTCCACAAGGACTATCTCATCAATATCCTCTGATCCACTCCACCGTGCCAAATCAGGGGTCTGTATGGTCCTATCGCTCATGAGAGTAATATGGTGAACACCATACGATAGAATCTCATGATCTGATTCTAATAAACCAAAATTGTATACCTAATCCTTCTGGTGATTCTGTCATTGGTTCAGGTTGTTGGGGTTAACATGGACATGTGCTAGGATGGAGGTATTGGGTGCAGTAAACTCATCACGCCAATGTGAGAGCCTATTGATGTCAGCTCTCTGATCGTACTGCTCATTGTGGGTGAGTTTGGGCTCATCGAGGATCCTCTGAAGGTCATATGTACCTGAGAATGAGGCTCTGCGGTCCTTCCCTCTAGGAAGGTTGTTGATGATCCTGATGTGGTCTGCTAGGTCCTAGATGGACATGCTAACAGTACTGGCTCTGCTGAGGGGGGTTCTACTGATACTGAAGGGGATCTGATGGCTCGATTGTTGCTACTGAGGGGGTGGGAACTGTCGCCACTCTGTTTGAGGGGGTACTATGGGCACTGTTGCAATTGTCGCTCGGTAGCATTGGATAATTGTTATACCAAATACCATTCACATCCTATACATTTGGAGGCTCCTCGGTTACTGTCTTGATGGTCAGCTTCGTGAACTATCTCTTGTGGACCTCAGGCTAACCCTGAGTCCACATGCTGTGCGGACCCTAAATGGGCTGCCCTTGAATGTTGTGCATTCGATAGATAGGAGCAGGGGTGCAGATGGGACATGTATCTTAATCTTAGACACCCTATCAGCTAGCTCTGCCATCTGTCTCAAAAGCTTGGCAATGTTCTCCCACTTGGCGAGCTTATGTATCTCGCTCACCTTCTTCTCGATCTGGCAACCTTGGTTTATTTATCACTGATAATCCCCATGTTGGGGAGTAGGTCATTTACCAAAGACATCTGATCTCCCCACCTCCTGATGTATGTGAGAGGGAGGTAGCTTGTCATAAGCCTTGCTAGAGGATCTGGTGTGGTAGGTCTCTACCTTCCGCTCTAAGATCATCCAAACCATGTCGGCTCCTTTTTCAGACAGATTCCTCCACATGTAGCATCCAGTAGTCCTTGAACCTCGAGAGTCAGACCACTGTACAATTTCTGGACCTAGATAGGTCGGTCGATATCGTGACCTGGGCACTTCTAATCAAGTCCTTGAATCTCTCCCATGCCTCGTGGAAAGGCTCATGGGACATCTGCATGAACTCGATATATGGGACCTCATCTGATTAGTCCTACTCAATGGGTAGAACTTCTTAAGGAACAAGTCCTTTAATGTAGCCCACGTCATGACTACCCTCCCTAAGTTTTTTAGCCAATAGGCAGCTTTGTCTGCTACAATAAAGGGGAAGCTCTAAGACGTATGTAGTCCTGTGAGACACCAGGTCGTCCTAGATTATCACATACCATTTCAAACTCATGTAGGAACATGTATGGTTCCTTTATTGCATTGACATAAAACTTTGGCAGGAGCGTCAAAAAACGATGCTTTAGTTCTCTAGCATTTGGTGGTACAACCAGCCTAAGCCAGTTCTCGTTTTATGTGGCATTGGGATTGTAGGCATCTCTCATGGATTTCCCCTCATTCCTCAATTAAATAAGCTCCTATCTGAATATCTCATTTCTCTGCGCAGCTTGTGAAAGTCTGGCTACGATGTCCTTCAGTGGGTCATTATCTCCCTCATCATCTTGGTTCTTCTTAGAGGCATCTTGTTATCTTATTCATCTTCACCTTCAGATTATAGAGGATTTGAAATTAATAGAGTTGTAAGAAGGCAAACTAGAAGCATTTAAGTGAGAGTCTTCCTCGATGCGGTGAGAGAGGAGATGGTTGATCTGTGTCTGACTATCCTCGAGAATGAAGAACGACTTATTGGCCTTAATTGCATGGGAAGAGTCTCTGTGAAACTGAGGGGTTCAGAGGACGAGTGTCCCTAAACCCATGAGGACGGTCAGTTTGGAGTGTTCAACAAGAGGCTCACGAATTCTGAGCAAAAATCACCACAATCTGCCATTCTTTATGTCAAGATGTTTGAATCAAGAGCACAATGTGAAATAAGGAGTGATAGGAAAGGCACTAAGTGCACCGTCTTTGATCGCACACCCTGAATACATATACAAATCAACCCCTAAGTTCACCAACTGCACATGGTGGAGGCCGTAAAGGTTCGGTCAAATTATCTTATCAATTTTGGTTGCTGAGAAAACAATCTTATAAATTCATTACACATAGGGTGTTGCCTTATGCCCAGCGACGCTCATGTGTGCTCCCAATAAATGATGTGATCTTCTCGAGTTGATGGGTTCAATATCACCCAAAAGGAGACGCACAGGCTTACACAATAAAAACGTAGTCTAAAGTTGAAGGCAAGCCCTTGCAGCTCCCAAATCCACGAGAGTCTGAAATGGAGCTTAGGGGACAAGTCCAAGGATTTGGTCTCTAACCTTAGTGGTTGTGTCCTTGCCTACTCTGTCTGAAGGTAAGTACATGCATACAATGACAAGGTTTCTCTCCCGAAAATAAATTCCAATTTTAGTTCAAATTTTTTGGTCAAAGTTTTATTAAAAGTCATGATTTTAAGTTTAATTTTCACTGAATTAGATCCACCACACAAGGCACACCTAACGAACAATCTCGATTTCCTTTTATCCTAAGTTGTAAAACCAAGGAGAAGAGAGTCGAGAAAAGTAGATGCAACAATAAAATTAATTATACATGCCCAGTTCAGAAGACGTACAGTGATCCTCGTACTCTACATGCGGGATGCAGTACAAAATTGAAAAATTATGCTATATGAAATGCATGCGATGAAATCATACCTAGCAGAAAGTTCTATTAGCGAGGAAGAATTGATTTCAATTTTATGTGTATTATTAAATGTTAATGTGTAGTCCTAAATTAAACGAGTACAAGCAATGAATAGTTGACCTATGAAAAGCTCTAAGAGATGTGTGTGCAGGTCTAGCCTACGAGCCACTCAAGCGAGCCCCACCCTCACCAGAGAGTGAAACATGTCTCGACACACCACAAAAAATAAGTGTCCAATGTCCAGTTATATATGTGAGATCCCAAATGGAATCCACTTCAAAAGTGCAAGTACCTAATTATTACAAATTAATTACAAAAATGAAATAAAATCCTAGACTCTACACTCTCTCACAACTAGACTCGATCTTTATTTTTTATGCAAATTCTTCAGTCAGCTTATTCCCAGAAAAACCGACCACTAATGCTCATGAGATGCTCGGCCTCCTAATCAGTCGCTCCATCGTGTCAGGTCCCTCGCATAAAAAAATAAAATGGTGGTCAGAGATATACACAAAATAAAATAAAATGCAAGAAATAAAATACAAACAAATGTAGGAAAATGAATAGAGTAATAATTAAAAGAAAAATCGAGGGCCAGATTGCCCGAGGGATGGAAAATCTGACCTAAATTTTCTAAAAATCAACCTAAGGCGTGCGTCCCCGGCAACGATGCCATTTAAATAACCCAAAATACCCTAAGTTAATTCGTCATCTTTATCTCAGTAGTCGGACACTTAGGATTAACAAAAAAACCACTTAAAGTAGATTTTCAATTGAAAAGTAAAGCGGTTAAATTTATTTTACTTAGGCAAGACCAAGATCGAACTTAGGGAGGCTACTGTCTCCTTAGGTCGAATTTTCAAATTATTCAGAAATTAGGTTTTCCAAGGAAGCATTTTTTTGTTTTTATATTTTTAGATTTATATGGGTTTTAAATAAAGAGATGTAATTAATTTAAAGAAAAAAATGAATGAGTGAATTTCCAAAATATTTTAATGCATAAGAAATAATGCCATGTTACATAGAGTAATAATAGATAAATGAATTATTTTTTTGTGATTTTTAAACGATGCAATAGTGATGCAATATGATGAGGTGAGATGCAAGTTGATAGATGTTCAATGTAGAGTAAGTAGACCAAGCAGATCAATCAAGAGCAGAGAATGGATATTTAATTAAGATCAATTAATCCTCAAAGTAATCTCCCAATTTCACATATTATTGAGCAAGAATAAAATCGATGAATAAATATGCTCAAGGTAAGAGATAAACTCCTCTAAAAAGTTGATGTCCAAGAGTATCTTCAGAGATGAATAACAGTAGTCTAAGAGATAGAAAATAAAAAAGGATCAAAACGACATCAAGAACACCAAAATCGATAAACAGTCCACAAGATATAAAATATTGACGTATATGGGCCAAAATGTAAAAAAAAAGTAACTAAAAAGTTCTCAAATATACCCTTCGGAGGACTATCATGTAATTATTTCGAAGCTGATTAGATCCTTCTGTAAATTATCCCTGCACGGGGGTATACGCTAATTCCCAGAATCTTTGAGAGTGAGAGCACGATTACTCTAAGGTCACGCACATAGCATGTGTAACCGGGACTGTCGAGAAATTCCGGGGCGATGCGAGGGCCTTGGTGCATTTTACCTCGCACGCACGTTCAAGGCACGTGGGTTGTCAAGCTTGGATGATAGCTTGCGACTCGACCCTCCATGTGGTTGACTCCGGCTGCTTCGGAAATGTCCAAGGCACGAGGCACGAACTCCTGGCTTGAAGAATTTTTTGAGCGTTCGATTGAAATTGATCCTGCGACTGAGATTTGGGCAAAGATAAGCGGCCCAGATGTACTACATTCTTCATCGGAGGGTAGCTGGAGCTCTGCACTCTGGGCTTCATCTTCTTTGATGGATGGTCGGTGCTGCTTGGAAGACATGCTTGTGCTACTAATGGATTGTGCTCTGTCGACGATGGAGGTTGGTTGAAACACGACCGTGGGGCGTCAGAGCAGAGGCTGCAGCGAGGGAGATCGACTTGAGGTTCCAGAGGCGTTTCCTACAGGTGTTAGCGACGCTCGAGGAAGAAGACCCTCGACTCAATACTGGGTGCAGTAAATGAAGAGGGAGTGACGACGAGAGGGGTCCGGCGAGTGGTGGGAGAAGGCGGAGTACCCGACAGATTAGGTCCTTTGTGAGGACCGAGATGGTCAACGCGGGAGGCCAGTGTGAGTGGGTGGAGATCCCGAGCAGGAGAGGGGAGGCGGCGACAGAGGGGGTGGGTTAGGGTTCGGGGATGGGATTTTGACGTGGGAGGGAGGGGGTCAGAGGGGGGCATTTTCTTTTAAGATTCTTCTTTTTGTTCATATAAATGAAGTGTTTTCTATTTTTATATCAATGGTTAAAGAGTTTACTCCAACCCAATGATAAGCAAACATCTATTAGTAATACTAAAGTAGGGTTTTCTCCCCAGCTTTAGACACGTGGTTTTCCTATTCTCTGACGCATGGCACTTTGTTGTGAGACTTCTCCCCTGTCCTTCTCCCATGTCTCCCCCAACATTCTTTTGAGTACATGTCGATTTATTTTAGAATTTCCCCTCAGGAAGGTTTGTCTATCCTGCATGAGGTGGAGGAGCGAGCTTTTATAGATATGTGATTCAACGACGGAAGGAGAAATGTCTGACCCACTATTATAAGGGAATCACAGGGTCTATTAAGATAATTGATTTTGACTTAACAGATAGCCCTCCGTCTGACTGTGCGTCATCCAGGAGCAGCTAGACTGACCATCAATCAAGCAAACTTATATACAATGAGATAGAATGAGGAATGAGACTCAGATGCACCTGGTCCTATGGGGGGAAAATTTCAGACCAAGAAGGCTCAGGGCTGAGCTCATCTCTATAAACTGAATCATCCTAGGATTTCAGTCCCTTCTCAGACCCTTGGGAGATGCCTCAGGATGAGCGACGGACCCAGGGAATGAGTATGCAAGACAGACTTCTTTCTTCCTCCCTCTACTTTCTTGGGGAGAAGACAACTCTATAAAAAAAGCCATCACTATATAATCTATTCGGGGCTGTTGAAGCAACCCCCAAGCCAACGCTATACAGAGAAGAGACCCGCCAGGTAATAAGTAGAAGAGTGAGAATGCCGGATTTTGATCCTTTCTTTGATGGCCGGCTTGCAAGAAAAGAGGAGGACCATGATCCCTGCCGGAGGCTTCCTACTACTCTCCTATCCTCAGTCCCAATTTAGAGATTTGAGGTCGATCAATCACCAGACCACCTCTATAATACATACGACATTACAGGACATCCCGTCTTTAGAGATTAAGAAGGACGCGAGGTTTTTGTACGTCGTATGCCTACTTTTTTTGAAACATTTCCAGGTAGACGGAGACGGAATTGTTATTCGAATCAAAATCTAGTGTCGAACAAGTGGGTGTAACTGTTGAGTTCTATGGTGGCGAACTCAATGGAGTCAGTTATAGTGATCCTGCTACTTCCTCTCGAACCATACTAATATCTGATTATTCGCGATTGGTTTCTCATTTATTTCTCTTGAAATCTGTGCCATTCTTCTTTTGATACACGCCTTTTTTTTAGGGGGTCTACATCCATTGTGTGGCATAGGGGTGATATCGCGTACGAAACGGAATAGTATCCCACTTCTACGAATAGCTCGTAATGCTGCATCTCTTCCGAGACCGGGGCCCTTTATCATAACTTCTGCTCGTTGCATACCCTGATCCACCACAGTACAAATAGCGTTTATTGCAGCAGCTTGAGCGGCAAAGGGTGTCCCCCTTCTTGTGCCTTTGAATCCAGAAGTACTGGCGGAGGACCAAGAAACCACCCGGCCTCGTACATCTGTAACAGTGACAACGAGGTCCAAGAATGAAGAAGGGGTAGAATTACGGAATGAATACGAGCTGTGGTGGAGACCCGAGGCATAAAAGAAGCATTTTCTACTGGATCCCGGAAACCACCAGCCACCCCGACCTAATTCATGATGAGCCCACCAACTTCCTGGCGAGATGCCTACGGTTTAAAACAACCGACATGTCAAGATCAAAATGTGAATTGCTTCCTCTTCCTGGTCAGAGACCACTGTGTTCGTGCCGGCGGTCCAACAAAGAGGCGAAGTAGACGTGTCGTTCGTACCATGGAGGTTGGCCGCCCTACCTAAACCAATCATCATATCGGTCCCTAGGCCCCATTGCTGGAAAGGCTCGGCTTCAAAACCGTACGTGGAGCTTCCGCCTCATACGGCTCCTCTAAGGATGGAGGGGGAAGCTGACGAGGCTTGTGCGTTTAAGGTTGTTGTACACGCTCCTAACGCATGAAAATGCTATTTGATCCCCGCCTGCCACTCCCCTTGCCGCACCCCCAAACACAGAAAGAAGATGTAGCTAGTACGGCTAAGATCTACTTGATTCCCAGAGTCTCTAAACCGGTTTGGAAGGGGGGAATGGGGACGCTCCCGAAAGAAGCGTGCGTGGCGTAGGGCTTCTCCCAGGAGGGAGATGAACTCAGATGGAAAGAAAAGACACGAAGAAAGAGTGCTATGCTTGATATTCTAGGAAAAAAGCCTGCCCGCGCCTCCACAACAAAATGGCCACACAAGACAGGCGAGAAATGGAAAGAAAGAGAAAAGTCAGTCTCCTTACTAGTCCCCCCCATCCCCTTTTCCCCTTCCCCACCTATTTTCTCTTCTTCCCCTGGTCGGACGGAGCAAACTGATATACATAGAGCAGGTCGGGCGAAAGAAAGTTGGTCCGATTCATCCCCTCACCTTTTCAGTGAGACGACTGAAAGATCAAGAAGCGGAAGATCTCTTAGTAAACACTGACTATTAGACATATATACTCAGAAAACCTCTCTCTACTAGTGGGACTGAGACCTTCTTACTACTCTCCCGCTCCGGAGACTACTTTCCCTAGTCGAAGTAGGCTATGGCCGAGTGGGCGGCTATGTCTTGAATCTGAGACTCTCCTTGGACTTGACTCATGCCTCTCATCCTCATTCACTATCTTTCTTCTCTACCCCTTTTCTATACTTGCGGGCTGAGGGACAGAGCCTTCGCGGTCCGGGGCTCGCATCGGGAAAGTCACCGAAGGTTCACGTTATCGCGATATCTAGTTGCGGGAGACGGTCTGATAATCGAGATTTGCCCTGTCCGGTCATGGATGAGGTCTGGTATAGGATCGACAGGTTTTCCAGAATGAAATGCTTCATCAAGAACCTCGATATTGCATATCCGTTGAACTCTCTCTCATTTAGAAACTTCCTCAGTATCGTCAGCAACTCAACGGGAAGTCGTTGGGGAATCGGATGTGCCGAAAAAAGACCTGCCCCTCAGACCCCCCCCCCCCCCCGTCAGCCTTCCGAACCGCTCTTATCTATATTTCCACTCGCCCAAAAAGAAAAGAAAGAAGAGAAACGAAACGAAGTAGTAATATATAGCTGACGACGTCTTGTTTAACCTTGAATGCAATTTATGGATTCTACAGCAATAGTCCCTCGGACTCGGAAAGTAATAACAACCGTCAGTGTCGATCCCAACTCCCGAGAAAACCCAAGGCTAATATATAGAAACTCAACATGTCCTCCAAAGTCTGGATGGTCCTTTCTGACTGACCATCTGTCTGCTTAAAATCAAGATGATGGTTGTGCTAAACTTCTGATTGGTGCCCATAGCTTATACCATATGATAAATAAAGCTCCTAAAAAATATAGATGTGAACCGTCGGGTCCCGATCTGATACAATAGATACAGGGACACCATGCAACCTGACTATCTCAGTCACATATAATTCGGCTAGACTCTCTAGAGGTTGGACGTTGGTCTTTTCCGTGAAGGGCGTACAATAGGTGAGGGTCAGTTTCCGCACAAGCATGAAATTCGTCTTCTTCCTCGGCGACAGCCCGTGCGAGTTCTACTAAGGATACGAATTCTTCCCCGGTTTCTGTTATACCTCTACTGTTTCCTAGCAGCTTCTTAGATATGCAAAAGGGATATAGATTCATTTCTACTTTTTTTGGATCTCTGGAGGATCTATCAGTATATATAGATGTAGTAGGGGGCGCCGCTATTTTATCAACCCGGACTTAATTGACTCCAGAGTTGTTGATGTAATATTAATACTAGAGTTTGTTTTCATGCTCCAAAGTGCAATATGATTCCTCAGAGCTGATTAAAGACGTGACATGGTGCAGCACCTGCATTTTGGTGCATTCTTCTTCCTTTCCTTGGTCTTTCGTTCCGTCATATTCCGGAGAACTTATCCCCTCCCAACGTCTCCACCGCGGAGGCACCTTTCTTTTATCAAATCTCAGGAATCTTCCATAACTTCTTGCCTTGGGGCCCCTTTGTCTAGTCGAAAACCTGATGCTCCACGCTTGTATATATATACTAAACCCGAGGCTCTCTCTCTACCTTGACTTTTGCCGTCACTATATATCCAATCGAGCAAATTCGCTTGATGCTTTCCATCTACAAAACGAAAATCGAAATAGATAATTGAAATATAGAGTAGAGCAGCATAGCAGAGAGTTGAGCCTCGTAGCTTTGATCTGGGCCTACAGCTTGTTATAGTTAAGGATTCCCCCTGCCTCAGCAAGGCTACTTAAGAAAACTTCCCTTCTATTTACTGTTGTTTAATATATTAGCAGAATGCACGTCTTTGAAAGAAATGAAAAGAGGCCCGAGACCTCAAGTGAAAGGTGTTTACGCGTCTACTTTCTTTGCGCCAGGAAAGAGCGGCTTTTGATAATTATCCAAAGTGGATGAGAATATGCTTCGACACAGGCAAGGAAAGTCAAGTGCATATATTCGCGATTGATCAGTCCGCCCTGCTTTAACTATATATCTTGAGGTACGTGCACGTCTGCCACTTTGAACAAGGGTGGGCGCGGGTCTTATGCAAAGCCCTCGTGGACGAAGAGAGCATGAAGAAGTACGCTTGTCTCCGGGTGCGGCTGGTCCGCGATGACTTGACAGTATAGATATCGCGTTGCGAGGCCCTAGCCTCATTCCCGGGGGTTCTTCCCCTCTCGCCTCCCATGCATCTACAAGATCTCAGTAAAGCGCTTGCTCATACTGACTTGCTTGCCCTGCTAACCAGCCCTTGCCTACTTCTCTTCTTCCTTGAAAACCTAAATAAGGGACTGCTACTACTACTGGCCCATAAGCAGCAGAGACTAGATGATGGTGCTTACCAATAAACAAGAACTCTCACTGGCTGGTGGTCGATGTCACCGGATATGGACCGAACTACGACGTTCTTCACCCTCGTACCGCTTTCATCGGCGAACAGCCCAACCCTTGGAACATACTACAGCCCCAGGTGGCGAAGAGCCGACATCGAGGTGCCAAACCTCCCCATGTTCACTCTTGGTTGGGGAAAGATGATAATAAATGTTATTTAGAAGTCATGCGTAATTGTTATTTAGAAGTCATGCATAATTGTTTTTTATTACTATAATGGCAAGGTAATTTGCATTTCTTTGTAGAAATCATTTTGCAGCTATTTATTATTTGAGAAACATAATGCATGATCTTGGTTAAATCTTAGCCTATGTAATATTTTTCAAGAAGTGTGGTTATGTCCTTAAATTTTAAATATGAGTCGTAGTAATGTTTATATAATTATTTTCCTCTTTCCAACTTTATATTATAAATAATGTTGTGAAATGATGTTATTTGAATTACTTTTAGGAGACCGCTTTGTATCATAAATAATGCCAATGCACTCTGTTTTCACCGTATATATGGTTTTGTATTAAATATGTTTCAATTATATAGATGTGAAAGGTGCTTTTTCGAAACATAGATTAATAGAGATACTGATGAGAGTTTTTGTTAGATGGTAGTGTAACTCATGCATAGGTTTTTATATCATTAGAGTGGTGACATAATACGCGTATATAAAATGGCAAGAGGTTCATGATCTCTTTGATACATAAATGTTGGATTTTTTAAATTTGTATATATGTTTATTCCTATTATTTTTATTATTTTATTATGATTTTCAGTATTTTTAATACATGTCTAAGTTTTATGTTGGAAAATACTATGAGATATTTTATATTGATTATATTTGTAATTCATGTATTTGTTACGAAACTAGGCGTATGAGGAAAACAAATCGTGCCACGATGTAAGGAAAAGGTCGGATTAATTATTAGTTCACATTCTATTCTTCCTCCTCACAGCTTCGCGTCAGCGGGATCGTCCCACATTTCATCTTCGAAGTATTTCCCTTCTTCACACCTAGCTCCAATCCTTTGACGCTACCGCATTCATCTCCTTCCCAAATTCTGAGTTTATTTCAGAGCTTGGAAAGTGTGTTAATTGTTAATGATTTGCATTTTGAAATGCTCGTAGTTGCAGTGATATGAGATGGATAAATAGATGAAAATTTCAATGTCATCAGGCAAAAAAAAAACTAAAGTGTTAGATACTAAAGTGTTAAACAAAAGTTCATATTATTCTCAGTGTTTCAAGCACGGGGATAAATAGAGGAGTTAAAAAACCTACACAAATAATATATAAAATCAATAGATGTTCTGGGAAGGAACCTTTGCTTGCTAAGAAGATGTACAATAGGCAACATGCAAGTGCCATGTATCATTTTGTCAATCTTTTCAAGGTATATGCAAGAGAAGAAAAACATTCATAGATGATAATACTACAAGGCAAGATGTCGTGAGGTATAGGGAAAATAGGCATCATCGCATGTAAGTAATACATGAGAAACGAAAGACAAGACATGTTCTATGTGGGGAAAAAAAGTAGTGTGGGTGATATTATTAGTAGATGTGAACAGAGACGTACGAATTTAGATGAAGATGCAGATAGAGGCCGAGTAGAATATCGGCGTATCTTTACCAATCCGCTGGGAAGCACGGGTAAAAACACTAGTATAGGCTAAGGCCCTGTTTGGTAGGAGAATGAGCTCTGGAATAAGGGGTCAATTCTCCTCCCGACACGGTTCCCAGTGGTACGACTATTCCTTATTATTTTATCTTATTTCACTCTTATTCCTTGTAAAACCCCAAACAATGTCCCATACCGTGGAAGCATAACATTTCCGGATGGGATAAAAAGTAAGGACGTTACTACCGAATAACCCGGCTTAAGCATTTTGGGGGTGGTTAATCGGATCCGTATGGGCCCAATCCCAAGAGGTTCTTAGGGCCAGTAATATTCCAATAACGGACCGGGGACCTAAGCCCGGGACGTTACAAATGGTATCAGAACAGGAGTTCCTCTGGGCATAAGATATCCGACCAATTCAAACTTAGATCCCCTAGTTTTAGAAAATATAGGCTTTTGACCGTAAATTTCACATGTCATCATTTCAGATGGCGCCTCGTCGTGGGAATGAGGCGAAGGGAGATCGTGACTCTTCATCTACCTAGGATATGGCTATGGACATGCAACGTCAAATGTTGGAGTTGATGACCATGATGGCTCAGCAGCAAAAGCACCAAGGCCATGGTTCTGGTGGATTGACCCTAAAGACTTTCATTCAGCATGATCCACCTATCTTTAAAGGAGAACATGAGCCGGATAAAGCTGAGCATTGGTTGAGGGAGATGGAACTTGCCTTTGAGGCAACCGATTGTCTTGAGGAGAAGAAGGTGATATTTGGCACTTATCGTCTACGCGACAACGCGAAAGAATGGTGGACCTCTTGTAAAAGCATACACTTTGCTGAGAAAACCACCATCGAATGGAAGGACTTTAAGGAACGTTTCACCGAGCGTTACATTCCTCAGCATGTTCGAGATGCAAAGAGGCTGGAATTTATTGAGCTTCGACAAGGGAGTTTATCCGTTGAACAATATGCTTCCAAATTCCAAAAGCTAGAAAAGTACGGAAAAGGAATATGCGAAAATGAAAGACAACATGCTAGAAAATTTGTCGAAGGCTTGAATTCAGGTTTGGGCATGAAGGTGCTCACTCGAGGCCCTCAGACTTTTTCGTATGCAGTTTCAGCGGCTGTGGAGATCGACTCAGCCTATAAAAGAATCTAACAACAAGGTGGTGGAAAACGTCCACATTCTACCGACAATAAGAAGGGTAAGCATGATAAGGATAAAGGAAAGAAGCCTAGAATCGAGAATGCCACGAAAGATAAACCAGTATATCCTCTATGCCCTCACTGCGATAGGAGGCACACGGGAGAATGTTATAAGGTTACAGGAGCTTGCCTGGCTTGCGGACAGAAGGGGCACTTTGTTAGAGATTGTCCCAAGAAGAAAGAACAGAATTCTGGAGATCAAAAGAAGCACGTCAAAGGACGGGTGTTCACTCTACCTTTAGGAGAGGAGAAAGATGGACACGCCACAGTGGAAGGTACTCTTTCTATTGCGGATCATTTGAGCTATGTTTTATTTGATTCTGGTGCATCGCATTCTTTTATCTCTCATCGATTCGCCAACAAATTGAATCTTGCGGTTATTGAACTTCCATATACACTTAGTGTGACTTCACCAATGGGTGAACACTCTACTTTGGGTACCTACATGGCGGACGTGTCTGTCCTTGTTGAAGGACACAATCTACCAGCCAACTTGGTATTACCACAGATGAATAACTTTGATGTTATTCTGGGTATGGACTGGCTTTGGGAGCACTATGTGGCCATATATTGCAGACAAAAGAGGGTGATTTTTAATAAACCACACATGACAGAATTGGTCATTCGTGGAGGCAGAAGGAGAGGTCAGATGATTATATCAGCCATAAGAGCACACCGATTGATAGCTACTGGGTGCATGGCCTATTCGGCTGACATAATAAGTACAAAACCCTCTATGGTACAACTTGAGGATTTGTACGTCGTACGAGACTTTCCAGATGTTTTTCCAGATGACCTCCTGGGTCTCCCACCTAGAAGGGAGATTGACTTCACTATTGATGTATTACCGGGTACGACACCCATCTCTAAGGCACCTTACATAATGGCTCCTGCTGAGTTGGAGGAGTTGAAAAAGCAATTGCAAGAACAATTAGATAAAGGGTTCTTGAGACCAAGTGTTTCTCCTTGGGGTGCCCCTGTCTTATTCGTGAAAAAGAAGGATGGATCCCTTAGACTCTGCATTGATTACATAGCTTTGAATAAAGTCACCATAAAAAATAAGTACCCGTTACCTCACATTGATGATTTATTTGATCAATTGCAGCAAGCAGCGGTCTTCTCCAAAATTGATCTTCGGTCCGGTTACCATCAGCTCAGGATCAGGGACGAAGACATATCAAAGACAGCATTCAGGACGAGATACGGGCACTATGAATTCTTAGTGATGTCTTTTGGCCTCACAAATGCGTCTGCTGCATTTATGGAGTTAATGAATAGGGTATTCCGAGAATACCTGGATAAGTTTGTTATTGTCTTTGTTGATGATATTTTGGTTTATTCACCAGATATCGAACAACACCGAGTGCATCTTCGATTAGTCCTTGAGACATTGCAGCGACACCAGCTTTATGCTAAATTATCCAAATGCGACTTTTGGCTTCAGGAAGTTGCGTTCCTTGGTCATGTTGTATCCAAGGATGGTATTTCTGTGGATCCCGCGAAGGTGGAGGCTGTTTTAAATTGGAGTCAGCCCAAGACTGTCTCTGAAATCCGCAGTGTTCTAGGACTGGCAGGATATTACAGGAGATTCATCCAGAATTTTTCTAGGATCTCCCTACCTCTGACCCGATTGTTGAGAAAGGATGTAAAGTTTGAATGGTCTCAGAAGTGCGAGCAAGGCTTTCAAGAGTTAAAGCAAAGATTGACGACTGCTCCTGTTCTCACGCTACCCTCGGGTAGTGGTGGATTCGTAGTCTACACTGATGCATCTGACTCTGGTTTAGGATGTTTCCTCATGCAGCATGGAAAAGTTGTGGCTTACGCATCCCGACAATTAAAAGAAGCTGAAAGAAATTATCCGACGCATGATTTAGAGCTTGCAGCAGTAGTTTTTGCACTAAAGATATGGCATCATTATTTATATGGAGAGTAATTTGAGGTATTTATTGATCATAAAAGCCTCAAGTATATCTTCTCTCAGAAGGAACTGAATTTGAGGCAGAGACGATGGTTGGAGTTTTTGTCAGACTATGATCTTTCCATTGCTATCATCACGGAAAGGCGAATGTAGTTGCTGATGCTCTAAGTAGGAAATATGAAGGGAAGCTTGCAAGTATGAAATTGCAGTGGCAGGTAATGAAGGATTTAGAGGAATGGAACCCTTTTATTGAAAGAAAGACTAGAGTTCTTATTGCCAGAATGAAGATCCACTCATCATTGGTAGAGAAAGTTATTTTAGCTCAGAAGGATGATAATGATCTCCAAAGATTGATGATCGCTTCTCAAAAAGAAGGATCTGATTTCTCAATTGGGATAGATGGAGCAGTGAGATTCCGTAATAGACTACGGGTTCCTGATAATAGTGAATTAAAGGAAGAAATTCTTGAAGAGGCTCATAGGTCCATGTATACCATTCATCCCGGCACTGCAAAAATGTACAAAGATTTACAACGGAATTTTTAGTGTCCTAAGATGAAGAACGACATTGCAAAATTTGTGTCGGTGTGTCATATTTGTCAGCAAGTAAAGATTGAGCACCAGAAGTCTGCAGGTCCTCTGCAATCACTAGAGATCCCTGAATGGAAATGGGAGCATATCACCATGGATTTTGTTTGCGGGTTGCCAAAAATAAAGAAGGGGCGCTTCGACACTATTTGGGTGATTGTTGATCGTTTAACGAAGTCGGCTCATTTCTTACCTATCAGATTAGATCAATATACAGAGAGCCTTGCTGAATTGTATGTAAATGAGATAGTGAAGTTGCATGGTGTCCCAGTAACAATCGTGTCAGACAGAGACACGAGATATACCTCCTGATTATGGAAGAGCGTGCAGGATGCTTTGGGTACTAGTTTGAAGTTCAGCACATCATTCCATCCTCAGACTGATGGACAATCTGAAAGAATAATCCAGACATTAGAAGACATGTTGAGAGCTTGTGCCCTCGACTTTGCTGGAAATTGGGATAGACATTTGCCTTTGGTTGAATTTGCTTATAAGAATAGCTATCATGCAAGCATTGAGATGGCTCCTTTTGAAGCATTATACGGCAGACCTTGTAGATCTCCTTTGTGCTGGAGCGATGTTGGGGGAAAATACATATTGGGGCCTGAATTAGTCCAAGTTTGTACGAAGGGTGTCGAGGTAATTCGAAAGAGACTTTTAGCCGCTCAGAGTCGACAAAAGTCTTATGCTGATTGTCGAAGGCGAGAATTGAATTTTGAGGTAGGTGACCATGTGTTCTTAAAGATTTCTCCTACCAAGGGAGTAGTACGATTTGGCAAAAAGGGAAAATTGAGTCCTAGATTTGTGGGACCTTTTGAGATAATAAAGAAAGTGGGAGAAGTAGCATATCAGGTTGCTCTTCCGCCTCATTATTCCAAGTTACATGATGTTTTTCATGTATCGATGTTAAGAAAGTACAATCCTGATCCATCGCACGTGATCGAGCATGAAGTCCCGGACATTCAGCCGAATCTAACATTTGAAGAAAGACCAATACGTATAGTTGACCGTAAGGAGCATCAGTTG
This sequence comes from Ottelia alismoides, assembly GCA_037367405.1. Classification (NCBI taxonomy): domain Eukaryota; kingdom Viridiplantae; phylum Streptophyta; class Magnoliopsida; order Alismatales; family Hydrocharitaceae; genus Ottelia; species Ottelia alismoides. The sequence continues at coordinate 136,189 of JAZKJV010006767.1, forward strand.
CGGCGTCGCATAGTCCCGATGGTCAAAGTACTCTGGCAGCACCATCAGAGAGAAGAGGCGACTTGGGAGTTGGAGGACGAAATGCGTCAACATTATCCGCATCTCTTTGGTAAGTGACTTTTTACAGTATAAATTTCGAGGACGAAATTTCTTTAAGGAGGGTAGATTGTAATGGATTGGGTTTAAAAAAAACTAATAATGGAAAAAAAGTGTAACCAAATTTCCTATAATAATGCAGATATTATTATTTATAATTATCCAGAAAGATAACAAATTAACAATAACCTCACTTACTTATCACATTTATCTTTTAATTAAATATCTCAATTAATGTTAATTATATCATTTTGGTACCTATAAAAGTGCATGAAGCCCTCCATTAGTCTCACCACATGTGAGGAAGAGAAATTCTAGAGAGAGAGAGGAAGAGTTAGAGAGAGATCGTCAACGGCATTTTTTTCGGCAACAACCTTCGTCGTCGGCATCGAAGTTGTGATCCGACGAGATTGAAGGAACACGGACGTGGTCGACAACGACCGGATTGGTGGAATCTTGGTCGACGAATTTCTTGCGTCGACAAGGTATGTGTCGAACATGTAGGATTGCTTTCGATGAACCGACAAATCGATTGTATTTGTGTTGATTATACATCAATAATATTGTTAAGATTCTTAACAGCAAGTATAACGCATCACACCATTCAATCAACCATGGATTTTATAGTCACAAAGTAACTAACTTTATTTTTCGGGACTGTTCTTGTTCATGTCCCGCACGAATTGCAGTTACTTTGATGTTGGATAATATTTTTATAACTTTTATAAAAGTCAATTTAGATTGTTTAAGGTATATGAGATTAGTATCAAGAATAAGATTCTATTCTTCTACTCTATTAGCTACTCTGTTCTACGGTATGAGAAATAGCCATATAATTCTTAAAGTAGTCTTTAAGTTTTTTTATGGTAGTCGTGAGATTGAGGAATATTGATATCTGAATTTTCATCCATAAGAATTGAACATAGTTATTGTTGAAAAGTTGAGATTAATTAGATCTTTTGTTGTTTGGTTGAATGAATGAATCATGCAATGCCTTTTGTTTTTATTGCAGTTGGATTTCTTCGCATATTTTAACCCTTAAACACATACGTATATTCCTCACAATGTTATTAAATTTCCCCAAGATTTAGTTATCTTAAAAATTCTCATCCATGATAACTTAAATATTATGGCTGATGTATTTTGGTGTTGGCAAGTATTGACCGTTACGAACGTAGCATTATAACTTAATTTGGGCAAAAAAAATAGGCATTAATAATCAGCTGTGTAATCTGTAAAGTTATACTGACGTATGAAGATAAAATGATTACATCGATATATGTATATGAGTTTAAGATTTTTGGCACCGACTCGAACTAAGGGGTCGTAAGGGCCTAAAGGGCCAACGCCTTCCGGGGGCGTGAGGCAAAAGATAAGTCCTCTACAGTTGTAGCTACACTGTCATGTTATATATTATGATCCGCTTGTGCCGGCGGTAAGCCATCAAAGCCATCAAAACCGCCTAAGAAGTAACAATCAAGACCACTCTAAACATGAAAAATGTCATGGGCATATGTGCAATATATGTTAATGTTACGTGCATATATGCAATTATGTTACTCTTATAGACTTATGTGTAAGTTCCGTTAAAGTTAAGTGCAAGAATGAATCTTATGTTAATGTTATGGATATATGCAATTTATGTCAATGGTTTGTGCTTATTTGTCATTTAAAGTAATTTTAAGGGTATACGTGCAATTATGTTATTAAGTGCGCAAGTGCAATTTATGTAAATATTATGGACATACATGCAAATATGATACAACTTAGGGGTATATGTGCAAATATGTTATATCATTCATAGTTATGAAGGGAATTTAATTATATAATTTAAATAAGTTGGTTTATGAAACATATGATAATGGCTTTTGAGACTTGTTTTCTACGCTAGCCGGCTTTACCCCAACTCGGCACATACTGAGCGTTATGCTCATAACATGCATTGTCAATCTTTTTCAGGAGAACGTGAGGACTAGTTCATTAACGGTTCAAGGGAGACGACACAGTCTTCAAGAAGTAGGAGCGGTATGGAACTACTGTGTTTATGTTGGGAGGACGTCTTTATGCCCACTGGAATAAGGAAATCGTGGATACGATTTCATCTAGTTTATTTATCTTTAATTAAGGAACTCTTGAAATTATGACCTTATTATGATTATGGAAAAGTTTTTTTAGTTGGCTCTTTACTGCTCTTTTATGGTATGATTGATGCTATGAGTAACGTTCCCGAGATGTCCGCCGAGTTTCTCGCTTCCGCAACATTCTCGGACGATCGGATTTGTTACAGGTGGTATCAGAGCCGAACACCCTCTGACAATTGAAAGGGCTACCCGAGAGGTGGAGCCACCCACTACAAGAGGTTGGAGGAAATGGCTACCCGGAGCGTGCAGCCGCCACTGTCACAGGGAAGAAGTGATGTGCCATGTCGCAACGAGGACGTTGCGAATATAAGTGGGGGAGGTTGTAAAACCCCAAGCAATGTCCCATACTGTGGAAGCATAACATTTACGGGTGGGATAGAAAGTAAGGACGTTACTACCGAATAACCCGATTTAAGCATTTTGGGGGTGGTTAATCGGGTCTGTATGGGCCTGATCCCAAGAGGTTCTTAGGACCAATAATGTTCCAATAACAGACCGGGGATCTAAGCCCGGGACGTTACATTCCTATCTTTATGCCACCTTACCTACCTTTATTTTACTTTATTCTCCTTATTCCTATCCTCCAGCCGAACAGAGAATAGACTATTATTCTCCTTATTCCCCGTCCTTATTCCTGCTTATTTCCGAACCGAACGGACCGTAAGTCTAATTGTAGCACGTTCTCCCATGTTCTAACAAACTCCATTGCCTCGCCTTGCGTGCCGGAAAAACTTCGGCGTCCCTTCCACACTAGACCCAAACAGAACTTGCACTCCATGCAATGCCACCGCACAGCCCTTACACGGCACTTCCCCACTCAGCTGAGCACATCACGTGATGGTAACGCGCAAACAAACAGCAACCCCGCGCCAGCTGTCCCCTTCCTCCCCTCCCCTTTCATTAATAATCCCAACCTTTCCCTCCCAAACCTCTCGGTCACTTCCCATTCCTCCCAGAGTAGACTCCAGTGCTACCAAAGAGAGATCGAAGAACGTCCATGGCGAAGAACGCCCTCCTCCTTCTCGTGCTCGCTGCCCTCCTCTGCTCCGTCGCCTCCGCGCGGATCCTCACGTCCTCCTCCTCCGCCTTCATAGTCCAGGGCCGCGTCTTCTGTGACACCTGCCGCGCTGGCTTCGAGACCCCCGCCACCACCTTCATGCCAGGTACATCGTTCCTCCACTTCCTCCTATGCCTTCTTCAGATTTAGCTTCTGTCTGGGCTCGCCCTTCTAGATCTTAAAAGAAACTCCGGATCTGGTGGTGGTAGAATTAAACGCTCCAGTAGTAGTGTGGTTATCGACATTTCTAATGCTTAATCCTCTACTTGTGTCGTAATTACGTTATTAACATGTATTTCTGGTTGCTTATGGTCTACTAATCTGATCCGTTGGAGGCGAACGGTCCTGATTGTTTGGGCAGTGGATTTAACAAGTCCACAGTGCAAATTTCAGGCACAAATAAAATAAAAACCGTGGTACTTCGTAAACTGTGGCTATTGGTTGGAGGTACAAGAGACGTTTAGTCAGACCGAGATGTGGATAGGAGCCGCGTGATTTTAGATCTCGTAAGAAAGTACCAGTTATTTTACAGCCTCTGGACTATGATAAGCCCCTGTCATGGATATAGGATGGGGTTGTTCTATATCTCTATTACAGATATCTAAGGATTTGATTTGGCAATCATTAGTGACCCATGTTGTAACGTCCCGGGCTTAGATCTCCGGTCCGTTATTAAGGAAAACTGGCCCTGACAACTTATTGGGTTCGGGCCCAATTAGACCCGTTGACAACCACCCAAAATGCTTAAGCCCAAGTTGACAAGTAGTAATCCCCACCACTTATAAACCACACCCATACTTCGTGAGTTTTAGGTATGGTACTATGTTTGGGGTTGGGATGTTACAACCTCCCCCACTTATATTCGCAACGTCCTCGTTGCGACATGGCCCATCACTTATTCACAGTGATAGTGACGGCTGCACGCTCCGGGTAGCCATTTCCTCCAACCTCTTTGTAGGGGCGGCTCCACCTCTCGGGTAGCCCTTTCCACTATCAGAGAGAATTTGGCTCTGATACCATTTGTAACGTCCCGGGCTTAGATCTCCGGTCCGTTATTAAGGAAAACTGGCCCTGACATCGTGAAGGCTTTATAAAAACCCCTTGATGGAGCTTATCTTGATTGTTATTTACAAGTGATGATGATGTATAACTTACAAGGTGCATGCTTTTGTGGATAGTGTCATTGGAGATCATGGTCAAGGCAAAAACTTTGGTCACACATGCAGACTTTCGTCTTTATAGTGAAATACTTGATTATTAAGTAAGCAATTCTACAAAGGCAGCCAAATGGGAGGGACCGTATTGAAAGGGAAGTGTACACATATTATCGAAGCTTGCTTCTCTCTCCTTTATTGAGATGTCTTGGATCCCAACGTGTTAGTTCAACGTGATGCATTGCAAAGCTCCTTGTGTGATCTCTCCCTCATTGCTAATGAGATAAGCCCACCGTATCGAAATGGGGATCTTGCTACCCATTTAGTGAGCTTGGGGGAGCAGATGTGTCTCCTCTTCTGGATACAATGGTCTTGTTCAGATTTGTGGATCTCCCCGTTTAGGGGGTATCCATCTATAAAGGGGTGTTATATTAACCCATTTGAGTTGCATTGTTTTTTGTACTATTGTTTTACCACCATACAAGAGAGAGATCTGAGACTCACTACCGAGGAGTAGCCCGATTAAGGATGGATGTCGTAAATCTTGTTTTATGATTGTTTTTGTGTTTGCTTGTCTATTTGTTTGATCCACGTTCTAATTCCACTATGTGCAGAACCCTTTTCTAGTATCCCTTAGACCTCGTGGCCGTGGGAGGATTACATACTGCAGACTAAGAGAGATGTTTATTTATGGTACGGGGTAAATGTTCCAATAGATCGGATTCCTCTTCAAAGACAACCGCCCGGCTAGGATACAAAGGTGGGCGGGTTTAGGTTAGGATGTCAACTTGTCTTAGTCACTCAATGCTTTGTCTAGATTGATCATGATGAGTCGATGACATAGTCAACTCGCTTCTATCAGAAGAATGGGTAATCTATTACCCTTAAGCAATGAAGGGACTGATCTCACTAAGTATAGTATGAGCATGTCGATATACTCATGATTCTTTCTCGAACCAATCAAATTATTACCCCTCATCATGGTCCTATGACTGCTTTGAGGTTCCCTATCAGGAGAATGGTTGAGTTTTCACAGGTAACCACTAACCTACAAAATTTCCTGAAGCTTCCATGCTTTGGGGGGAAGAAGCACACTAAAGCTTGCTTGTTATCATGTTTTCTGTTGCTAATTGGGATCGTTTGCCATCTTGCCCTACGGACAGAAAAAATGTTGGAAATCACACACTAACATATTAACCATCTTAACAGGCAAGGGGAGGCTATACTTAATCAACAATTATTATTTTTAGATGAAAAAGGGAGACTCACCGCTTATCAATGACAGTATCCATTAACTTCACAGAAATCAAAAGTAAATACTACATGTATGTTTTCCACTAATTGTACAAATTATATGCATGTACAAGAATGTTTTCCGTATGATGTCTCACTCCTTTGAACACCGGTGCATTTCTGGCCAGACAAATGGCCCAGCAAACCGCAAATGCCTTGGCCCAATCAGATCTTGTATTCTAAGTTGCCGCACTCATAGAGCTCTAGAAAAGATCCCCGCAAGAGGTGTCAAGCCATGGCTCCTATTTATATCATTATAGGTTGACTCTTATTTATCTCCTATCCGCTGTATTAACCCACCTGCCTCATCAGAAAATGGTCCAAGTTTCAATGAGATGAAGAGGTTGACATTATATGTTCATGACCTTTCCTGATTTTTAATGGAAACTTGGGATCATATTTTGGTAATTAGCGGTCACCAATAGCATCTAAAGTCCATTAATATTTCATCATAATTGGAAAGTTTGCTTATCTTCCCTATCAAGGGAATATGATATACTAGTCAACAATTTTTAGAATAGTTGACACTACACCTCATGACTTCATGAGCAAGGACCACAAGTGTCTTACTGAACTGAAATTGGAACACATCTTAGTACTGCAGGTACAAAAAATTCGATATGATCACCGCTGTATAACTCCTATCAAACAGAATGTCTCCAGATTCACAAATAAAATGACTAAATCTTTCTTAGGCTTAAGAAACGAGTTGCTAGTAAGAAGTCATGTTTTCCATATTCCATTGCTAAAAAGTATATTTGTCTTCAACCAAATTCATTTGGGAATGCCATTACTGTAGAGTTACTAGTATGTAGAATGTTTAATAACATTTTCTTTCTTCGGTCTGTTGGAATAGTATTCTTGGAGTTTCCAGTGACCCTGCAGTATTTCAGCTACTGGTTCGTGGGGGAACTATGATCTTCTGGTTGAAGATGTTTCTTATCGAAGATGCAATGTTCAAATGATCTATCCTGGAGTTATCATCCTACTTCAACCCATTACCTTGGTTTCTCTAAATACACGCCTAATTTGTGACTGGAGAATTATAAATACGGAGAGGATTAACTTGTTTTGCTCTTAGCCAGCTCTTAAATTTGTATATTGCGTACTTTGAAACTTGTAAAGCTTATTCTGTGTTACAGGTGCCCGTGTCAAGGTGGAATGCCATGACAGAGCCACTAATGAGTTGAGATACACTGCTGAAGGCATCACCGATCTAACTGGGACATACAACATCTTTGTGGCTGGTGAGCATGAGAACCAGATCTGCGAATCTTCGCTGGTAAGCAGCCCTGATGCTGGCTGCGCACAGGCTGTCCCCGGGCGTGATCGTGCCCGTGTTGTTCTCACCCACAACAACGGCATCCCATCAAATGTTCGCCTTGCAAACTCCATGGGATTCCAGAAGGACTCCGTTTTGGCAGGCTGTGCAGAGGTGATGAAGTTGTACCAGCAAGAAGAAGATGTCTAATGAAGTATACACCGATTGGAACTGATGAACTACTATTTATATGTGCTAAAGTATTCTAGGACCATCTATTGCCAAGTGCTGGTCTAAGGATGTACCCTTCATTGAGTGCGCACTCATCTTGTGGGTTATTCATGACTGATGTTTTCCATCTCTTTTATTGTTGCCATGCCATGACTGCCTGTTTAGTTTATTCTGTTGCTGGATTGACTTGCATGTGTGCCATATAGTGGAGTAAGTTGCATTTCTACTGTGTTGTAGAGATGCAGCTTCTCATGGTGGGACGATTTGTGTTTGAGATAACAAGCATATGTTGCCTTCCTGGTAGTCGTGTGATGCTTTTTATTGCAGGTTTGCTCCACGAAGGTTACCTGTTTGAAAACCGTCTCTGCTTCTTCCTCATAACTGGTTTCTGCAGGCATTGACCTCTTAACGGGGCCAATGCACGAGCAGCGGGCATACAAAATGTAGAGCTCTAGATACATAAGTGTGTCATAGAAATTAGCGTGAAAAGCTGGAATGAGTGGTAAGTAATTGGCTCATCGAGCAAACTATATGAATTGCCTTTTTGCAGCTAGCATTATTTTGGTACATATGCTTGGAGGTGCAAAATATCGATCCTGTGAAGGTTCATATCAGAGCATACATTGAATGGGTTGGGCACTGTTTTAGTCTTATTGGTGCTTATTGCACCAGCAATTGCATCAAAATCCCTATGGATTGGAAAAAGCTAGACCCAGGACAATTATCTGGTACGATCGTTTTTTGCTAATCAGATTGACCTCTCTGTGTCTACATAAAAAAACATCGTAAAATAATAGATGCATGACGTGATAAAGCTTATATCAAATTAGCATTTTCAACGCCAGATCAATCAGGAGCGGGAGACGTGAGCGACAAACGCTTAATGCTTTTGTGTGACATAACGATGAAATGCAAGGAATTTAATTGGGATATGAGAATCCACTCTTCTTTTAAAAATTTAGGCCTTAAAGCAGGACAAACCGAACTAGCTGATTACCAGTCTAACCAGCAATTTCTGAAATAAGCCGGTCTGATTTGATCCTACTAAATCCATCAGTTCTGATCAGTTCTGGCCTTGGCAATTATGAGCTAGGATGCCCTCAACCAGCCTCTCCCTGTAATGATGCACCTTGGGAGTGCTGGAATGAAAATCCCTCTCCCTTCCCGTGTGTAGCGAGGAGTCAAATCCAATATACCCTGGACCTTTACCAACTACCGGGTTATGTGGGATGGGGAGAATCAGGTTTGCGCCTCTGCTTTCTGTAAGGTACCTCCCTCGCTGACTTTGCTCTCCCAAGATGGGATCCATTCAAGGAACACTTTTTTGAAATAAGCCAGACCAGTCTGGTTTTTGAAACTAGACCAAGCAACTTCAAAAAGCAACCTTTAATCCCAAGGTTCTTTCAGAAAGAGGAGCAAGACGATCAATGTCACAGTAAACATGAATGGTTCTTCGGACATTCAGATCAGACAAACTAACCAGTCTCTTAGATGATTGATAACATCTGGATTAATGAAGAGAAAAGATGGTAACTCTCACATTTGCGGAAAAGTTCTAGCAAATTTGTCAGATGTAGAAAAGACGAAAAACAGAATTTAGCCCTAGGGCAACTACAACAGTTCAACCTTGATCGACAAGGTAGAATAAGTCCTACATAACACATGCTGTCCAAGAAATTGCCACAAGTCTAAGACAGCCCATCAACAACAGTACAGAGTTCCATGGATACGATAGCCTCGGAAGCGGTCCATTTCACTTCTTCCTCTTCTTTGGGGGCTGAAGGGCCTCCTCGTCCTCCTCCTCCTCATCTTCCTCAGGCTCTTCCTCTTCATCGTCTTCTTCCACTTCTTCATCGTCACCACCATCGTCGTCGTCATCCTCATCCCCACCATCATCGTCATTCTCATCGTCATCATTACCATCATCGTCCTCGCCATCTTCAGCTTCTTCCTCTTCCCCGTTCTCCTCTTCCCCACCACCTTCCCCTTCGTTTTTCTCATTATTCTTGATTGGATTCTCATAGTCCTCTCCATCATCGTCAGATAGCTCTTCCTCGCCAAAGTCACCATCGTCATCACCATCGTCGTCGTCACCTTCTACATCAGCATCCAAGGGCTCAAGGTCATTTTCCCCATGTTGTTTATCACTTAATTTGGCCTTCGTAAGCAGCACTGCAGGCGGATCCTGTAATGTTTCAAAGTTTAGCACACTGGAAAAGCTGAATGTGAGATGATTATGCGAGACGAAGATGAAGATCTAAGATGAAAGGTAACATAACAGCTGCGTCAGTTAATTTCTAGCTGCAACTGCAAGTACAGTAGAAAAACTACAAAAACGAAAGGCGCCCTACCAGTTACCACCAAAAATAATTCTAGTAGTAGCTTATAACTAAAGCTAAAACAGTTCAGATGAAAAGAGAGTTAATTCTCCCCTCTTTATTTACATTTTAGAAAAGGCAAATGATGTACTTTCAAGACTAGCAGTCATCTGTGAATTCTTCTCATCCTGTAAACATTATATACACATACAACCACAAGACTGCAAATTGGAAACTAATTAGAGAACAATAACTGAATATGTAGCAGAGCATTTGTAAAGGTCCAAAAGAAACTTCATACGTACATACCAGAATAACCATCAAAACTCAGGAAATATAGTTCATTGTGTGAATGAAATTTATCAGTACAAACTACTCTGTAAAATTGAGAATTTTTAAAGCTGCAAGCAAAATTTTGAAGGATTGACTTCCTTTTTTAAAATGTATTATGTCACATTGGCATCAGCTACGAATTTCAAAGGCAAGATTCAGATAAAGAACCTGAACAGCACACCTATACTCCTCTGTAATTCATTATCAACAGATCTATTTATTGTTCTTAGCTATTAGTAGCAACTTTATAAGATGAGAGTTAATGCAGGTAAGTCAGACTCATAGTTATATTGCAGAGCCGAGATAGCCAGCTAAACCCAAGACAGGCAAACTTTTACAGAAAAAAAATGCCATCCTGCATACTTGCAAAGATCCGCAACGAGCTACAATACACCAAGTACTGCAAAGAGATGAAATCAAGAACAATCACGAGTCATCTGAAATATTGGGGCATATCTCAAGAGCACAGACACACGGACTATTTTCTAAACAGTGCGATTTCCGAGAATAGAGAACTGGTCCTTGGATGTAAATTACCAACAAAAAAATTTGGTCTATTCATCAGAGAATAATCTCTTCCACTCACCCCCTCTCAACGAAGAACCCACTTACTCACCCCCACCATTCTCATGGTTACAAAAAGCTAATAAAAGAGAGCCAACTGGAGTTGGCATATTCCCCTCCCAATGCCTCCACAACTTTGCAAGAAGATGCTATAGATTAAACCTCCCATAATTTCTCTTTTCCTTTACATATTATAAGTGCGACAAAAATGGCAATTTGCTTTTTTCAGGAAAACAAAAGCTTCATTAAAGCTAAAATAGCACACAAACACTTGGGCTAACTACAAACCCTTGGAATTAGTTATATGGACCTCACAATTTATTTGTTATGTTTTTTTATCCACGCTCAAATAAAAAATTAACTATCCAAACAACTAATATTTACAGGCCAACCAACACTGATACCAAACAAGCCCTAAAAGTTGGATCCACGTGCTTCCACAGCAAAATAAATTTTCACGGAGGGCATTCTTAAAAAACCCTATACACAATCTAAACCAGCCACGTGGCAGCCTGCGATGCCTTATTGCTAGCGTCGGGAAAGCAAAAGATAACGGACACGTACGTTCGGCCATGCACGTGCCAAGTCAATGAGGTGAGAAAATATCTCCACGCACAGACAACAACGGAATAATAATATTCCGTTAACAGAAAACGGAATATCCTTATCCCACCTACCGATATCCAAATTAATGAACGTTTAAAATATACTTCTATCGAATTAAAAATATAGACGAAATTCAAAAGGGCAGCTTAGCATCAAACAGCAACTGCAACTACAACAAAAATGGAGAAAAATCTGCAGGGAACCTTCGCGTGATCTTACTTGAAAGAGAAGCGAGCGGAGGAGCGACGCCGCCAGGGTCAGGGTTGGAGTTCCCGCGGCGCGCAGTACGGACGGGTCCCATGCGGGGGGCGGCACCGGCGCGGCCGTCTCCATCGCCATCGATCGCTCCGAAAGGGACAGGAACTGCGAAACCATAGCCGTCAGATTCGACACAGCTAGAACAAACACGGAAAACGTTATCCGGGAAGACTAGACGGTTAGCAGGTCGTCGATAATGTGAAAAAAGGATTTTTTTTAACGAAATTTCACGGAATCTCGTTGGAAACCCTTGGGAAATACTCGGAAAACCCCTGATTTCGGGTGATTTCAGCGAGAAAACGAGGTAAATAGCAGGAAAAGCATCGAGAGAGGAGGAAACGCGCGGAAAACAGCAAATCGAGCTCGAAAAATAGCTGGAATCCGGCGGTTTGGTGGAGCAGAGAGCAGGAAAAGGAGGAGAGGGAGGAACGGAGGGGTTCGGACCCGGTAGTGGTGGATCTGGGGGGCTCTAGGGCGATCAGGAGGGAGCAGGAGAGCAAGCTCGCATCTCCGCCGTCGGATTGCAATCGGAAGAAGCGGAGAAGATAGAAGCGGGAGGGAGGGGAGTGGGAGCTCTCGCGGAGTCGCTTTAACACAGGATTCGGGCAGATCGGGCAGGTCGGGCAGAGGTAGGAGGGGCCAGCGGTGGGAATTGCCCTGGGTCCGATTAACACTAATCCGGTTGGTTGGTTGGTTGGTTAGGTTTTAAGTGTTAGGTGGATGTGATTTTGGATTTACTGCTCATTTGGAAGCGGATAGATATAGGTATTACCATATCATACGGATACAAATTTTGACAAATATGAAAATTATGTTATCATATCATTAAAAAATAGATATGAATGTAAAACAGATATCAATCGCATAAATAATACTAGAAAATTTTTATATATTTTCCGATCACCCTTGATTTCCTGGTCGATCATCATTTGAATTACAATAATTATACTTATGATTTAATCTTTGATTGATCATCTTTGGATTCTGATCGATCACGTAAATTTACATGATCGTAGTATTAATATCATGATTAATCATATTCCACTTTGGGAAGATTTTCAAAGCCGGATTTATTTTTATTTTATTTCGAGCAGCTTTGATATCAAATGTTGATTTCTATATCCTGCGGACACCGATTGAATGGTGCGGGTGGATCGAACTATATGACCTAGATCAGTGCAATCGCAATAGTCTAAAAACAAACACGTTAGTACTTGTGCACTTTATCAGTCAATCACAAGTGCACAAGTAATGATCTACTCATTTTTAGATTATTGTGATTGCAACGATATATGTCATATAGTCGCACCCATCAGTCGGTGTTCGCAGGATATAGAAACCAACATTTGATATCAGAGCCTCGTCCGTGTAAAGGAAGTCACTCTCTGATACAAGCTTATGGCCAGCATTTTAGGATCCTGTCTGAATGGAAGCTCCATAGTTCGTCCACCACTCTTCAACAATACTAACTATTCTAGTTGGAAGATGAAGATGGTGATGTTCCTATAGTTTTCATATTTCGTGATGTGGAATACGACGATTAAAGAGTTCAAGTTCATAGGGGAGAAGGAGAGAGGTTACTTTGTCGTAGAGTTATCAAGTTCATAGGGGAGAAGGAGACAGGTTACTTCATCATAGAGTTAACTCAGGTGACTCTTAATTCAAAGGTGATAAATTCCATATAATGTGCTCTGTCAGAAGCCAAATTTGATCGAGTCTAGCATCTAAAGATGGCTTATGATATATGGAAGTGCCTGAAAACAACACATGAAGGAACAAAGAAGGCAAAAGAGTCCCTCTTTCGAATGGTTACTTTAGATTATGAAACCTTCAACATGCATGCAGGGGAGACTATCAAGGAGATCAATGTTTGCTCCATTGCTATTGTGTCCCTGTTGAGAAATTTGAGAAGGATCTTCCTTGCCGAAGAACTTCCAAGTAAGATCATTACTTCTCTATCGTCGGAGTGGGAGCACAAGATCATCGCAATAAAAGAATCAACTAACTTCAGTAAGACTTCTCCGGATGATCTCAGAGGTAACCTCATCAGAGGTAACCTCATTGCCTATGAAACAAAGATGGAGAATAGAAGGAAAGAAGGAGAAAAGTTGTAGAAAAGGCTTGCCAAAGAAGGAATCAACTGAGGGTTCTAATAGCGATGATGATATCGCACTCATAACCCGATGATGAATCCACATTTCATCATCTTTATTCAATCATTTTGGCCTCAAAAACCCTAGCAAATGCGTGTAAATACCATTAAATACAACATCTTAGCATTCATGCATGTGCTTGTAAATAGTGTACAAAACACTGTAATTAAAGCCAAAATTATAGAATAAATAAAAGAAAAGAAAAAGAATAAAATATTGCAAATATTTTATGACCCGAAACCCCGAGACCTAGGCATCTTGATGAATAGGTCGACAAGGAATAAAGTAGGGAGAGATAAGGGCCAAATACCTATTCTTTTTAATTCATTTTCTATTCATTTTGGGACCTATTTTTGATTCCCCTCTTTTCACATCAAATAAAGAAACTTTGAACATGAAAGTTGTAGATAATTAAATAAAGAAAAATACAAAATTGAGTTCATTGAAAAATAATATACATATAAAAAGTTATGGTCTGAATAAAAATTCAGAATCCTAACTTCCCAGACCTGTATCTCACAAATGAAAACTCCAAATGCAGCAAACTCATTTAATTGTATATAGTGTAAAATAAGCTATTTAATGGTGGTGGTTTCGCATTTGGTGGAGCTACGGTTTGAAAGTTGAGTTTTGGACCCTCATTGTATACTTGTACAGATTAAAATATTCATTTTATTATTTATTCATTATTTTTATAGTTTTATATTTTTATAATTTTATAAATATTACTTATAATATATATGTACATTAAAACCAGAATAAAAACCTAAATAAAACTCAAAATAAAATACATGTATGTAAAATACATAGGTATTATACCTATAAATATACCTATATATAATACATACTTATATTTTATTAAATGTATAAAACACTTCATAAAAATAAAATAAAAATATAGTTAAGTGTATAAAAGTATTTTATAATTTTCTAAAATAATAATAAATAATAAATAAATAAAATCACAAATTTAAAATAAAAGAATAAAATATATAGGTAATATACCTATAAAGGGTATAAAAGGGAAGTTGTAAAAATATACTTCATAAAAATAAATAAAAATTACCATAAAATAATTTATAAAATAATAAATATTTTTTTATTTAATAACCTAAAAATAATAAAATAGTTTACTATTTAATTTGATTTTACAAGATATTTCTCCAGGCTTTTTCTTGGTTGGTCCACGTGGACCAACCAGGTGGGCTGGAGAGTTGACCTCGGGTCAACTCTCTGCCCCTGTCTGCACCTGTCAGAGGTGGGTTTTGACCCGTTTTCACCCTTTTTTCGAGGCCAAGTCTTTCACTTTTTCATGATCCATCCTTAATGACTTTTCAAGCCCTATATCACATGATACACGCCCAGGCTTGTTTAGATCTGTGGATCATCGAAGCACCCGTCATCGCCTCGTTCTTCTCACCCGTCAACCATCTTTCAAAACGACCCCCATCCTTCCCATTCGAACTTTGAACTGTCTCTTGCGAGCTTCAGACCTCCAGGTTGTGGCTAATTGGTCTCCGGTGACAGAGGATTGACCCCAGCACCCCGTTGAGGTGCGGCGAGGCTTGTAAAGTCAGATTCCACCCTTCATCTCCGGCTCCGGCCGTGAGGTTTCATCTCCTGGTTTAGGCCAGTCGAGGTTTCGTTTTTCCTTGTTTTTCTTCACGTGAATAATTAGCTGTAGCACTAGTGTTCATTTCATGCATTTACCTTAGCATTTCATTGAATCTCTAGTTTCATCCCATTATCGAACACCCTCGCTGGAGCTTGCTCTAGCGAGATTCACTTCACGCCAGTCACTGTCCTCTCACCCTTCCATTGCTCTCGGGACCTTCTTCTTGATGTGCGTGTTTCATCCTTGCAGGTTCCAGGAGCCAAGAGACTCCATCAGGAGTCCAATTTTGCAAGAAACCGTGGTACCTGGGCCCCCTTTTCGTCTCCGGCCTCGCGGTGGCGCTCCGATGCTTGTCGTGCCTTTTTGGTGCCGCCTTTGGGTCGGGGAACCTCCCAGGAACGTCGTAGGCCAACTTTGGACCTCAGAAAGCTTCGGAGGAGGAGGTGCACGCTCGGAGAAGACCCCCCTCGCCGTTGTTCATCCGTGTTCATCCAACGGGGCTCCCAGCCGTTGATCTGCTCCTGTTCTTCCAGCTGCCCCAGATGTCGTCCGATCCTTCAGTCCAGAGTTGTTGATTGCCATCAGCACCATCTGATCTTGGTCGTGGGATATCGAAGGGATATCGTGGCCCCCTGCGCTGACACGTGTTAAGTGGGAAGCATCCCACCGTCCGCTCCCGCCATTACTTTGGGTATTTTGCTCTTCAGCCCAAAGAGTTTTTGTATTTGCTACTTAGTACTTAAACTTTCATCAGCTGCTCTAAATTTTTGGACATATTGTGTAAAAACCCCTCTGATTTTGTAATATTACATATAGGTCCCCGCCAGGTCACGTGCGTTGAGCACGTGACTTGGCTATTTTGAAAGGGCATCCCGGGGATTTTTATATATTTAGTTTTATTATCTAAACTTTTTTATGCAGTATAAAATTTCTGGCAGATTTGCGATATAGCCCCCAAGTTTCTTGGTAATTGCGTTTTGACCCCTGCCAGGCACGCGTGCGTGCGCACGTGGGCCTGGGAAGTTTTGCAGAGAAGCCCTCGCTGCTTTAGATTTAGTCCATAGAATATTTTTAACACGTTCAAACTTTGTGGACAAATTGCATTATTCCCCTGGACTTTCTGCATATTACCAAAATACCCTTGCTAGATTGCATTTTCTCTTTGCTATATCTATTTATTTTATGCATTTCTAATACCCCAAAAATTCCACAAAAATTAACGTAGGTTCATGTTGCATTGCATTTTCACGGCATATTTTTATTTTGCATAATTATTGCATTTCAATATTTAATAAAAATCATAAACATGCATTTTAGCTACTGTTTGCATTAGAAAATACCAAAAAATATCAAAACACCTTGAAAAATTCCAAAAAAATTACCTAAGGTCTTTTTTAGTGTATTCTAGTGGAGTCCAAAAACCACTAAAAATTTCAAAACCAAAACCTTAAAAATTAAAAAAAAAACCTAAAAACTTCAAAAAAATTCTAAAAAATCCTAGAAAAATCAAAAAATACAAACTCAAGTTCTGTGTTTTATTATCTTTATTTTAAAATTAATTTGGGAAAATTTTGATATTGTTTGGTATTTTTCATTCCCATTTTAATTTCGACCAGCAAGTTTATTCATTGTCTTCTTTATTTTGACTTTTAAAAATATCAAAAATAATTAGCCAAAAATCACAAAACAGTATAAAATTATAAAAAAACCAAAAATATTGTTTTTCCTTATTTTTGAGCATTTTTTACTATTTTTATAAATACCTCATTCTCCCTTTTCTTATATTGTATATATATATTCCAAAATTGAAAAAGAAAATATAAAAAAATAAAAAATATAAAAAGAAAATATAAAATCAGAAAATTAAAAATCAAAAATATAAAATTAAAAATTAAATAAAAAATAATTAAAAATTAAAAACCCACAAAAACTTTTGCACTTTGTAGACACTTAATCACATTCACATCATTTTGCACATTGCCGATCTATCCTGCCTTGCTCTCTATGTTCGACCTCTACATACTTACACCTATACACCTTGTTTGTAGAGTTAAAAATAAATTTGACTCCACATTTATTTTCATTGCTTGATCTATATCTTGTGGGTTCATTGTTGCCTTTAGTTGAAATTCATTGAGGGTCGCCATAGCGACGGTTGTCTCCGCTTTGTATGAGACATTAGACCCCGTGAATTTTGGCTAAATCAAATGGCGCCGTTGCCAGGGAGCAACAGCGCATAGTTCGGTTTTTGCTTTGTGCTTGTGATTGCTTGTTTACTTTTGCGGCTTTTATTTTTGCTTTTTATTTGATATATATTGTTGAGCAGTCTAATCCCCTCTCTTGTTGACTTTGTGCGAGGTACCGCGGACTGAGGGAGGTGCTTTACCCGAGGCGCGGACGCACCCACGTGAAGCCGGCTCTAGCCAGCCTAGCACCGAGGAGACGAGAAGAGAATTTTGAAGATCGTGCTCCACTTCAATTGCATTTTCTTTTATTGTATTTATTTTGTAATTTTAGTGAGAGAGAGACTCTAATTTGTAATAATACATGTACCCCCGAACATTGGACTCTTGAGCCTAATTTCCAAGTGATTGTTCACTTGGGGGCTCACCGCAGCTTTTTCGTGTTTTCTTCGCATTCTTTTTTATTTGTTTTCCAATTTTGTTTTCTTTCTTTTGTGTGATTGAGCCCCTAGTTTTAGGAGTTGATTGCGATAGATTAAGGCCAAACACCTAATATCTTTGCATGTGCCTATAGTATCGTTTGGACATAGTCAAATTATAAAATAGTTGATCACCATCTTCGAGCCGTCGCGCCGCGAGCTCTCCCTGCTAAGCGCTTCTCCTGAATTCGATTTGTCGAGAGGAGGAGGGGTGAGCCTAGACCGGACTCTTGGATTGAGGATCGGTGACCGACTTGTGGTGCTTCCCGCTAATAGCAATTTCTGAACTTAGGGCGATTACATTGGCTTTGCATTTGCATATAGATAGGTTTCAATTCTGCTGAGCATCCTTGCATGTAGAGTGCTGGAGGCAAGGTGAGCATTTCTCTTTAGCATACATCATTGATTTGACGCATGCATTGCTTTTCCGACTCTCCCTCTGATTTTGCCAACCTAGGTGCTCAAAGAAATTGAATCCCCGATAGGATCGTGCATTTTTCATTAAAATCCCAAAAAAAGTGATAATCAATAAAATTGGGACTGCTAATATTACTTGACCCTAAAATCAACTAAAAAGAAAAATATTTTCTTGGGGAGAGTAATCCCCTCATTGTCTTCGTTTTACATTGCTCGCGCACATACTAAGGTTAGTGCCCCAATCCCATTTTCAGCCCCCTAAGTGTTTGTGTAATATTTTGACTTCTCACCTAAGTCTAAAACAGACAAGATAAAAAGACCGCTCTTTGCGGTCTCTACCGAGTTGAGTAGGTGAATTGAGGGTTTGTATTCTTTTCATTTTGTCTGTGATTGTTTTGTGTGTGTCCTAGATCATCCCTGCGCATTTGCGCCTTCTTCTTTGCTCTCTTGACTTGACTGTCGTGCTCCCCCGAATCATTTTCTTTTATTTTCGAGATGGACCCCTGGAGCACATTTTATCCGGACTTTGCGGATCCCTCGCTCGCTCCAGTCGGTCCACCTCCCTTTTATCAGGAGGATCCTCCTCCTACTTTTTTTTATTTTTGTACATACCCGCCTCAGCCACAGTATCAGGATTCGGATTTCTATCCACACCCACCTCCATTTGTATATTATCCACCTTCACATCCACCCGAGTCTGACCTATTGGAGTCACCTCCCGCGACTTCCATGATTGTTGTCATGAACCTAATGCTAGAGCACATCAATTTGATGAAGGAGAATCTTGCCACTTTGAGAGAATATCGGAATAGTGCTTTTTTGTCGAGGATACGGCTTTGCTTGTGGAGAATCATGGGAGATTGCAATCGCCAAAAATGCAAAAAATGAGAAATTTTTAAAAATCCAAAAAGAGTTCTGGAGACACTTGGTTGATTCATATTGTGAGGAGAGAGTCCACTTGCCAGAACCCTTGACCACACATCCATTCACACCTAGTCCCACCTTTGACCTCGAGGATGCCGCTGTACAGACTGCTCTTGGCATGCCTCATGTAGATGTTTATTCCGACTTCCTCCCTTGTATGGAGGAAGTCCAAAAATTCAAAAAAATTGTTGACCGAACCCGAAGTGGTGGCTACTATTCATGAGATTATCCGTGCCCCACTTCAACAGGCCATGACTGATTTATCTGCTCCTCTTCCCAAGAAGAGAAAGCGGAGGAGAAGATCTGAGCATCACATTACGACCATGGCCACTGCCCACGCCATCACACACCGTCCCATTCCTAGAAGGATGAACACAGCTACTCCTTTCATCACTTGCACCATCTCTGATTATACTTGTGATCGCACTCTCCTAGACGGCGGTGCATCTATTAGCATATTACCCTTCTCGCTGGTACAACCTCTTTACTTAGGGCCTCTCAAGAAAACCAGGATGATCGTTCAGTTTGCTGATGGATCCATCAAGAGGCCGAAAGGTATCCTTGAAAACACTGTCATTTCTATTCAGGGCACGAGCTATCATGTTGATTTTGTCGTATTGCCCATGGAGGCCTCCACAGGGGAGCCATCTCCAATCATCCTAGGATGACCATTCCTCGCCTCTGCGAGGGTCGTTATCGACTATGGATCAGGAGAGATTCGCTTCCATCTTGTTGACGAGAGCGAAGCGTCGATCACCGCACCCACAGTTGACCAGAGACCTGCACGTGATGCACCTTCACCTATTCTAGCTGACTCTAAGGCCTGTGATCGATCTGATGCTATTAGAGATGTTTGCTTAGCGACCCCCTGATAAGACCCGAAGGATCCCCCAAAAGGGGAGGAAATCGGAGAGCATAGACCTTGTGGTTCCTCCTTCTGGTGTGTGTCGATGTGTTGATGAAATCCAAAGCATTTACGTGATTTATCCCATTGAGCGGCGGGCAGATACCAAGACTAGACAGGACAGACCTGGTTTGACTACTTCCACTGATAAGTCTGTTCCTGGTCACTCACAAGTAAAGATGATTGAGGTCGGTTATGATGTTGCCCATTATTTTGAGAGAGTCAGGCCTCTTGATGAAGATGATCCGGGTGAGACTCTTGAGGACGAACAGACTTCGGAAACTTCCACATATGATTTCGTGCCTTTTGATTTCGACCTGGACGACACCTCGCAGGACGACTCCGATTACACCTCTGCCGATGATGATGAGTTCGTCCCATTCCACTTTGATATCAGTGAGACCTCCAAGGCCAGACCTGACCACACTTCTTCCACTCACCAGTATGTGCCTTCACACCATAGGACCATCAAGGGAGAACCTAGCCATACTGCTTCCATTGATCAGTTCGTCCCTTTCCGATTTGACTCCACTGAGGGCCTTCACTCTGTCGACCATGATCGGCTTCCGTCCATCGTCGACCTCGATGTCGACTTGCACCACACTAGATCTATCCCTCAACGGTCTCGCAAGAAGGTTTGCTTTCCGCCTTCTTGATCACATGTATATCCATCTATGTTGTATATTCTTTTGTCTTCACCTCTATCCCTCTCCCGTATTGCTCGTCCACCCATTCTCATGTCTGCTTTGCTTAGGACGTACTTTGTCCTAAGTATAGGGGGTGGACGAGCCGAGTGTTCATTCGTCATTCTGTTTCATCGCTCCTGTTGTTGCCTATACTTAGGGCTCCTCTTACCCTAAGTATAGGGGGAGCGATGTGTATATCCTCTGATCTATCCTTCCATCTTCAGATCTCTTTTCTTCTTTTCTTCTTTTCCTTTTCTACTTTCTCTTTGTATCAAAAAGGTGTCGCCCCTTGTAGACAGTTTTCTATACTTAGGACGTACTTTGTCCTAAGTATAGGGGATGTGCACCCCGAGTTGTTCTATTCTTTGATCCTCTCCATTGTCTCCTCTTCTTGTCTATACTTAGGGATATTTGACCCTAAGTATAGGGGGGACAATCTGAGTACGATCTGTTCATTCCCACCATTGACCCTCCCTGCGTTGTGTACAGTCTGCTATACTTAGGATTATTTGATCCTAAGTATAGGGGGACGGTCAACTTCTCATTGATTTATCTATTTAATTCTTTAGACTTGTCTTACTTAGTACGAGTTATGTCTTCTCTTTTCTATCCGATCTATGAGGACATAGCTCAAGCTAAGTATAGGGGTTCGTATATACTACGTATATACTTTAGCCATAACTCGTACTTTCGTATTTTCTTAATAAATATGGCTAATAATTCTTTAAAATTCATTAAAAATCTTTAATAAAAAGATGTTATCATTTCTCAAAATTCTTTTTGTATATACTGATTAATAAATCAGGTGAAAATGTTTTTTCAAAATGTTTGAAAAATAGTTTGAAAATCTTTGTGAAAAAATTTTGAAAACTATTTTGAAAACGTTTTGATACATGTTTTCAACCTTTGTAAAACTATTTTGGTTTGTCAAATTTATTTTCTTTGTGTGAAATAAAATTTTTGAAAAATGATTTGCAAATGGTTTGAAAAATGGTTGCAAAAATGTTTTGAAAAACCTATATATACTGTTTTGAAAACCTTTGCAAAATGATTTTCAAATGTGTGTACACAACAACAACAACAACAAAGCCTTTTCCCACAATTAAGTAGGGTCGGCTACATGGATTTTTCGCCTCCATTCAGATCTATCTTGGGTCAATCTCGGACTTATATCCAAAAAACTAAGATCCCTTCGCATAGTCTCTTTCCAACACTTCTTGGGCCGTCCTCGCCCTCTCTTAGCCGGCTCAACATCCCAACACTCGCATCTCCTAACCGGTGCATCAGTTGACCTTCTTTGCAAATGACCAAACCATCTTAAGCGGTTTTCTCGCATCTTATCCTCGATCGGAGCTACACCAACTTTCTTTCTGATTGCATCATTCCGAATCCGATCTTTACGTATATGTCCACACATCCATCTTAGCATTTTCATTTCTGCTACAGCCATTCTCTGCACATGTCTATGGTTCACAGGCCAACATTCAGAACCATAAAGCATAGCAGGTCTCACGGCAGCTTTGTAAAACTTTCCTTTAATTTTTAAAGGAATTTTCTTATCACAGAGAACAGCGGAGTCTCCTCTCCACTTTAGCCAGCCTGCATTTATTCTATTAGTAATATCTCCATCAATTTCCCCATCATGTTGCAAAATAGATCCCAGATATCTAAAAGAATCTCTCTTCTGAATGTTATCGTCACCAATCTTAACCTCGATTCCTTCACCATTGCTTCCATCAAAGGTGCATTCCATATATTCCGTCTTAGCCCTACTTATACGAAAACCTTTAGTCTCTAATGCATGTCTCCAAACCTCAAGCTTCTCATTTACTCCATCTCTAGTCTCGTCAATAAGCACAATATCATCAGCAAATAACATACACCAAGGTAACTCATCCTGAATGTGACTTGTCAACTCGTCCATAATCAAAGTAAAAAGAAATGGACTTAAAGCTGAACCTTGATGTAAACCAATGTTGATATCAAAATAGTCAGTCTTCCCCGTCGGGGTCCTTACACAAGATAAAACCCTATCATACATATCCTTTATGAGATTAATGTATAGGACAGGTACTTGTCTCTTCTCCAAAACTCTCCACAGTATCTCTCGTGGGACGGAATCATAAGCCTTCTCCAAATCAATAAAGATCATATGAAGATTCTTCCTTTTAGCTCTATAAATCTCCATTGTTCTCCTTAGCAAATGGATGGCTTCAATAGTTGAGCGACCTGGCATGAATCCGAATTGATTTTCTTTTACTTGGGAAACTTTCCTCAACCTTCCTTCGATCACACGTTCCCAAATTTTCATAGTGTGACTCATCAGCTTGATACCTCTGTAATTTGAACAATTTTGAATGTCTCCTTTGTTCTTATAATGAGGCACCACGATACTCCTCCTCCAATCTTCAGGCATTCAAATGTGTGTACATGTTTGCAAAAATGTTTGTAAAAATTATTTTGGACTATAGTTTTCGAAATTGTTTGAAAAATCTTTGTCAAATAAGTTTGAGGAATACAGACATCATACCTAAAATTCTTTATTGTATATACCTGTAAAATTGACCACTTACCCTGTAAATTCTTAAAATCCACTTCTTGTATATATAAGAAGCACTCCCGTGTACATATTTTCACCCAGTTTTAAGCCAAAAACTTTTTGTTTTCAAAAATCCCAAAAACATTTGCAAAATTAAAATCCAAAAAACATTTGAAAAATATTTTTGAAAAATACAAAAAAATGCATATGCATCATCATCATCTTTTCAAAAAGGGATAATTACACCCATAACCCTGAGTAATTTCGTAATCTCAATCATAACCCTGCATAATCGCGAATTACAAGAGGAACCTCGAATAGTCAATCCGTCTTACACCCATAACCCTCCGTTAATTTAAAACGTTAACTCAACCATATGGGTGAGTTAATCTAACCCATCTACTGATGAACGTTCATGATAACCTAGAAAATGAAAAAAAAAAATCATGACGATGGGATGGAAGCTGCATGCGAGTCGGTGGTAGGAGAGCTTTGTTCCAGCTGTCGAGCTCCATCGGCACTCGAGCAACGATGCTCAGGGGAGGGGGCTCCATCGGCGGAGGCTCATGGCAGTGCGCCAGGGAGGGGCGGGCTGTCGTGCTCAAGGGAAGGGATTGTTTCCCGTCGAGCAGGCTGCGGTGCGTCGGGGCGGGGCGGGTTGCGGTGGGGGGACAGGTTGGCTGGGCAACCAGGAGAAGGAGGTGGGGAGGTCGGTTGCGTACCCACCTTCCCCCACCCCCACACCCGACTGTCGACCTACCCCCCAAAGCCCCCATCCCTGTCGACGAGCTCCAACACAGTCCCCCTCCCCCCTGCCTGCAGATTCCCCACGAGACCTCCATCCCACCGCCCGGAAAGCCCCCTCCCCGACCCCTCGACTAGCAGTTGCCCTGCGACCAACCTCCCTTGTGAGCCCTGCCCCATCGTCTCTCCATCCTCTCGTCGTCGCTTCCCTACCCCAGCCCCCACAGCATCCCAACCCTCCCTCGATGCCCCGCACCCTCCTGATCGAACCTTTGCCTCCTTCCTACAGGCCCACCATCTTCGTATCCCATGTATTGTAACCCCCACCGATCATTGTTCGGACTCCCTGTCCAATGGAGTATTTGGACAAGAATTGGACCTCCATCCCATGAATGTGTATTTGGACAGGGAGTGCGACGGGGGAGATCTCTGCTCGGGGATTGCGAAGGGGAGCGGGGGTGCTCGAGGGAAGGCGCTACTCGGGCGAGGCTCTCGATCAGGTGGAACTCGGTGCTGCGAGCAGGGGAGGGGGGTGCTCTGCTTGAGGGGAAGCCCTGCTCGGAAGGGGCTCTCGACTAGTGCACGGCGGCTTGAAGGCGAGGAGGTGAGGTAGCGGCGGCCGGGAGACGGTGCAAGTCAACGGAATGTGATTTCAGGCAGCAGAGGAACACCCAACTTGTAGGCAGTGAGAAGGAGAAGGGAAGGAGATCTGTGGGAGGGGCCTGGAGGAAGGGGAGGGTTATCATTTTGTAAATATGAAATATTTTGAATGGCAAATTTGTCCACAATTAACTTTTTTCGTTGAAGTTAACGGAGATTCGAAACGGCACTTGACACAGGGTTATGCAATGTAAAGGTTAAGCATTACTCGGGGTTCCTCTTGTAATTCGCGATTATGCAGGGTTATGATTGAGATTGCGAAATAACTCAGGGTTATGGGTGTAATTATCCCTTTCAAAAATCATTAAAAAGTTCAAAATTCTTTGAAAATTGCATCGCAAAAATATTTTCTGCATTGCATTGCATAGCATGAGCATTTTTCGGATTGAGTATGATAGTTGAACGAGTCTAAGTAAAATCCGAAGATTGGAGCTTGATTGGACCTTAAACTCTACCTAATAACAGGAACCTTATAGGAACTGGGTTTGAGGTACTTCAGGTCTAGTTGACTTAATTCTTTGAGGATCACGAGACTTGGTTCAATGGATTCTTGACTGCCTAAGTAGAGTATTTCGGAGCACACGCACGACTCTTGTTGATGATGACCTAACTTGGACACCTGCACCTTTCACATGGCTCACCTCAGTTGGAGTGGTGAGGGGATTGGATTTGCCGGTATGAGACGCATATAAGTGGAAACACTTGTCCTCCTCTAGGGAGGGAAGTGCACCCCAACCCGTCCAGTGATGAGGAAGTCTAAAGACAGGAGAGTGTGGGTTGCAATAAAGCT
Source organism: Ottelia alismoides (assembly GCA_037367405.1). Lineage (NCBI taxonomy): Eukaryota > Viridiplantae > Streptophyta > Magnoliopsida > Alismatales > Hydrocharitaceae > Ottelia > Ottelia alismoides. The sequence continues at coordinate 161,595 of JAZKJV010006767.1, forward strand.
TCAAAAGAGGGATAGTCTACTGGCTCAAGAGGAAAAACTTTTTATGTAAATGCTACTGTGAATAGTATTTCAATAAAAAAAGAGTTCAGGCCTGTACAAAAATAAATGCCTGCAAAGTATGTACATATGTTGTAAAGCCAATAAGCAAGCTTGAGTTCCAAAGTCAAATATGTGAGCCTGCAGCTGGATGACTTGACTACACTGGTCTTGCATCCTAGGATAGGTGGCTACACTGGCTACCGTCCATTCTTCTCTTCACCCCCTCCTCTTGAGCTGGTTGCCACTTGAACTTAGAAGGTAATACCCCACTCCTCGAGGATGGAGTTGTTGGATTGGGGAATCATTGGGTTGTCATACTAGAGAAGTTAGTTTCTTTGTCATTCTAGTTGGCGAGAGCCACCATCACTTACATTGTACGAGTCAGATTCATAGTCGTAAGGGTTTGCGTATGAGTTGAGATATTTCTGACCTAGCTATTGAGGAGACTTGAACAGAGTTTTGGGAATCTCAGGGACTGTTGGATTTCAAATCCAGTTCTCGTTAAGGTCCGCCCGCACTAAAATTCCAAAGGTCCGACTTAAGCTCCAAACTTTGATTTTGTGAAGACAAGTTTGATAATTAAACTAAATCCAAGTTCTTCTTCTTCTTTTCTGTCTTTTTCTTTCTGCACTTATTGCATAAGTGTTTGCTAGGGACTAGCAAAGGTAAAGTATAGGGGGATGATGAATCCAATTTCATCATCTTTATTCTATCATTTTGGCCTAAAAAACCCTAGCAAATGCGTGTAAATACCATTAAATACAGCATCTTAGCATTCATGCATGTGCATGTAAATAGTGTACAAAACACTGTAATTAAAGCCAAAATTATAGAATAAATAAAAGAAAAGAAAAAGAATAAAATATTGCAAATATTTTATGACCGAAACCCCGAGACCTAGGCATCTTGATGAATAGGTCGACAAGGAATGAAGTAGGGGGAGATAAGGGCCAAATACATATTCTTTTTAATTCATTTTCTATTCATTTTGGTACCTATTTTTGGTTCCACTTTTTATAAATCAAATAAAGAAACTTTTAACATGAAAGCTGTAGATAATTAAATAAAGAAAAATACAAAATTGAGTTCATTGAAAAATAATATACAGATAAAAAGTTATGGTCTGAATAAAAATCCAGAATCCCAACTTCCTAGACCCGTATCTCACAAATGAAAACTCCAAATGCAGCAAACTCACCTTTAATTGTATATAATGTAAAATAATCTATTTAATTGCGGTTGTTTCGCATTTGGCAGAGCTATGGTATGAAAGTTGAGTTTTGGACCCTCATTGTATACTTGTACAGATTAAAATATTCATTTAATTATTTATTCATTATTTTATAATTTTATATTTTTATAATTTTATAAATATTACTTATAATATATATGTACATTAAAACCAGAATAAAAACCCAAATAAAACTCAAAATAAAATACATGTATATAAAATACATAGCTATTATACATATAAATATACCTATATAATACATACTTATATTTTATTAAATGTATAAAACACTTCATAAAAATAAAATAAAAATATAGTTAAGTGTATAAAAGTATTTTATAATTTATAAAATAATAATAATAGATAAATAAATAAAAATCACAAAATAAAAATAAAAGAATAAAATTTATAGGTAATATACCTATAAAGGGTATAAAAGGGAAGTTGTAAAAATATACTTCATAAAAATAAATAAAAATTACCATAAAATAATTTATAAAATAATAACTATTTTTTATTAAATAACCTAAAAATAATAAAATAGTTTACTATTTTAATTTGATTTTACAAGATATTTCTCCAGGCTTTTTCTTGGTTGGTCCACGTGGACCAACCAAGTGGGCTGGAGAGTTGACCTCGGGTCAACTCTCTGACCCCTGCATGCGCCTGTCAGAAGTGGATTTTGACCCGTTTTCACCCTTTTTTCGAGGCCAAGTCTTTCACTTTTTCATGATCCATCCTTAATGACTTTTCAAGCCCTATATCCCATGATACACGCCCAGGGCTTGTTTAGATCTGTGGATCATCGAAGCACCCGCCATCGCCTCGTTCTTCTCGCCCATCAACCATCTTTCAAAACAACCCCCATCCTTCTCATTCGAACTTTGAACCGTCTCTTGCGAGCTTCAGACCTTCAGGTTGTGGCTAATGGGTCTCCGGTGACAGGGGATTGACCCTAGCACCCCGTTGAGGTGCGGCGAGGCTTGTAAAGTCGGATTCCAACCTTCATCTCCGGCTCTGGCCGTGAGGTTTCATCTCCTGGTTTAGGCCAGTCGAGGTTTCGTTTTTCCTTGTTTTTCTTCGCGTAAATAATTAGTTGTAGCACTAGTGTTCATTTCATGCATTTACCGTAGCATTTCATTGAATCTCTAGTTTCATCCCATTATCGAACACCCTCGTCGGAGCTTGCTCCGGCGAGATTCACTTCACGCCAGTCACTGTCCCCTCACCCTTCCATTGCTCTTGGGACCTTCTTCTTGTTGTGCGCGTTTCATCCTTGCAGGTTCCAGGAGCCAAGAGACTCCATCAGGAGTCCAATTTTGCAAGAAACCATGGTACCTGTGCCCCCTTTTCGTCTCCGGCCTCGCGGTGGCGCTCCGTTGCTTGCCGTGCCTTTTTGGTGCCGCCTCCGGGTCAGGGAACCTCCCAGGAACGTCGTAGGCCAACTTTGGACCTCGGAAAGCTTCAGAGGAGGAGGAGCACGCTCGGAGAAGACCCCCCTCGCCGTTGTTCGTCCGTGTTCATCCAACGGGGCTCCCAGCCGTTGATCTGCTCCTGTTCTTCTAGCTACCCCAGATGTCGTCCGAGCCTTCAATCCGGAGCCATTGATTGCCATCAGCACCATCTGATCTTGGCCGTGGGATATCGAAGGGGTATCGTGGCCCTCTGCGCTAACACGTGTTAAGTGGGAAGTATCCCACCGTCCGCTCCCGCCATTACTTTGGGTATTTTGCTCTTCAGCCCAAAGAGTTTTTGTATTTGCTACTAAGTACTTAAACTTTCATCAGCTGCTCTAATTTTTTTGGACATATTGCGTAAAGACCCCTTAGATTTTGTAATATTACATATAGGTCCCCGCCAGGTCACGTGCATTAAGCACGTGACTTGGCTAATTTGCAAGGGCACCCCGGGGATTTTTGTATATTTAGTTTTATTATCTAAACTTTTCTATGCCGTATAAAATTTCTGGCAGATTTGCGATATAGCCCCCCAGTTTCTTGGTAATTGCGTTTTGACCCCTGCCAGGCACGTGTGCGTGCGCACGTGGGCCTGGGAAGTTTTGCAGAGAAGCCCTCGCGTCTTTAGCTATTTAGATTTAGTCCATAGAACATTTTTAACACGTTCAAACTTTGTGGACAAATTGCATTATTCCCCTGGACTTTCTGCATATTACCAAAATACCCTTGCTAGATTGCATTTTCTCTTTGTTATATCTATTTATTTTATGCATTTCTAATACCCCAAAATCTCCACAAAAATTAATGAAGGCTCCTGTTGCATTGCATATTCACGGTATATTTTTATTTTGCATAATTATTGCATTTTAATATTTATTAAAATCACAAACATGCATTTTAGCTATTGTTTGCATTAGAAAATACCAAAAAAAATATCAAAACACCTTGAAAAATTCCAAAAAAATTGGTCTATTTTAGTGTATTCTAGTGTCAGTCCAAAAACCACTAAAAATTTCAAAACCAAAACCTTAAAAATTAGAAAATACCTAAAAACTTCAAAAAATTCTAAAAAATCCTAGAAAAATAAAAAAATCCAAACTCCAGTTCAGTAGCTTCCCTGTTTTATTATCTTTATATAAAAATTAATTTGGGAAAATTTTGATATTGTTTGGTATTTTTCATTCCCATTTTAATTTCGGCCAGCAAGTTTATTCACTGTCTTCTTTATTTTGACTTTTAAAAATACCAAAAAATAATTAGAAAAATCCCCAAAAATCACAAAAACAGTTTAAAATTATAAAAAGACCAAAAATATTTTATTTCCTAATTTTTGAGCATTTTTCACTATTTTTATAAATACCTCATTCTCCCTTTTCTTATATTGTATATATATTCCAAAATTGAAAAAGAAATATAAAATATATAAAATATAAAAAGAAAATATAAAATTAGAAAATTAAAATCAAAAATACAAAATTAAAAATTAAATTAAAAAAATTATTAAAAATTAAAAACCCACAAAAACTTTTGCACTTTGTAGACACTTAATCACATTCACATCATTTTGCACATTGCCGATCTATCCTGCCTTGCTCCCTGTGTTCGACCTCTACATACTTACACCTATACACCTTGTTTGTAGAGTTAAAAATAAATTTGACTCCACATTTATTTTCATTGCTTGATCTATATCTTGTGGGTTCATTGTTGACTTTAGTTGAAATTCATTGAGGGTCGCCACAGTGACGGTTGTCTCCGCTTTGTGTGAGACATTAGACCCCGTGAATTTTGGCTAAATCACCCAATAGCTCAAGATTTTTCTCGAGAAGAAAAGGAGAGAAAGAGAAATCAAATGCTTTCGACAAAGTGGGGCACATGAAGAAGGATGGCCCTCAGTTGTTGAAGAACTTCAGACAAGAAAACAACTTCGAGAAGAAATCCAACAAGAAAGCTATGCAAGCATCATGGGACAACGACTCAAGCAGTAGTGAGGAAGAAATCGAAAGTGCCAGCTTGGGATTCATTGGGATAGTCGAATACAACTCCGATTTAGAAAATGAGGTAAATAAACATTCTTATTTTGAACTTTATAATACCTCTTAAGATCTGTTTAGACAAGTCATGACGCTAGAAAAGGTTAACAAAAAACCAGTAAAAGATAAATCTCTTTTGCTTGATGACTTAGATAAAGAAAGAAATTGAATTGTTAAAACAATATCTAGGTAGTTTTAAATTTCAAAATATATATTTATAAAAAGAGATTGTTGAGCTTAAAAAGGAATTTCTTTTGTGGCTTCTTCTATAAAAGGGAAAGAGAAAATAGAAAATAATATTTCTAGTTATAATTCTTTCTAGAGAAGAAAATGGGTTTGGAAAAAGAAGGAAACTATGCATTCTAACTCTGAAGGATCTGAAAAGGAAAGGGTACTAAAATAAAACTTGTCAGGTATTAGAGGCCAACGAAAATGGAGGAGGTCACATCAATATCAAAGGTGGGCCCCCCTAAGGTCAAACAACTTTCATAACAATGGTTGGACGACGCCGCCATGGAGAAGCTACGAAGAGTAAAGAAGTTACCGCCAAGGACCTTAGCTGACTTCTTATCTTTTTTATTTAGTTGATCATGCATTGGCAATGAGCCCTCAATTCTTACCTGTAAGGAGGAGCCTATAAGCAAAGATTAAGAGGGAGCTCTAAGGGGAGTTTAGATTAAAAGGAATGTTTTCAAACAAAAAGAGGGAGAGATTATTTAGATATTTCTTTATCTAACAATTAGTATTAATTGACTTTTGGTATCAGTTTAAATTTTTTGATTTTGTCCAAAAGGGAAAGAAAAGATTGGGTTTACAATACTTGTTTGCTCGCACACAAACTTATTTTTACAAACACATAAAATATTTTGTCATCATCAAAAAGGGAGAGATTGTGAGTTCATGCATAAGTGGGGAGATTGTTAGTGCATGAGCATGCATATTTTGATGATAACAAAACTTGGATTGTTTGTAAAAACTTGTGCATATAGACAAAAACTTGTGTAAAGCTTGTAGTTAGGTCAATGGCAGGAAAGATACTTGACCAGGAAAAAGCTCAAGCTGAGGAGCTCAAGTTTAAGTGAAGAAGGAGCTAAGAAGATCAAAGGAGTTCAAAGCTAAGGAACTTCAGCTCAAGCTCAAGAAAGGATCTCAAGCTCAAGAAGAAGAAGAAGACTTTTCTTTTATTGAGTCATGCATTCTATAATTGTCTTAGAATAAAAGACCTCAAAAATCATGCATATTACATTCCAACCCTTTGACTTTTACTTTCAGGTCAAAGAGTCAAGCTGATCGATCAACCATTCTGAATTTAACAATCGTACCTGATCGATCACCCTTTATTTCATGATCGATCATTATTTGAACTACAATGGCTATATTTCTTATCGATCAATTTTGAACTATGATCGATCATCTAAATTCATGAGAATGATCACTTGATTCTGGCCAATCATCTTAGTATCATGATCGATCATATTTCATTTTAGAAAGATTTTTGAAGCCAATTCGTTACTATTTTGTTTCCAACGGCTTTGATACCAAATGTTAGTTTCAATATCCTACGAACACTGGTTGATGGGTGTTGGTGGATCGAACTGTACGATATGAATCACTACAATCACAAAAAGTTAAGACAAGCATAGCATTACTTGTGTACTTGTAGTTGATTGATTATATTGTGATTGAAAGTACTATGTAACGTTGTGCTTGTTTTTAGATTATTGTGACGGCAATGATCTAGGTCATACAGTCTGATCCACTCGCACCCATCAACTGGCATCTGCAGGATATAGAAACCAACACCGGGCTTAGATCCCCAAACCTTTATTGAAGAAATTGGCCATAATAACTTGCTGGACTCGAGCCCAATTGAACCCATTACTAACCACTCGAATTCATAAGCTCAAGTTGTCGAGTAGCAATCCACATCACTTATAACACACTCTCATATTTTGTTATTTTTTGATGTGAGACTGTTTTTGGAGTTGTTATACTAAATTAACTGAAGGAGTTTGATAATCAATTAACTTATTTCTAATGATTAGTCAACTCAAAATAAATATAATAGGAAAAGACATCAAGAAATGGCTTAAAACTGGATGATTAAACCTTGAAACTAAAAGTTATTAAATAAATTACTAATTAGACTTGTTAAATCCATTAAAAGAGACTTAAATTAATAGGTGGTTATTAAAAAATATAGGACTAAATCAAATCTGGAATTAAAATGAGATGGTATATTGAGTATTGTAAATTGAGAAGATAATTGAAAAAGGGGCCTTCAAATCGTATTCGAAACCCACCTTTACATGCGCGTGTGTGGGGGGTTGGAGGGTGGTGTATGCATGTGTGTGTACATGTGTGTGTGTGTTTGCATGACTTTATCGATTAAAAACTGCACAAAATATGAGAGTTCAACGTAAGTGTTTATCTTACTTGGGTGGTCCTAAGGTCAGACATAAGGAGGTTGTTGTGATTCGTAGAAGCACACACAAACACGATCAATCAAGCAAGCATGAAAGCACACAGATTTATAAAGTAATTAAGCTGCATCCTTGGATGGTGACGATCAATTTTCATTATGTGGAAAAGAAGAAAGTACAAAGGATGCAAAGGGCCATAACCCTAAGGGAGTTTATATACTACTCCCATATAGAAGGATCCCTGATATAAAATAATTCATATACTTAATTAGAAACATATTCGTTGACAGAAATAAGAAACAAACAGATCCATATACTACTCCCATACAGCGAGAGCTCCATCTTGTTGGGGTATGGTATGACATGAGGGGGTGCATATGATAGTTCTCCAACTGGGTTCAACAAGATAGATGGTTAGGATGCAACACATATCAACGGACAAAAAATGTGGATTTAGAAATAGATATAAACAAGCAAGTAATTAAGGTTCTCAATTATGTATTTTTTGGATTTTTATCAAATGTGACGTAGATGAAATATGGGATGTTTAAATATGGGAATACATTATATATAAGGATCTTAAAAATTGAATTCCGAGGCTTAAAATCACTTCTAAGCATGGTCAAAAAATATTTTTAGGTTTAAAATAACTAAATCTCCAGTAAATAAATCTACCCTAAACAGTTTATGATTATTTTAAAATTAATTGTATAAATTGAGGAAAGTCGTCATTGAAAATTAAAGAGCAAATGCAACATTTAATTTCCAAATTACCTAGAAAATACATACAAAACAATATTTTCCCTATGTAGAGAATTTAAATATTTTTTGGTTGTATAAGCAATAAATAAAAAAAGTAAATTTTTTGGATTTTTATGCAATTTTTAAAGCTGCATGCAATAGATTTTAGTTATTTTTGACCAACAAATATATCTCAATGCACATACTATTGTTGTTTTAATTTTTTGATGCTGCATGATTTAATAAGACTTTTTTATTAATGAAGGTTGATTATGTTATTTAATTCATAAAAAATAGGAAAATTTTGTAATTTTACAAAAATTTCTACATGTAAACAATTCAATTAGATGACATAATAATATTTAATTTTCTAAAATATTGAATAATGATTTTTAATATGAATTAAGTTCACAAATCATTCAACAATTTATCTTTAACACGGGAGGCAATTTTTTCAAAAACTCTTTTGATATATTGTTAATCACAGTTAAAGCACAAATGATGTTTGTTCTTAATATATTTTTTGAAAAAAAGGATGAGTTACTATGAATTATTTAAGTAAAAAAAGGTAAAGTATGCTTATTTTCAATATTTTAACTTTGATGATTCAATCAGATATCACAAAATTCTAAATTTTGTATAGAGAATGAAATGATCTATAACCTGACATTTTTAGAATTTAAAAACTTCATTCAAAAATGCATGCAAATAGAATGGTTTTTATGCAAATAATGATTGTTCGTTTGGGATGAATTGGTTAGAAAAGTATCATGCATTCCTTGACTCTTTCCAAAGGATAGTAACCTTTCATCTTCCTAACTCCATAAAATTCTAGTTCATAAGAAAAACATCCAATCATGTAATATACATAATCTCTATGAAGGCCCACAACGACTATTGATGCACGTATGTTAAGGATACTTATCTTATGTGTCAACTACAATAGAAATGGAGCAAATGATAGAAGATGTGCCTATAGTCTATGATATGTGATGTTTTCCCAAATGAACTATCTTGGTTACCACCTGAGCACAAGATTGAGTTTGAAATGTCTCTTGTATCTAATACTCAACCAATTAATACTTAACCATATCGTATGGCATCAAACTGAGATATGGGAATTGAATGTACAATTAGAACTTTAGTATAAAAGGCATATTTTTCTTGATGTTTCATCTAGGGGTGCACCTATGCTTATTACGCAAAAGAAGGATGGGTTAATGTGAACATGCATTGACTATCGACAATTGAACGTTATCTTTTGCCACGAATAGATAACATAATTGATCAGTTATAATGTTCTACTACATATTCCAAGATTGATCTAAGATTTGGATACCATCAATTGAGAATTCGAGACTTAGATGTCCCTAAGACAACTTTTCACATAAGATATTAGCATTATGAATTTTTAAGCATGCACTTTGGACCAACTAATGCACCAACAACCCTTATGCATCTTATGAACATAATTGTTCCAGACCACTTTATTGTGGTTTTTATTCATGATGTGCTCATCTACTCTTGAGATAAGAAACAACATAAGAATCGCCTCTAATAAGCACTTAAGGCACTGAGGAATTTAAGTTGTATGCTAAGAAAGTGTAAGTTTAGATTACTGAAGTATCATTTCTAGGCAATGTCATTTCTGGAGCACGTATTTGCAGACCTTGCAAATATTAGTGTAGTTATGAGTTGGGAATGTCCTAAGATTGTTAAAGAAATACGATCTTTTCTAGGGCCAACCAAGTATTATAGAAGATACATGAAGAACTTTTCACAAATAACCTTTCTCTTGACTCAATTAACGCATAAATAGCCACCATCTAAGTGGTGTGATACATGTGAAACTAGTTTTCAAACACTTAAGGAGTGTTTAACAGCTGCACATATTCTTACTTTACCCTCTAGCATCTACGGTGTTTTTGGGTGTCTACCTTCACGGTTTGACACCCTTTTCCTTAAAAAAAAATCTACGGTGTTATTGTATACACTAATGCATCTAATAAAGGGTTTGGAACAGTTTTTATAAAACATGTCATAGTAATGGCATATGCATCATAATAGCTAGAAACACATGAGCATTACTACCCAAGATACGGCCTTGAGCTTGCTGCAATAGTTTTTTCTTTGAAGATATGTAGAAGTTATCTATATGGTATCACTTTTGAGATTTTCACTGATCATTTTAGAGTTAAAAATATTTATTTGACCAAAAAGAGCTCAATATAAGGCGTGGATGATGGTTAGAGCTTTTGAAATATACCATAGCACAATCTCTTGCCATCTTTGTAAGGGAAATGTGGTAGTATATACTCTCAGTAGAAGTACATTCCCCTAAGATGGTGACTGCAATTCAATTTTGAGGTATACAATGTTGAGTGAATGGAAACATTTTAATAGTATTGTGTATCATAGATATTTCCCATCATTATAGGCTAGATATTTTGGATAGAATGTAGAAAGACCATGAATACGATCTACTTCTAAAGGACTTAAAGCATCAAGTAGAAAAGAAGGAACTAGAGGGGCTTCATATACAAGGTAGTTTGTTGTAAAACAGTCATAGAATCTATGCGTCAGGCATGCCTGAATTGAAGAGAAACATCATGTGTGTGAAGGAAGTAAATAAAAGTTTACTTACTAGGCATCACAGAAATTTGGAATATTTGGCAAACTTTTTGTCAAAACAATATTAGTTTATCATATGAACTAAAAAATGTAGCACAAATTTGTGCATTCAGAAATTATAAATTCTAAGGAAATAATTTTCAAATTAATTTCAGATGTTCACAATGAATAATAGAAATAGATCATGGTTTACTTTTGAAGCTTGAGTTTCTAAATGAAGAAACCTCCCGAATCAAGTCTAATCTACAGAAGCCTCTCTCGTGGGCATGGAGATGAATCACACTGCTTCTCACGAACATGGACGTCGACCAGAGCAACAAGAAGAGGCGTGTGAGTGAGATGGAAGCTCTCAAGACTCTTCTATATCTCAAGGGACACAAAATTCTAAGGGACTTTCTCTCCAACAATTGTGTTTTAAAAAAGAATGAATTGCCCTCCTTTTATACTTACACCACATGTCCAACATGGGTGTTGTAGTCTCTTGGATTTTAAATCAAGTGCTTAAAGCAAGTACTAATTCAATAAGGATTATATCCTTATTATATCCAATTAATATTAATTAATTAACAATAAAATAAGCAACAACGTTAGAGTCTTAATTCAATTAAAACTCAATAAATTGGTGCAACTATGTACAACATGGTACACGTCCAACCTCAATCGTATTTGGTTAAAGTTGTTGCCTTTTATCAATTAACTAATTAATATGATAATCCTATTATTATAATTGGAGAAATTATGGAATTAGTCATTAAAGCTTATGAATCATATTCATGAGTCTAAAATTAAATGTAAATCTAATTTACCCCTACAAAATTAATGTGAATCAAATTCACACAATCTCATGCTTTGAAATTTTTATGTAAATCATATGTACATAAATATTTATATGAATCGTGTCCATATAGATATTAATTATTGTGAATCATTGTTCACATTAATTGATATATATTTGTGAGGTATATTCACAAAATTATCCTTGCAATAATAACTATTATTATTTACAATATTGGCATCAATAAGTATGAGTCCTAATCCAATTAGGACTCATGAGATACAAATGCAGATACTTGGAGATTGTGAAACCCCTGATTTTAGCCCCACAACTTGGTCAAGTTGATGATAATCTAGTTGTGGTCCAATAAAAAATTAATGAAAAAATCATTTTTGATCTAATTATATAATAAGATAGTTTATTAGATGCGTAACGTCGTTAGGAATCCAACGCATCTGAAATTTCGTAAATCGGATATCGGGTGGTTGAGATATGATCATTTTAGTGAAAAGGGGTCAACTCTTGAGTGGTTATACGGGATTGGGCAAGATCCATCTAAGAGATCCGCCCAACTATGATTTTTGAGATATAAAAGATCCCATGGGCTGCTCTCTCCTCTCACTTGCAAACCCTAGCCACCACTCACCATCTTCCACCTCTCAAGATCGCTGGAGCTCCGACGGAGCATTGGTGGAGTTGGTTGTCCTCCACTTTTTTTGTGGGGAAGTTTTCCCTCGACATCCTCTACACGAATCTAACACTAGAAATGTAAGACCATCTCTCTCGCTCCTTGTATTTCAGATTTTGTTGTGGGTTAGATCTATGTAAGGAATTATTTTGATTTAGAGGATTTTCGTGATCGTGATGAAACGTGGAAGTACTTAGAACGGAGGTAGGACGTTGAATGCACGAACAACTTATAGGTACGGTCCCCTTCCCTTTTTGTGATTTTCTCGTTGTGCTTATATCCCATGGACCTCTGTCTCTCTTGCTGATTGGGTTTTCCTTCTTGGGTGATCGTTGTTGTTGTTCATGTTCCCAAGAAATAAAAGAGAAGTCGTTAAACCATAGATCAATCAAAAATATACAATACGGTCCTCAGGTGTCTACATCGAACTTTATTGTACTGATATACTATCATCAAAAAATCTAAACATATACCACGATAGCACACCAACATATAGTATGGGAGATTTTGAATTAAATTAAAATGATAAAATTTTGGTATGGAGTTGAATTGGGAGTAATTACATCGGAATTGAGATGCATGCGTTATGTGTAAACGGAATTTGAAAAGTTAACTTTCTTGCGCATTGCGCTGGATTCGAGATATAACAGACTATATGTCTTTAGGAAAGAATTCAGATATGGAAATTGTTAGATTAATGTCGATATTAGAGACCACCTATACGAGAACCCATTTATGTGATAGGTGTTTCCCATATTGCGTGGTATAAAATCTTTTATATATGGCCGAGTCTTCTTCGTGCCTTCACAAATACCATGTCCTCAATCTATATTTTTATCTCTAAATAAATGATAAGGTTAATTACTTTCACTGATTAATGTTATTTGATATTATTAATGCAGAAAATTGTTATTGTATTGTCATAAGTACTATAAGGGGAGCATGCACTCCAATGGTCAATATAAAGATAGCCTACGTATAACATCCGTTAACTATCAATGGGAAAGGACATATGTCATGTCTATTATATTGCCATTCTAACAGAACGAACCCAAGGAATATCTAATCTATTTCTTTTTCTACAACTTCCTAATGGTATATGTTGCATTTAAGCCGATTCTCTTATTAAATGGTAGAAATGCAAGGAAAACCACCCGTGGTTGCCTTCTTCTCATCGCAATATCTTGAATCTGAGTTGATTAATGTTGGTTCATATTAATGCGAATACATGAAAAAAATCTTGTAATTCGAAAAGATCCAGGTATGATAAAAGTATATTGAAGGGTCATTTTATTAGCCTCCCAAAAAAAGAGGTTATCCATTTATGATTATTTTATTTTTTATTCCTTTTTTTGTGAATTGATAAATAAAACCACAACTTAATATGAGATTTGCAAGTATCCTCTTCGTACCACAATACTACGCTCATTTACATATATTTCCATGTGGGTTAGAAATACTTAAGTTCCTCTTATGGAGTTGATGCCTCGTGAATTGAGTGTAGAGTGAAGAAAAAAATGACCCAAGTAATAACATTTTTGTATGATTACTAATGCAATAAAGTTACATCCGAGTCACGTTCATATACCATAAGTACTAGCTCAATAGTTCAAATACCCAATGAGTCCGTAACTCGCATTTGGTTATAGCATTATCATTGCGGCGGGTCAATTTTTACATTGATAGGGGTAGATGAAGTTAGGTACCGGAATGATTGGGTATGCACCCTTCGGTCTCAAGTAGGTACCGTGAAGGTCGCGACCCTAATATAGGAGTTGGATTACACATTACATCTAATCGCTCGCTTGCATCTGGAATCACTTAACAGAATTGACAATTGACTAGGTTGACATCCGTGATTTCACACTTATATGTGAAGTTTGGACTTGTAATAGATTTAGGTGTGGTCGAATATAATTTTTGCTTCGAGTGTTAGAATCATGAGAGATGTTTGGGATGTGGTTTGTAGCTAGAGATGCTGATTATGATGCATCATGTTATAGTTTGGAAAGCAGCCTTTGGGAGTTTACCATTATGACTAATCAAGTTCCTACACAGCGGAGGCCCATGAGTTCACTTTGATGTGTACTTGTTTTGAGGAATAATTACATGATCGAGTACCAATATTTAAAATGTTATATTTTGGTGAAATCTAACATATGGGTGGAAATACTAAGATCAGTGTCCTGGCATTCTCAGATGAATATTAAATAGATATATATGAAGTTTTCTGAAAACACTTTATTATTTGTTTGTGATGCCCATGAGTGAAATCTTACATTGAATTGCAGTGAGAATCAAAACGTAAATTATCAAGATATGGCTAAATGAAATTAATATGAAACCTCTTTATCAATGTTTGTTAGTATGTGTATACTTAGAGAAGTTAGCATACCCGAGAGTGGGGCGCAATTCTCGTGGTCCCGGTGAGTCCTAGATGGAGTGTTAATTCTGGTTTCGCGAGTCTGGCGGTGTGTTTCGCGACTTTGTCGGTTGAGCGTAGTGCTACTGGTATAGTCGGTGTGTCCGCGTCCCTAGTGCGACACTCGTCGAAGACTTGTATTTCGTCACAAGGGTGTATCCGGTGTGATCTCGTTTGGCCACGGTGTACTCATTCCCAGGTATTCCCCTCGTGGCAGGTAAGCTGGGGAAATGGGTTGAAGTTGGAGTTGGGGTTTGTTGGATTGAGTTAGTTGCTCCAGTGCATATGTTATGACTGCTGAGTTTGATTATTAATATCTGAACTCAAAAACTAAAATGATGGCAAGATATCTTGAATAGTATAACCATGTGCATATGCGTATATGATTATCCCAAATAATGCATGTAGACAAATGTATAATTAGTTAGCTCAAGATATGAATAAAGTACCGGCACTTGCAAAGTATGAGTAGAAAATTGCATGCAACTTATAAGAATAATTTATTGATGGTTTGGAATAATAAGCAACAATTACATGATTAATAATGGAACATGAACATCTCTCTCTTTTCTCTTTTGCACTTTCTACTTAGTGTAGTGTTAGCCTGTTTTAGCTGTACTGAGCATTTTTGCTCATACGTGCTTCTTTGGAAACCCATCCAAGTTTACAGGTTGTTGAGCAGCAGTAGTGACTTGAGCTTCCGCAGTTTATACCAGACTCAGGGTACAGTTTTCGCTCGTAGAGTTGTACTAGTTGACATTATACTTTTGTAGTTTATGCAGTTTATGTTGCCAGTCATGTAATAAAATATTATGGACTCTATTGCAAATCTGTGATGTTTTGGGAACCATAAATAGATAAATGTTAGTTGAGCATTTTATTATCCACTTTTCCTGCATTACATTCTGAATGTTAATCATGATGTATGAATGTGGCTATTGTTGAGTATCTGGATCCTAGGGAGTTAGGTCCGACGTCCTCCCTGCCGGGCGGGGCGTCACAGAGATAATGTAGGAGAGATCATACTATCCATGTATAGTGACTTGAAATTTGGATATCAATCCAATTTCATGATTTATCATTTTAGCAAAAATACATCACCTACGAATGTTGAGCTTGAGTTGTAACACTTTACACTCTCAATGAGATCAACGAAATGCATCATACTCTTCATGATCTATAGAAAGTACTGGTGAGTTGAATTCAACTTCATTAATCATATTTAATCAAAGTCCAAACCATTTGGAGCTTAGAAACGAGTTAAAAGAGCTTGTATACCTCCATTTCCATGATCATTCCTATTTCCAACATTTGAACATTGAAATTGGAATTGGAATTATAAATTGGATTCAAACGAAATGTTATTTAATCTAATTAAATCACAAATCATCTAGTTAATGGATCCACTAAGATCCATCATGTTTCATCACTCTCTCGGAATGGAAGTGTCATGGTAGATGATCCATTACAACAGATGTAGCCCTAAGTATTCATAATAGTCATTTATCTTTCACACTGGAAGACTTTGGTAAATCCAAAGTTCAAACCTTGATTTAATTGTCTTCTTCAGAATATACCAATAGATTTCTCATTTAATAATTGGACAAAAATATTAATCCTATACTTTCAAAAAGCATATATTAATATCTCGAATTCATGTCTTATTTCATAAACAAGACGACCATGCATGGAATTCATGTTGACCCCAAAATATATCATGAGTGAGCTCTATATCATGATTCATTGACTATGAACCTGTATGATTCCTTCGAGATATCATACATCTCACACGACTTCATATGCACGCCAACGTGTCGATATATGGACCTTGACGAGGTCATCGACCCATTGGTCTGTAAAATGTGCATACTCAAGCATATAGATGCATATCTGTCTCAGGTCAAAGGATGGGTACATGATCGTGATGCTTATGATTCATGTCTTAGTTTATCTCGACCTCATCAAGTCATCTCTTTTTGACTTGATTATTCCAACACTTCCGAATCTCCATTTCTATTCAGAGGGCATGCATCAAGAAGTCAGTTGGAAAACAGTCTTTAGAGAAAGATTGAAATCTCTTTCTCAGACTGGAGATTTTTATTGAATATCACGTGTTAAAGTCAGTTGTGTCCTCCCTATGGTATTCAATAGAGCCATGGTACATAACCCTAATTGTACAAAGGGACCTTAATAGTAAAATGCATTCATATTCATTCATTTAATTTCAGATGAACATGATAAAATAACAGCTTTTATTGCATTAATGGGTTGCGAGGGCTTACAAGTCCAACAGTATGAAGCATGCTATTCAAGATTATTGATACATCATGGAATCATAGAGATATATAAAGATCTTCGTTCAAACTTTTAGTGTCCCCAAATGGCATTGCCGAATTTGTAAATTTTTGCTTTACATATCAAGAGGTAAAGGCTCCACACCAACGGCCATCGGGATTATTGCACACTCTTCATATCTCTGGGTGGAGAAAGGAAAAGATTTCCATGGATTTCATCATCTACTTACCTTGGACCATAGATGGAAAAGATAACATTTGGGTGATAGTATATTGTCTGGCCAGGGTGACACATTTCACTGCAATAAGCTTAACTTCCACCACAAACCAGCTTGTAGAATTATATATTGCGCATGTAATTTGTTCCTATCGAGATTCACGATTCACCTCACATTGGACATATAACTTTATTTGAGTACAATGTACCACCCTCAAATTGATGATCAATCAAATGAAACCATTCAAACGCTGGAGGATATGCTACGAGCATGTATTTTATAATGGAAAGGAACATAGATTAAGTACTTAGCCTTTGTAGAATTCATCTACAACAATAGGTATCATACAAGCATTGGCATGGCACTAGGGATGAGCATTGGGTTGGGCCACCTCGACCCAACCCACGAGCCCAACCTGAAACCTAGCGATAAATATCCATTTCATCGCTTTTATTCTATCATTTTGACCTTAAAAATCCTAGCTAATAACATTACTTTGTATAAAATAACATTCATTATTTATTGCATTCATTGTGTAAATAACACTGTTTTTAATGCCAAAATTATAGAATAAAGGAAAGAAAAGAAAAAGAATAAAATACCAAAAGTATTTTATGACCCTAAACCCCGAGATCAAGTCAAGAATTGAGTTGGTCGACAAGAAGTAGGGGGAGATAAGGGCCAAGTATACAATAAAAAACCAATTCTATTATTCATTCAATAAAATATTTTTGAGACCTATTTTATTCTTTATTCATCAAATGAAGAAACTTTGTACATGAAAGTTGTAGATAATAATGTACAGAAAAATACAAAATTGATTTCATGTAAAAATAATATACAATGTACTTTTTATACACAGAAGAAAAAGCCAAAACCTGAACTTTCCAGACCCATATCTCTCAAACAAAGACTCAAAATATATTAAAATCATATTTAATTATATATAACTTTTAATAAGCTATTTAATGAAGGTGACTCATACTTTTTTGGAGTTAATATGTGAAAGTTAGGTTTTGGACCCCTATTATACTATATCCTCGAATAATATTCATTTTATTTATTCGTTATTATTTTGTAATTTTATATTTTTATAATTTTGTAAATATTATTTATAGTATATTTACATATTAAAAATAGAATAAACCCTAAAGAAAACATTAAACTAGAATAATGTACAAACATACATAGATAAAATACATGTATTTATACCTATATAATTTATACCCCTATTGATGAATCTTAATTTCACCACTTTTATTCTATCCTTTTAGCCTTAAAAACCTTATCTAATGCATGTAAATAGCATCAATTTGTACAAAATAGCATTCAGCTTCTATTGCGTTTGTTGTGTAAGTAATATTGTTTTTAATGCCAAATTTATATAATAAAGAGAAGAAAAGAAAAGGAATAAAGTATAGAAGATATTTTATGATCCTAAACCTCGAGATCAAGTCAAGAATTGAGTTGGTCGACAAGGAATAAAGTAGGAGGAGATAAGGACCAAAAATACAATAAAACTCCAATTATTTTATTCATTCAATAAAGCATTTTTGACACCTATTTTATTCTTCATTATTTTTACCTCATATCAAGAAAGTTTATACATGAAATTGTAGATAATAATGTAAATAAAAACACAAATTTATTTTGTACAAAAATAATACACAGCCAAAATCCCAACTTCACAGACCCATATCTTCCAAATAAAAACTCAAAATATATCAAAACCACTCTAATTGTATATAACTTTTCATAAGCTATTTAAAAAAGTTGGTTTCATAATTTTTGGAGTTAAGATGTGAAAGTTAGTTTTTTGGACCCTCATTGTACAGTAGACACGAATAAAATATTCATTTTTATTCATTCCTTATTGTTTTTACAAATTCATATTCTTCTAATTTTGTAAATATTATTTATAACATATGTACATATTAAAACCAAAAATAAAACCACAAATAAAATATTAAAATAAAATAAACCTATAAAAGCATTAGTAAAAAATACATATATTAATACTAGTATCTAAATAAAAGTGAAATTCATTCTTTTATTATTTATTCTTTTGCATTTTTATACTCTTGTAAATAGTATTTATGTTCTATTAAAAATATAAAGCTAAAATAAAACCCAAGATAATACCCTAAAATAAAATAATATATACAATATATAGATAAACTACCTATAAAGATACATATATAATCTATATTCCTATTTATTTAAGTGAATAAATTATATTATAAAAATATAATAAATATATATATACATCTAAAAATAATCTATAAATATATAAAATAAAAGAATAAAATAATAAAATAAAATATACAAAATAAAAATAAAATATCCAAAACATAGATAAATATACCTATAAATATACCCCTAATAATTAACTACTAACTAACACCAAAAATAAATAAAAATTATATTTAAATACTACATTAAATAATAAATATTTTTTATTTTATAATCGAAAATTAATAAAATCACTTACTAATTAAATTCGAATAAAGAAGTTATTCTGTCTTCTAGCGGGCTGACGTATCTCAATCACGTCGCCCCGATCGTTGACCCCTGGTCAACTCTCCCACAAGCCCGTTGAATTGACGCGCATGTCAAGTCCTGCGTTTTCCTCCCTTTTTCACGCTTCATCCATCGATCAATCGCCTTCGATCCCTTCATGGGATTTCATCATTGGTTGATCGTCATCCACGCCAACCTTTCAGATCCATTGTACATAGTTTGATCTTCTTCCAATTAGCCAATCAATAAGGGTGTGCACCCTTGTTTATAATAATCCCCTTTGTTTTCAATCCCCTCTTTGGTCCCCATTTCAAGTCTAGGAGCCATGGTCTTTGGTCTAGCAGATCCCATCGTGACAACAGGAGCCTTCTCGTGGCCGAGTCGAGCTCCAGGAGGACGAAGGAGCACCCACAGCCACCTCGTTGGCCGCCCTGCTCCCTGGCCGACCCCCAAGAATAAGAGATGGTTTCTCTCCTTGCTTAGGCAGATTTCATTATTGTCATTTCATTCTAGTCTTTATATTAGCCTTTCAGTGAGTAGTGAGCGTAGAATAGCTAAATCGACTCGCCGGAGATCTCGAGCTCCGGCCTGACTTCACATCGATTTATTTTTCCTACGAATACTATATCATCTCCATCACCTCCCCCTTAGCTTCTACTCCATTCCACGCATCTTCATTCACCCAGATCGACCCCCGATCTGGAGATCAAGTGCTCATCCCCTCGCCTTGCTGGAGCACCTCCGATCGCACCTCATCTCACGTCCATTTCGACCAATAAGGTCCCCAGGACCTTCTGCGTGTTGTGCCTCAGCTTCTTGCAAGTGCTGGAAGACCAAGCGACCCAGATAGGGTCGAATTCAACTCAAGGGCAGATTCCTGGAGCTACGAACTTCATCGAGCTTGTTCTCCTTAGCCTGAGCTCCAGGGACCCTACTGAAGCCCTCGCCTGATGCGGAGGAGCCCAAGCTTCCTTTTGCATCACCTCCAAGCCTTCCAGACAATCAGAGCATCCCAGGAAGTCGGATCGAAACTCGCTTCGGGCGAGTTCTTAACCTGTTCTTCCAGGCTACTTCCCTATCGTTGGATCTTCTAGTCGTGCCAGGTGCAGCAGTAGCCGTTGGATCCAGAGCATCCTCACCATCTGATCTATCTCTTGGGTCTAATCGTAGCCGCTAATCGACGAAGCGTCATTAAGCCGCGGGAGGGCGACACATATCAAGTAAAGTGACCAGGACCGTCCGATAGTGCGCGTTATGGGGTAAGCTGCTAAATCCATACCCCACTTTTTGTATTTATTATTTAGTCTTGTAAATAAAATATCACGTGTAAAATAAAATGGAAATTTTGTGAAACGACCCCTGTACTTCTGTTAATTACATTTAAGTCCAGTCCAGCTCAGCTCACGTGTCGTCCCATGTAAGCTAAGCAAATTGCATATATGCCTCTCACAGTTTTTGTAATTGTTAAATAGTCTCGTAAATATTTAATTTTGTTTATTTATGGGAAATTTGCCTGCAAAGCCCCTGACATTTATTTTTATTGCAAAAATACCCCCGCTAGGACATGTATTTTTGTGCATTTGATCTATTTATTTAAAATAGATAATGTGCACCTAAAATTTGCAAAAATAGGGTTAGATGATTCCTGCCATGTACTTTAACGCTATCAATTTATTTAGCATTTTTGGACTTTTTAAACATTTATTAAAAATCAAAAGGAGCTTCTTTGTGTTCTGTCTATAGTATGAAATACCAAAAAAATATAAAAATGTGTACAAAATTCCAAAAAAAATATATAGTCTATTTTACTTTATTTCAACTCCAGACCAAAAATCACTAAAAATAGAAAAAGAAAACTCTCAAAAATCGAAAACCCCAAAATCCTTCATAAAAATCTAAAAAATCATTAAAAAATCCAAAAAATATGTTTTCTATTTTATAATTTCCTTTATATAAATATATTTTTTATTAAAATTGATTTGAGTAATTTTGGACCTTATTTCATATTTTTAAAATTCAAATCAATTTCAGATATGTATTAAATCCCTGATTTGGGATTTTTTTACTTTAAAATTACATAAAAATTAGTGAAAATTCCAGAAAATTACAAAAACATTAGAAAAAATTAAAACATAAAAACAATTTTTATTTTTTATTTTTTATTTATTAGTATTTGTAACTCTATTACACTATATTGTATATACTTTAATATATAGCTATATTATCCTTATATATTAAAAGAAAAAGAAATATAAAATCTGAAAATATAAAAAAGATAATATAAATTAAAAAAATAAAAACAAAAAATATAAAAATTAAAAACCCACAAAAAAGGGGATATGTGTATATACATGATACTTGACATGGTTGTACGTAAATAACCATAGGCTACCCATTTTGCTCTCTGTGATTCGACCTCTACATGCTTACTTGTTATGCATCTTGTAGTAGAAAATAATAAATTTTAACTTAGTTTGTGCACTTCATTGCTTTTATTTAATTTGTGGGTTATCTGCTGATTAACCAGGGACTTTCGAGTGGTCAACACACCGACTGTAGTTTCGCCTTGTGAGAATGTACGACCCTTTGTTCTTCTCCCGATTATCACCTATTTATATAAGTGTAAAAAAACATCAAAAATATAATAAAAATATATTTATACAACTAAAACTAAGTTGTAAATATATAAATAAGATAATAAAATACAAAAATACAAAATACAAAATAAAAAAAGAATGTCCAAAACATAGATGAATATATCTATAAACACACCCTTAAAAATTAACTTGTAATATATAACACCAAAAAATAAATAAAAACATATTAAAATACAACATAAAATAATAAAATTTTTATAATAAAAAATTAATAAATCAATTGCTATTTTTAATTCTTTATTTTTGAATAAATTTGACTCTTTTATCCTATAGCATGCTGACATGGCCCAATCACATTCCTGAGAACGTTGACCCACGGTGAACTCCCCATTCCTTCTTCTGACTTTTGTCAGAACCTCGAGCGGCATGCCTTCTCAGTCCTCGTCGCTCAGCTGCTCCATTGCCCTCGAGCCCTTTACAAGATTTAATCTATGATCTTCCATGATTCATGTCGTATCCTCATATCAATTGTACATAGATTTAATTCTCGCCAAATCATCATTCTTTGGTCATTCTTTGATCATCCATAAGGGTTCATTCATGTCTTTAAATAAGGACCTCCGTCCTCCTCTCATTCTTTGGCCATCGCTAAGCCCCTAAGACCCCGCCTCCGGCCTAGCGTGTCGTCATGTGATAGGTGGCGTACCCTAGAGGGTTTGAGAGTGGCCGAGGGAGGCGGAGGTGCACCCATGATAGTCTCGTCGCCGCCTCTGCTCTATGCCTTCTCCGGCAGCTACGAGTTGTGCCTTTATATTTATTAGGTAGATTTTAGGTTTTAATTTCATTTCTTACATTAGTTTTATCTCTAATCCTTCGCAGTAGCTTAGATCGCCCATTTCGATGTCCGTCGAAGCACAGCTCCGGAAACCCATTCACTATGATTTTGTTGTTCTCTGACACACCTTCCACCCTCATTCAGTTCCCTCTTACTTCTACATCGCCCATTGACCTTCCATCCCTTTGGATCTCACCCATATCTGGATTTGGGTAACCCAACTCCACCACCTCACCGGGATACCTCCATCTGAGCTACCTATATAGACATTCCACCCAATAAGGTCTCTCAGGCTCCCTTTTTTGTTTGTGCTTGTTTCCTATGCATTTCTGGGAGGCTAAGGACCCCTCGGGGGGGTCAATTTTGAAGCACCTGGAGATACCTAGAGCCATGGACTTCACCGAGCAGTTGGGGCTCCATCATTGGGTCTCGGCCATTTCCAAGACTTCCCGCCACTGCGAGCACCTTCGAGGAATGTTCTGAGCTTTGGAGAAAGGCCAAAGACCGTTGGAGTCGTGCGTAGGCAGCGATTGAAGGGGCCACTGTTGCATGTTCTTCCCTGTTCTTCAAGGAGAGAAGGTGTCATCGGATCCTCCTCTTGCCCCAGTTTTGATCTCGTGCGTACGATCATAGAATGCTACAGCCATTGGATCGCTCCCAGGATTTGATATCGTCCGTTGATCGTTGAACCGTCATTGCACATTGTAGAGCGGACGTGCGGATTAGTGAGCACCGTCAGACTGCCCGTTCCCCTGCAAGGATGGGGTTAATTGCTAATCTAACCCCGTAAATTTTGTATATTTTTATTAATCATGTAAATAAAATGTCAAGTGTAAATAAAATAGGACATTTTGCAGAAAGGCCCATGTGTTTATTGTAAATTACATGTAGGTCCTATCTAGCTCAGCTCACGTTAGTCCCACGTGAGCTAGGCAAATTACAAGGATGCTCTTGTGACTTTTTATATTTTGATTTAACCCAATAAATTTAGTATACGTTGTATATTTATGGAAAAATTACACTTGAGCCCTTACTGTTTATTTTATTTGAAAAAACACCCTTTCCTAGTACATGTATTTTTGTGCTTGAATTTCATTTATTAAAAATAGCACTAGCGCTTTAAAAATCATGCAAAATTAGGATTAAGCTCTTGCTTTCATATATTTTCACATTGTATTTTTGATTTTGTATTTAGGGCTTTTTCCTATTTATTAAAATTAAAATGAGCACATTTTTGTCCCTCTCTAATTTATAAAATACCAAAAAATAGAAAACATTTTGAGAATTTCCAAAAAGAATATATGTTGTTTATTTTAGTATTTATTACCTCCAGACCAATAACCTTAAAAATAGAAAAAGAAAAAGATTAAAAATAAAAAATCTCCAAAATCCTTTATAAAAATGTGGAAAACCACCAAAAAATCCAAAAATATGTTTTTCTACTTCTGAATTTTATTTATATTATTATATACCTATTAAAATTAATTTGAAGAATTTTGGATTTATTTTGCTACTTTTATTCTTCATTTTAATTTCAGTCTATTATTTAATTCCTGATTTGGGATATTTTTTAAATCCATAAAAATTAGCAAAAAATCCAGAAAAATCACAAAACATTACAAAATATATAAAGCCCAAAAAAATATTTTCTGTATTTTTTCTAGCATTTGTAATTATACTCTATATTGTATAAATAACCTTATATAGCTTATTATATATTGAAAAGAAAAATAAAAAAATATAAATCCAAAAAATACGTATATTTAAATTAAAAATCAAAAAAATATAAAAAAAATAAAAACCCACAAAAATATAAAAAAAAATGGACAAGAGAAAAGGACAAGTTTTTGAGCTTAATTGCCTCGATCTACGGTTTGCTCCTTGAGTTCGACCTCTACACATGCTTACACCTATACACATTTGTTGTAGACTTATAATAAATTCTAACTCTGCATTTTTTGTATTTATTGATTGATTCATATTGTGGGTTAATTGTTGATCAATCGAGGTTTCGTCTGAGGTCACTTCGATGACTGTCAATCTGCCTTGTGGATTGACATGACTTCATCAAATGTCATTGTTGCTGGGGAGCAACGTCGCATAGATTGTGATTATTTATTTGTTCATACTCTCTTTTCTATTTTTGATATTTATTTATTTATTTCGTTTATTTATTTTCTACCTTGTTTAGTATTAATTGTGAACTGTCTGACACTCCTTGTTTGACTTTGATGCGAGGGACCACTATGTAAGGGAGGACTTCTTAGGAGGACCGGTGCACCTATGCAAGGTGGAGCTGACTTTCTGACTTAGCCAGCAGGAGAGAGCAGCAAAGGAGGACATTAAGGAATTTTTTAAGATAGTTTTCTCATATGTTTCATTTTTATTTTATTTTATTTTTATTTTTATTTTATAGTTCAGAGAGAGAGACACTTAATATGTAATAATTTGGACTCTCATAGACACTTCTACTTCACGAGGTCCACTGCTCGAGGGATTGTTCCCTTGGAGGCCTCATCGTGTTTTTTTGTATTTTCATTGCTTTCTTTTTATTTTGTTTTTCGATTTTTGTTTTATTTATTTTGTGTGAATGAGCCCTAATTTAGGATCTGCTTGCTCGATAGATTAAGGTCTAAACTCTAATATATTTGCATGTACCTATAACTTCGCTTTTACACTTAATCAAATCCTAATTGTTAATTATTTGGATTTGAGACTGTGTGTCGAGAGAGGTCACATACAGCGCTGGTAAGACCCGTTGTGGCAGACACTAAGTGGCATCGAAGACTGGACCTTAGTGTCTTTTATAAATAATTAGCATTTGGTTCTTCACATTAATAGTATATTCTAATCTAGGGTGATTTCATCAGCTTGCATTTCATGTAGTGATTAGTTTTCAATTCTGTTATGCATCCCACATGGAGAGAGCTGGAAAGCACTGTAAATCTTCTGACTTTGCATGCATCATCGATTCCTGACTTGCATGGCTTTTCCGACCTTCTCCCTCTGATTTTGACCACCTAGGATGCTAAATAGAATTGGAAACTCGTTAGGCGCGTGTAGTGAAAAATAATAAAAATAAGTGATAAAATAAATAAAAGTGGGATTGTTACTTATCATATTATCAAAATAAATGTAATGGATTCATTGCTTTGGGGAGAGCAACCCCCTCATTGTTTGTACATTTTATTCTCACGTACACACTAAGTAATAGTGCCCCATCCCAAGCCTATCTTTGTGTTTGTACAACTTTGTTGAAAATCACCTAGCTTTAAAAAAGAAAAATATAACAAACCACCATTTCGATCTTCATTGTGTTGAGTAGGTGAAAATGGGGTTTTCTTAGTTCATCGATTGTGACTCTGGGTCCATTTATGTTTATCATTCTTTTAGTTGGTGCATACATGAGTGTTTGAATTTTCATTTTATTTGTGTCCTTCTCTCTTTTTCTTTATTTTCTTTATTTGAGTCATGATATCGAGTCTTGATCTTCACTCTAGCAGTCAGATTTTGTGGCTGCCTCCTTGTTCATTTCATACCATCTCTGGTCTGACTCAAGGAGACTCTCTCCTTGAGCCACAACTTTGTCTATATTTTGTCTACATCTCGCCTGCCCTCCTCTTCCCCTTTAGTATCATCTCTTCTTTCACCTGGGATCGTTGCGCTAGTAGATTATAAGGCCCGCATTGAGGTTTATGGATTACATTGATTATCTGAGCAAGTCGAGCAAATTCGAGGATTCTGAGATTGGTGTGTTATTATTGGTGGTTTTGAATTCTGATATGTGCATAGAGACTATTGAGGATTCTGATTTTTGGCACAATTACAGGTGTGATTCGTCATTGAGGATTTTTGATCTTGTCCACCGGATTAAGGAGGTGATATATTCTGATGATCTGATGATGATTCCATGAGCTCTGACTGTACGATCTATTATGTGGTTCCATCCATCTTGATTCGGACATTTGATGTGTTATCTCTTTTGGTGCTTCAAAGTGACTATGCTCGGAACCCACATGATATAACTCGTCTTCTTGATTGATCCATCCACCATCTCTTGACTCTTCCATCCACCTTTAGCACTTAGAGGATCTCTTTCTGACACCTTGATCTGTCTCAGCCGATTTGGTTGATTTGAGGGATTGCATTATGATTTCCCTAATGATATCTTCTCCCCCCCCCCCATAGTCTTATGCCCTTCTGATGATGATTGATTGATATTCTTTGAGGACCTGAGACTTGATGCCAGCATTTCCCTGATATTCACTGGCTGAGTTTGTATCACTCCCCGAGGACTATCTGTAGGAGGATGCAACACATTCTTTACGATCGATTTCACTCACTGCTGGTGTGTCCATGTTGATGGATCATGAAACTGACTCATCTGATATATGTTATCGGTCCCACTATCTGATTGTGTGTCTGATCTGTTGGAGCACGGGACTGATTCTGCCAGCTCTCTGGACTCCTTTGAGTCTTCTCTCCTTGACGATCCTCGCAAGGATGAGCCATTTTCTTCTGAATATTCCATGTCGAGTTCACAAAGTTCTCTGAGGGTAATCTACGAGAGACTGTGACATTTTCTAGATCTTTCGATCTTTTCTGTTAGGTAACCGATCTGTCGCCTACCAAGACCACTTCTATTGATCTGTATGATGGATCCAACTCCTTTGAGTCCACTCTCATTGACGATCCTCGCAAGGAGGAGTTCTGTTCTGAATATTCCTTGCTTAGTATGTATCATTCCTTGAGAGTTATCTGGGAGGATACATCATTTTGTGGGTACTCGGCTTCACTTTTGGTGTCTCCAATCTAGTGGAGCACGAAGTCAAGTCTTCTGATTTGTGTACTAGATCTCCTCTCTGGTTGTGTCTCCAATCTGTTGGAACATGGGACCGAGTCTTCTGATTATTCTGAGATCTTTGACTCATCTGAGTCTACTCACCTTGAAGACCCTCGCAGGTGTGAGCCATGTCTTGTGATGTTCGGTGTATCCTTGATCTGTCGACCTTATGTCCACCGGATATCATGATGCAAAGAGAGTCTCTTTTTCTACACTTTTCCTATCTTAATGAGACTATGATTGCATGGAGGATTATGTACTGATCCTTCCTCCTATGTGTCTCATGGTATTAGCTTTGATCTCTCACTATGTTCTTACGAGTTGATGTTCTACTTTCTGCTACCGATTCCTATCTTAGTTTTCTATCTATTGATTTCGGTAGCGAACACCCACTTGATTGTATATCTGGTGTCTTTTTCCTTCTGACCCCGTCACCATTATCATAGGGAGACGGTGACGAGGCTACGGTATTCCTTTGTCAGATAATGTCCTGCACTTCACCAGTCTTTGTTTCTTGCATATATATATATATAGTCTTTTCATTTATTCTTTCTCTACATGACATGTGTACCCCAGATCATTCGCCATATATGTGCGTCTATAATTAGGACGTACTTTGTCCTATGTATAGGGGGTGCACCTCTTGCGTTATTCCTTCTTCATTCTATTTCATCACTTCTGTTGTTGCCTACACTTAGGGATATCTCACCCTAAGTATGGGGGTGATGCGTATATTCACCCATCATATTTCCCTTTTTATTTGATTTCTTTTGATCCCCTCCATTGTCTCCTCTCTTGTTGATTTTCTCTGCTATACTTAGGGATATCTCACTCTAAGTATGGGGGGACAGATCGAGCTATGATATGTGTATTCCCACCCTCGACCCTCCATGCATGTAGATACAACTGAAGGATATGGGAAGATCCTTAAGCGCATCGGGGAAGTGTGAGGATCGCATCGTATGCGATTGAGAGTGACTAGTCGTACTAGTTGCTCGAGGCAGCAGAATTTAAAAATTTTCAAAGATGAAACTACATGATTCAAGAACACTTCTCGGATCGTTTCATCCAAACTACAATTAGTTATTAAGGTTACCTCTTGAAGGGTGGTTGCGATCGAGTCTCTAAATGAAGAGACCTCCTGTCTCAAGTCCGATCCAACGGAGGAGACGCTTGCGAGTGCGTTGAAGAGACGTGAGCTCGTCGCAATCCATGTTGATGATCTAAGCGACGAATTTCCTGATCTCATCACACGAGATCCAATGTCTTCTTCACGAGCGAGGCACACTGAAAGAGACGACGATCCATGAGCAAATACTCCGACAGCATAATGACGATGTTGTGGCAATGGCAACCCTCTCAATGGCTCCATGGTGGACGACCACACTGAGAGAGGGAGAGAGAGACATGACGTGTAGAGAGAAAGAGGGAGAGGGCATATATTCATTGTCACTCGAAGAGCAAGGGGTGCCTCTTCTTGTAATGGTTTTGGGATCCATGGATCTCAATCCATGTGCACACAAATCCAATGGATGAGATTGAGTTGTGTTTCTTTCAATGGTCATGATCTTGTTGTGAAAGCACAATAATAAATAATTTAAATTAAATTAAATATACATTAAATTATCATCAACATAATTAATTTAATTAAATCAATTTATATAAAAGGATAAAGATATATATATAGAGAGAGAGTCAACCCCTAAAATAGGGGGGATGCCCACTTTTGAACAATTCAAGGGTGGTTGTCCACCGCCCATTAAGGTGGCTCCTTTTTCTCTATTTTATGTGAGATATAATATCTCATATAATCCTCTTAAATATTTGCAATAACGTTTATTGCAAATACATTCACAAAAGTAATTCCAAATTAATTTGTGAATATTTCAATAATGCCACTGAAAAATTGTGAATCACATTCACAACCCAAAATATTGTAAATTATATTTTCAATGAATTATCCAATTCAAATCAATAATTAATCAACAAATATAAATCACAATATGCTCTCTCTCTATAATATATTATAAATCACATTTATAATATGGGTTTTTATCAGTTGTTCCCCTCTGACATATCGCAATTTCAGTTATGCCCCTCTTTTTTTGGAATATCAGTTATGCCCCTACCTTCTTGCAAAATTCACAGTTGTGCCCTTCTGTTAAGGTAAAGTAGGGGAATAATTAATATTACAAAAGGGTAGAACTGTGAATTTTGCAAGAAGGTAGGGGCATAACTGATATTCCAAAAAAGGGAGGGGTATAACTGAAATTGCAATATCTCAAAGGGGCACAACTGATAAAAACCCTTATAATATACGTGATTAATATGGATAGTGCTATCCACATTATTCATATCCATGGTAATTAAATCGCATTTAATAATCTTGGATCTCTATTCACATGTGCCCAAATAACATGAATCACATTCACAATATTCACATCTTTGATAATTAGATCACATTTAATTATCTCAGATAACTCTTCTTATAATATGGATCAAATTTGTATTATTCAAGATAATTAAATCACATTTAATTATCCATTTTTCTCAATGCTCGGATACATATATCAACAATGAAATTATCCACGAACTCTTTCAAGGATAATGCACTTTCTCCGCAGATACGTGGAGATAAGGACATGACGATTGTATTATTCCATGTATAGTGACTTGGATATTGAGATCACATCTCAAATACAGATCTTGCGGACCTCCCAAAGATGCTTGATTAAATCAATGTCGTACATCTAATCTTCCCATTACATCTAAAACGCATTCATATCAACGTCCAATATTTGGACTAAGATCAGATTACTTATCTATGAGAGGAGTCACTAAAATCCAGACATGTTTCATCACACCCTCGGAATGGAAGTGTCATGGTTATACAATCGTTTATGATCACATCACCCTCAGGTATTCCTAATACATATACATCCTGCATACTTGAAAACCCAGAGTAAACCCGAAGTTTTAGATCTCTTTTAGACTGTCTCCTTCAGGGTTTTATCATTAACTTTCTCATTTGATAATTGAGAGTTGATATCGATCATATACTTTCCAAAAGCATATATCATACCCAGGTGTTGATCATATATTTTGCAAAAGAATATACCAAACCTACAAATTCAATCAAGCTTCCAAAGCGAGACGACCGTGCACAGAATTTGATTCTTCCCAATATCTCATGAGTGAGCTCGTGTCTTCCGGTTCAGTAAATGAACTTGTATGATCCCTTTGAGAGATCGTACTACTCATATGCCCTTGCATGCACACCAATACGTCGGTGTATAGACCTTGGTTAGGTCATCAACCTATTGGTCTGCCAAATGTACATACTCAGACATATAATAACACATCTGTCTCCGGTCAGAGGATGTGTGCGTATATCGTGACAGCATACGATATAGGACTTTGGTTATCTCGATCTCGTTAAGTCAACTCTTTGACCTAACTTATCTAACACCTCCGCATATCTATTCCTATGCAGAGGACCTGCATCAAGAGATCAGTCAGATATCATCCTAATGAGAAAGGATTGCCATCTCCTACTCAGGCTGGAGATCATCTCTTAACAATCATTTGGCGGTGCTTGATGAGTCTTCAATCTAACTCTTTAGATATTCATCCAAGCACCAGCCTCTATGATTCAACAATTGAATCAACAGTTGTATGATCACTAAGATGGCCATGGTAGATAACCCTGATTGTACTAAGGGACCTATTATGCAAATTAGTTATTCTTCATTTTAGATCAGGGAATGACATTTAGAAAAAAATTTATTGCATAATGGCTTGTCGTGGGCTTGCATGTCCAACAACAACCTATTATACTTAGGATTATTTCATCCTAAGTATAGGGGGACGGTCGACTTCCTTTTCGCTTATTTCTTTATTCTTTCATTCCTTATTTAGTCGTTGTAGTATAGACTTGTCCATACTCAATACGAGTTATGTCTTCTCTTTTTCTTTTTGATCTATTAGGACATAGTTCAAGCTAAGTATAGGAGGGTTGTATATACTCTATATATACTTTAGCCATAACTCATACTTTCATATTTTAAATAAGTATGGCTAATATGTATATATATATATACATATACAATTCAATTAAATAACTTAATAAAATGGTTTATATTATTCCTCAAATTCTTTTTGTATATAATGATTAATAAGTCAGGGTAAAAACATTTTTACAAAATGATTTGAAAAATGGTTTGACCCGTTTAGAAATTTTTTTGTAAATATTTTCAACCTTTGGAAAAATGTTCTGATTTGTAAAATTTTATTTCTTTGTGTAAAATAAATTTGCAAATGATTTTAAAAATAGTTGCAGAAGTATTTTGAAAAATCTATATATAGTGTTTGAAAAATCTTTGCAAAATGGCTTCCAAATGTTTGTAAATATTTGCAAAAAATTACTTTGTAGTATAGTTTTCAAAATTATTTTCAAATAAGTTTGAGGAATATATGCATCATTAAAAAAATATAATAAAAAACACACACACATATATATATAATTCTTTACCAATTCTATATACATACCTATAACAATAACCAATATCCAACCTGTAACTTCTTTAAATTCTTAACTCTTGTAAATAAATAAAAAGAGGCATGCCCATGTAAATAACTGCGCATATTTCCTATTGATGCCAAAGTCTTTTTAATTTTCCAAAATATTTGCAAAACCTTCTGAAAAATTGCATCACAGAAACATTTTCTACATTGTATATAGATTTGCGTAGCAGTCGCATTTTTCGGATTGAGCTTGATGATTTAACTAGTCTAAGTAAAGTCGAAGATTGGAGCTTGGTTGGACCTTACTGCACCTAACTTCACTGGAACCTTATGTAAACTGGATTTAAGGTACTTCATGTCTATTCATACTTAATTCTTTAAGACTCAGGGCTGGGTTCAAGATATCTCAACTGACTAACTAGAATTTTTGAGACACATGCATGACTCTTGTCGGTCATGACCTAACTTGAACATTTACACCTTTCACTTGGGTCAACTCAGTTGGAATGGTAAGGGGATCGATCTGCCGGTCTGAGACACATACGAGTGGATATATTCATCCTCCCCTAGGGAGGGAAGTGCACCCCAATCCATCCAGTGGCATCGACGTCTAAAGACAGAAGAGTGTGGGTTGCAATAATACTTCAAAGAGGGATAGTCTTATGGCTCAAGAGGAAAAACTCCTTATGTAAATGTTGATGTATATAGGATTCAAAAAAACTCCAAAAAAGTGGACATGCCTAATTGAAAATAAAATGCGTGTTGGAATGTACATATTTGTGTAGTCAATAAGCAAGCTTGGGCTTCAAAGTCATATCATGTGAGCCTGTAGCTGGATGACTTGACTACACTGGTCATACATCACAATCTAGGTAGCTACACTGGCTATCATCCATTCTTCTCTTCACCCCCTCCTCTTGAGTCAGATGCACTTGAACTTAGAAGGGAATACTCCGCTCCCTGAGGAAAGAGTTACTAGATTGGGGAATCATTGGGTTGTCATTCTGGAGAAGTCAGTTCTTTTGTCATTTCAGTTAGGAAGGGCCACTATCACTTACACTTTACAAGTCAGCTTCATAGTCATAAGGGTCTGTGTATGATGTAGACTAGTTCTGACATGGCTATTGAGGTGGTTTGAACCGAATTCTGTGACTCTCGAAGGCTGTTGTGTTTTAAATTTGGTTCCCAGCCCGGTTCCATATACACTTTCACACCAAGGTCTGACCTGAGCTCCAAGCTTTTATTTTGTGAAGATAAGTTAGAAAATTAAATTCAATCCACTTCTTTTCTTTTCTTTTCTTTATTTTTATAGTTTTCTATACTTATTGCATAAGTGTTTGTTAGGAACTAACAAAGGAAAGTATAGGAGGTGATGAATCTCCATTTCATCACCTTTATTCTATCATTTTGAACTTAAAATCCTAGCTTATGCATGTAAAAAACATTAATTTGTACAAAATAACATTCATTATTTATTGCATTCATTATGTAAACAACACCATTTTTAATGCCAAAATTATAGAATATAGGAAAGAAAAGAAAAAGAATAAAATACCAAAGGTATTTTATGACCCTAAACCCCGAGTCCAAGGCAAGAATTGAGTTGGTCGACAAGGAATAAAGTAGGGGAGATAAGGGCCAAGAATACAATAAAAACACAATTCTTTTATTCATTCAATAAAACATTTTTGAGACATATTTTATTCTTTACTATTTATTCATCAAATGAAGAAACTTTGTACATAAAAGTTGTAGATAATAATGTAAAGAAAAATACAAAATTGATTTCATGTAAGAATAATATACAGTGTACTTTTTATACACAGAATAAAAAGCCAAAACCCAAACTTCCCATACCCATATCTCTCAAATAAAGATCAAAATATATCAAAATCACATTTGATTGTATATAACTTTTAATAAGCTATTTAATGAAGGTAAGTTCATATGTTTTGGATTTAATAAGTGAAAGTTGGGTTTTGGACCCCTACTGTACAGTATCCCCGAATAAAATATTCATTTTATTTATTCATTATTATTTTTATAATTTTATATCTTATAATTTTGTAAATATTATTTATAGTATATTTACATATTAAACCTAGAATAAAATCCTAAAGAAAACATTAAAATAAAATAATGTACAAACATACATAGATAAAATACATGTATTAATACCTATATATATAATTTAAACCCGTATTTATTTAGGTGTACTAATAACATCAAAAAATATAATAAAAATATATTTATACACCTAAAAATAAGATGTAAATATATAAAATGAGAGAATAAAATAATAAAATCAAAAACATAAAATAAAAATAGAATGTACAAAACATAGATGAATATACCTATAAATACACCCTTAAAAATTAACTTGTAAGAAATAATACAAATAAATAAATAAAAATCATATTAAAATACTACATAAAATAATAAATATTTTTTATTATAACAAAAATTAATAAAAATCAATTACTATTTTAGTTATTTATTTTCAAATAAATTGGACTCTTTTATTCTGTAGCGAGCTGACGTGGCCCATCCACATTCCTGGGAACGTTGACCCCCGGTCAACTCCCCATTCCTTCTTCTGACTTTTGTCAAGAACCTCGAGCGGTCTGCCTTCTCGAAATTTTCCTCGCCGCTTCGCTGCTCCATTGCCCTTGAGCCCTTCACAAGATTTAATCTGTGATCTTCCATGATTCACGTAGTATCCTCAAATAGATTGTACATAGATTTGATTCCCTCCAAATCATCATTCAATAAGGGTGTCCAGCCATGTCTTTAAATAAGGACCTCAATCCTCCTCTCATTCTATGGTCATCATCAAGCCCCTGAGCCCCCACCTCTGGCCTAGCGTGTGACCATGTGACAGGTGGCATACCCCTAGAGGGTTTGAGAGCGGCTGAGAGAGGTGTAGGAGCACCTACGGTAGCCTCGCCGGCCGCATCTGCTCAATGCCTTCTTCGGCAGGTACGAGCTGCACCTTTATCTTTATTATGTAGATTTTAGGTTTTAGTTTCATTTCTCGTATTTAGTTTTATCTCTAATCATTCATAGTATCTTAGATCGCTCATTTTGAAGTTCGTCGGAGCACAGCTCCGGCAAACCCATTCATTGTGATTTTGTTGTTCTCCGTCACACTTTCCGCCCTCATTCAGTTCCCTCTCGCTTCTGCATCACCCATCCACCTTACATCCCTCCAAATCTCACCTAGATCTGGATTTGGGTAACCCAACTCCACTACCTCGTCGAGATACCTCCATCCGAGCCACCTATACCGCCATTCCACCCAATAAGGTCTCCCAAGCTTCCTTTTTTTCTTGTGCTTGTTTCCTTTGCAGGTTTGGGAGGCTAAGGACCCCTTGGGCGTCAATTTTGTAGCATATGGAGATACCTGGAGTCGTGGACCTCACTGAGTAGCTAGGGCTCCATCATTGGGTCCCAGTCATTTCCAAGACTTCCCGACATTGCGAGCACCTCCGAGGAACGTTTTGAGCTTTGGAGGAAGGCCAAAGACCGTCGGAGTCGTGCGTGGGCGGTGATTAAAGGAACCACGGTCGCATGTTCTTCCCAGATCTTCAAGTAGAGCAGGTGTCGTCGGATCCTCCTCTTGCCCCAGTTTTGATCTCCTGTGTTCGATCGTAGAATGTTGTAGTTGTTGAATCGCGCCCAGGATCTGATCTTGTCCCTTGATTGTTGAAGTGTCATCGTGCCTTTTGGAGCGGACGCGTGGATTAGTGAGTGCCATCAGACCGTCTGTTCCCTCGCAAGGATGGGGTAAATTGCTTATCTAACCCTACAAATTTTATATTAATTTATTAATCCTATAAAATATCAAGTGTAAATAAAATGGGACAATTTACAGTAAGATCCTTGTGTTTATTATAAATTGCATGTGGGTCCTGTCTAGCTCAGCTCAAATGTAGTCCCACGTGAGCTGGGCAAATTGCAAGGATGCCCTTGTGTCTTTTTATATTTCAATTTAATCCAATAAAATTCAGTATATGTTGTATATTTATGGGAAAATTGCACTTGAGTCCTCTTTATTTATTTTATTTGCAAAAATGTCCTTTCCAGTACATGTATTTTGGTGATTGAATTTCATTTATTAAAAATAGCATTGGCGCTCTAAAAAACATGCTAAAATATGGTTAAGCTCCTGCTTGCATATTTTCATGATGTATTTTTAGATTTTTCCTTTAGGGCTTTTTACTATTTATTAAAATTAAAATGAACACAGTTTTGTCCCTTTCTAATTTATAAAATACCAAAAAATAGAAAAACATTTTGAAAAAATCCCAAAAGAATATAGGGATTTTTACCCGGCAGACCCTATAATCTTTGCCAATTACCTCTATGACCTTTGAAATAACGTATTTCCTCCTTCGACCCTGTAAACTTGCTCCGTCTTACCCCACAGACCCTACCGTCAGTTTTAATTTTATTTGAGTTAATTGCTTGAGTTAGTCTTGAGTTAATGTAACCGAGGAGAATTTGACGGTGGATCTTCCTCCTTCCCTTCTCCTTCTTCTTCCTCCTCTTATTCATCCATTCTTATTCTTCTTTGATGCAAAATTTTGATGTGTGCGGAGAAATCAAACTCAATTGTTGAATAAAAAACCATCATCAACCGCAAAACAATATCAATTACATTATGATCTTAATCTATCGACAAATTCCACATAAAAAAACAAGAACAAAGGGGGCGGGTGTCTGGGCTTCGGGCGGTGGGGGCGGGGCTTCTAGCGGCGACGGGGGCGGCGTTGGGGCAGCGGGGTGTAGGGGGTAACATGGGAGGCAAGGCTGGGGCTTCGAGCAGGTGCGGGGGGTCTTCTAGTTGCGGTGGGGCAGCGGGGGAGGTGCTCGAGCAGGTCCGGCGGCTTCCAGCGGCGTCGGGGGCGGGGGAGGGGGCTTCCAGTAACGTCGGGGAGGGGCCCGAGCAGGTGCGGGGGGGGGCTTCCAGTTGCGGTGGGGCGACGGGGGAGGGGCTCAAGCAGGTGCGGGGCGGGGGGGCTTCCAGTTGCGGCGGGGCGACGGGGGAAGGGCTCGAGCAGGTGCGGGGGCTTCCAGTTGCGGCGGGGCGACGGGGGAAGGGCTCGAGCATGTGTGGGGGCTTCTAGTTGCGGCGGGGGAGGGGCTCGAGCAGGTGCGGGGGCTTCCAGCATCGTCGGCGTTGAGGGCTTCTGCAGGTGCAGGGAGTGCTTCGAGCATCGTCCGGGACGGGTGTCAGGCCTTCCAGCAGCGTCCGGGGCGGGTGCCGGGGCTTCGGGCGGTGGGGGGAGTGCTTCGAGCAGGGGAGGTGCACGCGCTGCGAGGGGAGAGGGTTACGAGTGCAAAAATCCCTAATATAAAATAAGAATATAACGGAATCCGGTCACTTTTAACAAGCAAATGGATGGGGGTTAACCACAAGGTCTGTGGGGTAAGGGTTAGCAAGTTTACGGGGTCGAGAGAGGAATTAGGATGTTTCAAAGGTCGTAAAGGTAATTGGCAAAGATTATAGGGTCTGTCAGGTAAAAATCCCAAGAATATATGTTGTTTATTTAGTATTTATTAACTCCAGACCAAAAATCCCTAAAAATAAAAAAAGAAAAAGACTAAAAGTCAAAAGGCTCTAAAAACCTTTATAAAAATGTGGAAAATCATCAAAAATATCCAAAAATATGTTTTTATGTTTATGAATTTTATTTATATTATGTCTACCTATTAAAATTGATTTAAAGAATTTTGTTTTTTATTTTTCTATTTGTAATCTTCATTCAGTTTCAGTTTATTATTTAACTCCTGATTTGGGATATTTCTATTTTAAAAATCCATACAAATTAGCAAATATTCCAGAAAACACAAAATATTAGAGATGTATATAAAACCTAAAAATAATTTATTTTCTGTATTTTATGTATTTATACTAGTATTTATAATTATATCACTCTTTATTATATAAATAGCCCTATATAGTCTATTATATATTAAAAAGAAATATAAAATATATAAAATATAATATAAAATATAATAAAAAATAAAAAATACATATATATATTAAAAATCCAAAAATATAAAAATAAAAACCCACAAAAACAATAAAAAATAGACAAGAGAAAAGTATAAGTTTTTGAGCTTAAGTGCCCCGATCTACCTTTACTCCCTGAGTTCGACCTCTATGCACGCTTACACCTATACACATTTGTTGTAGAGTTATAATAAATTTTAACTCCACATTTTTATATTTATTGATTGATTCATATTGTGGGTTAATTGTTGATCAATCGAGGTTTTGTCCGAGGTCGCTTCGACGACTGTCGATCCGCATTGTGGATTGACATGACTTCGGCAAAATCTCATTCATCACCTAGCCCATATCGGGTTAAGCTCGGGCCACAAATTTGGCCCGTTAAATAAAGGGGTCGGGCTTGGGCAGACCTCGATCTGAACCCATTAGCCCACTGACCCAGTCTGACAAGGGCCCAATAGGATGTCCCATATAATGATCCATGCTCCTAAGTTTTTATAGTACAATTATGGATATTCCGTTGATCTTTACTACCTGCGTACACATAATTCTTCACTATCTTTCCTTTAAACAATCGTGTAGTTAAGCTTTTCTCATTTTCTTCATTGTAACATCACGCATTGCATGATGAGTATAACTTCTCTTATTGTTCCTACTATGTTTATCTGGTTTGATACACTTTATTTAATTTGTGAATCATCAATTTTTAGTTAATGCTTCATATACCACTAATCTGTGTATCTTCATTCATTATCATTGCTCCATTACTAACATAAGTACCCTCAATCATCTATTTATTTTCTCCATTCTCCCACCCAAATTTTTTGATGGACTAAACCGACCAAAAATCGAGCCCATATTAATTGGGTTGGGCCGAGCCATGAGTTGAGCTACAGAAAAAATTGGGCCTCGCTCGACCCAGCTCATGGCATATTAATTTTATTGGGCCTTGGACCAGGTTACTGTAGATCCAAAGGGGCTTGATCCGATGCTTAGCCTTACATGGCATCCTTTGAGGCCATATATGGGTGTAGGTACACCATTCTTTTGTGTGGTGATGAATAGCCATTCACCTACATTTATTCTTCCATTTTGAATATATATCCCTATCAAAACGCTTGTAAATAGTGCTAACTTGTATAGATTAGCATTCATTATTTATCTATAATTAATACATAATTACCTATATTTATATCCAAAATAAAAGAATAAAGAAAAAGAACAGGAAAATAAAGGAATTATCAAAGATATTTAATAACCCTAAACACCGAGACCAAGTCAATATTGACTTGATTGACCAGGAATAAAGTAGGTGGAGATAATGGCCAAATATTGCTAAAACCCTAATTATTCATATTTTCACCCTAATTATTCATATTGGAAATACCCATTGTTACTCTATTTTATGCTTCATTATACATACATCAAAAGATAAAATTTTCAACATGAAACTTGTACATAAAAATATATAGAAAATTATAAAAAAATAATTGCCCTTAAAATAATGCACAGTACAACTGCGAAACACAGATTGAAAAGTCACAAATCGAACTTCACATATCAATACCTTCTCCATATAAACTCAAATTGAACCAAACTTACATCCATTGTATTATAAATTAAGTTATCAATTTAATAAAGGTAGTTTCATTAAAAATGGAGTTAAGATACAAAAGTCAGCTTCCTGAGGTACTATTATACTGTGTATCTATATAAAATATTCATTTATTTTTATCTTTGTGTTTTTACTCTCCTTATATTTTTAAATAATTGTATATATAATTAGAGATATATTAAAAAGGTAAACATGAAATGAAACCATGAAAATATACTTAAAATAAATAATACATTATAATATATTTGTATATTATACCTATAACATATATATACAATTATTTATGTATGTAAATAAAATTAAAAAAAATAAAACAAAAATATGTAAATATGTGTTTAATTATATTATAAATATATAAAATATGCAATTATGATAATAAGTAGTAAAATGCAAAATAAAAATTTAATAAACCAAACATAGGTAAATATACCTATAAATGTACATGTAAAAACTTAACACCTGATAAATTAAGTTGTATAAATAAATGAAAATCATAATAATATAGGTTAGAAGATAATAAACATTTTTTTGTGTGTTTTAAGTCCTTATAAATAAATTGTCTATCTATTTTATTTTTATTTATTTTCCATTTTCATTTCCTATTTTGTCTTTACACGACTAACATGGACCAGTGGAGCCCACCTTTTGTTGACTCCAGGTCAACTGTCCTTCCTCCCCCTTTGACTATGTTAGAGCTCATGAGATTCCCCTCTTCTCCATTTTCTATGCCATCTTCCATGCCCCATTCTTCATCTAGCTCCTCACTTCTCTTTTGCCTCCATGTCCCTCTCTCATGCCATGTGTATAGCCCTCACCAACCTCCATCATCCTTCACGTAACCTCCATCCCAAAGTCGTCGATCACCTTGCTTATAAATAAAACCCCTCGCCTACCTTTTGTTTTTTGATCATGTTGTAATCCCTAAAACCGCTTGTCGGAAGCTGCCCTTGTGACAAGAGGTTCTGCTCTTTGGTTTGCGATGAGGATAAGGGTGAGGAACGAGGTTCCACCATCATCAAAGTACCCTCCAGGTGGTCGTCTGCTCCCCGGTCTCCTGACCAGATATGAGCTATAGTTTTAGGTTCTTTAACTTGCATTTTTCATACAATCATCCCATTAGATTCCTCACCATCTTCTCCACCCCAAATCGCCCATTTTCTCAACCCGATCTTGCTCAGATCATGGATTCCGACCTCCATTCATCATCTATCATTGGAGGTCTTCGCCCCCTTTCATCCCATACTCATTTTTGTACAATAAGTAGTCGAGGCGAGTCACCATCAAGTCATGAAACTTTTGGTGAAGGTAGGAGCTAAAGAGAAGATACCTGGATCTCGATTCGATTAAGAAATACCCAGCCCAGGTGTCTGGAGAAAACCAAACCTCCAGGCCTCCTCCAAAGAGGCTAGGAGCTTTTTGAAGCTACATACAGGAGCGATGATGTCCCACAAAGATGTTGAGTGACTCAGGAGCGAAAGAGGACGTCAGAGCTATGAGGAATCAAGGATTGAAAGAAGAACATGGAAGTATTCTCCCATGTTCTTGTTGAGGTCTTCATCGTTGTCATATCAACGCCTTGGCCCAAATCTAGTACAGGTCGTCTACTCAAAGCAAAGCGATGCCTCCCGTTGGCCATCAGATCTTAAGTGTGGAACACATGGAGTGCACTCAGTTATAGATCAGATCGCACGTGCCTTGTACGCCACACCCATGGGTAAATAGCACAAGATGCCCCGTACATTTATGTGTTTCTTTTTAATATTATAAATATTAAATGCAGTGTAAAATTTTAAGATTTATTTGCAAATACGACCCTGAGCTTTATTGATATTACAAATTGGTCCTTCCACCTCACGTATTGTGACATGTGAGGCTCTGTAAAAACTGCAAGTATAACCTTATAGTTTTTTAGACTTGTTATGAAATGATGTTCTAGACTATTAAATTTGCAATTAGGTCCATGTCTTTGTAACAGTTTATTTTCAAATTTTTTGTGCATATTAAACAGTTTTATTGCTCTAAATTTTGTAGGAAAATTAATGTAGATGCCTGATATATTGCTTTCTCATGCTTAATTTTTATTTTGGAATGTAGATTTCCAATTTATTAAAAATTAAAAAGACACATTTTCTTCCTGTATAAATATAAAAACCCATAAAAATATAAAATCATTTCTAAAATTTCCAAAAAAATATTACATGTATTTTAATACTATCTATCATATATCCAAAATTTCTTAAAAATATATAATATAAAACCTAAAAATCACATAACCCTAAAAATCTTATAAGAATTAGCAAAATTAAAGAAAAATCTAAAAATGGTTATATATCTATATATTTATGACTTTTCTATATTATATACACTATATATTAAACAGTTTTGAGTTAATTTTGGATTTATTTATACTTATTGAACTTAAAATAATCTTTGATATTTAATCTGCTCACTGTTTTGCTATATTTATTACTTTAAAATGCCTAAAATTAGTAAAAATTCTATAAAAATTATGAAAAAAATAGAAAATATAGAAATTACAAAAACATTTCATTGCATGTATTTTGAGTATATTTTGATATATTTAAAAACATAATAACCTATAGTTACTATATATATTACTTATATAACATGCAATATCATATTATTATATATAATTATATATTTTACTTTAAAATTTAAAAAGAAATTAAAATTTTGTAGAATTAAAAAGAAATAAAAATTTAAAAATTTTAAAAATATAAAAATATATATAATAATTAAAATCCATAAAAAACTAAATATAATTAAAACCCACATAAAAATAAGAAAAATACAGAATATAATTATTATTAGTTAGATATGATTATAAATGATTAATATGCTCCCGTTTTTCCTTGTGTTCGACCTCTACACTACTTACACCTATACACATCTATTGTGGAGTTATAATAAATTTTACCTCACATCGTATTTATTGATTCATCTATCATTATTTGTAGGTTAATTGTTGATTAATTTGAGATTGATCACTGCAGCGTTTAGGGTTTCGGTCTTGTTAGGAACCCTAGTCGATCACGGTTTATCAGTTACCAAGATGTTGGAATAAAGAACCTTAATGATTCAGATAAAATCAGAGACACAAGAATCTGTAATGCTTGCTCGAAAAAGATTGATAACTTCTCATGATCACCATAAAATCTACATCGATGCAAGGCGTAAACACCTCAAGTTTAAGTTGGGTGGCTTTATTATCTTGAAAGTTTTTATAGCAAAATGAGTACAGATTTAGCTTGCAAGGGAAATTGGGACCCATGTTTGTGGGTCACTCTGAAATTATTCGACAACTTAGTAAGGTTATATATATACATACACTTTGACTTCCTCCACAACTTTCCACAATACATGATAATTTTCATGTATCAAATTTTGAGGAAGTATATTAGGCATCTTAAGCATGTTATAAGATATGATGTTCTACAAGTTTTGCCAGACCTAACATACTCAGAAAGTCCAACACGAATATTATTTAAAGATATAAAGAAATTGAGAAACAAAGATGTGCCTCTAGTCAAAATGTTATGGTGAAGCCAAGATTTTAATGAAGCTGTATGAGAACCTAAGGTTTATATAAAGAGAAGCGTCTTTTTCTGCTTTAGTGATAATATCATATATGAAATCATCTATACTGGGTTATAAATGACAATGACATTCGTTCTCTTTAATGATTTATTGTTGTAACACACTTTAAGGTTCTTATACCAATCTTAAGTCTCGAGGACATGACGTACTTTATGGATTTATATCTAGCGAAGGTTTCATTCACCCCAAATGTTCCAGATGATAGCAACAGCCACGGGGGAGGCTTCCCTCTGTATGTCCTTGGAGGAAGACAGAATTGATTTAATCTAATCCAAGGTATTGATCACCATTAGTTGAGGTAATGGAGGAGCTCGAGCTGTCATAAACTCCAACCCAAGTTTTATGCGAATAGGGGCACTCGAAGAATAAATGACCCCTATTTTTCAACTCATTCGACCATAGATAGCATCAAGTATGACTGGAGAAGCCAAACCTGGCAATGTAGTGAGTAGTTGGAAGGAAATTAAAATGTCTACAAAGTGCTCAAGGTGCTGGGGGGCTGTCGATTTTGGCCCAAACTTCGTCAGCCCATTGGACTATATCCCTTCACAAGAGAACTAAATCCCATGTTACTGCAACCAAGCTGAAATAAGGTGAGGAACCAAAGACTTTCCCTAAAGAAAGCCCCAAGGGCAAGTAACTTCTGATAGATCTATGATATTAATCCAAAATATAGATCTATAATACTAAATAACTAAAGTACTAATCGGAGGTCATCGCGGCGATACGAAGACTCGAAGCGAAATGGAAGCGGGACAAATCGGGTTTCCTTCTCCTTCTCAACCTTTCCTAAGATGCTTGAGTAATGGATCCTCACACACACTTGGTTGAGGGACAGGGGACCCCTTTCCATGTATACATACACATGGATGGTTGTCTCCCCTTTCCATGTATACATACACATGGATGGTTGCCTCTCCATTAAGGCAATTACCATGTCAAAGGCAATCATTCAATGGTATGCATCCTTTCACATCATGAGCCATTTTTTAAATAATAATATGATGATGATGATGATGATGATACTAATATATATTTTTATGGAATCCAACATTCTCCCACTTGGCTCATGTGACAGATTTGTTGCCTTTCATTTGTTAACTTAAGTTCCACTAGTGTGAGTCTTGGTGTCAATATCTATCAAACTGATATTTCCTTCCAAGCAATACACTATTAATAGCTAGCTTAATTTAACAAAAACACTTCATGTGTCAATATCCAAATATCAACACGGGTCCTTACTTTATGTTTGTTAATGAAGTGCATGAAACTGAAGGTAACAGACAATAAAAGAAATGGATCATCATACCAAAACTTAAAGTATACATACCTGGATGTATTGATATTATTACAAGATACTTGATAGGCCCATTTCAGTTACATGATTAATGA
Organism: Ottelia alismoides; assembly: GCA_037367405.1. Lineage (NCBI taxonomy): Eukaryota > Viridiplantae > Streptophyta > Magnoliopsida > Alismatales > Hydrocharitaceae > Ottelia > Ottelia alismoides. The sequence continues at coordinate 206,510 of JAZKJV010006767.1, forward strand.
ATACACTAGGCGGCAATCCCTTTGTCATGGGATCTGCAATCATGTATCTCTTACTTTCTCCTTAACAACAAGATACTTGATATCAATTCTCATTCCAGCACGTGCATACTTGTTGTTATTTGCAAAAAATACGGCTGCAGAATTATCACAATGTATGTTTAATGGTCTTGATATTGAATCTACTATCTTCAGATCCTTGATGAAATTCTTTAGCCAAAGTTCTTGTGCAGTAGCTTCATGATACCACGAACTCGGCTTCCATGGTACTTGAAGTAACAAGAGGTTGTTTCCCACTTCTCCATGAAATAACACCTCCCGCAAGTAGAAAGATGTATCCGAAGGTAGACTTTCTATCCTCCTTACTACTCGTGTAATCTGAATCAGAATAGCCAATGACTTCTAAGGAATCTAAATGTTGGTAGATGATCATAAAATCCTTAGTTCCTTGCAGATATCGTAATATCTTCTTTGTCGCTATCCAATGGTCCATGTCTGGATTGCTTTGATATCTACCCAACATCCCAACAGCAAAACATATATCTGTTCTAGTGCACGTTCGAGCATATATTAGACTTCCAATGATAGATGCATATGGGAAGCCCTTCATATGTTCCTTTTCCAAATTATTTTGGAGATATTTGTTTGATAAAATATTATCTCCTTTTACCATAGGTGCTGGAGTAGGAGAGCAATATTTCATACCAAACATTTCTAATACCTTTTCGATATAGGTCTTTTGAGACAATCCAAGCACTCTATTGGACCTGTCTCTATGAATTTCTATGCCAATGACATGTTCTGCATTACCCATATCCTTCATTTTAAAATTATTAGAAATAAACATCTTTATTTCATGTAACATCCCGAGGTCATTACAAGCAAGTAAAATATCATCCACATATAATACTAGAAAAGCATATTTACACCCACTCGTCTTAAGCTATATGTAATTATCAACAGTGTTCTCAACAAAACCAAATGAAGTTATAGTATTGTTGAACTTAATGTACCATTGACGAGATGCTTGTTTTAGTCCGCATATAGATTTCCTTAATTTGCAAACTAAATGCTTGCCTTTATCTGTAAGAAATCCCTCAGGTTGTCACATATAAACATCCTCGTCCAAATCTCCATTATGAAAGGTGGTTTCACATCCGTTTGGTGTAACTCTAAGTCAAAATGAGCTACTAATGCCACGATTATTCGCAAGGAGTCATTTCGTGATACTGAAGCGAAAGTCTCATGATAATCCATACCCTCTTTTTGAATGAAATCTTTAGCCACGAGTCTGTTTTTATATCTCTCGATGTTACCTAATAAGTCTTTCTTAGTTTTAAAGACTCATTAACAACCAATAGGTTTCGCTTCTTTGGGTAACTCAACCAAGTTCCATACTTGATTTGCACTCATAGATTGCATCTCCTCTCTCATGGCATTGTACCAATGAGTAGAGTTAATGCAGTTCATGATTTGTGAAAATGATATTGGATCCTTTAATATTTCCATGTCGTAGTCACATTCTTGTGGGTATGTTATAAATCTGATGAGATTGTAGATTTTACTACCTGACCAGATCTAGTTGTAACAACACCTTGTTGAACACTTGGTACTATTTTAAGTTGATTCTCAGGTAGTGGAGGATTCACCATTGGTTAACCAAAGGGATATCTTGGACTTGAGGTACAACAATGTCTTGATGTTGTGACTCGTCCAAGATATTGTGTCAAATATTTTGCTCCTCCCTTTCTAGTAGTATAACAAGATTCGGTAATTCATCAAGTATGATGTCTTTAAATACCATCATGCTCTCATTATTCTCGCCATTTTCCAAAAATATGGCATTTCTTGATTATGCAATACTCGGTTCTCTATTTGGACAATAGAATCTATAATCTTTAGAGCATTCTGGATAGCCAATGAAGTATCCACTTGTAGTCTTCATATCCAATTTTTTCTCATGTGGATTATATATTCTAATCTCAGCTTGACAACCCCAAACGCGTATGTACTCCAATCTAATTCCACCCCTTCCAAAGCTCAAATGGAGTGGATAGAATCGCTTTTGTTGGAACTATATTTAATATATACATGGTTGTCTTTAGAGCTTCACTCCAAAAAGATAATGGCAATGAGGAGTTACTCATCATACTTCGAACTCGTCATACTCCAACTGTCATTGAGAATTGATGTTCAATGCCTTCATCCTTAAGAAATCACGTAATTGGTCCAAACTTTTGTTCTCCTCCAACATACCTACCATAATACTCATCACCTCTATCTGATCTCACAATTTTGATTTTCTTTTCTAATTGTCTCTCTACCATTATTTTTTAATCCTTAAAAGCATTTAAAGCCTCTAATTTATCAAATAATAGTTAGAGATACATGAAACTGAGAAATCATCTATGAAAGTGATGAAGTATTTTTTACCACTAAAATATTATATAGGAAATGGACTACATATATCAGTATGTATAATTTCTAAAAGACTAGTACTTCTCCTTGACCCTTTGTGTATTTGTTGGTATGTTTTCCCTTAATACATCCCACACAAATACTAGAATCAATAAAATCTACAACATCAATTACTCCATCATTTACTAATTTATTGATCCTTTTAACGGAGATGTGAGCTAATCTTTTATGCCAAAGCATTGATTACCGATCACTATTGCGTTTTCGCTTTTTACCTATTACATTACAAACTAGGAGATCATTTTCAAAATACGGATCGAAATGCAAATTGGTAAATAATATACTAAGCCACCTATGCCAATCAACTTGTCACTCTTAAACATTTAGAAAGATGTATTTTCAAACAAAAATTTATATCTAAGATTGCAAAGTCTGGATATTGAGATTAAATGTCTAAAGAGCTTGGGTACATAAATGACATTTTCAAATCAAGTACATGGCCAAATTCTAAAATGAGCCTTTCCATCCCAATCGCTTCAACTATTGAAGACATGCGATTTCCCATGTAGATGCTTTGCTCATTTTTTAGTGGCATCCTTGTGCTACAAAGCCATGCGTGGAGTTGGAAATATGGATTGAAGTACCGAAGTCAATCCACAAAGTATTAAAAGGGATATCAATGAAATTAGATTCATAACATACATGACATTGATGTATACCTTTCAGAGTCTAGTGATCCTTATGTGTGTTGTAGAAAATCTTAAATGACCCATATTGTGGAGGTAAGGTAAAGTATTGAGAATTAAATGGACAAGTAATGGCTCAGAAATATCAAGTTTAAGCACCTTGAGTTGAGCTACAATATTGCCCATCTCCATTATATGCTCTCTTATCCCAGTGTTACCATTGTACCTCATAGAAGATAACTTGGTAAGGAGTATGTCGGTCGTAGCCTTTTCTAACATTTAAAATTGTTTTTCAACGGCTTCCAAAAACTCTTTTGCTGTCTTACATTCGGGAATAGAACCCCGAATATTTTTGGCTATGTTTGTTTGCATGACCATCATACTTAATCGGTTGGATTTCTCCCACCATTCATGCGAATCCTTTATGCCTTGACTACTATCTTTGTAGGCTTCATTGGTTCTTCGATATGAAGCTCATAGTCAAGGTCCATACATCCTAATGCAAGAAGAATCTTTTTCTTTCCAATCCAAAAAATTATTCACATTGAGAATCGGAACATAATTCAAGACATTGAATTAAGTAGAGATGAAAGCAGAATTATCTGCAATATCAATTCCATTGAATAAGACTACCACTTTCAAGCAATAACTCAAGTATATAACTTAAGTCAAAATATTATCTTATTTAACATTTTGAAAAATCAATGTACTATCATTACAAGACTTGTTGTGGCTAAATAATTGTAATATACATTTGATTTCCTTAATTAATGAGACAAATAAATTCTCAAAAGATCATTCGATATTCCATACATGTGGGCATTTAGAATACCTAATTAAAAAATTATTTTCACGTTCCATTTCTATAGATGCATAGATTTCATTTGATTAATTTAATTAATTTCACCACTTAATTTAACCATTGATATTATATTCTAAGATGATGTGGCTACTCTGGATAAACTGACCAATGATTACTCACTAAAGTGAAATGATGTATAGGCATCAGTTGGTTGCTATGGTTATTCCTCGCGATCAAATATACAAATCATGCCAAATGACATCAATGGATCACAAACTGATGTAGATGGAATTTAGATGTCCAATTAACTCCATCGTTTAATGTAACTAATGACATTATAATCCTAGATGGTGTGCCTACTCTATGATAACTAACTAATAATTACCCATTGTCAACAATTAATAGTGAAATACGAATCGATCAGATGATGTGGCTATTCCTCTCGATTCAATTGTACATATTAGCCCAGATGACATTAAAGGGAGTTAATCGAAAGTAATTTCTACTTGTTGCTTTATTACATCATAAGTTGACGCTTGGAGCGGATTAAAAAACCGACATACTTTAGTATTAAATCCAACATTGATTGCATGCTAGAGATTTTTAAATTTTCATCTCATCTTATGTGCACTTAGGAGGAAAAAGAATAGCTTAAGAAATTTAATTTGCGGAGATCGTGTTTCAAACAAGCATCTCTTAATTTCCCGACACACAAAACTTTAAAACATGGACATCTTGGATCTTTTAAAAATGAGGAATTTCCATATACATGAAAACCAATGAGTGGAATTTAATGGCTTGTCAACATAATAAATTAACCATGAAATAAAGTAATATTGCAGAGATATTACAGTTCCCAAAATCAATCTAGCAAGTCGAAAACTTGTCATGAAAAACTGACAGTTAAAAAAATTGATGACAACTAGTTTCGTCACTATAACTAGCTCTGATAACAACTGATAGATCTATGATATTAATCCAAAATATAGATCTATAATACTAAATAATTAAAGTACTAATCGGAGGCTATCATGGCGAGACGAAGACTCGAAGCGGAATGGAAGCGGGGCAAATCGGATTTCCTTCTCCTTCTCAACCTTGCCTAAGATGCTTGACTAATGGATCCTCACACACACTTGGTTGAGAGAGAGGACCAATTTCCATGTATATATACACATGGATGGTTGCCTCTCCATTAAGGCAACCACCTTATCAAAGGCAACCATTCAATGGGATGCATCCATTCACATCAGGAGCCACTCTTTAAATAATAATATGATGGTGATGATGATGATGATATATTTTTATGGAATCCTAACAACTTTTTCCAAAGATGGGAAGCCAAGAGTGGCGTAGGGGCATCCCAATAGTTAGAGGAGTGCAAATATTTCCGTTGCATGGACCACACTTAGATGGAGGACACTGTGAATTCCAGAGGATCAAGATGATACTATATAGGGGTGTGAATAGTAGAATCGATGGCAGAATAAAATCTTTTGCAGAATAATCTTGAGCGCATCAAAAAATAACCAACTAATCAAGCGTATTGCATAAGATGTTGTCGTGGAAACCCAACCGCGAGAAAACCACAACTTAAAGTCCTCGCAACTCAGGATTTCCGATTAGCCGGGCTAACCAACAGCTTTATTATAGCTTGAGACATTTACATGGATATTTCAATAATTTACAGAACTTCTAGCTTTACAACTCTAGATCAAACATCGAAGTCAACACCACAAATCCAACACTTCTGGATCTACATCGAGAGTGGACAAACTATGATTGTCCTCCAACTTTTACGGATGAGGCTAACCCCGAGGATACAAGATCAACATGCAAACTTCTGGATCTAACATCAAAAGTTCATGCAAAGAGTGCTATAAAAACAGTATAGAAAGAATGTCTTCATTGTACAATATTGTCATAATATTTTCACAATATTTGCAGCAGAGATATTAGTATAGTATAACATAGTATATATATACAAGCAATAATATATTTTTTAACAAGCACGTGTGAATAAGATAAAATACCACAAGAGTAATATGACCATATGTTTTCACCTGCCAAAAGTGTCCTAACTTCTATCAGAATAACTAGAAGAGAGGCATACAATCTAAAGTTGCTTCTTGTAGCTTTTTTTAACGAATTTATATGCCAAACTTTTCTCTAAAAATAACTCAAAGAACTAAAGAAACAAAATATGAAAAAGTTTTTTGAATATCTTCTCTATTGTAGAGGAGAGATAATGTATCTTCTATGGTTGGGTACGGGGTCCTTTACAAAGGAGTCCAAGAAAAGTGACCGTTGGAAACAAATTTGACAAGAAATCAACAAGAGTTGACAAATATGATCGATCATGTAACAAGGATGATCGATAATGTTGATCCAATTAATTGATCAAAATAGATATATTGGTTTTTTAAATTCAAAGATGAACGATCATAAAAAGTTTTTGGTTGATCAGTATTACTCGATCATGTCCAAAGTTGTGGTCGATCAAGGGTGAACTATCAAGTCAAGAATGTTGGTCATTCATTTGTGAATTTTGATTCTTGTCCTTATTTGGAAAGTTCAACAGCGGCTCTTTTGATTATATCTTTGCAGAACAAAATATAATTAAGTATGAAAAATTACAACTTTGATTCAACAAGAAATACATAAAGTTTGGATTTTGGGATCTTGTATGTAATCTATATTTATTGAAATGTGTTGCAATCCTACAAACAAATATAGGAGCAAACGACTATCGTATATTTGCCATCTTCAAAATTAAACATAGATTATAAGATAGGGTAAACACCATTGCACACTGAAAGGTGTCAATGGAGTGGATCATGAGCCCTCCTTCCTTCAAGAGGCAAATGGTGTCCAGGGGATCACATGACATCGACAAACCCATATAAGAAGTCTGCACACAATGAGTTGATATGTAAAATCATTGATTTAGGAATAACCATGGTGGTCATCCAGTTAAGGACAACTCCAGCCACAAGAGTTAACCAATTAAATAGGATAGACGAACGATACGGCATATGCCTTCTAGCCATAAAGCAAGACCCTCACTATGTCCTCAAGCACACGGACCGTCCTGCCACCCTCGAATGAGATGGGGAGAGGTAGTCTAATATAGATGGTAGGGAGGCGTTGGTAGAGAAGCCAGGTTACAAGGTTGAAGGAGAAATCATCCGCGTAGCTCCTCGGTCAGAACAACCTGCTCTTAGAGGCATTCATTTTTCAGGTGAGAAATGAGGAAAAGTAGACAATTGAGGAATTCATCCTCAACGATGAAGAGAAGCGGGATAATCAAGAAAGGGACGGACAGGTTTGGACCTAGCCTTTGAATGGAGGATGCACTTAGAGGGGTACCTGTGGATCTTGGGTTGCATCTGACATGAGGAGATCGATGAAGAAAGTCACAACGACTGCTCAATTTACCCCGGCTTATCAACGAACTGACCATCCTCATTGAGAAGTAAGAGGATATAGTTTTTGGCTACAAGTCATTTAATGGAAGTGTAGAAGAATTTAGTGCAACAATCTTTTAGCTTTGGCTAGTTCTCTCAACTTTTTTGTCTCCAAGTAGATTCAAGATCCAAGTCTAGGATCTCGATGTGAGTTTTAGCATTTGCTAGAGTTATGCGAGGAAGCGGTCCAAGGGTCCGGCAAAATATAGTTGTTCACATCCACAATGAAGGTGTCTATTGCCTTGGGTTTGTAGAAGATGTAAACTTCCATTATGACCCTACAATTGAGCATCGCCTTCACCAGCTCAAGTTTTTTCACAAGTATGAAAAGTGGATTGCCTCACATGGGATCGCCCAAGTTCAAGAAACCATGTTTTAGTAGCCGGTGCAATTGCACAGGTAAAACAGAAGGGCTTTGGGCAAGAGAAGATGGCATTGAGCTAGGCAGAGAGCGATTGATGGTCACTGCAAGGGAGAGAACATTACATGAGAATGACATGCGAGAAAAGTTCCAACTATCTAGGATTAAAAAGTAGGGATGAGCATCAACTTGGGTCGGGTCAACCCACCTCAGCCCAACCTGAGCATGTTTAAGGTAGTGGGCTCACAGGAGAAGCTTAGGCCCGATTAATTTTCAAAAAAGAACTAGCATAAGCACAGGACCAACCCACTAATGCTTGGGTCAAGCCTAGGTCGGGCCGATTCACTTAAGAACATGTTTGGAAAGTTATCGAAATTAGTAAATTAAGAAAAATATGATTTGATTTTATATAATTTATTATTAACTAGAATTTAACTTTGTAAACCCAGTGTACAGTAATATGAAATAATGTATCTTTAACATAAAATCTAGATTACAAAAATACATAAGCGTGATGTACATATATAGATGCCCCCGTGGTTATGCTACGCGAGCAATGTTGCATGTTGATGTTTCAATGTAGCGAACAACATGTTGATGCACTCTTTCTCTCAATGATTCGCGAGCAACTTGTGTTGGACATGCGATCATACGGCGAGTCATTATGCAATAAATGTTATTGCAAATATCATTCCCTGATCTGAAATGAAGAATAACTAATTTGCGTAATAGGTCCCTTAATACAATTAGGGTTATGTACCATGGCCATCTTAATGATCATACAGATGTTGATTCAATTATTGAATCATAGAGGCTGGTGCTTGGATGAATATCTAAAGAGTTAGATTGAGGATTCATCAAGCATCGTCAAATGATTGTTAAGAGATGATCTCCAGCCTGAGTAAGAGATGGCAATCCTTTCTCATTTGGCTGATATATGACCGACCTCTTGATTCAGGTCCTCTGCATGGGAATATAGATTCATAGGTTTCAGATTAGTTAGGTCAAAGAGTTGACTTAACGAGATCGAGATAACCAAAGACCTCTGTCATATACTATCAAGATATAGGCACACATCCTCTGACCAGAGACAGATGTATTACTATATGTTTGAGTGTGTACATTTGGCAGACCAATAGATTGATGACCTAACCAAGGTCTATACACCGGCGCGCTGGTGTGCATGCAAGGGCATATGAGTAATACGACCTCATAAAGGGATCATACAGGTTCATTATTGAACCGGAAGACATGAGCTCACTCATGAGATATTCGGAAGAATCAAATTCCACACGTGGTCGCCTCGCTTTGGAAGCTTGACTGAATTTGTAAGGTTTGATATATGCTTTTGAAAAGTATATGATCAACACCTAGGTATGATATATGCTTTTGGAAAGTATATGATCGATACCAACTCCCAATGATCGAATGAGAACCTTAATGATAAAATCCTGAAGGAGAAAGTCTAAAAGAGATCTAAAACTTCGGATTTGTTCTGGGACTTCCAGTATGCAGGATGTACAGGTATTAGGAATACTTGAGGGTGATGTGATTATAAACGATTGTATAACCATGATGCTTTCATTCCGAGGGAGTGATGAAACAGGTCTGGATTTTAGTGACTCCTCTTGTAGAGAAGTAATCTGATCTTAGTCCAACTGTTGGACATTGATCTGAATGTGATTCAGATGTAATGAGAAGATTAGATTTGCGGTCTTGATTTAATCAAGTATCTATGGGAGGTCTGCAAGATATGGATTTGAGATTTAATCTCAATATCCAAGTCACTATACGTGGAACAATACAATCGCCATATCCTTATATCCAAGTATCCGCAGAGAAAGCCCATTATCCTTGAAAGAGTTCATGGATAATTTCATTATTGATATATGTATGAGCATTGAGAAAATGGATAATTAAATGCAATTTAATTATCATGAATAATATGAATTTGATTCATATTATAAGGAGAGTTATCTGAGATAATTAAATGTGATTTAATCATCAAAGCTGTGAATAAAGTTAATGTGATTCATATTATTTGGACACATGACAATAGAGATCCAAGATGATTAAATGTGATTTACTTATCATGGATATGAATAACGTGTATAGCACTATCCATATTAATCAGATATATTATAAATGTGATTTATAATATATTAGAGAGAACCTATTGTGATTTATATTTGTTGATTAATTATTGATGTGAGTTGGATTCACATTGGGTGATTAATTGAAAATATAATTTACATTTTATTTTGGGATGTGAATGTGATTCACAATTTTCCAATGGCATGATTGCAAGGTTCACAAGATAATTATGAATTATTTTTTGTGAAATAATTTACAACAATTGTTATTGTAAATCTTGGAGATATCATGAGACTATGAGATCTCATGAGACAATGAGATCGCATGAGATAGTGAGATCTCATGAGATGAGTGGTTGTCCCCCCTTTTTAAGGGGAGGAGGTTTATCTCCACATTATCTCCAAGGATAATTAATTGATTTAATTTGAATTTAAATATATTGATTTATCGATATATATTAATTCAAATTAAATTAATTATTATTGTGTTTTTTCAACAAGATCATGGCCATTGAAAGAAACACAAATCAATCTCATCTATTGATTTTTTGTTGTCCATGGATTGAGATCCATGGATCCCAAAACCTTATATAAGAAAAGGCACCCCTTGCTCTTCAAAGAATAAGTTTACAACGTAAACTAATGCTCTCTCACTCTCCCCCCCCCCTCTCTCCACTCATCTCTCTCCCTCTCTCTCATTGTGGTCGTCCACCATGGAGCCCTTGAAAGAGTCGCTATAGCCGCAGCATCGTCATTATGCTGCCAAATCATCTACTCGTGGATCTCCAACTCCTTCGGTGCACCTCGCTCGTAAAGAAGATGTTGGATATCCTGTGTCGAGATCATGAGATCCGTCGCTTGGATCATCAACATGGATTGCGAGAAGGACGCATCTCATCAATGCGCTCGCAAGCGTCTCCTCCGTTGGATCAGACTTGAGACAGGAGGTCTCTTCGTTTAGAGACTCGATCGCAACCACGCTTCAAGAGGTAAACCTTATACCTAATTGTGGTTTAGATGAAACAATCCGAGAAAGGTTCTCGGATCATGTGGTTTCATCACATTAAAATTGTTTATATGCTGCTGCATCGAGCAACTAGTACGACTAGTCGCTCTCGATCGCATACGATGCGATAATCACGCTTCCGTGATGTGCTTGAAGATCTCCTTGTTGGACATACGAGCCCACGGTGAGCCATTATGCAATAAATGTTATTGCGAATATCACTCCCTGGTCTGAAATGAAGAATAGATAATTTGTATAATAGGTCCCTTAGTACAATTAGGGTTATGTACCATGGCCATCTTGATAATCATACAGTTGTTGATTCAAATATTGAATCATAGAGGCTGGTGCTTGGATGAACATCTAAAGAGTTAGATTGAGGACTCATCAAGCACCGTCAAATGATTGTTGAGAGATGATCTCCAGCCTGAGTAGGAGATGGCAATCCTTTCTCACATAGGTTGATATCTGACCGACCTCTTGATGCAGGTCCTATGCATAGGAATATAGATTCGGAGGTGTCAGATTAGTTAGGTCAAAAAGTTGACTAAACGAGATCGAGATAACCAAAGTCCTATGACGTGTGCTGTCACGATATAGGCACGCATTCTCTGACTAGAGACAGATGTGTTACTATATGTCTGAGTATGTACATTTGGCAAACCAATAGGTTGATGACCTAATCAAGGTCTATACATCGGCGCGCTGGTGTGCATGTAAGGGCATATGAGTAATACGATCTCTCGAAGGGATCATACAGGTTCAGTTATTGAACCGGAAGACATGATCTCACTCATGAGATATTGGGAAGAATCAAATTCCGTGCATGGTCATCTCGCTTTGGAAGCTTGACTGAATTTGTAGGTTTGATATATATTGTTGTAAAGTATATGAGCATGACCGAGGTATGATATATGCTTTTGGAAAGTATATGATCGATACTGACTCCCAATGATCGAATGAGAAACTTACTGATAAAATCCTGAAGTAAACAGTGTAAAATTGATCTCATACATCAGGTTTATTTTGGGTCTTCCAGTATGCAGGATGTACAGGTATTGGGAATACCTGAGGATGATGTGATCATAAACGTTTGTATAACCATGACGCTTCCATTCTTAGGGAGTGATGAAACGGGTCTGGATTTTAGTGACTCCTCGCAGTATAGAAGTAATCTGATCTTAGTCCAAATGTTGGACATTGATCTGAATGTGATTCAGATGCAATGAGAAGATTAGATTTATGATCTTGATTTAATCAAGCATCAATGAGAGGCCCGAGATCTGGATTTGAGATGTGATCTCAATATCCAAGTCACTATATGTGGAACAATACAATCGCCATGTCCTTATCTCCAAGTATCCGCGGAGAAAGCGTATTATCCTTGAAAGAGTTCAGGATAATTTCATTGTTGATATTATATATCTGAGCATTGAGAAAATTGATAATTAAATATGATTTAATTATCATGAATAATATGAATTTGATTCATATTATAAAGAGAGTTATCTAAGATAATTAAATGTGATTTAATTATCAAAGATGTGAATAATGTGAATGTGATTCATATTATTTGGGAACATGAGAATAGAGATCCAAGATGATTGAATATGATTTAATTATCATGGATATGAATAATGTGAATAGCACTATCCATATTAATCATATATATTATAAATATGATTTATGATATATAAGAGAGAGCTATACATTTGTTAATTAAATGTTAATGTGAATTAGATTCACATTGGATAATTAATTGAAAATGTAATTTGCATTTTATTTTGGATTGTGAATGTGATTCATAATTTTCCAATAGCAAGATTGGAATATTCACAAAATAATTATGAATTATTTTTGTTGAATAATTTACAACAAGTGTTGCTGTAAATGTAGGAGATTTCCATGGAATAATGTAATCTCATGAGATATCATGAGATTACATGAGATTGCCACCAAATCCCATATTATGGAAGGAGGCAATCTTCATTCCATAATCTTCATGCTTGATTGATTTAATTTGGGATTAAATCATATTGATTTATCAGTACATATTTAATCTAAATTAAATTAGTTGTTGTTGGTTTTTTACCAACAAAATCTTGGCTATTAAAAGAAACACAAATCAATGCGAGTTATTGGATTTGTGTTGCCCATAGATTGAGATCCATGGATCCCAAAATATTATAAATAGAAGGGTGCCCCTTTCTCTTCATATGATAATGAGAACATAAGTCTCTCTCTCTTTCTCTCTCTACACGTCATCTCTCCTTCTCTCATGTGGCCGTCCACCATGGGTGCCCTAGAGAGGTTCTCCATCGCTGCAGCGTCGTCGTTATGCTGCCCGATCGTTTGCACGTGGATCTCGTCTCCTTCAGTGCATGAAGAAGACGTCGAATCTCGTGTGTCGAGATCAGGAGATCCGTCGCTTGGATCATCAACATGGATTTCGAGAAGCATGTGTTTCATCAACACGCTCGCAAGTGTCTCCTCCGTCAGATCGGACTTGAGACAGGAGGTCTCTTCGTTTAGAAACTTGATCGCAACCACGCTTCAAGAGTTAATCCTATTACTTGTTTGTGGTTTAGGCGAAACGATCCGAGAAGTATTCTTGGATCATGTGGTTTCGTCACATGAATTTTTTTTTAAATTACGCTGCATAGAACAACTAGTGCAACTATTCGTTCCTCATCATATTCGATAGGACGCTCATGCTTCTGTGATGCGCTTGAGATTATCTCATATCCTTCAAGTGGTATCAAAGCCAGGTTGAAGGTTTTGGATACGATCCGTAAACCTAGGACGACTTGGGTTCTCGTTAAGGTTGCGAAAGTTTTTGTTGCATTTCACTTTCGTATATCTGTTTAGTGAATAAATTCGGCCCTGTTTAAAATGTTTAAACATGAATTAATCACTTGGATTGTGTTTCCCATTAAATAAGGAAATCATAGGATCTAAGCTTACGTAATTTGGATTCTGTTTGCTCGAGATATGGTCGTTTTAATGAACATCTATTCACTGTTGCAGGAACTACGAATCTTAACATGATTAATGAGTTAATTGCTGTTTTGATCCACCTAGAAATGCATGAAATATCACTTAGGTTCTGTCCTAAATCTAATTAGCAATCTTTGGAAACTAATTTTATCTAATTTGGATTTGAATTAATTGAGATATGTTAATTTTAGTAAGTTGGGGTCACTGCTGAAATTACATTCCTAATCAAGAACCACGTGATTGTCAATTAGTGAAATTAATTGTTAATTTCATGAAATAATTATGTAAAATATTTGAGAAATATTTAATGATAATTATTTCCTTAATTGACTTGGCCTCAACCAATGAATTGATTAGATTTGATCTATATCATAATTGAGAACTCAATCAACAAACAACATGCTTGAATAGGATTGAGAATTTGTCTAGCAAATTTCCTTATAATCAAAATTATTTTTGATTATTACTATATGGTATAATTTCGGTTGAATAACCGATGATCATCTCAAGTACACATTGATCTATTTGGCATTATCCTTTCCTAAGGTGGATATGGTGTCTAGTCGGGGAGCGTTGGAGTAGCGGGTCGTACCGGTTACGATTCGTCCCACTCCCGCCGGTACTGGCCATAACAGCGGGTAGGGACTCGATAATACCGGAGAAATCAAGATGTATTTTTCTAATTATTAAAATTCGAATTAATACGTACTTTGATATAATACCATATATATAAATATTCAAGTAAAATCAATCAAGTTTGTTGATTGAATTGAATTGATAATTGATTTACTATGATTAAATTAATTATATCCAATTAAAAACAATTTATTATGAATAGATGTGTATCTCCCTTGGAAGAATTAACTATGTGAATATGATTCATGATAATTAATTAAAAATTTGAATATGAGGTGGAGGATCACATAAGTGACATCAATGGTCTCCTGTCAAGGCGAAGGGTTTCCATCGTCAGGGATTGCATATAGGAGACGCATATCCGAAGTGACAGCTCCTGTATGCAAGCGCATCTGGATTGGGCTCTTTTCTTCTCGAAAGAGTAAGGTCGTATGCATAGTGATCCCAATATCGAATCCTCATATTATTGGGGTGATATTGGATTGCGCATAGCGAGTACTAATCATGTTAACGGTTGGTTCAATTAACGACGGGTCAACATCACCTTAGAAGTGGTGGGCCCGGGTATTAAAGACCGAATTGGGAATGCAAGTTGGACTTGCAAGGTGGAATATGTTCCCGCTTATTTTTATTGGAGTTGCATACTCTCATATTATTGGGATGTAACAAAGATAAGGAAGGAGATCCCAGATCTTGCTTGAGATATAATGATAAGTATATATCTCACATTGAAAGTGATTAAGGGAATGAACTTTCAGTGTTGACAAGGCAAGACAACTTTGATATAAAAATTCCTAAATCAAAGTAAAATGTGTATATATATTTTTATATATTTATGCAAATTCCTTATTTCAGATAAATCTTCATTAAACTCACTCAATGTTATACTCAATAATATTCAGTAAATTATCATGGATTGGATCCATGATCATGATATCGTACTTGCAGTTGAACACATAATGTATGTGGTTGCAATGTGCAAGTTTCCTCATAATAATGAGGAATGACAATTATAATAGACAATACGACTTCAACCCTAGGGTTTGTATATAGTCCTGATATCTCATCGAATGTACTTTGGAAGTGACATGTCGATGATGATCGTAATTGTCGAATAATCCTTATAAAACCTAAGAAGATGTTTTGGCATGCATATGTGCTCTTAACATTTTATCATGAAAGACATGGTTCTCTGCATCATGTAGAATGGTAGCTCTATAAGAGATGATGTATTCAGAATGTTTGAATACCTACCAGAACCAATGTTTTAAGAGTTTAGATGGATGTGGATATGATGAGTGACATCATTCTACTGTCTATACTATGGTCATTCATGAAGCTTCATAATATTCATGTTGTATGAATTGAATGAAGCACATGTATAAATGTTGAAATGCTCTTATAATGAAATCGTTTGAATTTAACATAAGAGATCCCTTATCTTAAGCAATGATTGTTTATAGATGAAGGGAGCACAGTGGAAGCATGGGTCTGACCCATGTGACAATGAAAGTCAAAGAGTTAACTGTACTTCTATGATCCAAAGAGTTGGATAAATGCCAATACTGCAATAAGCTGATGTGTTGATAGTATGACTATCAAATCTATCTAGAATCCTTAGAGAATGACTCGAATAGTGCATCGGAATAATCTACATATAATCATTGAAATTGACTTTCTTATTTGATAAGATAAAGTCTACTAACTGTATTTCAATCTTCTGGTGACACTTGCAATTGGATGCATATGTGTTAAAAGATTAAAAATTTGATCTTAAGGTTTAATGATAATCCATGTTGGAATTGATGCAATTGTTGCAACAATTTTTCATTGGATCAATAAACTTCATATTTTAAGTGGGAGCCCTTAGTCTTAGAGAATGTCTCTATGACCTAGATGTTAGAATGCACTCATTGTTTATTTCTAAATGTTGGAAATAAGCATGAATTCTGTAATAGACCTATCATAAAGGGTTATGATGGAGATATTTCAGATAGTAATATAAAATCTAGTGGACTCTACTAAATTAGAAAATTAATGAATGGTTCATTAACATTTCTAATACTGAAATTTAAACCTTAAAAGATCAATAGGAGAATGAAGATCATTTGACAATGATCTGGCATCAAGCATCGGACATTTGTCTGATGATGTGATCAATAGACTAGTGAGAGATGAAACTTTAGATTGTCTAAATGTTCAAATCTTACATACTTGTGAATATTGTATTCAAAAGTAAAAATGTCCAATACACCCTTCCTTGGATTGGTGTAAGATGTCAAGATATTCAAGATCTCATGCATATTGATGTATGTGAATCATCTATATCAGAATAAACATTATGGATATGTGATATCTATTGATGATTATTTGTGATATGAGATTTATTCTCATCACTTAGAAAACTTTGAAATATTGAAAGATTTCACAAGTTCGATTTAGAACCAAAGTTTGAAGGAAGATTAAATGAATTTGATCTAATCTAAGATGAATTCATGGAATACCTTATAGAGATATGAATATTATTTTTATCTCACTCGTCCTAATAAACCTAAACTCAATAGAGTTGTGGAGAGATACATTTTTTATCATGTGTGACATGATTTGATCAATGATGAATTTTAGCATAATTACCTCTTAGTTTCCAAGGTATATCAGTAGTAGATACTACAATATATATCCTTAATAAGGTTCCAGGCAAGTAAGCTGGAATTCAGCACATGAGAGTGCTGCTTCATTAGGGAAATAAAGGATGGTATTGGATACCTACTTTATGACCTTGAGATTCTTAAAAGATTGCATCTATGAGAAATAATTCTTAGAGGATGAGACTCTTGAGAATCAAGATGAAAATGAAATGAAGGAACTCATTTAATCTTGAGAAGATACTGAGGCTCCAAAAAATTGGAAACTAAAAGGACAATTAAAGATGAAACACTAATACCTCTTCAAATAAGTTTGAAGATGGATTCCATGTGTCTGCTGAATCTGACAATGATCTGACTTCATGTGATGAAGCTTCTGAACATCATAGCATGGAAATATGGATGTTAGCAATAAAATCTAAATTAGACTTCATGTACAAATGTTGTATATGGACCCTCGAGGATCCACCTATATGGGTAAGACCCATTTAGGTATAAATGGATCTTCAAGAGAAAGAGGGAATCTGATGAGAAGGTAGGGACCTTCAAAGCACGGGTCGTAGCCATGAGCTACACACCGAAGAGAAGACATTGCTTGCGATGAGACTTGCTCTTCAGTGACCATGCTTAAACCCATCAGAATATTGCAAACCATAGCTATACAACTTGACTATGACATCTTTAAGATGAAAGTCAAGATTGCATTCCTCTATGAATACCTCTCTGAGGGTATTCACATGAAGTAGCCCCAGAGCTTCATGATTGAGGAAAGCAAGGTGTGCAAGCTAAAGAAACTCCGTCTATGGACTCAAATAAGCTTCTTCTTGTTGGAACATAAGATTTGATGAAATTATAAATGTTATGATTTCAGATGGAATCTTGATGAATCATGTGAAGCTTAGTGGGAGTGCTATTTGTGTTCATCATGCTAAATGTAGATAATATCCTAATCATATAGACTGGCTATTCCATATCTTGAGATATGATCTCAAGGATACCTCTTAGATCTTAGTTCTGAAGTTGTTCAGAAGCAAAAGGAAGAGAATATTGGGACTGTCACATTTGTAGTACACCTTGGACATGTTCCATTCTTGGAAAACCTCAAGAAAGGCTTCATTTCCTTAAGACATGGTACTGACATATCTGAAGGGGTAGTACCTCAAAGAGTTGAGGAAGTGAATGCTAGAACTGCTTGCACTTGTGCATCAGTTATGAGAAGTTGAGTGTATGATAGATGTGTACAAAAGCCAGATGTATGCCGTACAGTGGGAGTAGTAAACTGTTACTAATCTTGTTGTGGAGATAAAACACTTGATTGCAGTAATAACAATATCTTCATAGAGGACAAGACTTTTGAGATAGTGATCTGAAAGTCTTATCTTCAAGAAATTAAGACTTTATAGATAGTGATCTAAAAGGTCTTAAATGTAGATACCTTATAATATAGAGATCTCCAGGAATAAAGGTATTCCGATAAGGATTATGGGAATATTGGTTATAATAATTGTTAAGATGTAGTGTCAAGGAAACTATAACTGGCAATATTGAGTATTGGTTGCATAAGATGCAATTTTCGCGTTGAATGCAAGCACTGCTACCTTGGGATATGCAAGTGCCGTAAAAGGACTTGGCATAGTCTCTTGAGAACAGAGTGACTGATCAGCTTACCTAGATACTTTTTAGCCAATGATTGTCACATGAGTGTGGGTTTAGATGATTAGCCCATTAATAGTTCTTTGGGCTAGTGAGAGATTGTTGGACATTCGAGCCCACGGCGAGCTATTACGCAATAAATGTTATTGCGAATATCATTCCCTGATCTGAAATGAAGAATAGATAATTTGCATAATAGGTCCCTTAGTACAACTAGGATTATGTACCATGGCCATCTTGATGATCATACAGCTGTTGATTCAAATATTGAATCATAAAGGCTGGTGCTTGGATGAACATCTAAAGAGTTAGATTGAGGACTCATCAAGCACCGTCAAATGATTGTTGAGAGATGATCTCCAGCCTGAGTAGGAGATGGCAATCCTTTCTCACATAGGTTGATATCTGACCGACCTCTTGATGCAGGTCCTATGCATAGGAATAGAGATTCGGAGGTGTCAGATTATTTAGGTCAAAAAGTTGACTAAACGAGATCGAGATAACCAAAGTCCTATGACGAATGCTATCACGATATAGGCACGCATCCTCTGACTAGAGATAGATGTATTACTATATGTCTGAGTATGTACATTTGGCAGACTAATAGATTGATGACCTAATCAAGGTCTATACACCGGCGCGTTGGTGTGCATGTAAGGGCATATGAGTAATACGATCTCACGAAGGGATCATACAGGTTCAGTTACTGAACTGGAACACATGAGCTCACTCATGAGATATTGGGAAGAATCAAATTCCGTGCACAGTCGTCTCGATTTGGAAGCTTGACTGAATTTGTAGGTTTGATATATACTTTTGTAAAATACATGATCATGACCTAGGTATGATATATACTTTTGGAAAGTATAAGATCGATACTGACTCCCAATGATCGATACCGACTCCCAATGATCGAATGAGAAACTTACTGATAAAACCCTGAAGTAGACAGTGTAAAATTGATCTTATACATCAGGTTTATTCTGGGTCTTCCAGTATGCAGGATGTACACGTATTGGGAATACATGAGGGTGATGTGATCATAAACGGTTGTATAACCATGACACTTCCATTCCTAGGGAGTGATGAAACGGGTCTGGATTTTAGTGACTCCTCTCAGTAGAGAAGTACCCTGATCTTAGTCCAAATGTTGGACATTGATCTGAATGTGATTCAGATGCAATGAGAAGATTAGATTTACGATCTTGATTTAATCAAGCATCTATGAGAGGCCCGAGATCTGGATTTGAGATGTGATCTCAATATCCAAGTCACTATATGTGAACAATACAATTGCATTGTCCTTATCTCCAAGTATCCACGGAGAAAACGCATTATCCTTGAAAGAGTTCAGGATAATTTCATTGTTGATATTATATATCTGAGCATTGAGAAAATTGATAATTAAATATGATTTAATTATCATGAATGATATGAATTTGATTCATATTATAAAGAGAGTTATTTAAGATAATTAAATATGATTTAATTATCAAAATGTGAATAATGTGAATGTGATTCATATTATTTGGGAACATGAGAATAAAGATCCAAGATGATTGAATATGATTTAATTATCATGGATATGAATAATGTGGATAGCACTATCCATATTAATCATATATATTATAAATATGATTTATGATATATAAGAGAGAGCTATTATTAATTACATGTGTTAATTAAATGTTAATGTGAATTGGATTCACATTGGATAGTTAATTGAAAATTTAATTTACATTTTATTTTGGGTTGTGAATGTGATTCACAATTTTCCAATGGCAAGATTGCAATATTCACAAAATAATTATGAATTATTTTTGTTGAATAATTTACAACAAGTGTTGTTGTAAATGTTGGAGATTTTCATGGAATAATGTAATCTCATGAGATATCATGAGATTACATGAGATTGCCACTAAATCCCATATTATGGAAGGAGGCAATCTTCATTATTGATTTATCAATATATATTTAATCTAAATTAAATTAACTATTGTTGGTTTTTACCAACAAAATCTTGGTCATTATAAGTAACGCAAATCAATGTGAGCCATTGGATTTGTGTTGCCCATGGATTGAGATCCATGGATCCTAAAATATTATAAATAAAAGGGCAACCCTTGCTCTTCATATGCTAATGAGAACATAAGTCTCTCTCTCTCTTTCTCTCTTTACATGCCCCCTCTTCTTCTCTCATGTGACCGTCCACCATGGGTGCCCTAGAGAGGTTCTCCATTGCCACAGCGTCGTCGTTATGTTGCCCGCTCGTTTGCTCGTGGATCTCCATCTCCTTCGATGCATCTCGCTCGTGAAGAAGACGTCGAATCTCGTATGTCGAGATCAGGAGACCTGTCGCTTGGATCATCAACACGGATTACGAGAAGCACGTGTTTCATCAACACGCTCGCAAGTGTCTCCTCTGTCGGATCGGATTTGAGACAGGAGGTCTCTTTGTTTAGAGACTCGATCGCAACCATGCTTCAAGAGGTAATCCTATTACTTGTTTGTTGTTTAAACGAAACGATCCGAGAAGTGTTCTTGGATCATGTTGTTTTGTCACATGAAAAAAAATTAAATTCGCTTGCATAGAACAACTAGTGCGACTAGTCGTTCCTCGTCATATTCGATACGACGCTCACGCCTCCGTGATGCGCTTGATGATTATCTCATATCCTTCACTCCCTCTATCCTTCAACTTGTTCATGCACTCTTCCTCGTCAAACCCTTCTCAAAGCTTGTCGATGAAACACATATATTTCATAAGATTCCAAATAGATCAGGACTATTTCCAATCAAGAAATCGACGTCTTAGCCCTAAAAAGTGTTGAGAAGAGGACTGCATCCTGATGGAGAACAATGACAAATTTCTAGAGTATTTAGAACACATCTTAATGATGGATAAAACATATAGTTGATACAAACCAAATCAAGCCAGGAATCGACCAAAAACATGGCCTAATCACAAAAACAATGTAAGAAAAGATCAGAAAATATATGGGCCAGGAAAATACTCAAAGAATCCCATATCAAACCCTGCAAAAGCATACCGAAATAATATAACAAAACAGACTAAATACTCTTGAATCGCATCCAAGAAACAAGCAAAAAAAACCATTCACATAGCAAGCATCAAAATGTTCCATTAATCCCGCCTAAAAACCTGCAAAAGAAACCCAAATCATAAGCTAAAGGCCTGAACGGTTCTTAAAGAAATCACAACCAACAGGCTGAACCAAAATGGTGGAAGCCATAATGAAATCAAAAAGAAATGGTGTGTTTCGCCCAAACAGAAGCACTCTTCTTTTCTTCATCAAAAGGATGCCAAAGCCACCTGCTGCAACTGCAAGTAATTACAATTAAATCAACAAAACAGCTTTGTATGAAATGTTCAAATGTGGCTCATTTCCCTTTTTCTTACCTTGCCAAATCAAATGTACAAACGTATCTCCAGACATTCAGCATCCCATATCACTCAAGGATGGTTTGCAAACTTACACGTTAAAAATAAGCATAAAAAATGTGTATTTAAAAATTCTTTATATGAAATTGAGTAATAGTAACCAGATGGATTTGTACAATTGTCTTCTAGATCAACCTCATCTTCTTCATCACCATCCATTGCTTCGTCACCTTCACATATCCAGTCCTTTGTGCAAATCAAAGCTTCTACGATGGTTGGATCAAGATGGCTGCTATAAGCATCGAGAACCCTACCCCTCGGTAATGAATGTGCTCTCTGAAGCAATAGTTGAGAAAAGAATCACAAGAATATCTCAGACCATGTCTGATAAGATTCGATATTTATTCTCATTTAACTACCACCATTTTAAATTATCAAATGTTGCATCGTCCATGTTTTCTGTGAAATTGTCTTCTAAGTATAATTAAATCTCAGATTTCCCGAACGCATGACTTTATTTTGTTTTATGTTCATCCTTTCTTCTTGCTGCACAAGGATCCGGTTTGGTGCTTTGCATCGTGCTTTCAGTGTATCCGTTTCTCCTAAAAAATAATTTCATATTCATCAAATGTCGTTGGGAAGACCCTCTCCACGTGCGCTACATATTCAGTCGCCTCCTCCATGGAGTACAGTTCTAAATAAGAGAAACATAAGAACTCAAATTTGTATCGTGGATCTAGAACTATTGCAATGGCGAGAGGCAACATAGCATCTTTGTCCATCCAGTGCTTGTCAAATTTAATATGAATTTTAGTAGCCATGCTTCGAATTGATATATCCTCATTGTTTTTAGCAAAAGCACGTCCTTCTCTATCTCAAAAATCAAGCAAAAGAACAAATTCACAATTTAATTTTTTTACCATAGAAGACCTTTGTTGCAGCATAGAAATTTTCTAAATTCCCTGGATAAGGCCCACCTTTTTCCATTATGTGGGCCAAGGGACATCTACCGAATGAAAATCATGGGTCTTCATTCAATTGAAGACTTTTTGATACAATGATGCAGATTCAAGCATTAAAAATGTGGGGCTCCATCTTGTATTGGCATCTACCTGTAAGGTTTTCATCACTGTAATGTGTTTCTAGTAGGTTTATTTAAGAAACTCTTAATGTCGTCGGATAGAATAGTTTATGCACTTCACCAAATTGCATATTATGCTTATCCCTTCCTTAATCTCATACAACTCATCCTGCACAGCTAGGTTAAGAATGTGTGCCCAACGATGTAGATGGAAAAATCCTCCACCAAGCAAAAGTGAATTCGTTGAAGAATAAGGTCAACTGAATTCATCGTCACGACATCATTAGTGGACACATTATCAGCAGTTGGAATGCACAATTTTCTGATCCACCCGATCAATCGGCTAATCAATAAATCTGCAATATTGAAGGGCATTTCACTCGAGATAACCCACCTCACAAAGATAACCCACCTCACAAATTCCACTCAGCATCGTTCTTGATCAAATTTCCACATTGAAATTGAGCTCCCTTCATCAGAGTATTCACATTTAGCACGCATTGGGATTTCCCATCCTTCCTGTAGTACAGACATTTATTTTCTTGATAGTGGATGAGATGACTTGTGTTGCTTTTGCTTTGGCAGGATAATGAGTTTCTACAATGATTACATCGACGCATATCCTTGCCATCTATGATACCTATCTTGATCAAATGATTCCAAAACCCAAGATTGAGACTGGAGTGTACGTTTGTTAGACCCTTGCAAATCAACATGTAAGGCTTCGTGGTAGGCTTCGTGGTAGACCCAAGACTGAGACTGGAGTGTACGTCTTCTTTTTCATGTTCTTGTCTAACCAGCTCCTCTTCCATGGTGGGCTAGTTCGTTGTAGGAGTAATCACTTCATCATTATGCGCATTTGACATCTAATGATGTTAAATGTACCTATTAAATAACCACGGTAAGTTACACAGGATGTATTCACAATGGCATATCCACATGTCACAAGATCTATTCATAATCGCACAGCAGTGACTGATTTTAGATAAAAACATAAACAACCGTTATCGGCAATTTTAGATCAAAAACATATAACATGTAAACAACCACAATAACAAGGAACAAAATATTAAAATTTTCTTGTTGAGGTATAAACATATACCTTCCTCGGATGCTTCGTGTGCGATGAGGAGTTGGCTTTGCAGTTGACGTAGATGGGCTCGACCTAGTAGGTGGAGTACGGAGGGATGGAGGGCGAGAGGGGGCACCGAACCAGGCCACAGATTGTCGTAATTACTGGGAGGGGGAAGGAGGTAGGTAGGTGGGGGCGAGGTAGGTGGAGGAATTACGAAGGGAGGCATCATCTTCGGGGGGCTGTTGGGAGAGGGCGGTCTGGATGGCGGAGGGGGGTGGCAGTGGGCGGAGAGGGTGGAGGAAGGGAGGGACCTCAATGGAGGGAGGAGGGAGGCGAGCATTGAGGAGGCCGGAGGGAGGAGGAAGGCGAGCGACAGAGAGGGCCAGGGCAGGGGGATGGCACCCAACGTGTTGTCAAGGGTGGGACCGCTGGGTGAAGGGGCACGAGGGGAGTTGATGGGTATTGCCTTGTACCCTTATTGGGTTCAAGTGGCCCTAATTTACTTTGCAGTTTGCAATCAGGTCGGGCTCGGGTCGGTCCTCCCTTGGGGCTTGGGCTTATGGATGGATCAGGCCTCGGGGGCTTTGGATTCTGGTCCATCGGAGCCTAAGCCGACCCGAATTCTGAAATAGGCTTAAAATAGTGCCCAGGCCTGCCCATCGGGAGGTCAGGATTGAGCCCGGGTCGGGCTTTGGCAAGCCGGGCATCGAATTGAGCCAGACCAACACTACCGAATGCACGTGCCTAATAACTAGAACTCAATTAGGCCTAATAACTACTCTGGAAGCAACAACATCCATCGACATCAGCAACAACGACGTGCGTGGCAAAAGAATGATGCCTTGATACAACGTGAAAAATGGTATGCGAGAGAGAGAGAGAGATTGGGTGGGTGAGGGTTTCTAATTATGATGAGATTATTTGATGATTGTTACTTCTTCGCAAGGGAGGTATATTTATAGATGCAAAATGTCTCGTGTCGTCGGCTCCCTCCCTCTCACAGTTTAGTTGGTTCTGGTCTCCCTTGAAGCCTGACCTCAGGCAACCATTGATGACAGCTGCTTGACCACGATGTCATCTGGCTACTCTAAATCGTTCACCAGATGCTACATATTTATAAAACAGTTTAGATTCGTCCTATGTTATCTCGTCATTTCCTAATATATATGTACAACTTCTGTTGTTTTGACGTTTGCACTACGTTGTTTTTTCCTTTACCGCAAGAGACGGGTGAGCGAAATCTTCCAGCATTTGATGGGACAATTGAGGGAGATGGGACGAGGACGAACGTGTTGGTCTCCCCCCACAATCAAATCATCAGCCACATGGGATTTTAAATAGCTTTGTGGAATGATTCAGAGAATCAGACAACCCATCTCTACATCTCATCAATCGCCCAATAAAAAAAAGCAAAGCATTGAATGCAGTCGACAGTAGATTTAATAGGCACATCGCCCCCATTAAATGGACTAATATTAAACAAAGTTAATACACTGAGTGAGGGCCCACTCGATGGCCGTCGTATAATTAGAAAAAATAAATTAAGGAAAGAAGAGGGTGATATCACAAAGATATTTTCTTCAACGGTCACAATCGAAGATGCCAAAGAAAAAAAAGGTTAGGCGTCTTACAGGAAACTAACCCATATGACGTGCCGACAAAAGCTGATATTTTTATAGATATTCTCGACTTTGGCACTTTCCTCAGAGAATAGTTTTTCAGAGAGCCCCCGAATTGCATACTCACTTCCAACGACGTACCTGAATTTTTCAGAGAGCAACAATTTGATACAAGATCTTTAAGATTTTTTTTTTATTTTGGTTTTTAACTAATGTGATTTAAGGTTAGAAAGACAGAACAACATGATTTCAGTAGTCGTGGACCATTACTGAAACAAATCTCAAAGATTAATTATCACAATGAGGTACGGCATTGAAACTGAGTGTGTAGATTAGGGTTTTTTATGTAAGCAATTTAGAACCGAAGCATAGCAAATTAGCAATAGAGCATCAAAATAGCATTGATGACCATTTCCCCATTCAACTTTCCATCATTTCAGAAGTTTAATCTGATATACTCTACGATTTAAAAAGATATATGTTTCGAGTAAACACCAGGTCACATAGATGCCATGTGCAAGCTCATCTTTTTGTTCGTCAAAGCTGCTGTCGAGATCAATTAAGGGAGAGGATAAGAAAAGAGCTCGATTTGAGATATAAAGTAATCCCGGAGGTCGAGGTCATCATTTTTCATTAGTTCTCGCTTAGCTCATTGTGATGAGAAGATCTACTTTGAACCATGTTAATGATGCAATGACGTCCCATGTTAATGATGCAATGACGTCTCTAGTCCGCTCGGGCGTCTTCTAATCTAAAGTCTCTTATATGGAAAAAGGGAACTAACATCCGAGGATGCATATAACTCCCCACACCTCTTTTTACCTTTTTTTTATTTTTTTTAAAATTAAATCTTGAAATAATTAGATCACCATATAACACCATAGTGTCATTTCAAATTCATCTTAGTTCAAGACTTCTATCATCTCCAATCAGATTATCAAATTTTAACGATCTTGAAAATGTTGAAATTGCCCCCTTCTAAATGAATATGTTAGGAATATTTGTTTTGAATGAAACTTAAAACACATATCCCCCTCGATATATTAAGTAAATACCCCTAAGGCTTCCTTCAAAAAAATCCCAAACACGAGGAGTTAACTACACCCTCGAGTGTAGGCTCTCAGCTCATTATATATAATCCAAATATTGATACAATTCTTTTCAGTATAATTTATTTTGTAGTACTTCCATAAACTTTACTTTGTTTTTATTATATTAATTAGTTAGTCCTATTCTTTATTTATTATTTGAATATTTATTTCAAATAAATATTTAAATTGAAATTGATCCTTGTGATCGATCAAGTCCATGATCAATTTAGACTGTTTAAGACACGTCTAACTTGTCTTTGCAATAAGATACAAAGACAAGTTAGATAAACCACAAATTGCAATCATGTGATCAGTGAAGTCTGGTTAATTTAAACAATTAAGCTATGTCAAATCACTCCCACGAACAACCTTCAAGGATCTATATATCATTAATAGGCAAAAACCATAATACACTCTGACTCAGTTCGGTATTTAAGGAAACCAACTCAGACCCATCAGGGAGGCAGCAGGCCTTTCATTTGAAAAGGGACTCAAAATCGAGTTTGTTTGCGGGCTCATACATGTGGTCAAAATCAGCAAATTTCTTGAATCATGAATCCAGATTCATATATCAGTTTAAAAAGGTGCATAAGTAATGCTTATTTATTTTTGATTGACGTAGTATACTTGAAGCTATCGTCGATCCGATTTCATCCTTGAAATAAGATTGCAAGCTCAAGCAACAAAAGGTTAGGTAATCGAGTCAAGAATAACAGTAGCAGACAACCATGTCCCAAATCTATTTTGTTTTATTGGAGATCAATGAAGCATCGAAGCATAGAGGAGGGGTGTTTAAAGGCCATTCGACTAACCAGTACGGGAATCCTTGCATCATTCATCCAGCTCCGAAGACCAGATTCTCCAAGTGGTTACAGCTAAGGTTGTGCTGCAGAAGGGCATCAACGTTCCACCTACATAACATAGTGTAATCAAAACAATACCGTAAAATTAAGTCCTCTTCGCAAAAACTGGAGACTGGTTTTTTTATAAATAAGTAACTAGCATCGGAGATTGGTTTTTTTATAAATAAAACTAGCATCCACGATTGGAACAGAATTTTAAAAAGCAGCTGAGACATTTTAAAACATTTCTAGTCTATGTTGATAAAGCAATTGAGACATTTTAAATATAAAAACAAGCCCATGTTAATAAAGTAATTGAGACATTTCCGAAATTTATTAAGTAAAAGCCAGTTTCAAATTTTTTACACCAAAATTTGACAGAATATTGCGACAGGACGTAGACAGATTAACCATCACAGGACTGCCTTTCAACTGATGCCTACACCTAAATGATGATCTTTAGAGGTTAATAATCATCCATGACTCAATAGAAGAGCATACAATCCTAGTTACTCCAATAATGCTACATCGAAGTTCACGCATTTCCACATACGTTCGATCTGTCCTAAATACAGCTTCATTCCCCCGGAGCCTGATAGCCCAAATTGCAGCCAAAGACCAATAATAATCCGTCGGAGCCCACCCTAAGTAATCATAATCAGTTATTCATTCCCTTCTCAAAAGCAAGTACAAGATTTTGACCTTCTCAACAGCGTATCTCCCACCATCTCGGTCCCAGCAATCTCGAGCATCCTCCATTGTATCCATTTCTCCAAGCAGAAAAATCTGATTGATAAAATCAGCATCTTGCATCCAAGAATATGAATGTCATATACCAACGACCGACCACCAAAGCCTGAAATTTCATCGCGAGGTCCATCAGTATACAAAGGACCTCCTCCAGACTGTCAGACCACGAGCACCAGTTTAGAAAAATGTGAATAGTAGCTTTTTGGTTACTGGGATGGGATGGGTTGGGATAAGCACCTGCGAATAGTAGTTATTTAGATGGTTGTGAGGGTTGGAGAGGGTTGGAATAAGGAATGTGATGTGATGTCACATAAATTTGTGATGGAATTCTAACTCAGGAATGCAAGGCGGTAAACCGGGATATCCCAAGGTAACCCTGTAACCAAACAGACCCTTAGATTAGACTTCAGGAAATTAGTAGCGCAAAACAGCAACTTGACCACACCCTTCACAAAAGGTGAAGGCCTAACATGTCCAGTGTCTGGCCATAACAGACAGAAGACAGTCTTCAGAAACCGTTACCATTTCCAGGAAACGGTATCATCCACTTCACTAGGAAAGTAGAATTCTATGTGCTCAGGTCATTAGCAAGCCCCTGATCCATCCCCAAGTGGCATATCTATGCGCATTTCACAAGAGGCATATTGTCACACGACACCAAATCCCCGCCGAAGGAAAATGACAAGTACGTATCCTATTAAGGATGTTATATGACAGAACCGAAACTGTCCACAATGGCAAGCCAGGTTATACCATAAAGGCAATAAAGCAGAGGATAGCAAGCAATAAAGAACAAAAATGAAAATGCAAAGGAATAAAGAATAAAGAACAAAATTGAAAAGGAAAGGAATTAATATACAAATATGGCACTTTGTTGATGTTGAACGTAATACCATAATAGTACAAAAACAATTCATCGTTGTACTTATCAAATTTGATCAGCACAAAGGACCAGGATTCACCAATCGCAGTAACCTCAGAAAAAGATGAATGGAAACAGAGGCAGGTCTACAGTACCTTCCAACTTGTATATTTTGCGGAGATTTTTCTAAAATAAATTTCAGCCCAAAAATGTGCAATTCAATAAGCATCTTAACGATGAGAATAAATGATGGCACGAAGAGGAAAAGAAATTTCCAGTCATGGTCAATAACATCTAGATGCCAAAGGGTAGGGCCAAAATGGCTTCCAAACAATTTCTGCTAAAGAGGATATATGCAAATCTAAAGACGAAGTATGCCTTGACATTTGAAGTTTTGAACATAACAGATGACAAATATCGGATTCATGGATAAATTGAACTGGGGGCAGAGATGACAAGGACTGACTACATACAAAGAAGGCCGTATCGGCGATATATCGGCAATATATCACGGTATCACCGATATATCGGTTTCGACAGGGTAGGGGTATCGAAACCACCCACTATATCCTTTTACAGGGATATCGGCGATATATCAACAATATATTGTCATATCGACTCATAAAATCCTGGATATCGATCGATATCGCAGATATCTCTATATATCAATGCTATTATTCATACAAGATTGATTCCACTACTTATCTAGCTACACCCAGTATTAAAACACATATCTAGCTACACCTATTAAAATACACAATGGCTTATATATAACAGTACCAATGATATGTTCGATATGACCGATATGTGCAATATAAGGATCATAGTCTTCACAAATGATCTATATGTATCATATAAGTGTATATTTGTAAGTTATTTAATGTTATAAGAACTTGAATGAAATCTATTTCCAATATCTATAGGTCAGAAATAAACATTAACAGCGATATGTTCGATATGACCGATATGTGCGATATATGGGCTATAATTGGTCGATATGTGTGACATAAGTGTGTATTTATAAGTTATTTTTTATTTTAATATCTTGGATGATCTTAATTTCTGAAAAATGACAAAAATGGCTTTTTTGAGCCATTTCCGACATTTTCACCGATATCGGCGATATATCCTGATATATCCATTTCCGGGCGGACCGAAACAATATCGATATCAATATGGCCTTCTTGACTACATATATACCAGTTTTTTACACCTTTTCCATTTCTAAAATTTACCATATCTGAATTTGTCATGTATTTATACAAAAATTAAGTGTCAAAGATCGCAATAAATTGTAAATGTGGAGTGTCAATGCCCAGAGGAATATGCTAGTAAACAAAGATATCTGAAGGGGAAAATGATGTTTATGATAAAGATCAGTCCAAGAATTCCACAAAATCAACTTCAGAAAACAATTATATGGGCACAGGAGTTTCCAAAAATAAAAAGAAAGAAAAACTGTGTGCATGCACACGGCAAAGGGTGGGACATCCTTATGTGTAATCCATCAAAGATGCCAATGAATTTGGCAAGGAAATGATTCCCATGCAATGTTAGTAACAGATGGGAGCCCCATACCTTTCCAACAGAAAGATGTATCCTGATAGGGAGTTGAACTATTGAAAATTCCAGATTCACCGATAACATTGTGTCTAGTAAGTAGAAGACTAGTGGCACTGGCTTTAGAGAGTATGGACTGTGAACATTGATCAAATTTGATATATACTTTTATGACAAGAATTAACACTATGTGAATTCCTATGTCAGTGTGCATGTAATTAGGTGCTGATAGAGAGCGCAGTTTATTGGTTCTACAGACTAAGAATGGCAACCAAAGCATGCACGCAAACTTGCCTGCCTTGGACACTGAGAGAGATGTTTATGATACTACTCTCTTTCAAATACAATTAGGCATAGGTTCAATGGAGGTTTCTGGATCACATTTTAAATCATTGACTATTGCAAGCATTTCAACAAGTGGAGTAGGAGAGTCTCATGGAGGTAGTCAGACAGGTGCAGCAGAATGCTACATTCTGATCAAATGTATGGACTTGTACAAACTCTATGGAGCAAGAAGTTTGGGGGGCAATTGGGGATTTAAATGCAGAGTAACTAGGTCCTAGTGGCTTCCACGTCTTCGTTTTCAAGGGGTTCCGAGATGTGGTTACGTCAGGTATTCTTGAAATTCTTGATAAATTAAGGCCGAACTCATACATTAATAAACTAAAGAAGATGTTGAACTTTCCTTTACCTAAGCAGAAGTGGCCAAAAGATGAAGGATTTCTTAACATCGCAACTTCCAAAGCCATACACATGATTATGGAAAAGTTTCTCGCTAACAAACTATACTTTGCATTCGGATATTCAGTTAACCCATGTAAACAATTTTTGTGTCCAACAGGTTGATAGTGGACATGTGGTGACGACTTCAAAAACTGCGGCACAGTGGAGGTGCAGATGGGTGCTCAGGTTTCATTGGAATGTAGGCTTATCCAAAGCTTGTGATTTTGTAAATCATTCTCCAAAGCTTATAATACAATGGATTCCTTCAAAGTTCTTGCACAAGAGGCCTCCGGATATGTGGATTATTCGGAAGAAAAGATGAGGGTTGGTTCTTTTAGCCACAAAATAATGCCAGTAACGTAACAAACTAAATTCAAATATAGACATGTTCAAGATTGATCAATTTTAATAATAATTCCTAACTAGAAAGATAAAAAAAGTACTCATGCCATATGTGGCTCTCGGATGCAATGACCAGCTAAGGCTGGCTTGTTCATGAATTCTGGGGCCAAAATTAGTACCATATTACAATAAGAACCCACTTGAAGTCTCACCTCTAGGCTCTAACTTTATTCACACGATGTGGTTCAGAATCAGAATAGGCATTTAATTACTCGATTTTCATCATTTTATAATGGTTATCCTTTCTATATTATTATCTCCCTATTTCATTTAAGAAAGGATACATCTGTTACAAATAGGTTAACCTAGAAAAGCATGTCATCAACATTTACTGAACATATCCTTTTTTTGAGAAATAGTGTACGACGTCGAGGAGATGCCTATCCTTTGAACAACATATCCTTACAAACAAAATAGACAAATGATTCCAGCAGCAAATACCAAATGATCCTATATCACAGAATAAGGTCACCCTCCTTAGCTTTTACCCTCCAACCAAATGCAGTAATATGGCACTGAAAACTGTGCTAGAATATCGCATCCACATTATCCATATGTGTCAACTTAATATAAAGCTATTCACCTTTAAATGATAACATATAATATACAAGGACATCTTACACTAGGACATTCTAGTAAAGTTACACAGCGCAACAACTATAATATAGAAGGTCCAAAAAATCCTGGATCTTTTTTATGTCATGAAAGATGTCAATGCAACTGTCCGTGCCGACCAGACAACCGCACAACTAAGATAGAAAGCCATGAGTCCATTTGACATCTTCCCTATCTCCTCAAAACAAAATTCCGATGCATGATTAAAGAAAAATAAATATGGGAACTATAACTTCCCTCCATAATCATGTGATACGACTTTCTTATTTTTTACTCCGGCTCATCTTCTTCACAGCATTCTTCCCCCATATCCTCGGAGCTGCTAACTATGATGAATCGCTAACTATGTATATGACACCAAAAATTAGATCGATTTGATAAATCACCCTTCAATTATAATCAGTAAAAGCAGTGTTTCCTCTTTACGTAAATACCAGCATATAACTTCCAGGCATCAAGATACATTTAAGACATGGATGACTATTATCAAAAATTCCCAACACATCATAAGATTCTCGTTCTTGAAAATCAGAAGATTCAGAACTTGTCCAAATCCGTTCTGTTTTCTACTTCTCAAAGAAGCATGGGTGCGCTGGCGAAAAAGCAGCAAGCTCTGGCGAGGTATGGGATGCAATAGATGTGACCTCTGCCGTCGATGTCATTTTTCCTGTAGAATTCTAACTCCACTTTCAACTTTTCTGAGACAGTGCGTCTCTGCTTCAAAGAATTGATGACTTCTCAATCCCGGGATATTAATTTATAGTCGTGGATTGGAGCCTGTCGGAAGGGCCAAGGCATGAAAGAAGTCGGAAATTGTGCTATTCCGAGAGAGGAGACCCCCACTTCGAGGATATAGTACAGAGATAAAGACATGACAGAACCTACCTGAATATGTTAAACCCTACCCGGATCAATAAAATAAGAGGGTCCATCATAGCACATATTTCTTTTTTGGTCGCAGCATGCATCACTCCGAAGGGTGCGTCGAGAGGCTGAAGTTGGAACCGATATTTGTCAGATTTTCCGATCAAATCATCCCCACCCGAAGTCCAGATCTTTGTGGAGCAAAAGTGAGAAAATAAAATCTCGTGCATCCAAGCCTGTATATTTTAAAAGACTTTCGAGCCTCATTCATCCAAAGCGGGTCCATCTCAAATTACAGACATCTTATTTTGAGAGTGTGTAATGGCAAGATCAAGATCGACATGCAGTTGAGCATGTACAGAAGAATCCCACAGCAATCCACTGCAACTGTGGTACCCATAGCATCAAATGAACATATAAAGGAGAAATACCTGCTCCAATTTGAATAATGGCATGAGGAGGCGTTAGTAGATGAGCGAGGTGATTGGTGCTTATTGATAGGTGGCAGTGCTGTCACATACTGGAACTTTCTAGTGAAGATGGCGGGAGGTTTCCAAAATGAAAAAAGAAAAGAGATGTATTCATCCTCAAGGAATAAGTGGGAAGAGTAATTCAAATTAGAAAAAGCATTGCCTCCTTGCATAATATGAATTCCAAACATACTTAGAAACAAAGATCTTTTTAGTGGTGTCATTCATTGATGTCACCTCACCAGCAAGGCATCAATTGTCCCTGGGCATCAATAGCCCATAGTTTTCGTGATGACATGGTTGATGGCCATGTCATGTCATCAGACTGATTAACTAGCGATCAGCGATATGAAAGTCCTACTGACTATGATGAGTGGGATGCATATATGCACGATGGAGGTCTATATTTCCTACACCTTCAATCTCTGCTCATTTATTCCGCACTATATACTCCTCAGGTCTAGGGTTAGGAGACCGCAAGAGGGAGAGGGAGGTGGTGAAGAAGCGCAACTGAGACGCTATCAAGATTGTATTCGTACTTCACTTCCCATGACCCACCTATTCTGTAATTTACTCCGCTATGATTTTTACCTTTACATGTGTTTATCATTCTACAAATTATATACATGAATTGGATGTAAGTCCAAGAATGACCCAAAGAAGTTCTGAACGGAGGCAAAGAAACCACGTAGACAACCCTACTTAATGTAGGAGAAAGCTTTATTGATGTTGCATCTTGCATTGTGTTCTTGCGGTATTTGTTTGTAGTGTATTTAAGCGATGTTATACCACTTATATTTACATGTTGTAACTGAAAAATAGCACACAAACACATGCATGTGGTTACTTGTTGCAATACAACAAGATTTAAAACATATAAATACAAATACTATTTACTGCTGCACACCAAATGTGTATGTATCATGATAACCTGCTCTTTATGACTGATTTTGAGCTTTACATTCTGCGGGTTGAAACATCAAATGTTGCCATCACGATATTTTTATGAGGCCATTTTGCAATTATGATATAATAAAAGGTTGTAATTTGTTCAACTATCCATCACTTTAAATAGTCATGCTACTTCTCTATATGACAGATATTGTATATAAAGAGACTGGATAATGCATCCTTAAGAATATATATTTATCAACTTGTTTCAATCAGGTTATGGGTCTTTGTCACCTTCTGCTTCGTGAGATTTAAAGGGTAGTCTCACTTTTGCTGTATAGTGCCTTGATAGCCTCAGCCAATAATGTGACTCATTCTTGTCTGATATTCTAGTCTCATTTTGCCGCATAGTGCATCGATGGTTCACCACAAATGTATCCCATAATTCTCATCACTTTGTCAGATATTTAACTGAGTCACATCACAAAGACTCTCCATAGTAATACATACCATTTCTTACATTTCATATATGATACAAATCAAATGCACATTCTCTTGTCTGATCAACTACAGAGCAATGCATAAACAATCCATGGTGGTCGGTGCTGGCAAAAGACAGAATCTAAAGCAGCACTAGGTGAACATCGACTTAAATGCACCATTTCCAGGGTGTACAAATCAAAAAGCTGATCCTTCTGCACTATCTTCATTCTTATAAGTATATAAATTATTCATTAATTCGGGAACCAATCCCCTGATCTCTCATATAACATGTTTCCTACCAAACCATGTACCGCTACCAACTCGTGGCAATATTTGGATGACTATCAACCTCCAGAAGTCATTTCATGGTTTCTCAAATATCCCAACCCCAGACATCGTCTTGGATGGTAGCTCAAATAGCCCTCTTATTGGGTATGTTCCACTGTTGCAACTTGCAAGTACAATGCAGAGAATTCTAACTACCTTCGTAAAAAAGAAATGTTATGCATTCTTCCTATAATGGATCAACAACTATTAGCACTCTATGAAAGTACTGGGACAAAAGGTTACTCTCAAAAGGCTAAAGACTGCGATAGGACTGGACTACAGTGTTTACCTGACAATCTTGAAATAACCTAGAACAGTCAGGGATTTTTTGCAGTATATATTCCATTATGAGACTATTAAGGACTAGCTAACAATTTAAATAAGTAAATAATCAAAAAATTCAAACAAAAACAAGCCTTAGAATATGGATAAGATTTATTAAAGTTGCAACTGGCTAATGATACTAACAAAAACAGCATTGCTGAATATGTCAATTATTACCAGACAAATAGAGATTGTCACAAGAGCACTGACCAATCCTTAAACATTCAACAAGAACACAAGTAATTCTTACAGTTGTGTATACGACACACGTCACACACCAAAAACATAATTGGGTGGGTGGGATGGAAGGTGAAATTGAAAGCAGAGAGAGTTTAGGACGTGGTGAGAGAGGGGGTGACAGGCACGATGGGAGAAGGAAGAGATAGCTCAAGCAAGAAAGGGTAGAGGGTGATCCGGGCAACTAGACAGTGGTCTATCACGGGCGTTGAGAGGGAAAGCATGTGTAGTGGTTCTTGATGAGGTTCAGAAAGACAAAGCACCTTCCACCACAGGCCATGCTCATTTGTTTTTGGTGTGGTGGTCCCAAAAACTGGGTGCAAAAGTACCAATTCCTAGTTGTCCTCTTCAAGTTTGTGTGATGTTCAATAGAAAGAAAAAGGGTTTGAAGCGTGAGGGACAATCGTCGAGAGGGGAAGGACTCCGCCAAAGGATTTCATTCTTGTGGTGTTTCTCTTGAGCAATGAGGTATCTGCAACATTTTTGGTCAAGGTGCATACTATACCAACAACAACAACAAAGCCTTTTTCCCACAATTAAGTAGGGTTGGATACATGGATACTTTGCCTCCATTCAGATCTATCTTAGGTCAATCTCGAGCTTATATCCAAAAAACTAAGATCTCTTCGTATAGTCTCATTCCAACACTTCTTAGGTCATCCTTACCCTCTCTTAGCTGAATCTACATCCCAAAACTCGCATCTCTTAACCGATGCATCAGCCGACCTTCTTTGCAAATGACCAAACCATCTTAAACGATTTCCTCGCATCTTATCCTCGATCAACTTTCATTCTAATTGCATCATGACTATGATATAAATTTTGCATGAAGGATCCTCGAAGGTGATGTCATGTGTTTTTCAAGCACCATACTTCTTCATCGTGATTTTGTCAAGAGGACATGGTGGAGCTTGTTAGTGCATCAATGACTCTTCGTTCTAGTGTCTCAATGGGTTAAATTGGTATATGATGGTGCGTGATCGACAACGCGATTGATCTAATGTTGACTTTTATGGTTCCCAATGTCATGTGGTTAGAATCAAGCATCTCTTGAACAATGGGTGACATCAGTAGGTGTAATCTAGCTTGGCATCAAGCTCATTGTGGTCCATCATGTATGGAGTTCGAGATCACAGTTGGTCTTATCTTTTGAGTCGTATGATATCTTTCAAGATGCAAATGGAACCAAAGTCTGTCCAGCAACGGCAAGTCACGGCAGCATATATTATTGTCTGATCATTCTCATGTGGCGGCAATTCTTTTTTCATGAAGAGCACTATCAATAAAACTGTTCGGGCCGACCAGACAACCACACAACTCGGATCTAAAATGGGTCATTTGCTTATCAAAGATGGCCGCGACTCAGATATTCATAGACTATCTGTTGTAGTTTGACATAAGTTAGAAAGAACATTATGTAAATTTTGTTTAGTTTAGCTATGCAAGACAATAATGTGATAGTGTTGGTTGATTAGGGCTTGATGGCCAAGCCAATGAAGAATAGATGCACAAGGGTGCTCAAGCTGAGAGATGAATAAAGTGTTGCTTTTGTAGTGGGTGTACCGTGTAAGGCTCTATGGCTCTAAGGAGGATATGTTATGCAGACTACACAGAGACACCCCCAGTTATTCTGTAAGAGTTGATTTGGAGACAAGGGGTTTAAGAACCTCTTCCAAGGGTTTAATCTCGATTTTGACACCATAGTGGCATGGTGTCGACCCGATATTTCGAGGATATATTGGCAGTATATCATTGTAATATCACTCGTTTCAACGCAGAATTGGCGAAGCTGGACCAAAAAAGACATAGATATCAACCATTTTGCCGAAATATCGACACCATGTTCATACCGATATATCAGTGATTACCGATATATCATGATATTTTGATCCATGCCTCTTCCTATTCTAAGGAGTCATTTTTCATGTTTTCCCAGTATTGAACTCTATCACAAGATTGTGTCCAATACTTGGTGACTCTACCTCCCTCAAATTCTAGAAGGATAACTAGACAAAGAGGTGGTTTATGATTCATTGTTTGCCAAAATCGTTTGCTTCGGTTGGAATAGAAGGATTCAGGCGGCAGCATACTAGTTGGAATTATGAAGTTGAGCGCTAACTTCTATTCTCATATTTCATAGCAATGGGCATGGGACCACAATTTCTTGTGATTTCTAAAGGAGCTTTGCTCAATCAAAGGTCCTTCTCTTGGCTTTCGTGTTTGAGGACATTGTTTTCTTAATGAAGTAGGCTTATAAAATTCATTGCTCGAGCCAAATAAAAGTGATGAATCTCTAACTAGAGATAGATGTTGATCAGGGGTTGCAGGGTTCCTCTATGAGTAAAGATTTTCAAAGGCGTCGATGCACTTGTAAAAAAATTGTTTTGGTCTCAATGGCATATGTCACTTGTGCATGTTGCCAAGAGTAACCAAAGGATGTAAGGCACCTCTTCTTCTTTTATCCTGATGCAAATGGAAATTTGCAACGGTGAAAAATAGTTGTTTGGTGGAGAAATTTAGAGAGGAGAGGAAGAGAGAGGAGAACGCGCCGGTTGCGCAAGACTTTGGAGAGGAATCGCAAAGAATGCGTCGAGGGAAAGAGAGAGAAACAAAACGAGAGAAAGAGATAAAGAGAGATGAATCTCAATTTTCATAATAATCTGAACTGTCTAAAACAATAGCCTATCATCCCTTTATATAGGAGGGATGATATTACAAAAATAGAAATTCAAATTCAAACTCAAAACTACTTATCCTAATTTGACTCTAACCGACTAACTAATTGATTTGAAATAAATTCAAATCTCTAATTGACTCTAACTAACTAAATTGAGATCACACATGATCTCTTTATTTAAAGAAAAATGCGACAATCGAATAAACGTAAATAAAATTAACGGATAAAAATATCAAGCCCTATATTTTAATTTTGTGTTGCATCAATTCTCCTCCGCTTGAAAAATTCGTCTCCTGACGAATTGCTTGCTTTTCGATTTGTCGTTGGAGAATTCGATCCGAAACCATAGTTCCAAAATCCCCAATTTGATCCTTTCCATGTTACGTTTGTAATTTCTTTTCACTGAGGGGCGTCGCTACAAATCTTCTACCCCTCCATTTAAAGGAATGCCTCTCCAATTCCAACCGATTTTAACCTTTGAATAAAATCTTTCTGCAGTAGGGGTTTCATTGAAATTAACCCAAATAAATTTCCAATCCCTGATTTCATGGGATTGATTGCACGTGGGAGAAGAATCAATAGCCGCTACCCTCTCGACTCCCTTCTTCCAATGTCTTCGGCGGCGCCGAACCCTAGGGTATGGGTTTCGATTTCTCCAACGGCGGCACCGGGCATAGATGTAATGGCGGCAGCGGCACCTGGATTGATGGTGCAGGAGATGATGATGGGCCTTCCATCGTTGGCCTTGGGGTCTTCGTACCAAGGTATGGCTACAGCAACGTCGAGGTTTGCATTGGAGATGATACGGGTGGTTGCTGGGGCTTCGATAGGTCGTTGTCGGTGATGGTTGCCAACCTGAATCTGTATGGACAGCAAGCAGATCTTTGTCTCGAAGAACAGTAACGTCGTCATCGAAGAGATCTAGGGTTTCATATCCCTCTTCCACTGGTTCTTCATCAAATATTGGCCCCAGAACTTTATTTTTTTCATTTTTTTGTTCCTGGACAGCAACTTCGACCTCACATAAATCGAAAAATTCATATTCTTCACCCGAACTTTCATCAAAAATCGGCCCTATATCTTCATAGTTTTGTTGCACAGGAGTTGCGTCAATAAAATATTCTTCGGAACTGAAAATACCTTCGTTTTCTGAACAAAAATCGGGTTGGACAGCAGCTACAGCGATCTGACTTTCATTGTCGACGAACGAATCTTCACCGGTTAGCGCGTCCAACCATGCTTGGACTTTGAAACTTGATAGGAGTCGATGCTTGAACTTCCTCGAACGCGAACGTGAATGCGGATCATGAGATATACGACTCAAATCGAATTGCAAACGCCAATAGGTGATCGGATCGTCGAATCGTAAGAACGATTCAGTTTCCATGCTCTGATACCAAATGATGCAAATGGAAATTTGCAACGGTGAAAAATAGTTGTTTGGTGGAGAAATTTAGAGAGGAGAGGAAGAGAGAGGAGAACGCGCCGGTTGCGCAAGATTTTGGAGAGGAATCACAAAGAATGCGTCGAGGGAAAGAGAGAGAAACAAAACGAGAGAAAGAGATAAAGAGAGATGAATCTCAATTTTCATAATAATCTGAACTGTCTAAAACAATAGCCTATCATCCCTTTATATAGGAGGGATGATATTACAAAAATAGAAATTCAAATTCAAACTCAAAACTACTTATCCTAATTTGACTCTAACCGACTAACTAATTGATTTGAAATAAATTCAAATCTCTAATTGACTCTAACTAACTAAATTGAGATCACACATGATCTCTTTATTTAAAGAAAAATGCGACAATCGAATAAACGTAAATAAAATTAACGGATAAAAATATCAAGCCCTATATTTTAATTTTGTGCTGCATCATATCCTTTCATTCAGGAGTTGTGGAGTAAGACAAAGGTGAACTCAACAAATACAGGTAGCA
This sequence comes from Ottelia alismoides, assembly GCA_037367405.1. Lineage (NCBI taxonomy): Eukaryota > Viridiplantae > Streptophyta > Magnoliopsida > Alismatales > Hydrocharitaceae > Ottelia > Ottelia alismoides. Next base: position 247,507 of record JAZKJV010006767.1, read on the forward strand.
TGGAGGACTTATGTGTGCCTTTCGTTGATGCAACTTTTCAGTCTAGGGGGAGAGAACGATATCCTTTTCATACTTATGAATGAAATGTCTGGCCAAGAAACAATGATCTTTCAAGGTGAATGACTATGTGTGGAGAATGTCCATGCTTACAAGAGATTTTTATAATATTCTCTGCTTATGCACTAATTGCTTGTCTCACATTTATTGGGTTAATATATTTTATCATTGTGCGCCTACACATATATTCACCCATTGCATTCTCAAAAAAATAATAAATAACTTGGATAGAAAACTTGCTACAAATAGAAAAACACTAGACCACAAAACATCTAGCATGAGATAACACTAAACATAATAACTAATATTAAAGAAGGAACATACCAATATCACAGACAACAAGACATAGGAGATCGTGGCACAATCGAATCAGCACTATGCCACTATCCACTCTTCACCCTGAGCGGCAACACTATGCATTCGCCAAGTGTAAACTTCTTGTCAGGATAAAGCCTTCACATACTTCTTTGCATATTCACTATTATAAAACAAAGTATACATCTTAAAATGAAAGGGTAGCAAAGTATTGGCCTAAAATAATATTCATAAAGTACAAACTGCAAGACAAGCAAAACCAAGATCGTCACACCAAAATATAACACGCCTCGCACATGATAAGTCATCACCAAAGATACCATTTAAAAAGGCCACGGGATTCCAATCTCTTTGATTTGTCTAAGCTCCCAACAATAAGACAAAAGAAAAATGAAAGCAGAATGAGAGTGATGAGTCCTAATGATGAACATCAAGTACTGAAGAAAGCCACCTTGAAAATGCAGAATAGGATAAAGTCTACAGAAACATACTCGCTGATGTCTAACCAGGCAAATGTTAGAAATTACAATAAAACTCATAATATCGTCTTCCACAATCACAAGAGAAGCATAAAAGTCTAAAATCCCATACAGCCATTTAAAACAAAACGCTACATCAGCAATCTCCTCTACGAATCGATCAACGACTTGGAAGAAACAACCATTCATTGCTCCAAACAGATCAAAAAGCCATCAGATCTTTAAATCCACATGGGTACCCACCGGCCGAAGTTCGAACTAAAAACAAATCAGTGACAGCAATTAGCTGAAAACGTACAATAAGAAAACAATAAAAGCAACAGTGGAAACAGAAGTAAAATCATGAGAAATTATACCTAGTATTGTCCATATCCACCCATAGATCCCATCTGAGGCCTGCTGCCCTGAGTTGGCCCAATAGGAACTGCCTGATAGGTAACCCCGCCCTGATTAACAGCAGTCTGCGCAGGTGCTTGATAGCTAGCATTTTGGTATCCTGTACTGGTCAAACCGTAACCTTGAGCAGGCGCTGCAGCCTGCATAGCCATGGGCTGCGCAGCACCACCCATTGCGGCCGCTAAAGCGGGATTCAGAGAAGCAAACAGTGCAGGTGGAACTCCGTATGCAGCAGGGTTCTGTCCCGCAGCTGCCAGCATTGCCAGCGCGGCGGCATTCGCTGGCATGGCCTGCCCGAAAGCAGCCATGGGCCCGCCCATGATCCCCTGGGTCATCCCCATATCCATCGCGCCGTTATACCCTGTCCCGCCTGCAGGCAAGCTGTACCCAGGGGGACCCTGCATAACATACCCACCGCTGCCCTGCATAGACGACCCAGTCGGGGTGGTGGGTGCAGCAGCGGCAGCAGCTGCCGCGGCCCGGTTCCTTTGCCCGTCTGTGGCCTTTTGACAGTACAAAAGCTGCCCATCAAAATTCTTGTTGGGCTCCTCAAGTGCCTTCCGGGCACCTTCTTGTGTGCGGTAGATGAAGAGGGCGAACCCTTTGGGCTTTCCCGTCTGCCGGTCGAAGCCAAGAGGACCCTCCTCAATCTCACCATACTGCGAGAAGAAATCCAGGAGCCTCGAGCCGTCAATGTCGTGGTGCACGTTGCCGACATATATCTTTCGGGAGAGGGTGTCCGAGGAGGAAGGATAGGAAGGGCGTTGGTAGTGGGGCTGGTGGTGGGGCTGGTGGTGAGGCTGGTGGTAGGGCTCTGGAGGAGCCGCGGTGGGGCCGATGGAGGCGAGCTGGCAGGCGGTCATCCGTCCGTCTATGAGCTTCTGGGGAGCTTCAAGTGCGTGGCGGGCGGCGGAGCGGTGGTGGAAGAGGACGAAGCCGTAGCCCTTGGATTTGCCAGAGGCGCGGTCGGTGACGACGCGGCAGTCGTCGATCTCGCCGTACTGGGAGAAGAAGGAGCGGAGGGTGTCGGCGTCTGTGTTCCAGTTGAGGCCGTGGACGAATATCTTGCGATGGGAAGGGTCGAGGTCGGCGAGGCGGCGGATCTCGGTGAGAATGTTGGGGTCGGAGGTGGCGGCGGATCGGAGGAGGGAGACGAGCTGATCCTTTGAGAGGGGTTCGAGAAGCTTGGAGATGTCTTCGTCGTCGACGGCCCCGGTGGGCGGTGGTTGTTGTTGCTGCTGCTCGTCCCCGCCTTCGTCGTCCGGGTCCTCCTCCTCGGGGTCGTCGCCTGAGATGGGATCGTCGGCGGGTGGGGGGTCGTGGTTGTTGTTGCTGTTGAGGTGTTGCTGCCGCTCGTCGTCCCCTATGGCCTCTGCGACCTTTCGCCTCTTCGTGGGCGCCATCGATCGGAGTCTTCTTTCTTCCGGGGTTTTGGAGGGGGTAGAAAGGTTGGGATTAAATTAGGGTTGCGTTTGGGAGGCAATGAAGATGGGGATGGCGCCGAATTATTTGTTCGACGGGTCTAAACAGAGTGGATCTGATCCGGCCGCGGAGACTTCAGGGTGTTCAGTTTGGAGTAACAGAACAAGGGTTTATTCTTTCTTCGGTTAAAAAGATAGAAATAAAGAGAATAATGCGGAATAATTATATATAAGATGTAATAAACATAAAAATAAGAGTAGAATAAGGTAAAATAATATGATGTAGATAGGAATAGTTGTACTCTTGTGAACCACATCGGGTGGTGAATTGATATATTATTCTAATGATTTTCTCCAAACAGATAGGATCGAGTGAGTGTGGAATCAGAATTAGAATTCTCACATTGGCTCTATCTAGAATATATATAGAGCCATGGGTCTATATTCGTAGCCAACACTATAGCGTGCATATAGTACTGTGGTATAAGCTAACATTACATGATGTACAGCCTCTAACATGTATATAGTATCGCAGCATCATAAGATAGCATTGCATGATAATATATTTATAATCAAGCTTATAAAAATCGTTTGACTATTAAGTCCGATTGCGGGTAGTCGACTCAACTACACCTGAATGACAAATAGTCGATCTATCAGTCCGATTCGAGTAATCGGGGTGACTAGTCAGCCTAGTCTTCCGATTAGTCTATCAATTATTAAATGGGGCTTTCAGATCTGGATACCCCGTACCCCCTTCGACTGATAACCCATTTATGGAAATAAGACTTGATGTCTTCCGATAAGCCATTCCTCATCACTTATCATACCCAATACCTCCAAGGTCACGTCCCAATGATTGCATAAGTGTCCTCCGTCCCAATGATCGCACAACGGTCGTCTCGAGCGTTATCTCCTCTCATAGGACTCTCTCAATATGCATCACTAAACCTTACGGTTAGGGTTTTTATTTTTGTTAATGTTTTTTTTACTATTCATTCGTTTCACATTTTCGTACCTTAGTCTTCATCGTTGCCTTGGTTAGTAGCTAGCTACTTAGCACATCATATTAGTATATAGTTGATGTTTATGTTTATTTAGTTACTAATTTTATGTGGTATTTGCAACGTGTATTGAAATGATTGTTGGACATGTGAGCCATGGACGTCCACTCTATATTTGGTAAGTGGATGGAGATTCTTTTTAATTAAATTCATTCATTGATTAATTGTTTTAATTTAAAAATTACTTTCAAATTATCTCTTTGTGTTTTCTTTTATGTTTGTTGCACGCTTAAAAGAAATACAATCAATCTAAACCATAGTGAGAGCACATGGATTGGGATCCATGAAAAGAAACACAAATCGATTTAAACTATTGAGTAGTATGAGCACATGGACTGGGATCCATGGACTTCCAAAATGCTATAAAAGAGAGGTCAATCCTAGCCCTCTTTGTACTGGTTGAATGAAATTGTTGCATTAACGAAACTTTCTATCTCTCTCTCAATAACCTTTGCGGAGATTGTGATCGTCGTTGTGTTATCGTTGTGTTGTCAGACTTATCGCTCGAGGAACTCGATCTTCTTCGGTGCCTCGTGCTCGTAAAGAAGACAACGGAATTCGCGTGATGCAATCAAGAGGTTCCTTACTTGGATCATTGCTCGAAATTATAGAAGATTCGTGACTCATCATCACATCCACAAAGTACGCTATTGTCGGATCGAACTTGAGTCGGGATGCTTCTTACTTTAAAAGATCTGAGGATCACAACTACGCTTCAAGGGGTAAGCCTAAAATCGTGTGATCTCGATGAAACACCATAGGAAGGTTTCTATGCCATGCGATTTCTTCTTAAAATTCTTGGTTTTTCTGTTGCCATGCCAACTAGTACGACTAGTTTACCTAAATCGCATTTCATCCGATCTTCATATGTTCGTGATGCGTGAGGCTAACAAATTACCTTTATGTGGTATCAAAACCATTATTTAAGATATTAGATATAATCTAAACACTATGAAACAAGGCTTTGGATATCGGTATGCACGAGAACTCGTTGTTTTTCATATTTTTTGAAATTTTGAATCAATTTTGAGCATATATGACATGTCTCCTATTTTGTCCTATTATCAATGAATTTTTGGGATACATAAGCATGTTAAGATGGTATGGACATGTCCCAAAACTTTGCCAGTTGTTAGTGATGAGCTGAAAATTATCCTAATTATTTTTTTTATTTTGTTGTAGTTGGGCAATCGAGATCGATCAAAAATCAACCACACGAATAAATTGTCAAACAATTAAGCAAGTGCGGTTTTATGTATTTTTAGCATGGACAAGCTCTAGGGTCGACTCAAGGAGTTAAAGGAACAACTTAGGTTTCAAATTATCCAACTTAGTGCACGATTTTCAAAGAAGAATTTTTTTTTGTATTTTTTATGTAATAAGAACTCAAATGCAAAATGCGAATGGACTTGATTCTTAAGGATAATATGCAACAACCCAATTAAGTTTTAGTTTAAAATCAAATAAAATTAGGTAAATGGTATTTTTCTTGTGAACCTAGTTCAATGATATGCATGGAAACATATTTTATGGAATTTTCAGGGTTAAAATGTAACAATAAAAAATTCTTTTTAAGGGTTTTTATGCAATTTTGTGAGCAAACAGAATGCAAAAAATATGAAACTTGGACAATAACTCAAACACGATGAAATAAGCTTACCTAATTTTTTTGGATTTTCTGGCACATTGAATTTTTTATAACTTTTTTACTGAATTAGAGTGAATCCGAGCAATTAATTTCTAATAAATCTACAGTGTAGATTCATGTCAAATCAAAATTATCTCAAATATATATTTTAATAAGCAATCTAGGAGACTTGAGTTTGTGGAAAAAATACTATATATGGACCTAATTAAAAATCAATTACAAAATTTACTCAATCAATTATTTCAGGAACATATCACCTCCATTTTCAACGAAATTTGGGAAGAATTAAAGCACAGTCAAACACACATAACCTGATTTTTTGAGACTTTTTAGAGCATGTAGTGACTCAATATGTTTTTTAGAGCATAAAATGGGGTAAAATTACACTGATTCTCAATTTTCGAATTTTAGTAAATTATACAAAGCTCACAATATTACGAAAATGTAGAATTAGTAGAAGAACAACATGCAATTTTTAGAATTAAAATATGATGCCAAGTGGAGGTTCAAATGCGTACTCAAAGATAGGGTTCTATTTACAAAATATAAAATAAAGGTTCTACAAAAAATTGTGTCTAAGGACACTTCTTTAAAATCATATACATATGGGGTGTTTCTTTCAATTCATCCAAAAGTGCCACATGGCATGTGAGGGGAGGTCTTCTTCCTAGCCTTGTGGGGATTCTAAAAAAGAGAACCCATGACCAATCGTGGAGGTCTCCTCTCAATATGTTGTTAGGTGTAAATGGATCTAAAATGAATAATAACTAACTTGAATTATAGGTCCTTTAGTACAATCAGGGTTATGTACCATGGCCATCTTAATGATCATACAGCGGCTGATTCAAATGTTGAATCATAGAGGATGGTGCTTGGGTGATATCTAAAGAGTTAGATTGAGGACTCATCAAGAACCATCAAGTGATTATTAAGAGAGTATCTCCAGCATGAAGGAGATGGCAATCCTTTTTCTCTCTAAAAGCCGATATCTAACTGACCTCTTGATGCAGGTCCTCTATATAGAAATAGAGAATCGGAGGTGTTAGATAAGTTAGGTCAAAGAGTTGACTTGATGAAATCGAGATAACCAAGACCTGTGTCGTATACAATCACGATATAGGCATGCATCCTCTAACCAGAGATAGATGTGTTACTATATGTTTGAGTATGTACATATGGTAGATCGATAAGTTGATGATCTATCAAGGTCTATACACCTGTGAGCTGGTGTGCATATAAGGGTGTATGGGTAATACGATCTATCAAAGGGATCATACAAGTTTATTTAATAAACTAGAAGACATGAGCACACTCGTGAGATATTGGGATCAAATTCCACGCATGGTACCAATCAAAAAAATTCCACGAATGGTCATCTCGCTTTAGAAGCTTGATTGAATTTGTAGGTATACTTTTGGAAACTATATGATCAATACCTAGGTATGATATACGCTTTTGGAAAGTATTTGATCGATACCAACTCCCAATGATCAATTGAGAAACTTAGTGATAAGATCATGAAGAAGATAGTGTAAAATTGATCTAAATCTTCAGGTTTATTCTAGCTATTCCATTATGCATGATGTATTGGTATTAGGATTACTCGAGGGTGATGTGATCATAAATGTTTATATAACCATGACACTTTCATTCAAAGGTCATCTCGCTTTAGAAGCTTGATTGAATTTGTAGGTATACTTTTGAAAACTATATGATCAATACCTAGGTATGATATACGCTTTTGGAAAGTATGTGATCGATACCAACTCCCAATGATCAATTGAGAAACTTAGTGATAAGATCATGAAGAAGATAGTGTAAAATTGATCTAAATCTTCGGGTTTATTCTAGCTATTCCATTAAGCATGATGCATTGGTATTAGGATTACTCGAAGGAGTGATGAAACAGGTTTGAATTTTAGCGACTCCTCTCAATAGAGAAGTAATCCGATCTTAGTACAAATATTGGACATTGATCTGAATATGATTCAGATGCAATGAGAAGATTAGATCTACAGCTTTGATTTAATTAAACAACTTTGGGAGGTCACATTGATCTGGATTTGAGATATGATCTCAATATCCAAGTCACTATACATGGAACGCAGAATCGCCGTGCCCTTATCTCCAAGTATCCACGGAGAAAGCGCATTATTCTTGAAAGAGTTCGAGAACGATTTCATTGTTTATAATATATACGAGCATTGAGGGAATATAATTAAATGTGATTTAATTATTACGAATGGTATTAATATGATTCATATTATTTAGACACATGAGAATGGACATCCGAGATAACTAAATATGGTTTAATTATCATGGATTTGAATAACGTGGATAACACTATCCACATTAATCATGGGATTATAAATGTGATTTATAATATATTAGAGAGAGATAGTTGTAATTAGCATTACTAATTAATAGTTGACGTGAATTGGATTCAAATTGGATAATTAAGTGTAATTACAAATACAAAATATTTTGGATGTATGAATATGACTCACATTCTTTCAATGACACGACTAAAATTGTCACAAAATAATTTAGTTTTTTTGATGAATAATTATGCAATAAAGGTAATTACATATGTGGAATATATGTTGAGAAAAAAGATCTCAACACAATTTGAATGGAAATCCTCTTATCATACAAGAGGGGTGGGGGGACGACTAAGTTGAATCCTTTTGGGGCTATCCACCCTCATTATGGTATGTGGGATCTTCTCCTTCTAATTGTTCCATATTTGTTGGTGTGATTTGAATTGAAATATATTGATTGATTTCAATATATGTAATATAAATTAATGCCAACAAATTTGTTGTTGGTAATTAAAACACGGTAAAATCATGGCCATTCATTGAAAACACAAATCAATGTCAGTCATTGAATTTGTGTGCACATGGATTGAGATCAATGAGCATACACAATAGTATAAAAGGAGGGGTAGTCCTAGCCTTTTATACTACATGATTTGCAAGAGCAAACTCTCTCCTCCATTCTCTCTATACGTCCTCTCTCTCTCTCCCTCTCTCTCCCAACATATGACCGTATATATTGTTGACCTAGAGAATGCCACAATCGTCACAACGCTACTGTGCTGCCGGATCGATTGCTTGTGGGTCTCCATCTTCTTCGGTTCGCTTCGCTCGTAAAGAAGGCATCGGATCATGAGAAGAAATCAGGAGACTCCTCGCTTGGATCATCAACATGGATTGCAGGAATCATGTGTCTCATCCACGTGCCCGCAAGTGTGACCTTCATTGGATCGGACTTGAGGCAGGTGGTCTCTTCGATTAGAGACACAATCACAAGCCTGCTTCAAGAGGTAAACAGAGTACTTGTTTGTGATCTTGATGAAATGATTCGAGAAGTGTTCTTGGATCATGTGGTTTCATCCGCTTAAAAAAATTTAAACTTCGTTGTCTCAAACAATTAGTGTGACTTGTCGCTCTCGATCACATATGATGCGATCTTTATGCTTCCGTGATGCGCTTAAGGTTTTTCGCATAAACTTCAAGTGATATCAGAGATAGGTTGAAGTTTTCAGATATGATCCGTAAACCTAGGATGACATGTGCATTTTTTATTCTGTGAATTTCATCGCATTTTGTTCTCGCGACCTGTTTTTTATGCGATTTTCACCTTGTTTAAGTGCCTTAAAATGTGATTTTATCACTTGGATTACGTTCCCATCTTATCATCAAATCGTAGGAGTTGAGTTTGCATGATTTGGAATCAGTTTGCTCGAGTTATAATTGTTTAGTGGACATGTGTCCATTGTTACGTGAATAATGGTTTTGAGCGTAATCAATAGATAATCATGATTTTAAAAAGCCTTGAAATGTGTGTCTATCACTTGTATTCTATTGCAAATCAAATTACCAAATCAAGGGAATTTAGTTTGTGTAATTTGGAGTTTGTTTGCTCAAGATTTGTTAGTTTTAGTAAACATGTGTCACTTCGGAAACTTAATAAATTTGAACAAGAATCTTGTGATTGCCATTCAATTAATTCATAGAAATTAATGGTTAATCTCCTAGAATAATTAATTGTTATATGAAATATTTAATAAAGATAATTATTCTGAATGACCATAACCAACAAGATAAGATAATTGATCTTGATCGAATTGGTTACAATGGCTCTTTTCAACAAACTTTGTTTGTTGAATAAGATTGGGCATTTATTTAAAAATCTCTATAATATTAATCAAAATAATTTTGGTAAATATTATATGGTATAATTTGGACTGAAAGTCGAATATCATCTCAAATACAAAACGAATAAATCACATTATCCTGACCTGAGGCGGATATGGTGTCTAGTCAGGGATCGTTGGGTAGTTGGTTGCTCTGTGAACGGTATGTCCCACATCTCGTGCCTACTGGCCATGACACCGGGTAAGGAAAGGATAATGCTTGAAATGATCATGATGTAATTTTCTAATTATTAAAATCTGAATAATACATATTTTAGGATTATACCATCTTTCAAGTAACAATCAAGATTATTTGTTGGATACTTATTGGATCATTAATTTAATATGGTTGAATTAATCATCCAATAATTACCGCAATCTTTATTTAAACATAGATTAGATTTTCCTTGGAAGAAGTAATCATGAGAATATGATTCATTATGATTAATTAAATTTTGAATGGGATATTGAGAATCATATACATGACAACCATGATTTCCCGTCAAGGCGAACAATTCCATCACCATGGATTATATGATGGAGATGCATGTCCGAAGTGACGGCTCCTACATATAAGTGCACATGGATCAGACTCTTTACTTCTCGAAAGAGTAAGGTCGTATGTATAGTGACCCAATATCGGTTCCTTATATTATTGGGACGATATTGGATTGCACATAATAAGTTCTAATCATGTTGACGGTTGGTTCAATATACGACGAGTCAACATCGCCTTAGGGGTGGTGGGTCCGGGTGTTAAAGACCAAATTGGGAAACGTAAGTTGGACTTGCAAGGCAGAATGAGTTCCCGCTTCTTTTTTATCCGGTTACAATTTCTCATATTATTAAGATGTAACAATGGTAAGAAAGGATATCCCACATATTGATTGAGATATAATGATAAGTATGTCTCTTACTTTGAAAGTGAATAAGGGAATGAACTTTCAGAGTTGACAAGGCAAGACAACTTTGATATAAAATCCTTGATTAAAGTAAAATATGTATTTACGCAAATTTCTTATTTTAGATAGCCTACATTAAATCCACTCAAAACTATACTCAATAATAACCATCAAAATATCGTGGTTTGGATCCATGATCAAGATATTGTATTTGCAGTTGGACATATAATGTATGTGGTTGCAATGTGCAAGTTTCCTCATAATGATGAGGAATGATCATTAAATAGATAATAGGATAACAACCCATGCTTTGTATGTCTCTATGGTCTTGATCACTCATCGAATGTGCTTTGAAAGTATCATGTCAATGATCATAATTATCGTAAATCCTTATAAAACCTAAGAAGATGTTTTGTAGATAAATGTGCTTTCAACATTTGATCATGAATGTCATGGTTCAATGCATTATGTAGAATGATAGCTCGATAAAAGAAGATGCACTCAAAATATTTGAGTATCTTCCTGAACCAAAGTCTTTGAGAGTTGAGATGGATGTAGATATGATGAGCGCCATCATTCTACTATTTATACTCTAATCTTTCATGAAGCTTCATAATATTTATACTGTATGAATTGAATGAAGCACATATAAATGTTGAAATACTCTTATATTGAAATCTTTTGAGTTCAACATGAGAAATCCTCTGTCTTAAGCAATGGTTGTTTATAGATGAAGGAAGCATAGTGGAAGCATGGTTTGACCCAAGTAAGAAGGGAAGTCAAAGAGTTGATTGTACTTTTGTGACTTCCATACATATGACATCCAAAGAGTTGGATGAATTCCAATACTGCAACAGGCTGATGTATTGATAGTATGACTATCTAGACTATATAACATCCTTAGAGAAGGACCCATATAGTGCATCAAAATATTATATATCTGCATATCATCATTGAAATCGACTTACTTATTTTATAAGATCGAAGTCTAATATTTGTATCTCGCTCTTCTAATAATACTTGCAATCGGTTGCATATGCTTTAGAAGACTAGAAATTTTGATCTTAAGGTATAATAGTCATCCACATTAATGTTGATGTAATTGTTGCAACAATGTCCATTGGATAGACTACATATTTTCAGTGGGAGAGCTCTTAGTCTTAGAGAATATCTCTTTGACCTAGACATTATAATACATTGATTGTTTATTTCTAAATGTCAGAAATAAACATGCATTCTGGAATAGACCTATCATAAAGAATTATGATGGATATATTTTAGATAGTAACCCAACATATAGAGGACTCTATTATATTAGAAAATTAATGAATGGTTCACTAACATTTTTAAATACTGAAATCAAACCTTAATCAACACGAGGATGAAGATTATTTAACAATGAGTAAGCATCAAGATTCGGACACATGCATGTTGATGAGATCAATAGACTAGTAAGAGATAAAACTTTAGAATGTCTGAAATTTCAAATCTCGCATACCTGTGAATATTGTATTCAAAGTAAAAATGTCTAATGCGCCCTTCTATGGGAATGTGTAAGATGCAAAGGTATTCAAGATCTCTACATATTGATGTATGTGGATCATCTATATCATAATAAACATTGATGATATGTGATATCATTTGATGGTTATTTGCGATATGAGATTTATTTCCTTCACCTTAGAAACCTTTAAAATGTTCAAAGATTTCACTTTTTGGTTTAGAACTAAAGTCTGAAGGGAGATAAAATGAATTTGATCTAATCTAGATATCCAATACCTACTAGATGAATTCAAGGAATACCTTATGGAGACATGAATATCATTCCTATCACACTCCTCCTAATACACCTTAATTCAACAGAGTTGTAGGAAGATACAATTGGATCATACGTGACATGATTTAATAAACGATGACTCTTAGTATAATTACCTATTAGTTTACAGGTATATATGTAGTATATATCCTTAATAAGATTACATGCAAATTTGAACCCCAGAACCTTGGTAAGATATGGTTTGGAACCTATCCTAGTGTTGGACACTAGAGAATTTAGGATTGCTTGGTCCGTAACCATATCATGGATACAAGAATGCTAGAATCTAGCACCAAAGAGTGGTACTTCATTAGGAAAATAAAGGATGGTATTGGATACCTACTTTATGATATGGAGGTTCTTAAAAGAATTCATCTATAAGGATATATGACGACTCTCTTGAAAATCAAGATGAAAATAAAATAAAGTAACTCATTGAATCTTGAGAAGATAACGAGGCTCTTAAAATCGAAAACTAATAGGAGAATTAAAGATGAAACACTCATACATCTTCAAATTAGTTTGAGGGTGGTGAGACCGCCTAAAGGGTATGAATTCCATGTCTTAATTAAGTCCGGCAATGATCTGACTTCATATGATGAAGCTTCTGAGGATCATGAATGGAAAAATGGATATTAGCACTAAAGTCTAAAGTAGACTTCATATACAAGTGTTGTATATGGATCCTCAAGGATCCACCTATAAGGGTAAAACCTATTAGGTGTAAGTGGATCTTCGAGAGAAAGAGGAAACCTGATGGTAAGGTAGATATCTTCAAAGCACGACTCATATTCATAATACACAAGAAGAAAAGACATCGCTTGCGATGAAACTTGCTATTTAGTGACCATGCTTAAACCCATCAGAATATTGCTAATTATAGCTACACAACTTGATCATGACATCTTTATGATGAAAGTCAAGATTGTATCCTTCTACGAATACCTCGTCGAGGACATTCATGTGAAGCGACCCCAGTGCTTCATAGTTGAGGAAGGTAAGATGTGCAAGCTTAAGGAGCTCCACCTATGGACTCAAATAAGTTTCCAGTAGTTGGAACATCATATTTGATGAAATTATAAATGTATGATTTCAGATAGAATCTTGATGAATCATGTGAAGCTTAGTGGGAGTGCCATTGTATTCATCGTGCTAAAATGTAGATAAGGTCCTAATCATTTGGAATGATATAAGGATGCGAATAAGTGTTTTATAATTTGGTTGCTCCATGCCTTGAGATATGATCTCAAGGATGCCTCTTATATCTTAGTTCTGAACTTGTTCAGAAACAAAGAGAAGAGGGCATTGGGGCCATCACATTATGGTACACTTTGGACATATTTGAATTTTGGAAAAACTCCAAGTAATGATTATTTCCCTTGAGATATGGTACTGACCTATCTAAAGAAATAATACCTCAAAGAGCTGAGGTGTGAATACCAAAGCTACATGCCCTAGTGCATAAGCTTTGGGAAGCTCGATGTATGCTAGATGTGTACTAAAAGTCAAATGTCTGCCATGCAGTGGGAGCAGTAAACTGTTACTAATTCTATTATGGGGATAAAACACTTTATTGCAGTAATAAAAACACCTTCAAAGATGACAAGACTCTTGAGATAATGATATAAAAGTCTTATCTTCAAGAGCGTAAGACTTTATAATTAATGATCTAAAAGGTCTAAATTGCATAAGCCTTATAAGGCTTAAGATTGGGTCTTAGTCTTACGAGATAGAGATCTACAGGAATAAGGGCATCCAACAAGGATAATTGCAATTACATGATGATTATAACGACTATTGAGTTGTGGTGTCAAAGACACTATAACTGCTACAAGATTGAGCATTGGTTGCATAAGATGTAACATTCGCATTTGATGCGAGCACTGTTACTAGATGATATGCAAGTACCGTAAGAGGACTTGGCATAGTCTCTCGAGAATAGAGTGATTGATCAAATTACCAAGCTATTTTTCTAAATTGCTTATGATTGGCACATGTGTGTATGTTTAAAATATTAACCCATTAATGGCCCTTGGGCTAATGGGAAATTGTTGGACATGCGATCCCACGACAAGCCGTTATGCAATAAATATTATTGCAAAATTCATTCTCTGGTCTGAAATGAAGAATAACTAATTTGTATTATAGGTCTCTTAGTACAATTAGGGTTATGTACCATGGCCATATTAATGATCATACAACTGTTGATTCAAATGTTGAATCATAGAGGTTAGTGCTTGGGTGATATCTAAAATGAGTATTTTTTGTTCTCATTTCAACTTCATCGCATAGTTTATTCATAAAAATAAGCATGCATAGAAAATGTATTCATATCATTGTCCATTCATAGAACATGATGTTTCATATAAGCCCTTAACTTACTCGTTAACCGACTTTGTCTTAGTCAGCTTTGGTGGTTTAACCTTTCTGGCACAAGCGGTTCAAACATAACTTGACAATGCATCTACAATTGTAGAGGACTTGCCTTTTGCCTCGCTTAGTTCTTCGAATCCGACACCCCTAGAAGGTGTTATCCATTACGACCCTTACTACCCCTTACTTTGAGTCGGTGCCAAAAAAACTTATTTTTCATATGCTAGAGACTTTATACATGTTTTTGTGCATTGAGAACGAGTAAGTCATTTCATTTATTTCATAATAAATTGAATCATATAGACCCAAATCTACAAATGAGATTATTAGCACACAAATAATTTCTTGTTTAGTTAAATTATGTGCCTCCATGTCATGGAATTCGTGTGCATGGAATGGGAATTTATCTGTCCAACCTCGTCAAGATGCAAGGAGTTCTTCTGCAGGTCAATTCATTCCGCATATAAATTCAAGTCATGAGATGAAAAAATTATTAGAGAAACATTAACATTTCAAGAACTAAATTTTAATACATATCTCTGACTTTAATACATGAAACAAGCCATAAAGGTTCGACACATACCTCGTGTATATGATTATTGCTACATAAAGATGCTCATTTTTGCCTACCTAGGCTGTTGCCAACCACGTTAAATGTCTCCAACCTTGTCAGATCAAGACTCGGTACCAATGGAAGTGCTATCATTGTTGGATCTCTTTCTCTCTCCATCTCTTTATCCCCATTGGTAAAATAGAGGGATTTGTTGGTGCCCTGATGGGTTTCAAAGGCGTACATAATAGAAAATCTTCAAAACAATTATTAGAACTTAATATAATATAAGAAGATAATTGAAATAACTAATTGATTTAGTGGTTGATTCATTTTTTTATTAAAATGTAGCCTTGCTTATCACAAATATTAGTTAGTTGGTATTATGGATTTGTTCACGTTTTCCTCTCTCTCTCTCTCCAATCTGTTATGCAAAGCACAACACTTGATTATGGTGGTACATACGATGAATCCTTACCAGAAGCGACGTTCATTAGAGGAGCGTGTCCATCTACATTATCACACACTCATAAGTTAACACAAATAAATTATTATTACTAACGATGATATATTAAATATACAACACAGCTACAAAATAAACCATATGTGAAACATGATAACACGAATTAAATACACAATGTAAACATGACATACAAAGGAATAACATAAAACATGAGAGACAAAAATCCCTAATCTAGCTATTATCAACAATGAATACCAAGACACACAACATAAACAATCATATACTAAGTTACTATTATTAGCGATGAATCAGTTTTGAAGGAAAGGTGTTAGCCTTGTGCATCACAAAAGCGTAGATATCATATCAAATTCGATCTAGGTCAACTAGTCGTATTAGTTGGCATGGCAACAGGAAAACAATTTTTTTAAGAAAAACCACATGGCATGGGAACATCTCCTATGTCGTTCCATCAAGATCACATGAGTTTAGGCTGAACTCTTGAAGCGTGATTGTGATCCTCGGAGCTTCTAAAGAAAGAAGCCTCCTGACTCAAGTCTGATCCAACGAGAGTACACTTGCGGGCATGATGATGAGTCGTGAACTTCCCGCGATCCCAAGCAACGATCCAAGTAATGGTTTAAATTGATTTATGTTTCTTTACATGGATACCAATCCATGTGCTCTCACTAATCAATGGTTTAGATTGATTTTTGTTTCTTTTAATCTTACAATAAACACAAAAGAAAACACAAAGAGATAATTTGAAAATATTTTCCAAATTAAAATAATTAATTGATAAATAGATCTAATTAAAAAGAGGCTTCATCCATTTACTTAATATAAGGTGGACGTCCACCATGGTTTAACAACCCATGGACATCGACTATAAGTAATGAAATGTGTCAAATTAATATATCTATTATATTAATTAATTGAATAATTGAATTATCACCAAACAATTCTAAATTATTTGTGATAATTGCGATTATAACATTGACTATTGATACTTAAATTCTTCCGTCCAATATTTAATCTAAATCATATTTACACTAAATTATATAATGTGAATCCAATTCACATTAACATATAAATTGTGAATCTCATTCACAATAAACTCTCTCAAGGATATTGTGGATCATGTCCACATTATCCATAATTATTCTAGATAGTGTTATCCACATTAATTCTATCTATGATAATTAAATCCAAATAAATTATCTTGAATATCTCTATCCACATTAATTATGATAAATAAATCATATTTAATTATCCAATTTTCCAATGCTTGGATAAAATTGTTCATGGAACAATTATGGAACTCTTTCAAGGATTGTGTGCATTCACCTCGGATACTTGGAGATAAGGTCAAGGCGATTGTATATGCCGTATATAGGGACTTGGATAGTGAGATCCAATCTGACATCCAGATCTAGAAGACCACTCATAGATGTTTGATCATGTCAGACATGATATCCCATCTTCTCATTCCATCTGAATTATATTCGGATCAATGTCCAACAATTGAATCAAAATTGGATACCCAATCTACTAATATGAGTAACTAACATCAAAACACATTTCATCAGTCCCTTAGAATGGAAGGTCTATGGCATACAATTGTTTAAGATCACATTACCCTCGAATATTCATAATACATGTACATCCTGCGTATTGGAAGACCATGATTAAACTCAAAGATTTGATCTCATTTTGGACTGACTCCTTTAGGATTTTATCATTGAGTTTCTCATTCGATCATTAGGAGTCGGTATCAATCATATGCTTTTCAAAAGCATGTATAATACCCACAAATCATGTCTTGCTTCCAAAGCAAGACAACCATCGATGGAATTTGGTTGATCCCAATATCTCATGAGTGAGCTCATGTCTTTCAATTTGGTAGCGAACATGTATGATCCCTTTGAGAGATCGTATTACTCATATGTCATTGTATGTTCATTGCTCACAGGTGTATAGACCCTGATTAGGTCATCAACCTAATAGTTTGTTTAATTGATAATAAGAAGGTCAATGAGGAATCCTAGCGTCTGGTCTTCGAGGTCCTGCAGTGTCCGACAAGTCAGATCTAGCTATCGGTTCATCGGCACCTCTATCGACTCTTGGATCTCAACAACCAACTATATCAACAATCAACCAACAATAACGATAACTCGATAAAAATGTGTGAAGTGAAATTTATTATACCCTGCAAATAAATGTGTATAGCAAGCAAGTGCATGTATCGAACCACTGAGAGCTACGGGGATAAGTATTTATTGTCAATTAATGAAAAGTAAACAATATTTTTTTATTTTTTGGATTTTTTAGATTTTTGTGGGGGTTTTCAATATATTTAATTTTTTTAGATTTTTAATCATATATATATTTATATATTTTAAATTTTGTATTTTTGTATTTTTACATTTTCTTATTTTTATTTGCCTTTTGTTTTTAAAGTATATAATAAGTATGTATATGTAATAATATGTATAATATAAGTATTATATATGATATATATATAATAAATATATAAAAAAATAGAAAATAGGAATAAAAACCATCCTTTTTAAGGTTTATAGATATTTATAGGTATTTATAATTAATAATAATTATTATAATACTATATAAGTAATATTAAGTGTGCATATATAATATAGGATTTTATATTTATTAATACAGCTATTACTCAAACATTTTAAAATAAAATGTTTTCATGTTTTTATAACTTTCTCCATTTTTGTACATTTTTGGTATTTTTGCCAATTTTTAGGTATTTTTATAGTCTAAAAT
This sequence comes from Ottelia alismoides, assembly GCA_037367405.1. Classification (NCBI taxonomy): domain Eukaryota; kingdom Viridiplantae; phylum Streptophyta; class Magnoliopsida; order Alismatales; family Hydrocharitaceae; genus Ottelia; species Ottelia alismoides. The sequence continues at coordinate 265,982 of JAZKJV010006767.1, forward strand.
ATATCAAAACATGGAGTTAAATAATATGCCAAATGTTTTAGGGTTTTAGAAATAGATAATAGGTTCAAAAATCCCTAAAACTAATTTTTAGTATATTTTATATATTATAAAGGAAATTATACAATAGAAAACTAAAATAGAAAACTATTTTTTGATTTTTTTAGAATTTTCGTTAAGTTTTATAGGGTTAGGAGGATTTTTTTAATTTTTAAGGTTTTTCTTTTATATTTTTTTGCGATTTTTGGTCTAAAGTTATAAAATAGAGTAATAAATATACTCTTATTTTTTGGACTTTTTAAAAGTGATTTTATAATCTTTATTTTTAAAGGCAGACATGGAATAAATATGCTCCTTTTGATTTTAATAAATGGAAAAGATATAAGAAAATGTAAAATAAAATTATGGCGTGAACAATCACGATTTCAAGCAACTTCATTTATTTTCCCATAATTTCAGAGCAAAGAAGCTATTTAAATAAAATAAAAAAGACAACAAAATAAATACAATACTAGTGAGGGTATATTTGTAATGAAAATTAAGTATCGGGGCTTACATGCAAAATACCCAAAGTTTTAACATTATATTACGGGTTTTAAGGACTAAATATAAATACACAAAGAAGACAGGGGATTGCTGCAATCTGCCCACCTCACGTTGGTTGCCACATGAGGTGAGCCGGCACTAAACCTAAGTACAATATGCAATAAAGTGCAAGGGTTCGTGCAAATTTTATAAAAGTTTGTACTTGATTTAATGTTTACAGAACCTTTTGATAAATACAAAAAAGCGTGAAGGGGCCTAAGTAATTTATCCACTTAAGTATACGCGATCGAGCGACTCTAGAAGTTCCACGTTGCTTGATGGATGGCGAGGGAGGCGTACCGCTTCGATTAGAATCAAGGGCCCATATTAGAACTGGGCACGATGCTTGATCCTATGGTTATGGAGGGGTCTCTAAGAACACCTCAAGAACAAAGCTCTGACGAGCTTTGATCAAGATTATCTCCTCATCCAAGCATCCTTCGGCGATGCCGATGTGTTCATATGCTTCCTGGTGGTCTTCCACTTCAGCAGGAGGGCTCAAAGGGTTCTGGGGTCCATTGGAGGGACCATGGAGCTTTAAGAACCTGGGGATTCTGATATGGTCTTCGGTCGATCTTCCAGGTGCCCTATTTGGGCTGCTTCATGCACAAAAATGACTACGTGCTCGAGGGGGACCTCCTATACCCTGAATGAAGATGATGCACAAAAGGAATGGATGAAATGGTAGAGCTCAGACGATAGGCGACGAAAGGAGCTCGTCAGACCTTGATTCTTGTAGAATCAAGGGTAAATCCAAGGGGGAAAGGTGAAGCAAGCGATGGGGGAGTGATGAACACTAAATCGCAGAGGGATCCTATTGTCCGATCTTAGAGGGTCTGTGGTGTCTGACAAGTTGGGTTTCGAAGTTGTTGCGTCGACCGCTGATGAATCTCGTATTCATCATGCTAAAAGTCCATTTTTAATCCCCTAGCCTAAAGAACCCAATAAAATTCACTTATAATTCATTCAAATTATCTTGTATATAATTTGTGTATAATTGACCTATAATTGTACCTATTTACTCTAAAATTATTTTATTATTAGAACCCCCTAAAATCAGGTCAATTAATTGTCAATAAGTTCCTGACTCTTAAAAATACTAAAAACTACAAAAACAACTCAAAACTCAAAAATCAGTATTTTTAACCCTTTTAAAAATACCCCTAAAAATACTTTTGTACAAATGACCTCTTTTGGTTTTTTATCCAACATGAAACTTGTAGATCTCATCGAGATCTACAACTTTCATGTTTTGACTTTTCCCTAATTTCGCTTCTAACTAATACTTTAGATTTTTCTTTATTTATACCTTTCTGATTTTTCTGATTGGGCCACGTAGCGCGCTCGGGGTTGCCCACGTGGCCCGCTTCTCCTTCCGCCACCCGGCCCCTTCCAGGCCACTGGATCTCTTTCACCCGCCTTCATCTCCACCCTCCATTCCCGCTTCGCCCATAACCGTTGGATCTCACCACTAGATGAGATCAGAACCGCCCCCTCGCGCCTCGCTCCCAGCAGTCCGATCCGCTCACCATCCTACGCTTCTCTGCTCGCCACGTCACCCCTTCTCCCTAGGCTGTTGGATCTTCCCCATCTCTCCGTCATAGCCGTTCAATCAGATCCTCAGATCTAATCGTAGCCCTCCGCCCTCGCTCCCATCCTAGCCGTTGGATTGTGAGATTCAACAGCTCGATCATCGTCCCCAACCTCCCAATGCCCCCCTTCCCAAGTGTTACAGCTGATGAGCCCTTTGCCCCCTTTCAATTATGGCTAACACCTCCGGTCGTCTTCCCGCTCTCTAACGCCCCCCTTGTGTAGCGGTTACTACCCGCATCCTCGTGCATCCTTCAATACACCTCATCATAGCTCCACCTTCCTCGGAGGGCCGGTGAGATATCGATCTGTAACGCCCAAAACTTCACCTATAAAACCTCCACCCTGCTGCCCATCACCGGCATCCACCAACTCCGAAGGCCTGACGCAGCTTCCTCCGCCCTCCGGTGACAACGGATGGCGGTGGCTCGAGGTGACGACCGCCAATCTCCTTCCGGTGAGATCCGTGGTTTTCTAGCCACGTCACTGCACCTCCAGGCCTGTCGAGCACCGAAGCCCGGCTATCTTCATTGTGCGACGATCGGAGCGACGATGGTCGTTTAGCCCATGCCTCCTCCTCCGCTCCTAATCCCTGGTATTAATTTCTCTCTCGCACCTCGATTTTCTCTGAATTTATACGTTGCAATCCGCACCTCTCACCTCCATCCGATCATCCAACAAGCTCCACCAATCACCCCTCATCCATGCCGATGCCTCTGCTCACCCTTCCTCTTCCTCCACAACCTCCTCCGCTCTGACCCCCTACTTCCCCTACTCCACCGGAGAAGATTGACTTGGCCACCGCTTCCCGTCGCCTCACGGCCTCCATCGACCCCCATCTCACTCGCACTTCACGCGCACTCGCTTCGGCTATGATTAACATCAGCAGGTACATCAATAGCCGGACTCTGCAATGCCTCGCTGGTCTTGAGCACCTACTCCGACGACCAAGCTCTGTCGTGCTGCTCTAGACAACAATGAAGCTCCGCCTTGGCTCCAGGACCTCTGCCAGCCCTCCAGCAAGATTCCCCGACCTCCAAACGATCCTACAGAGCGCGGAGGAGATACAAGCAGGTCGCTAGAGCCCTGCCTTCTTCGGTAGCCCACGGAGGAGCACGAGAGTACAGATACCGTCCGATCATTTCGATCGGACGACCATAATGAAGCCACGTAGCTAGCCCGAGCCTCCTGCCGACCATCTAGGCTCGGGTCCACCGAATATTGCACCAAGCACCACAACCACCCACGTGGACCCGAACCTACGACGAGCCCGAGCCTGGACCCCTCACGTGCCCCACACGTGAAGGCCTAGGCAATTTACACGAGGGACCATGGGTACTTTTGGCATTTGCACTTTGGTCCCAGGCACGTGCCTCTCACGTGCGCACTTGGATATTTTATATGGAGGCCCTCATAGGTTTATAGTTTTATGCATGGAAAAATTACATATGGGCCCATGCAGTTTTGCAAAATTGCAAATAGGTCCCTCCAAGGATCTATTTGTAATTATTTATCACTTTATTTTCTGTATTTTATTTACATTTATACCCTTGCATTGTTTTCTTCATAACTTGAGCATCGTAGGTCCAAATTGCATGATTTTAGTGTCGTTTTGTTCCTTGTTTCATCATCTACTTCATGGCATGTTTAAATTTCTCATCTAATACCATTTTAAATGAAGTGAATTTTTAATGTTAGACGATGTCTTGCTCTATACGTCTTTGCTCTGAATTGATGTCTTCTCATATTTTTATGCTCAATTCGACTATGATTTCGTACCCTAATCTGTTGCTAAATTTAAGTAATCTTTTTAGGGCATATCTGTAGCTTTACTTTCATGCATCACACTAAAAAATTGCATCTAAAATCAACTAAAAATTACATGCATCATAATTGCATTGAATTCTGCATCTGCATGAAGACCTTAGAATTGAGAAATCATTCGCACATGCTCTTAATTGACCAAAATTCGATAGATAAGTTAAAGTAGCTCATGTCCTTGTGTTCGACCTTGGTAGACTTGCCAAGTATAAAATATTCCACAACATTCAAACGATTGTGGTTCCGACTGAAATTTGTCCCCTATACTACAATTATCGATTCCTAAAGGGGCGGATTTCGCGTCCATCAAATGGCGTCGTTGTAGGGGACATGACTCACCTTTATTTATTAATTTAATTTGTTTTATTTTTGTATTGAATATTTTCAAGATTCACATGTATTCTTTTCATGCATTATTTTTGCATCATTTCTGCTCATTAATTTCCTCTCTAATTTTCTAACATTTCTCTTTTGTGGTAGGGCCCATGAAGATCGAGGACGCTTGATCTCCATGGAGGCGTGGAGTTGGGAGCTCCCGTTGAAGAGGCTGCAAAAGAATTGACGGAGAAATTTAGGAATTTTTATCCGTCTTCTTGCATTTGCATATTGTAAAAGAAAAAATATTGGTTGCATGTGCATTTTTAACAGTACTCATTAGAGGACTTGCATGTTGTAAAGAAAAAAGAAAAAAAAGTAGATCACGAGATGATCTACCCCACCTCCCCACACACACACTTGCACATATACCTTCCCCCTCCCTCACCTCTGTATATTTCACAACCACTCTGTCTCCCCCCTCTCACACCTTAAACTGTACACATTGCACAAACCCCCCCTCTTATTTTCTTCTGTAAAAAAACCCTCCTCCTCCCTTATATCTTAGTGTAAATGCTTCTCCCAACACATACTCCCCCCCAATTCTGATCCTTTACTTAGGTTATTTTTAGCCTAAGTATAGGGGGGACCTGACTCATCTACCACTTTCTTTCTTGTCTTCTTGTACATAGGTCAATTTTTGACCTAAGTATAGGGGGATCCTTCTCCTCAGTTCCGCTATATCACCCTATATTTAACCGAGCCATGGCTTCATGTCACTTGTGCTATGAGGACATGGCAAAAGTTATGTATATGGGATGTACTGTATATTATTGTTTATTTACTTTAGTCATAGCTTGTATTTTTAAACTTTTTGAAAATTCTTTTCCGGCTTGGTTTTAGTAATCTTGTGAATTGAGTTTTGTAAAATCCTGTAAAAATGTTTTCTTAAAAATTGAGGGATTAAATTTGTGTAGATAACTCCTTTAAAATAACCTCCATAAAAAATTGAAAAATTAAAAAACTTTCTTTGAAAAAGACTTTGACTACTAGGTCTAGTAGCCAATTTTAGTGAGGGAACTCTGGTCTCCCTTAGCAGAGTGGGTGGTTTAGAGGACACTGTATATGGCTCCGTCTTCAAGTAACACGGGTCCGTCTAACATCCTGTACTTACACCCATACTGGCTGAGAGTAGATACTTCTATTCATATGAGTCTGGGCCAGTCATCGTCTCTCAAAAGAATTAAAAAAAACTAAAAATCCATAAAATCTGCAAAAATTAGAGATCACAAAAATATTCACTAACTAAGGAGTTGGTGTATTCCTGACACATTCACATTCACTCAAGGCTTGAGGATTTTGAGGACACTGGATTTCCGTGATCGTAAGAGTATGAGCTAACATGCCTTAGTCATTAGGATTTTTAAACTTAATTATACACACTTCCCTAGTTTGAAAGATTTGAGCGCTATATTACACTCGTCATCTCTACCTTCAAAAAGAATATGATCAGCACAATCACTTTCACAACTTCATGATTGATGAGATGAGTTGAGTTATCACTTGAGGAACTAGGACTAGAGACTTGAGTTTAGACCCGATCTAATGATATTCGAGGATGTGATAAAGTTAATGAAGGCTTCAGAAAACCTGAGTGTCAGCAAAATCCTAGCCAGTATGTGAACAAGTTCATATGCTATCTCTTTGATATCTACCTATGTGCCATGGTGTGATGAAACTTAATGATAATTGTTTATCAGTGTGCGCCAACTTTTGGTAAAAGCAGTGGATCTAGCCAACAAAAGAAAAGAAAAGAAAAGAAAGAAATGTTCAAAGAAAAGCTCTATCCTCCAAAAGTCAAATTACAAATGAGCTTCCACTAACGGCGAGCGCTCCCAAACTTTTTCAAAGTGCCTACTTGGAACAAGCGCTAATTAGGACCAAGGAGTCGGACTGACACCATAAAAGGGCTCTACATCGTAAGCGATACAAGTCTGTGTGTCGAAGGTATCTTAGATACTCAAAAGAGACACACCCCAGTGTACTCCTCGAAAAACAAGTGCAGACGACTCCGAACTCTCTTGGTGGACACATTGATCAACAAGTTAAACTTCTACTTGTGTTGAGTAAAAAGGCACTCGAGAGGCCCCTTGTTCCAATGTAAGGGAGAGAAAAATAGACACAATCCTATGCCCTCCATCATCTGGCCATCCATCCACACTTCAAGTCTGACGAACTAACGAGACGGTTGACTGAAGCAAGAATAGACTTATTCCCTAGTGTTCAGGATGAGGTCTAGAGGAGAGTCTCCTGGACTAGAACGTCGAGTGATGCCTCGACTCTACTCTCATGAAATGCAATACACTTAATTTCATAGCCTTATATTATATGTACAAAAGGAGAGTCTGATAATTAGAGAAGTTCGATTCCTTCTGACTAAAGCATGGATAAGCCCAGAATTTTAGGATCACTTAAATCGAGGGTCTTCGAAAAATTAAGCCATGAAATCTTCACTTGCACTGTCAGGAATTAATCCGACTCCTTCATTCTTTAGATGCTCGAGGACGAGCATGGTTTAAATATAGGGGTATGATGAATCTCTTATTTATCATGCTAAAAGTCCATTTTTAATCCCCTAGCTTAAAGAACCCAATAAAATTCACTTATAATTCATTCATTTTATCTTGTATATAATTTGTGTATAATTGACCTATAATTGTACTTATTTACTCTGAAATTATTTTATTATTAAAAACCCTTAAAAATTAGGTCAACTAATTGTCTATAAGTTCTAGACTTTTAAAAAGAATAAAAATTACGAAAACAACTCAAAACTCAAAAATCATTATTTTTAACCCTTTTAAAAATACCCCCAAAAATACTTTTTCTACAAATGACCTCTTTTGGCTTTTTGTCTAAATGAAACTTGTAGATCTCATCGAGATCTACAACTTTCATGTTTTGACTTTTCCCTATTTTCACTTCTAACTAATTCTTTTTTATTTTCCTTTATTTTTACCTTTCTGATTTTTCTGATTGGGCCACGTGGCGCCCTCTGGGCCGCCCACGTGGCTCGCTTCTCCTTCTACCTCTCAGCCCCTTCCAGGCCACTATATCTCTTTCACCCACCTTCACCTCCACCCTCCATTCCCGCTTCACCCACAACCGTTGGATCTCACCACTAGATGAGATCAGAACTACCCCCTTGCGCCTCGCTCCTAGCCGCTCGATCATGTCGCCATCCTACGCTTCTCCGCTCGCCACATCACCCTTTCTCCCCAGGCCGTTGGATCTCCCCCATCTCTCCATCATAGCCGTTCGTTAGTGCCTAGACCTCAGCCGTTTGATCAGATCCTCAGATTCTGATCGTAGCCCTCCGCCCTCGCTCCCATCCCAACTGTTGGATCGTGAGACCCAACAGCTCGATCATCGTCCCCTACCTCCCAACGCCCCCCTTCCCAAGCCTCACGACTGGTGAGCCCTTTGCCCCCTTTCAATTATGGCCAATACCTCCGTCCGTCTTCACGCTCCCTAACACCCCCCTTGTGTAGCCATTACTACCCGCATCCTTCAATACACCTCATCATAACTCCACCTTCCTCAGAGGGCTAGTGAGATATCGATCTGTAACGCACAAACCTTCACCTATAAAACCTCCACCCGCTGCTCGTCACCGGCACCACCAACTCCGAGGGCCTGGCGTAGCTTCCTTTGCCCTACGGTGACAGCGGAGGGCGATGGCTCGAGGCGACGACCGCCAATCCCCCTCCGGTGAGATTCGTGGTTTTCTAGCCACGTCGTGGCGCCTCCAGGCCCGCCGAGCACCGAAGCCCGACTGTCTTTGTCGTGCAATGACAGGAGCTGCGATCGCCGCTCAGCCCAAGCCTCCTCCTCTGCTCCTAATCCAAGGTATTAATTTCTCTCTCATACCTCGATTTTCTCCGAATTTATATGTTGCAATCCATACCTCTCACCTACATCTGATCATCTGACAAGCTCCACCAATCACCCCTCATCCATGCCGATGCCTCTGCTCACCCTTCCTCTTCCTCCACAACCTTCTCCGCTCCGACCCCCTGGTTCCCCTACTCCGTCGGAGAAGATCGCCCTGACCACTGATGAGCGATTTTTCCCGAACAACTAAGGTAGATAAATCAGAAACGGTCGTTGCGACCTCAGTCACTCGGGAATCAGAGTGCTCAATCAATAAAAATTAAGACCACCAAATAAAGGCAAAAGTCGATGAAAACTCAATATAGCGGTCCTGCTATTGGATTAACCTAGTATAGCGACCAGGGTCGAACTCAAGGAGCACGGGTTGGCCTCGCGGCCTACGAAGTAGTCAAAAATAAAAAAAACAAATAAAAGAAAATTATTTTTGGTGGGTTTTTAATATTTTTAATTTTTTTGGAATTTTTAAATAATAAAGAAAATAGGAAAACAAATGAAACAAGGAACTTCACATAATTATTTAATCACTCAAAATAAATCCAAAAATTTAAACAAAAATGTTTTTATGTTTTTTTATAATTTTTTATGTTTTGGTGATTTTTTGGTATTTTTCTGATTTTTATAGAATTTTATAAAAATGAAATAAGAAAGGAAAACAGTGCTGCTGTCCAGCCGAGCTTCAAAGGCCAAAATAATATATATAATGCCTTCAAATTGCCTGGAGGTATTTTTCCTATAAAATATAAACAAAAATGAAAATTCACCAGCTGAGTTTATTAATTTTTGATTTTTCTTTTAATTACTAGAATTTTCATGGGTTTTTAGGGGTTTTTCAATTTTTATATTTTTTATAAGTCCAAAAATGACCAAAATTGGTCAGAAAATCAAACACAACAAAACAAACAACATCTAATTTTTCTAGAACTTTTGAAGATGCTTTAATATTTTTTTATGAATGTTAAAACTAGTCAGTCAGAAAATTTGATGTTTTTGAATTTTTAAAAATAACAAAAAGGCTCCAAAAATTTCCCAAAATTCAGTGAAAATTCTACACAGTGGCAGGAGCCACGTATCAAATTTTCACTTGATTTTAGTAGATTTGATATTTTATTCAGAGCAAACAAGAGCCCAAAGTCACATGGACCTGATTGCAATGAAAATATGTTAAGAGGGCCTAAAAGTAACAGTACCGGAAACCCAGGGGGTCTGGTGCAAAATTCCCAGATCCGCACGCGCGATGCACGTCTCTGGGGCACTCAGGGACCTCTTTGTAATAAAACTTAAGTCCCTGGACCTATTAGTAACTCGTATTAAAAGTCCAAGGGCTAAAGTATAAAATTCCCACGATATTCAGCACATGCTCAAATAAACATTCACAGGGGTAGATGTGCAAATATGTAAAAAGATATTTCAATCCATAACCATCAGAAACAACAGACCAAAACATGCAATTTCACCATAAATACACGTGTCGATGCACATGACCACAACAGGCAGGGGTAGAAATGCAATTAACGAAAACTACCAGGTCCACTATGCAAATGTACCAAAATAAAATGAACTTGATAGAATATTTACAGAACTAAATATTAAAAACTAAAAGAACGGGGGCCTAAGGGAAATTACCCCTTATTATATTCCGAGGGCCAGATGGACGTCACGTGGAAGATCGTGCGGTCTGGAGCAGGGTGCGCCTCAACGAAGGGATTGATGAATCTCCATTTCATAACCTTTATTCTATCATTTTGGCCTTAAAAATCCCAGCAAATGCATGTAAATAACAGTAATTTGTACATAATAACATTCATTATTCATTATATTTATTGTACATAGAATAAGGTTTTTAATGCCAAAATTATAGAATAAAGAGAAGAAAAGAAAAGAGAATAAAATATTGCAAATATTTTATGACCCGAACCCCGAGACCAAGGCCTGCATGGAATTGGTCGACAAGGAATAAAGTAGGGGGAGATAAGGGCCAATAATACAATAAATACCTCATTTATTTGTTCATTCATTCATGCATTTTTGACACCTATTTTGTATTTAATTATTCATTCATCAAATAAAGAAACTTTGTCCATGAAATTGTAGATAATAATGTAAATAAAAATACAAAATTGAGTTTGTGTAAAAATAATACACAGTGTACATTTTATACCCAGAATAAAAAGCCAAAATCTCAACTTCACAGACCCATACCTTGCAAATAAAAACTCCAAATCACCCAAACTCACCTTTAATTGTAGATAGCTTTCCAAGAACTATTTAATAAAATTGGTTTCATAATTTTTGGAGTCCATCTGTGAAAGTTAGGTTTTTGGCCCTCATTGTACAATCTGCCTGATTAAAATATTCAATTTATTCATTGTTCATTATTTTTACAAAATTATATTTTTATAATTTTGTAAATAATGTATATAATACATGTACATATTAAAAGTAGAATAAAACCAAAAAGAATTTGTAAGATAAAATAAGTCTATGCAAGATGTAGGCAAAATACCTATGTTAAGTATGTACATAAATAAAAAGGGAAAACATTCTTTAATTATTTTATTCTTTCATATTTTTATAATAATGTAAATGTTACATATAACTTATTAAAAATACCAATCCAAAATAAAAATCAAGAAAATACATTAAATAAATAAAGTATATACATTATATAGGTAAAATACCTATAAGTATATCTACTTATATAAGTACCTATATATTTAAATATGTAAATAAACTCATAAAAATTAAACAAAAATATATTTACACTCACAAAAATAAGTTATAATTTTATAAAATAAGAAAATAAAATAATAAAATAAAATATACAAAATAAAAATAAAATACACAAAATACATGTAAATACACTTATAAATACATTATTAAAATAAAACCCATAATGAATACATCGAAAAATTAAATAAAAATCATAAATAAATACTACATTAATTAATACACATTTTTTATTTTATAAGTAAAATTTACTAAATTCATTTATTAGGTTAAAATAATGAGTCAAATTCGGGCTGACATGGACCAATCACAGCCCTGCCAATGTTGACCGTGGTCAACTGTCCCCTCAGCCTCTGCAGCCCATCAAATCTGCCCAACCTTGCGGGTGTCGCCAAATTTTCCCGATCAACCTGTCGCTCCAATGACATCGGTCCCTTCACGGAAATTACTCCCAAAACATTGTACATACACGCCCATGGCTTGTTTCCCCTGTATATAGCTTGCATTCCTTATTTTTGGCCGGTCAATAAGGGCTTCCATTATGTTCAAAAATAAATCAGCCTCCAGCCCGTCAGATCTGTCAAACCCCCCATCTTCTCCCATTTTCCCCGGGCGCCCTGTCCATCGATCGCCTTTGCTCCCTTCACAAGAAATGCTCCTGGTATCTTGTACATACACGCCCCCATGTTAGATCTAATGTATATATCACCGATTCCTTATTATTTGCCGGTCAATAAGGGCGCATACACATGTTTATAAATAACCCGTCTTCCTCCTCCAAAATTTTTTTGGCCATTTCCCTAGCCCTAGAGCTCCCACCTTCGGCCTAGTGTGCATCCATGTGACAGGTGGAGGTCCCCTGAAGGTTGTGGAAGCTCGTGGAGGAAGGAGATGCGCCCACGGCGGCGCTCCGGTAGTCGTCCTGCTCCTTGGCCCTCCAGCCAAGTTCGAGCTGCGCATTTATTTTCATAGGTAGATTTTTATTCCCGCATTTCATTACTGTCTTTTATTTTGCATTTAGATTATTAGAATAGCGTAATTTAGTTAAATCGAAGTTCGCCGGAGCTCTACTCCGGCGACTTCTTCACCGTACCCCCGACTGTTTTCCGACCGCAACGACCACCCCATTTCACTCCCTTCCAGTTCTCCACCTCCCAGCCACCTCTGTCCAATCGGATCCCTCTGGGATTCGCGAATCGAAGCTTCAACTCCGCCGCTCGCCGGAAGCTTCGCCACCTCGCCCATTTTTGTGCTAACAGCTTCAAATCCAGGTCAAGGGTGAAGCCCTCGAGCCATGTGGTCTTTCTGTGCAGGTCTAGTGCGCCAAGATGCATCAGGAGATGAAGTACACGCCGGTGGAGGTACCTGGAGCACCTTGCCTTTTCCGACCTCACAAGGGCGCTCCAGTCGTCCTCTGGCCGATCTGAAGCCTCCAACAGATAGAGTGGAGCACCTGCGATGTGTGGGGAACTTTGGGAGCAGCAACGAGCGTCGGGGAGGAGAGATCTCGCCGGGAGAAGCTCGCCAGCTGCAAGTTCCTCCCCTGTTCTTCCAGCACCTCTCCTCGCCGTTGGATGAAGACGAAGGCCCCAGTTCGAGTGACAGCCGTCCGATGGAGCAGCGCTCAGACCATCAGATCACCTCGGGTGATCTAATCCTCACCGCCCATCGCCGAAGCGGCATCGACAGACGTGGAGGCGACGCGTGTCAAGTGGACGAAGATCAACCGTTGGATCGCGCGCCTTTGGGGGGTAAATTTCAGACATATCCCCCACCTTTTTGTATTTAGATATTAATGCCATAAATAAAATTTCATGTTGTAAATAAATTACAATTTTTGCAGCAGGCCCCCTGTAGTTTTTATAATTTCCATTTAGTCCCTCCGCGCCTCACGTGCAGTCCCACGTGAGGCGCATGATTTTTGCACTAAAACCCTGGCAGTTTTAGAAAATTGTAAATTAGCCCCAAAAATGAAAATAAATGTTTATTTCTGTAGTGGTTTTTGCACTAATGCCCTGAGAATTATTTTATTTGCAAAAATGCCCCTGCCAAGCTGTTTAATTTTTGTGTCTTTAATATGTTTATTAAAAATACCTATGGTGCTCCTAAAAATTCAGAAAAATTAGGACAGATGCTTCATGTAGTGTTCTTTCACGCCTATATTTTACATTTTTTGTATTTTTCCTAATTATTAAAAATGAAAAGGAGCCCTTTTTGTACTGTTTAAATTAGAAAATACAAAAAAATTATAAAAAGCATTAGAAAAATTACAAAAAAATTATATATAGTATATATATATTGAGTCCAGAAATTGAAAAAACCTTAAAACAAGAAAAAGAAAAATAAAAAATCAGAAAGCTCCAAAATCCAACAAAAAATAGAAAAAACCCTTAAAAATCCCAAAAATATATTTTGCTCTTTTATAATTATCTATATATTATTATTAATGTATTGAAATTAATTTGGGTAATTTTGGGAATTATTTCATATTTTTAAAACCCAAATTAATTTCGGCTAGTTAATTAGTCCATATTGTGGACATTTTTGGAATTAAAAATTCATAAAAATTAGAAATATTCCAGAAAAATAACAAAAAAATTAATTAGAAAAATATAAAACAAAAAAATTATATATTATATCTACATATTTTAAGCATTCATATCTATATATATGTGTATCCATATATTGTATTACTTTTCCCTCTCCTCTTATTTATACCTCTATATATATATTATATAATTAAAAATATTAATAGAAAATAAAAAAATATATAAAATATAAAAACAAAATAAAAATTATAAAAACAAAAATATAAAAAATTATAAAATAAAAAAAACCACAAAAACAATAAAAATTGGACATGAACAATGAATTGAATAATTGTACAACCAAGTTCACCATATAACCTTTCGCCTCCCAGTGTTCGACCTCTACATGTGCTTACACCTATACACTTTTGCATGTAGAATTATAATAAATTTTAACTCCACATTTTGGATATTCATTGCATATATTTCTTGTGGGTTAATTGTTGATTGATTTGAGGATTATTGAGCGGTCACCGCATAGACTGGATGTCTCGCCTTGTGAGATATCTAGACCCACGATTTTTCCCTGTCATCAAATGGCGCCATTGCCGGGGAGGCAACGGATTTTGTATGATTTTGTATGGTTGTTTATTCATTGATTTAATTCTTTGCTCATGTCCATTATATTTTTATTTATTTGATTTTTTTATTTTATTGACATTATCTGATTGACTGCTCTGACCCATCGTCTTTCTTTGTCGTTGATGCGAGGGACCGCCAAGCAAAGGAGGGCCTTCTAGGAGGACCTATGCACCCAAGCAAGGAGGAGTTGGCTTTTCTACGCCAGCCAACAGGAGAGAGCATCAAGAACAGATGAAGGAGAATTTTTAGAAGACATTCCACACATTTTATGCATTTTATTTTAATATGTATATTTATGTGAGAGAGTGACTCTTGAATTGTACTAATACATGACTCTCACAGGTACACTCCGACTCCCGAGGTCCAGTGCCTGAGGGATTGTTCCCTTGGGGACCTCGATGGTTTTGACGCTTTTCCGTTCTTTATTTTATTTTTATTATTTTGTGTGAATGAGCCTTAGCCATAGGAGTTGCTTGCTCGTAGAGTTAGGTCCAAACACCCTAATATATTTGCATGTACCTATAGTTCGCTTTGGACCTAGATCAAACTCTAAAGAGTCGCCCCGCCATCTCTTAGCCCTTGTGCCACAGCAAGCCCCGCAAAGCGCTATTACCTAAACTCAAGTGTGTTGAGCAGAGGAGGGATGAGCCAAGACCGGACTTTTTAGGCTAAAGATCGGCGAGCGACTTGTGGTGCTTCACGATAATAGCAATTTCTGAACCTAAGGCGATTTCTTCGGCTTGCATTTGCATATAGCTTAGGTTTCAAATTCTGTTATGCATCCCGCATGGAGAGAGCTGGGAGGCACTGTAAGTCTTCTTACTTAGCATGCATCATCGATTTCCGACTTGCATGGCTTTTCCGATCTTCTCCCTCTGTTTTTGCCAACCTAGGATGCTTGATGGAAATTGGAACCTCGATAGGCACGTGCATTGAAAATACCCAAAAAAGTGATAATTTAAATAAAATCGGGACTGTTAACTCTATTTGACCTAAAATAAAACATAATGGACTTCCTTGTCTTGGGGAGTGCAACCCCCTCATTGTCTGCGTTTTAAATTGCTTACGTACACACTAAGGAGTAGAGCCCAAACCCCATCAAGCCTCCTAAGTGTTTATACAACTTTGTGATTCTCACCTCAATCTAAAACTGAAAAGATAAATGACCGCCACCTGACGGTCTTCACTGTGTTGAGTAGGTGAATCGGGGGTTTGCCTTGTGTATTGAATGTGACTGTGAGTTCATTGTGTTTTCCATTCATTGTTAGAGTAGTCGGTCCCATCGTGTGAGTCGTGCATTTTTCCTCTTTGAGTCTCTCTACCTCTCTTATACATATACCTCTTCATTTGCATTGAGTCGTGATATTGGCACTTGAGCTCAATCATTCTTCGCCGAGTCCTTTGTTTCTCTCTTCTTCATCACTTTCCTCGTATTCTCCGTACCATCCTCATCTTCTTAGGTTCGAAGAGAGCATGCTCTTCGGACCACCATTTTTACGGTGTTCCCGCCCTGTGTGGAACACCCCATTTTGTCTATGTCCCGATCTTCTCGCTCGCCCTCCTCGTTCCCTCTGTATCACCCTTCTAGCTCCCATGATATTGGAACGCACGCTCAATCAACTTCTCCACTCCATTGTGTTACCCCTCTTATCCATCTTCCTCGTGTCCCCTGTATCACCTCTCCCTCTACCCGGGAATGCTGTGCATATTGATGAGGCCCGCACAAAGGATTATTTATACAGATTATTTTGTAAGTCGGGCATGATGTTGAGGATGCTGAGATTGATTTGGTGGATTTGACTTTGGATACATGCATACGAGCGTATTAAGGATTTTTGATAATGCATAGAGCATAGGTGTGATGCATTATTGAGGAATTTTAGTTCTCGCACACCGGATTTAGGATGTGATATGATGCGATGACTTGGTGATGATTTCATGACTATTGATTGATCTATCTATTTTGAGGTTCCACCCATCTTGATTTTGAGGATTGAATGATTATTCTGACTTGGAGTACCTGATAAAGGTGTGTGGATCCTGCATGATCTCTCATCTTCCTGATTAAACCCTCCTTGATCTCCTGACTCTTTGATCCACCTATGGCACTTCGAGGATTCCTGATTATCTTTCGTGCCATCTTAGCTGATTGGAGTAACTTGAGGGATGTTTTGTGGTTGACCTGATTATTTGCTCCCTCACATGATCTTATGCCCTCCTATGGATTGATGGATTCACACTATTTCGAGGACCTGAGATTTTATTCCAGCATTCCCTTGACCTACATTGATCTAGCTCGTATTACTCCCCGAGGACTATTTGTGGGAGAATGCGACAATTTCTAGGACTGCGGTTTCATACACTGCTTTGGTCGCCATTGTGATGGGACCCGGAACCGAGTCAGATAATATGCTTGATTGGCCTCCCCCTGTGATTGTGTACCCGACCTGAGGCTAACTGACTGATCGCTCCCCTTGACGGTCCTCGCAAGGACGAGCCTTGATATTACAATTATTCACTGCCTGGTTCATAGCTCTCTGAGGGTTATCTGCGAGAAGCTATGACACATTATAGCTATGATGGTCTCCTCTGCTAGTAGGCTGCCTACCATGACCATATTCTCTGTGGATCCGTCTGATGGATCTGGCTCCTTTGAGCCTTCTCTCTCCTTGACGACCCTCGCAAGGACGGGAGGTACTCTGATTATTCACTATGTAGCTCACATCACTTCCCGAGGGCTATCTGCGGAAGGATGTGACACTTTCTTTACGATCAGCTTCTCTTACTTCTGGTTCCCTGATCTGCAGGGCACGAAGCCGATTCGTCTGATATAGCAGTTGGTCTCCCTTTCTGATTGTGCACTCGATCTGTTGGGAGCATGAGACCGACCTGGCTAGACTCCTTTGAGTCTGCTCTCCTTGATGGTCCTCGTAAGGATGAGCTCTTTTCTGATTATTCCTTGACTAGCTCGTAGCTCCCTGAGGGTTGTCTGCGGGAGACTACGACATATTTTCGATCTGACTGGTCTCTGCTGTTGCTAGCCGATTTGTCGACTATTGAGACCACTATGTGGGTCCGTCTGATGGATCCGGCTCCTTCGAGCCCTTCTCTCTCCTTGACGACCCTTGTAAGGGAGAGACACATTCTGACTATTCCTTGCCCAGATCGCAGTACTCTCCGAGGACTATCTGCGAGAGATTGCGACACTCTTTTTACTTGGTTTCCACTGCTGACTGTGTCTCTGATCTGCGGAGCACGGAATCAAGTCGCCTGATATACATGATTTTTGGTCCCATCTTGAGTTTCCTATCCAATCTGTGGATCATGGGACCCATCTGATTACACTCCTTTGAGTCTGCTCGCCTTGACGGTCCTCGCGAGGCTGAGCTCCTGATATCAGTTATTTCCATGCCTAGCTAGCAGCACGTCCCCCGAGGGTTATCTGCGGGACGATGCCACACTTTCTTGATTTATCGGTCTCTTCTGCGGGTAGTCGATATGTCGCCTACCGAGACCGTACCTGATGATCCGTCTGATGGATCCCTGACGACTTTGCGTCCGCTCGCCTTGACGACCGTCGCAAGGTCGAGTCTCTTTCTGCTTATCCGATGATTAGCATGTACTACTCCCCGAGGGTTATTTGCGGGAGAGTACATCAGTTTCTAGGTACTCAGCTTCATTTCTGGTGTCTCCCATTTGGTGGAGCACGAAGCCGGGTCTTCTGACTTGTATACTCCGTCTCCTCCCTGGTTGTGTCTCCTGTTTGTTGGAGCACGGAGCCGACTCTTCTGATTATTCTCTGATTCCGCTCACCTTGAGGACCCTCGCAGGAGTGAGCCACATATTGTGTTGATTCGGTGTATTCTTGTGACTTTCAGATTATATCACCATCGTGCATCATACAATCTCATATGCTTTATTTCCGATCTATCTGAGACTCTGATTAACTGGGAGGAGTCTGTAACGCTCTTTCTTCCTCCCGATCTTATAGTATCTGCTCTGTTCCCTCATGATGACCCTATGAGCGGATTGACTGCTGCATGCTACCGAACCCGATATCTATCCTTTCGACTTGTTGTCCCCGGTAGCTGACACCCACTTGATTGCAGATTCGGGCGTCTTTTCACCTTTTGATAGCGTCCTCGTTCTCACAGGGAGACGACGACGAGAGTACGGTATTCACTTATCAGATACCGTCCTGTACTCCACCAGTTCTTTCACCCCTTGTATATATGTGTTGTGTCTATTCCTTCTTTCTCCCGCATGTTATGTGTGCCCCAGATCTATCGCCATATCTTTGTGTCTATACTTCGGACGTACCTTGTCCTAAGTATAGGGGGGTACACACCGCGTTGTTCTTTCGTCGTTCAGTTTCATCACTCCTGTTGTTGCCTATACTTAGGGATATCTCACCCTAAGTATAGGGGGAGTGATGCATATATTCTCCACGGTCTTTTCATCTATCTGTATATATCTCTCTTTTCTTCTCTTCTTCTTTTCTTTTTCATATTTCTTTATCTAAATAAAAGGTGTTGCCCCTTTGTGTTAATTTTCTATACTTAGGACGTACTTTATCCTAAGTATAGGGGGTGCACCCCTGATTTGTTACTTCTTTGATCTGTTTATTCCCACCCTTGACCCTCCTTGCTTTGTGTACTGCCTGCCATACTTAGGATTACTTGATCCTAAGTATAGGGGGAACGGTCAACTTCTCTATCCTTCATTTCTTATTCGTATATTCTTTAGACTTGTCTATACTCAGTACGTGTTATGTCTTCTCTTTTTCTTTTCTGATCTATGAGGACATAGCTCAAGCTAAGTATAGGGGGGTCGTATATACTCTGTATATACTTCAGCCACAACTCGTACTTTAGTATTCTTTTAATAATATGGCTAATAATTCTTTACATTCATTAAAACCTTAATAAAAAGATGTGATTATTCCTCAAATTATTTTTTTATATACTGATTAATAAATCAGGTGAAAATGTTTTTTGCAAAATGTTTGAAAAATAGTTTGAAAATCTTTGTGAAAATCTTTTGAAAACTATTTTGAAAACGTTTTGTTACATGTTTTCAACCTTTGTAAAAACTTTTTGGTTTGTAAACTTTATTTTCTTTGTGTGAAATAAAATGTTTGAAAAATGATTGCAAATGGTTTGAAAAATGGTTGAAAAAATATTTTGAAAATCTATATATACCGTTTTGAAAAAACCTTGTAAAATGATTTTCAAATGTGTGTACATGTTTGTAAAAAATGTTTGTAAAAATTATTTTGGACTATAGTTTTCAAAAATTGTTTGAAAAATTTGTGTCAAATAAGTTTGAGGAATAGATACATCTAATAAAAAAATAATAAATAAAAATATTATTATTATAAATAAAAATAAAAATAAACAAAATTCTTTAATAAGTGTACATATATACCTATAAATACAAATAAGTTGTAAATTCTTAATTCTTGTAAAATAAAGCGACACGCTCGTGTAAATAGTTGTACATATTTTATACGTTGAGTGCCAAAATTATTTTATTTGCAAAAATTCTTTGTGTAAAATTCTTCTCTTTGTTTTCAAATTCTTTGAAAAAAATTGCATTATTCGTTGCATATTTGTAAATAGCATTTGCATTGCATTCATCTTCTTTGATTGAGCTTGATAATTGAACTAGTCCAATAAAGTCGAAGATTGGAGCTTGGTTGGACCTTACTGCACCTAACTGCACTGGAACCTTATGGGAACTAGGTTTAAGGTACTTCAGTTCTATTCAGACTTAATTCTTTGAGAAATCAGGGCTGCGTTCAAGTCACCTCAGTGGACTAACTAGAACTTTTCGAGACACATGCATGACTCTTGTCGGTCGTGACCTAACTTGGACACTTGCACCTTTCACTTGGCTCAACTCAGTTGGAGTGGTGAGGGGGTTGGATTTGCCAGTATGAGACGCACAAGGGTGGAAACATTCGTCCTCGTCTAGGAGGGAAGTGCATCCCAACCTGGTCCAGTTTCAATGAAGTTGAATGACTGGAGAGTGTGGGTTGCAATAAAGATTCAAAAGAGGGATAGTCTTCTGGCTCAAGAGGAAAAAACTCCTTATGTAAATGCTGCTGTAAATAGTATGTTGAAAAAAAAAAGAAAAACTCCAAAAAAGTGGACAGGCTTGTAAAATAAAAAAATAAAGTGCCTGCCGGAGTATGTATATATGTTGTATAGAAAATAAGCAAGCTTGAGCATCAAAGTTATATCATGTGAGCCTGCAGCTGGATGACTTGACTACACTGGTCTTGCATCCCAGGATAGGTGGCTACACTGGCTACCGTCCATTCTTTTCCTCCCCCTCCTCTTGAGTTGGATGCCACTTGAACTTAGAAGGGAATACCCCGCTCCTCGACGGTAGAGGGCTGGATTGGGGAATCATTGGGTTGTCATTCTGGAGAAGCTAGTCTCTTTGTCATTTCAGTTGGGGAGAGCCACTATCACTTACACTGTACAAGTCAGCTTCATAGTCATAAGGGTTTGCGTATGACGTAGGCTAGTTCTGATCTGGCTATTGAGGGGATTTGAACCAAGTTCTGTGACTCTCGAAGGCTGTTGTGTTTTAAATTTGGTTCTCGACTAGGTTCCACACACATTCTCACACCAAGGTCTAACCTGAGCTCCAAACTTTGATTTTGTACATATGAGTTTAATAATCGTGATCAATTCAATTTATTCTTTAAATTCTTTATTTATGCCTTTTCTTTTCTTCTTATTCTTTATTCTTTTTGTACTTATTGCATAAGTATTTGCTAGGGACTAGCAAAGGCAAGTATAGGGGGGTGATGAATCTCCATTTCATCACCTTTGTTCTATCATTTTGGCCTTAAAAATCCCAGCAAATGCATGTAAATAACAGTAATTTGTACATAATAGCATTCATTATTCATTATATTTATTGTACATAGAATAAGGTTTTTAATGCCAAAATTATAGAATAAAGAAAAGAAAAGGGAATAAAATATTGCAAATATTTTCACCCGAACCCCGAGACCAAGGCCAACATGGAATTGGTCGACAATGAATAAAGTAGAGGGAGATAAGGGCCAATAATACAATAAATACCTCATTTATTTGTTCATTCATTCATGCATTTTTGACACCTATTTTGTATTTAATTATTCATTCATCAAATAAAGAAACTTTTTCCATAAAAGTTGTAGATAATAATGTAAATAAAAATACAAAATTGAGTTTGTGTAAAAATAATACACAGTGTACATTTTATACCCAGAATAAAAAGCCAAAATCTCAACTTCACAGACCCATACCTTGCAAATAAAAACTCCAAATCACCCAAACTCACTTTTAATTGTAGATAGCTTTCCAAGAACTATTTAATAAAATTGGTTTCATAATTTTTGGAGTCCATCTGTGAAAGTTAGGTTTTTGGCCCTCATTATACAATCTGCCTGATTAAAATATTCAATTTATTCATTGTTCATTATTTTTACAAAATTATATTTTTAGAATTTTGTAAATAATGTATATAAGACATGTACATATTGAAAGTAGAATAAAACCAAAAAGAATTTGTAAGATAAAATAAGTCTATGCAAGATGTAGGCAAAATACCTATGTTAAGTATGTACATAAATAAAAAGGGAAAACATTTTTTAATTATTTTATTCTTTCATATTTTTATAATAATGTAAATGTTACATATAACTTATTAAAAATACCAATCCAAAATAAAAACCAAGAAAATACATTAAATAAATAAATTATATACATTATATAGGTAAAATACCTATAAGTATACCTACTTATATATGCACCTATTTATTTAAATATGTAAATAAACTCATAAAAATTAAACAAAAATATATTTACACTCACAAAAATAAGTTATATTTTTATAAAATAAGAAAATAAAATAATAAAATAAAATATACAAAATAAAAATAAAATACACAAAATACATGTAAATACACTTATAAATACATTATTAAAATAAACCCATAATAAATACATCGAAAAATTAAATAAAAATCATAAATAAATACTACATTAATTAATACACATTTTTTATTTTATAGCAAAATTTAATAAATTCATTTATTAGGTTAAAATAATGAGTCAAATTCGGGCTGACATGGACCAATCACAGCCCTGCCAATGTTGACCGTGGTCAACTGTCCCCTCAGCCTCTGCAGCCGTCAAATCTGCCCAACCTTGCGTTTTTGCCAAATTTTCCCGATCAACCTATCGCTCCAATGACATCGGTCCCTTCACGGAAATTACTCCCAAAACATTGTACATACACTCCCATGGCTTGTTTCCCCTGTATATAGCTTGGATTCCTTATTTTTGGCCGGTCGATAAGGGCTTCCATTATGTTCAAAAATAAAATCTGCCTCCAGCCCGTCACATCTGTCAAACCCCCCATCTTCTCCCATTTTTCCCGGGTGCCCTGTCCATCGATCGCGTTTGCTTCCTTCACAAGAAATGCTCCTGGTATCTTGTACATACACGCCCCCATGTTAGATCTAATGTATATATCACCGATTCCTTATTATTTGCTGGTCAATAAGGGCGTATACACATGTTTATAAATAACCCATCTTCCTCCTCCAAAATTTTTTGGCTATTTCCCTAGCCCTAGAGCTCCCACCTTCATCCTAGTGTGCATCCATGTGACAGGTGGAGGTCCCCTGAAGGTTGTGGAAGCTCTTGGAGGAAGGAGATGCGCCCACGGCGACACTCCGGCAGTCGTCCTGCTCCTTGGCCCTCCAGCCAAGTTCGAGCTGCGCATTTATTTTCATAGGTAGATTTTTATTCCCGCATTTCATTACTGTCTTTTATTTTGTATTTAGATTATTAGAATAGCGTAATTTAGTTAAATCGAAGTTCGCCGGAGCTCTACTCCGGCGACTTCTTCACCGTACCCCCGACTGTTTTCCGACCGCAACGACCACCCCATTTCACTCCCTTCCAGTTCTCCACCTCCCAGCCACCTCTGTCCAACCGGATCCCTCTGGGATTCGCGAATCGAAGCTTCAACTCCGCCGCTCCCCGGAAGCTTCGCCACCTCGCCCATTTTTGTGCTAACAGCTTCAAATCCAGGTCGAGGGTGAAGCCCTCGAGCCATGTGGTCTTTCTGTGCAGGTCTAGTGCGCCAAGATGCATCAAGAGATGAAGTACACGCCGACGAAGGTATCTGGAGCACCTTGCCTTTTCCGACCTCGCAAGGGCGCTCCATTCGTCCTCTGGCCGATCTGAAGCCTCCAGCAGATAGAGTGGAGCACCTGCGATGTGTGGGGACCTTTGGGAGCAGCAACGAGCATCGGGGAGGAGAGATCTTGCCGGGAGAAGCTCGCCAGCTGCGAGTTCCTCCCATGTTCTTCCAGCACCTCTCCTCGCCGTTGGATGAAGACGAAGGCCCCAGTTCGAGTGACAGCCGTCCGATGGAGCAGCGCTCAGACCTTCAGATCACCTTGGGTGATCTAATCCTCACCGCCCATCACCGAAGCAGCATCGGCAGACGTGGAGGCGACGCGTGTCAAGTGGACGAAGATCAACCGTTGGATCGCACGCCTTTGGGGGTAAATTTCAGACATATCCCCCGCCTTTTTGTATTTAGATACTAATGCCATAAATAAAATTTCATGTTGTAAATAAATTGCAATTTTTGCGGTAGGCCCCCAGTAGTTTTTGTAATTGCCATTTAGTCCCTCCGCGCCTCACGTGCATTCCCACGTGAGGCGCGTGATTTTTGCACTAAAACCCTGGCGGTTTTCGTAAATTATAAATTAGCCCCAAATAAAAATAAATGTTTATTTCTGTAGTGGTTTTTGCACTGATGCCCCTGAGACTTATTTTATTTGCAAAAATGCCCCTGCCAGGCTGTTTAATTTTTGTGTCTTTTATCTATTTATTAAAAATACCTATGGTGCTCCTAAAAATTCAGAAAAATTAGGACAGATGCTTCATGTAGTGTTCTTTCACGCCTATATTTTGCATTTTTTGCATTTTTCCTAATTATTAAAAATGAAAAAGGAGCCCTTTTTGTACTGTTTAAATTAGAAAATACAAAAAAATTATAAAAAGCATTAGAAAAATTACAAAAAATTATATATAGTATATATATATATATTGAGTTCACAAATTTAAAAAACCTAAAAACAAGAAAAGAAAAATAAAAAAAATCAGAAAGCTCCAAAATCCAACAAAAAAATAGAAAAAACCCTTAAAAATCCCAAAAATATATTTTTCTCTTTTATAATTATCTATATATTATTATTAATGTATTAAAATTAATTTGGGTAATTTTTGGAATTATTTCAGATTTTTAAAACCCAAATTAATTTCGGCTAGTTAATTAATCCATATTGTGGACATTTTTGGAATTAAAAATTCATAAAAATTAGAAATATTCCAGAAAAATAACAAAAAAATTAATTAGAAAAACATAAAACAAAAAAATTATATATTATATCTACATATTTTAAGCATTCATATTTATATATATATGTGTATCCATATATTGTATTACTTTTCCCTCTCCTCTTATTTATACCTCTATATATATTTATATATATATAATATAATTAAAAATATTAATAGAAAATAAAAAATATAGAAAATATAAAAACAAAAAAATTATAAAAACAAAAATATAAAAAAAATTATAAAATCAAAAACCCACAAAAACAATAAAAATTGGACATGAACAATGAATTGATTAATTGTACAACCAAGTTCACCATACAACCTTTCGTCTCCCAGTGTTCGACCTCTACCTGTGCTTACACCTATACACATTTGCTTGTAGAGTTATAATAAATTTTAACTCCACATTTTTGGATATTCATTGCATATATTTCTTGTGGGTTAATTGTTGATTGATTTGAGGATTATTGAGCGGTCACCGCATCGACTAGATGTCTCGCCTTGTGAGATATCTAGACCCACGATTTTTCCCTGTCATCAGGGATCCTCGGCGATAATCGAATGGTGGAGGGCTCGCCATGTGGAGAATCAACGATCGAGAGTGACGGGCGCTAACCCTCGCTGGATGGAGGGCTGAGAGGAGGCCACGTGTCGATCTGACGGTGGCTACTGGGCCTCCTCTTAGCCCTGATCGGACGATCCGCAAGCGATCTGGAACTCCGGGGTAGAACGGACGGCAGAGGAGGGTCCTGGAGGAACTCCTCACCGGCGAACTTCGCCGGAGGACTATGAGCGCTCAGGACCTCTGCAAGGGCTGCTGAAGATCGGACAAGACTCGCCGGAGCCTCCCGCGTCTGGAGAACCCCTCCGATGGAACAACGGAGCTCCGGAGAGCCCATGCGACACCGGCGGAGCCCAAGCTCCTGTGCTGAAGATGGAGGACCTCAAATGGTCCTCCTCTGACCTGCAAAATGGCACGAAGAGCAAGCTGAGTCGAGGGCAAAATGCCTCGACCCTGTTAGGTGCGAAGCGGGTGGACGGTGCGTCGAGATGGGCGAGGTCCGACGAAGCGACGGTGGAGAAGCTCGGATCCCAGTTCCTGTGCGAACTAGGGTGAACGGATAGGCGAATAAGGTGCGGGGGAGTGAGGCGAAGGTAATGGTGTCGTCCGATGATCTAAAGGGGGTCGGAGGCGGTCGGAATCGACGGTCGACGGCGATGGGTGAAATTGGGGGTAAACGGAAATTAGCTAAAACCAGGGGAACTAAGGCTACCTGATGGTCGATGTCGACTGTGCTTGAGCTGCTGGAGCTCTTGGTCCTAGCCTCGAGGGCCGTCGATGCCCGAGGCTCGAGCACCACGCTGGTGGCGGCGCGCGGCGGCGCAAGGCTACCAGATCGATGGTCCGATCACTCCCTCCTCGCTGCAACACAGCCAATCGCGAGCTGTCACTCAGGCGAGAGCAATGGAGGTCCTGGGGTGGAGAAATGGGAACCAAAGATGATTGGAAGTTCGGCCGGAGCTGATGCTTTATATGATTAGGGGTCCGGCTAACTGGGCGTCGGGCGAGAAAATCGGAGCTTGGACCCCTTAAACCCACCCCAGGCGTGGATCAGAGATGAACCAGGAAGAAATAGGACCCGGGGTTAGGGTTTTTGGTGATCGGATCCTGACGCTAAAAATAGGAGAAATCGGGTCGGGCATGCAGATCCGCGGGGATGTGGTCCAAGGGGGGGGGAGTTGACCGGGGGGTCAACATCCCCCGTGGACCAATCAGGAGAGGCCATGTCGAAGATATTTGGAAATTAAATTAAAAATAGCAAATGGCCGAATTAATAAAAATTCAAAACATGAAAAATGTTTCTTTTATTTTAAACTATTTTTTGTGATTTTTAATTATTTTTTTGAAATAAAAAAAGGTATATACAATATAGTACTATGTATAGGTATATATACAATATTGAATTTTTAATTTTGATTTTTAATTATTTATTTTTGTACATTTTTATTCCAATTTTATATTTTATTTATTTACAAGATAAAATTTGGAATATTTTAGTATTTTTATTTTATTTTTATTATTTAATTACAAGGGTAAACTAAATAGTTATATACATTTATATACATGGTATATGTACAATGTTGGTATTGATTTTTATTTTTATTTATTTTTGTTTTATTTTTGTTTTAATGGTTTTTATTTTATTTATTTACATAATGGGATATGGAATATATACAATTTTTTTGATATTTTAATTAATTTATTTATCGGGATAAATAAATAGCTATGTGGTCTTATGTACATGGTGAATACATACAAGGAAGGATGTTTTTATTTTCTTTTCTGATTTTCTTATTTTTATTTTGATTTTGTGTTTACAAATATATACAAATAAATACAACCCATTTTTATTTTTGTTTTTAGAGGAAAATATTTTTATTCTATCTACAGGTATATTTACATACATGAGCTTCCTTATCTCTCTCTACTTTGGCTTTTATGCGGTCAGGCCCATGCTGAGCCCTCCCTTGGGATTAGGTCGCTCAATATTTATTCTAAATATCTCCCTCTTTTTCTTTTATCTCTTTATTCTTTTATTTATGCACAAAAACATGCTAATTATTAACTTTTACACAATGCATGCACTTTGGCAATTATTGATATTTACAAATATATACATGTGTTTGACAAAGGTTTTGTAGCTAAAATAAAAGAATAAAGAGTGATGAATGGGTATTCATCACCCCCCTATACTTAACTTTGCTAGTCCCTTAGCAAACACTTATTTGAAAAAGAAGTGAAAAAGAAAAAGAAAAAGAAAAAGAGGAGAATGTACATGGATCAAGGTTGATTATTAAACTTGCCTTCATTAAATTGAAATATAGAGCTCGATCAGATCTTTGGATTATTAATGTGTCGGAACCTTAATTGGACTTAAGTTTAAAACTCAACAGCCTCTAAGATCCACTAATCTATAATCAGGACTCCTCAACAATCCAGATCAGAACAAGTCACCATACACAAACCCTGAAGACTATGAGTCTTTCCTTGTACTGTGGATGTGATATATAAGCTCTCCACCTCAGAAGTGGCAACTTGACAACCCTCTCCAACAAGGTAACTCTATGACCCCAATCTGGCAACTCTTTCCTCGAGGAGCGGGGTATTCCCTTCTAAGTTCAAGTACAATTGGCTCAAAAAGAGGGGGAAGAAGAGAATGGACCATGGCCAGTGTAGCCATGTATCCTTGGGAGCTCAACCAGTGTAGCCAAGTCTCCCTGCTGCAAGCTACAAAAGGTGGGACATGAATCTCAAGCTTTGCTTTTTGCACTGTATACATACTCCGGTGGGATTATCATTTTCTATCAGACCCACCACTTTTTTGGAGTTATTTTCTTTTTGCATTTTTTTTCAAGTGCATCTATACAACATATACATGTGCAGCATATATACAAGGAGTTTTTCCTCTTGAGCCAGTAGACTATCCCTCTTTTGAAGCATTATTGCAACCCACAACTCCTGTCGTTAGACCTCATGGCAACCAGACCAAGTTGAGATGCACTTCCTTCACTAAAAGAAGAAGAGAGGTTCCGCCTAGAAATACTACCCTCATATACTACCCCAAGTCAAGGAAGACTGCCTCCTCACCACCTCATCCGTAGAGAGCTCGGTGCAAAGTGCGGGTCCAAGTAAAACCATTGTCTATATGAGTCATGTGTGTGTTGTTAAGTGCTCTACTTAGGCTCATTGAGATGACATGTGATCATAGCCTAGTGGACTCAAATAATTAAGTCACCATGGACATGAAAAGCCTTAACCCTAAGCCTGATAAGGTTCCTCTTAAAATTAGGTGGATTAAGATCATAATCAAGCTCCATTTCCCAATTTAATTCCAGGCTAGTTTAAATGTCAACTATAATCCAGGAAAAACTATATACAAGTATATACAAAGATGCTATTTACACAATATTTATAAACATGCAAAATTTTTGAAAAATGTTTTGAAATCATGGATGTATGCATGAATGCAAGTTTTGCAAAATATTTACACAAATTTACACAAGATTTTTGCAAACTTTTGATTTTCAAAACATTTTGGAAAAATTTTCTACTATATACATAATTTTGATATGCACATATTTACACAAACTTTACACAAAAAAGTTTTTGAAAACATTTTTACAAAAATAATTTGTACAATAGCTATGTATGTGCAATAAAAGGATGTTTATTTACAGGGAAAATTTTTTAATTTTTTTTGTGGATTTTTGGGTTTTTAGTTTTTAGCCATTTTTATTTATTAACACACACACACAAAGTATGAGTTATGGCTAAAGTATATATGAAATATATACACACCCCCTATACTTAGCTCGAACGATGTCCTCAGAGTCAAGAGCGATGAAGAAGACATAACTCGTGCTTAGTATAGGGAAGTGAAAAGAAAGGCTATATACAAAGACGAATGAATGAATAGAAAATCAAGAGGGTCTCGGCTTTCCCCCCTATTCTTAGGATCAAATAATCCTAAGTATAACAGGCTGTACACAAAGGGAAACTGAGTGGAGAATGTACATGGTCTACCCCCCCCCCCATACTTAGGGTAAAATATCTCTAAGTATAGGCAGTAAAAACAGGGGTAAAATGAATCAACAGAAATACCCAAGAGTCCTACATCCCCCCTATACTTAGGGTAAAGTACACCCTAAGTATAGCATAATCAAAAGATGAGGAAAGGGATGTGGGACTAAAGAATGGAATGATATGGACATCTGGATCTATACAGGTCGGGAGAACAGTGATAATCAGGCGTGAGATGCAATAGATGTGAGTCAAGAGACCACATCTCACGCAAAGTGAATAGGGGCAACATCAACGACCTGCGGCTCATGATCTAGAAATGGCTTGAGCCGCTGGCCGTTCACTCGAAAGGTACTCTCAGAAGACAACTAAGATATGTCAATGCTTCCATTGTCGTGTACCTTTCTCACAATATAAGGTCCCTTCCATTTGCTCTGTAGCTTCCCTGGAAATAGACGAAGCCTAGCATCAAACAGCCATACTCTCTGTCCAGGCTCAAAATGCTTGTGACTGATGTGAGAATCATGCCACTCCTTCACTCTCTCCTTGTACTGTAGGCTGTTTGAGAAGGCGGTATCACGAAGCTCCTCCAAGGCTGCTAACTCTGCCCTCCTCTGGTCTCCTACACTATCCGGATCCAAAAGAATATCTGTAACTGCCCAAAGTGACCTGTGTCTCAGCTCAACTGGTAAATGGCACGGCTTGCCATATACGAGGCGAAAGGGAGATGTGCCCAAAGGTGTCTTGAAAGACGTCCTATATGCCCACAAGACCGAGTCCAAAAGCTATGACCAATCCTTTCGGTCAGGGCGGACGACTTTATGTAAAATAGTCTCGATCTCCCTGTTCGACACCTTGGCTAGACCATTCGTCTGTGGATGGTATGGAGTGGCAACTCGATGGTCTATGCCGAACTCGCTAGCAAGGGCCTTCACCTGGTCGTTTATGAAATGAGACCCCCCATCAGAAATCAACACTCGAGGAACCCCGAACCGCGTAATGATGTGCTTCCTCAAAAATCTGTAAACTGTCCTGGCATCTGCGGTTCGGGCGGGGATGGCCTCAACCCAACGACTCACATAATCAACGGCCAACAGAATGTGCTCAAATCCCTGATTCTTAGGGAATGGACCCATGAAGTCGATGCCCCATGCGTCAAAAACCTCACAGAAGTGAATGGGTTGCATCAGCATCATATCACGTTGTCCACAAGTGCCCATCCTCTGATAGTCAGTACACCTCTTCACGAACTCATCAGAGTCCTTGAAGGGAGTAGGCCACCATAGGCCGGATTGGAGCACTTTCTGTGCCGTTCTCCTCCCAGAGTGATGTCCTCCTGCCTCGAGCTTGTGGCAGTAAGTGAGGACGCTATAGTGCTCCTCCTGAGGAATGCACCTACGCCAGACGCTATCCCCTCCTTCGTGGTAAAGGATGGGATCCTCCCAGTGGTATGACTTGGCCTTCGCTAGGAAGGTCTCAAGCCTCTGCCTAGGCCAATCTTGTGGAACTTTCTTAGCAACAAGAAAGTTCACAATATCATCATACCACGGGAGAGAGGCGATAGCAAGGATTGCCTCATCTGGGAAGGTCTCACAAATAGGATCATTCTGCTCAGAATCCTCAAGATGCTCTAATCGGGAGAGATGATCCGCCACCACGTTCTTGACTCCAGGCTTATCCTTAATCTCTATGTCAAACTCCTGGAGTAGAAAGATCCATCTAGTCAGTCTGGCCTTGGCATCCTTCTTTGCCATGAGGTACCTGATGGCGGTACGATCTGTGTACAAGGTCACTCTAGATCCAATAATGTATGATCTGAACTTATCTAGGGTGAACACTACGGCTAGCATCTCCTTCTCTGTGACTGTGTAGTTCTGCTGCGCGGAATCCAATGTACGGCTAGCGTAGTGGATAGTAAATGGAACTCTATCCCTCCTCTATCCCAGCACGGCCCCCACGACAAAATCGGAGGCATCCATCATGATCTCGAATGGGAGAGACCAATCAGGTGGCTGGAGAATAGGAGCCTCAGCAACACATCGCTTGAGAGTCTCAAAGGACGAAAGACACTTATCATCGACAAGGAACTCGGTGTCTTTTGTTAGCAGGTCAGTCAACGGTCGGGCAATCCTACTGAAATCATGAATGAATCGCCGGTAGAAACCGACGTGCCCCAGGAAAGACCGTAACTGCCGCAAATTGGACGGTGGTGCGAGTTTTCTAATGACATCTACCTTGGCCGGGTCAACCTCCATGCCCCTGTTGGAGATGATATGGCCAAGCACCGTCCCTTGAGTCACCATGAAGTGACTCTTCTCCCAATATAGCACAAGGTAGACCTCTATACATCACTGAAGTACTCGGTCTAGGCAGTCAAGACAGGAGTCGAATCCGTCGCCGTAAACCGAGAAATCATCCATGAAGACCTCCAAGCACTCCCCTACCATGTCCGAAAAGATCACAGCATGCATCTCTGAAAA
Source organism: Ottelia alismoides (assembly GCA_037367405.1). Lineage (NCBI taxonomy): Eukaryota > Viridiplantae > Streptophyta > Magnoliopsida > Alismatales > Hydrocharitaceae > Ottelia > Ottelia alismoides. The sequence goes on from JAZKJV010006767.1 coordinate 297,630, forward strand.
GTCGCAGGGGCATTGCATAGCCCAAATTGCATGCATCGGAAAGCGTATGTGCCGAAGGGACAGGTAAAGGTAGTCTTGTCCTGGTCCTCGGGAGCGATGGCCACCTAGTTGTAGCCCGAGTACCCATCCAGAAAACAATAGTGGCTCTTCCCTGCCAGTCTCTCAATGATCTGATCTATAAAGGGCAGGGGGAAATGATCCTTCTTGGTGGCCTGGTTGAGTCTCCTGTAATCAACGCAAACCCGCCAAGAAGTGGGTACCCGTGTAGCAATCTCCTCTCCAGACTCGCTGACTACTATAGTGATGCCTGTCTTCTTGGGCACCACATGCAAAGGGCTGACCCACTTGGAGTCAGAGATGGGGTAGATAAAATCGGCGCTCCACCATTTCAATATCTCCTTCATGACAACCTCTCTCAGATTCGGGTTCAGCCGCCGCTGGAACTCACGCGACGGCTTCGCCTCATCCTCGAGGTAGATATGGTGGGAGCACATGGCCGGGCTTATCCCCTGGAGATCTGCTACGCTCCATCCTATCGCCTTGCGGTTCTTTTCAAGAACCCCCATCAGACGGGATTCTTGCTCTCCAGTCAAATCGGCGGAGATAATGACTGGGTACATCTCGTGCTCACCCGCAAGGAACCTATACTTCAGCGACACAGGAAGTGGCTTCAGCTCTGGACAACTGGGTGCTGGTGGATCTGGCCTCTGAAAACTCTGCGTGAAGGCTGCCAAATCCGCATGGGAGAACTGAAACTCTCTGTCACTCTCTGAATCTGGAGAAGGCTGCCCTGATGGACTGTCTCTGCTCTGCTCGGCATCTACCTCCTCCCTAGCTGCAGGCTCAGTGGAAGTCAAGTCTGGTATGTAATCATCAAAATCTACCCAGTCAAAATCTGACTCCGAGGGATCTGTATCATCCAAGGTGGCCTCAGTGCCACCAACATCACAAAAATCAGTCTCGCAGTCGAGAACCGGCTCTTCTGCCTCAAAAGTATCCTGGACCAGGAATGTGCTCTCCAAGCTCTCCTCTGTTGGCGTCTCTGCATCAGCGAACTCTGAAGGTGAGAGGATGGCCTGTGCATCTGGATCTGCCCATACTGCCTCATCATCTGTAATCACAAAGTCGCAGTCCTGGTGGATGTCTAGCCATGCATCTGTCATCTGCTCTGTATCGAAAGTAGTCTCTGAGCATGCTCTGTCTCTGGCTCTGCTGTCCTCGACCGTCTCTATTTGTACACTCTCGCCCTCGACGCAAAAGTATACCTTCCCGCTATCATGGTCAGTCACTCCCTTGGCTGTAGCCAAGAACGGGCGATCGAGAATGATGGGGGTATCGGTCACTGACTCAGGGATCTCCATGTCCAACACTACGAAGTCCATGGGGAATTGCATGCCCTGAATCGTGACGACAACATCCCTCAGCAACCCCTTCGACCTCTTGACATATTGATCAACAAACTGAAGGATTGTCCTGCTCTGTCGAAGAGTGCCCAACTCGAAGCAGTCGAGAAGGGCTGCCGGAAGTAGGTTGATCGATGATCCACTGTCTAATAGAGTACGGTCGAACCTCTGCTCTCTGATGTGGCATCTGACATATGGGGCTCCTGAATCTGGCCTCTTGGCCAGCAGACGGTTCTGGATCGCGAAATAAGTAGCTCTCGTCAGCACATGAATCTCTGAATGGTGGTTCCTCCTCTTCCTCCTAACTGTAGTCCTGTCTCTAAGTGAACGCTGGAGTAGAGGAATGTGCTGCAAAGCCTCCTGAAGAGTCAGCTGAATGTGGAATCGATCTATCATCTGCTGGCTGAACTCTTCCTGCTGCCTCTTTTTTGGATTTTCATTTTTCTCCCCCTTCCCCATCAGAAGAGCTCTAGGGAAGGGGATCACAGGGTCCTTCTCAGATGAAGGACTAGGAAAGGGTTTAGACGGCTCGACGGCCGGATCCACACATACATCATGCACCACAGTGGGACCAGAAGAAAACAAACCCTTTTCTTTATTGCCAGAAATGTCTCGAGATACATCAGCAAAAGGAAAAACAACATGACTCTCAGAAGAACTGGTGGCATCAGCACCACCCTCGGCTGGAAGACTAGCGGCCTCAGTACCGCTCTCTGGCTCGGCAACATGGATGGCCTCAGTACCACCTCCTCCAACTGGTGAAACAGCGGCCTCAGTACCGCCGCTGGGATCAGCATACATGGTGGCATCAATACCACCATCATCATCTCTATCGGCCTCAGTACCGCTCTCCTCCTTGCCTGGCGCTCTGTATGTATCCTCAGGGTGTCGCTCAGACGAGTTGCCGCCTGCTGGCATCCTACAGCTCCTAAGTGTGACAAAATCAATATCAAAAAGATATGCAGACATATCACCAAAAGTATCACTCGGAGTGGCATACTCAGTACAAACTACCTGCTCAGACTTCCTCTTCAGGTTGTTTGGGTTCGGCTCTATCTGGGCAGGGATGGCGTCCTTTCCTCTCACTATGTCCTGCATCTCCTGGCGAAACTCATCCATCTCCCGTCGGAATGTGGCCTGATGATCTGTGAGGAGGCATGCTATGTCATCCAAGGCGGGGTTCTCATAGGATGGCCCATGAGAACCTGACGGGTAGCCTCTCTGGAAGTGAGGCTACTGCTGCTGCTGTGTGTGTGAGAGGGGTAAGACTGTGGATGATGCTGCGGTTGATGAGGATGATCACGCCTCCAAGACTGTCCCTGCTGATAGGAACGAGGATCATACTGTGGTGACTGCTGTGGCTGCTGCTGTGGGTACACTAGGGGCTGCTGCTGCTGGTGATCCCTCTGATGGTTGTACTGGCCACTCTGACCTGATGACTGCTGCTGGGGCTGGGCACCTCCGGCCGCCCAACGGAATCCGGGATGGTCTCGTCGGATACCGGGCTGGGGGCGGTCGTACCAAATCCCGTTGACATCCATCAACGGCTCTGACTCATACTGGGGTGGCAGAAGCACTGCTAGAGGCTGATCCGACTGGTATACCACCATCTGCATGTCTGGAGATGGCGGTGACTGGTAGGTGGGATACGACTGCTAGTACGGCTCCGCCTGTATAAGGTGAATCTATCTAGGCTACTGGTGGGAGCTGGAGCGCTGTGACGAGCTGCCGGAGCTACTCGGATCGCCTCGTGCCTGAAGACGGGTCTGGGAAGCTGTCTGTGCCTCCTGGAGACACATGAGCTGTGTCTTCAGGTCACTCAGAGTCTGTGCCATCTGCTCCATCTGCGTGATGCCCTGACACTGCTTCTTCTCAATAATCTCCATTCGGTCCAGCTTCTCGCTGATGATCCCCATGTCTGCGACTGAACTCTCTGCCTGTGCTGCTGCCGCAGACGAACTGGAAGGACCGGCGTCGACCCGTGCTATCCTCTGGTACTGCACGGTCTGTGGCTGGGCTCTCCACTGAGTGTACAATCGGGTCTGGGACATCACCATGTAGTTCTCGGCCATCTCCTCGTAGATGGCCCAGACCTGATCATGGTCCTTGGCGAAATAGGACCCACCACAAGAAGCGTTCACCAAGCCCTGAAGCTCTGGTGTCAGTCCGCTGAAAAAGCTCTGAACAAGGTTCGGCTTGGAAATATCATGGTGCGGGCATCTGTCAGTCAGCTCTCTGAACCTCTCCCCTGCCTCGTGAAACTGCTCGTTGGGGAGCATGGAGAAGTTGCTGATCAGGGCTCTAGCGGCGTTCGTCCGCTCGAGTGGATAATACTTATGCAAGTACTCGGTGCGGAGCTGCTCCCAGGTGTAGACGAACTTCCCCAGATGCTTCAGCCAGGTGGCTGCTCTGTCTGCTAAGGAGAAGGGGAAGGCAATCATCCGTATGGTATCCTTGTCCACCTGACGGTCGTGGACTGTGCTGCAGATCATCAGAAACTCCTAGAGGTGGAGATGGGGCTCCTCTGTGGTGAGCCTGTGGAACCGGGGAAGAAGCTGCAAAGTGTTCGAGGGGAACTTGAAGTCCCCCACGATAGCTGGAAGTACAACCCAGTGATGCATCAAGGTCGACCCAGGGTTGTGTAACTCCCGCATCGGCCTCGGTGCCTCTGCTGCGGCTGCTGCGGCGACTGCCGCATCGTCGGGTATCCTCGGCCCATCTCCAGGATCGCGCTGGTCGCGAGCGGCTCTCAACTGCTCCATCTCACGCCTCATGTCCAACATGAATGCTCCCTGATCCCTCAACTGCTGCTGAACTGTCTCGAGGGAGGCGATCAGGGTGGAGTTGATCGCACCCTGGTCCATAATGAAAGTCTGATCGTGCTGAGGACCTCAGGTGCGGTCGTCACTACTGCCGGCCATAGTCTCTGCAAAATCAAAACATCCAAACTCAGGTGCCGATAAATCATCTGTCTGTCTCTCCTCTGGCACTGATGTCTCGGTCTCAGAAGAAGGGGGATCGAGGGGGAACTGGGTGGAGTCGTACTCGGGTTCGGAGAGCGGGTCTCGACTCTCACGAACCAACCTAGATGAGCGGGTAGACGTGCCCGAAAGCGGTGCAGCCAGAGGCTACCTAAGAGATCGTATGCCCATCATCTTGATGTGGAGAGTAGTGCGGATGAGATCTGGTAACAACTATGATCACAAGCAAACCCCCGATTCACCAACGCAACACAAGCTGAAGACCGTAAAGGCTCGGTCAATTATCTTGTCAATTTTATTTTGGTGATCAGTCAGGATGAGCGATTACGTGACCTGTTGGGTTACCCGATATTTTTTCAACCAACTGTCCCGTACAGAAATAGCCGGTAATCAGTCGAGAAGAATATCGGAGGGCTCTACCTAGTATTCGGGGTCACTCTCTCGCACAAGTAAACCAGACAATGAGGGGGTTGCTCTCCCCAAGACAAATTTTTAGGTGAGGTGTCTTTTAGGGTCGATAGAGTCAACAGTCCCAAATTTTATTGTTTTTCTTTTTAGGTATTTTTTAATAAAAGCAAAAACGCCTAACGAATTTTTCGGTTCTCCTGGTTATTAAGTCCAAAAATCAGGGTGGAGAAGTCGAAAAAGCCGATGCGCGATGAAATCAATGATGCATGCAGAGTAAGAAATGCGTACCTGACTCCAGCAGTCTACATGCAAAATGATCCGCGCAGAATTGAAAGACAGAAAATAAAATACCTAAATGGTGCAGGCGGAAAACCGAGTCCCTAAACAGCAATTTCTACTCGAAAGAACCACTAGTTGATCACCAGTCTCCGATCCAAAGGGTCCGGTCTCGATCCACCCCTCCTCCTCCCGATAAATCGGGTTCAGGAGCAGCGCTTGGCAGGGCGGGTTGCGGCACGTACGCTCGAAGGAAGCGAATCAACTATTTTATTAATCTTTTATTATAGGTCCAATTACCGAACTATAGGAACATGCAAATGTATTAGGGTGTTTGGATCCTATGAATTACTTCACAATCAAATAGAAATTCCTAAGGCTAGGGGCTCGAGAAAACCACGAGAAACCAGAAAAGGCAGTGAAAAATCAAAAGCCGCGAAGAAAACCGCAAAGAAACTATGGGGTCCCCCGAGCACACCGATGCTCGGCGAAACAGACACCGAGAGTGTCTGAAAAGTCTGAGTGTCTGGCTGTCCCTGTATTATTACAATAATTGTTCAAATAAGCTGGAAATAAACCTAACTACACTAAACTATTCCTCTCTCACTCAGCTACTTCCTCACGCTTTCCTGCGGCTCTGTGTAGAAGGGAGCCGCCTCCGATCACCGTGGTTGCGCTGGCTACCCTAGAGTCGCCGCCTCGGTCCTCGAGCCCTCGCAAGAAAACAGACGAGTGTCAAACACCAGATAAAAATGAAACAGATAAAATAAAATAAAGCAAACATGGTATGTATGCAAAAATGCAAATAAAAATAAACAAGCACAAACAAACAAAAGCAAAAATAAAATAAAAGAAAATAAAACAAAAATAAAGGAAAAATAAAAGCCGCGAAAAGCCGCGGACTCAGAAAGAGCCACGGAAAGACGTGAAAAATAAAATAAAATAAAAAGAAAATCAAAACTGACTACTAAGCCGTGCTCCCCAGCAACGGCGCCATTCTGATGAGCGATTTTTCCCGAACAACTAAGGTAGATAAATCAGAAGCGGTCGTTGCGTCCTCAGCCGCTCGAGAATCAGAGTGCTCAATCAAGAAAAATTCAGACCACCAAACAAAGGCAAAAATCAATGAAAACTCAATATAGCGGTCTCGCTATTGGATTAACCTGGTATAGCGACCAGGGTCAAACTCAAGGAGCACGGGTTGGCCTCGCGGCCTACGAAGTAGTCAAAAATAAAAAACAAATAAAAGAAAATTATTTTTGGTTGATTTTTAATATTTTTATAATTTTTTTAGAATTTTTAAATAATAAAGAAAATAGGAAAACAAATGCAACAAAGAATTCACATAATTATTTAATCACTCAAAATTAATCCAAAAATTCAAACAAAAATATTTTTATATTTTTATAATTTTTTATGTTTTTGTGAATTTTTGATATTTTTTTTTGATTTTTATAGAATTTTATAAAAATGAAATAAGAAAGGAAAACAGTGCTGCTGTCCAGCCAGGATTCAAAGGCCAAAATAAATCATATAATGGCCTTCAAATTGCCTGGAGGTATTTTTCCTATAAAATATAAACAAAAATGAAAATTCACCAGTTGAGTTTATTAATTTTTTATTTTTCTTTTAATTACTAGAATTTTTATGGGTTTTTAGGGGTTTTTTAATTTTTATTTTTTTATAAGTCCAAAAATGACCAAAATTGGTCAAAAAATCAAGCACAACAAAACAAACAACATCTAATTTTTCTAGAATTTTTGAATATGTTTTAATATTTTTTTGTGAATTTTAAAACTGGTCAGTAAGAAAAATTGATGTTTTTGAATTTTTAAAAATAACAAAAAGGCTCCAAAAATTTCCCAAAATTCAGTGAAAATTCTACACAGTGGCAGGAGCCACGTTTCAAATTTTCACTTGATTTGGAGTAGATTTGGTATTTTATTCTGAGCAAACAAGAGCCTAGAGTCACAAGGACCTGATTGCAATGAAAATATGTTCTGAGAGCCTAAAAGTAACAGTACAGGAAACCCAGGGGGGTCCGGTGCAAAATTCCCAGATCCGCACGCGTGATGCACGTCTCTGGGGCACTTAGGGACCTCTTTTGTAATAAAACTTAAGTCCCTGGACCTATTAGTAACTCGTACTAAAAGTCCAGAACTAAAGTATAAAATTCCCATGATATTTAGCACATGCTCAAATAAAACATTCACAGGGGTAGATGTACAAATATGTAAAAAGATAATTCAATCCACAACCATCAGAAACAACATGCCAAAACATGCAATTTCACCATAAATACACATGTCGATGCACGTGGCCACAACAAGCAGGGGTAGAAATGCAATTAACGAAAACTACCAGGTCCACTATGCAAATGTACCAAAATAAAATGAACTTGATAGAATATTTACAGAACTAAATATTAAAAACTAGAAGAACGGGGGCCTAAGGGAAATTAACCCTTATTATATTCCGAGGGCCAGATGGACGCCACATGGAAGATCGTACGGTCTGGAGCAGGGTGCGCCTCAACGAATGGATTCTCGGCGATAATCGAACGGTGGAGGGCACGCCACGTGGAGAATCAACGGTCGAGAGTGACGGGCGCTAACCCTCGCTGGATGGAGGGCTGAGAGAAGGCCACGTGTCGATCTGACGGTGGCTGCTGGGCCTCCTCTTAGCCCTGATCGGACGGTCCGCAAGCGATCTGGAACTCCGGGGTAGAACGGACGGCAGAGGAGGGTCCTGGAGGAACTCCTCGCCGGCGAACTTTGCCGGAGGACTGTGAGCGCTCAGGACCTCTGCAGTGGCTGCTGAAGATCGGACAAGACTCGCCGGAGCCTCCCGCATACGGAGAACCCCTCCGATGGCGCAACGGAGCTGCGGAGAGCCCATGCGACACCGACGGAGCCCAAGCTCCTGTGCTGAAGATGGAGGACCTCAAATGGTCCTCCTCTGACTTGCAAAATGGCACGAAGAGCAAGCTGGGTCGAGGGAAAAATGCCTCGACCCTGTTAGGTGCGAAGCGGGTGGACGGTGCATCGAGATGGGCGAGCTTCGGCGAAGCGACGACAGAGAAGCTTGGATCCCAGTTCCTGTGCGAACTGGGGTGAACGGATGGGCGAAGAAGGTGCGGGGGAGTGAGGTGAAGGTAATGGTGTCGTCCGATGATCTAAAGGGGGTCGGAGGCGGTCGGAATCGACGGTCGATGGCGATGGGTGAAATTGGGGGTAAACGAAAATTAGCTAAAACTAGGGGGAACTAAGGCTACCTGATGGTCGATGTCGACTGTGCTTGAGCTGCTGGAGCTCCTGGTCCTAGCCTCGAGGGCCGTCGATGCTTGAGGCTCGAGCACCACGCTGGTGGCGGCGCACGGCGGCGCAAGGCTACCAGATCGATGGTCCGATCACTCCCTCCTCGCTGCAACACAGCCAATCGCGAGCTGTCACTCAGGCGAGAGCAATGGAGGTCCTGGGGTGGAGAAATGGGAACCAAAGATGATTGGAAGTTCGGCCGGAGCCGATGCTTTATATGATTAGGGGTCCGGCTAACTGGGTGTCGGGCGAGAAAATCGGAGCTCGGACCCCTTAAACCCACCCCGGGCGTGGATTAGAGATGAATCAGGAAGAAATAGGACCCGGGGTTAGGGTTTTTGGTGATCGGATCGTGACGCTAAAAATAGGAGAAATCGGGTCGGGCGTGCAGATCCGCGGGGATGTGGTCCAAGGGGGGGAGTTGACTGGGGGGTCAACATCCCCCGTGGACCAATCATGAGAGGCCATGTCGAAAATATTTGGAAATTAAATTAAAAATAGCAAATGGCCGAATTAATAAAAATTCAAAACATGAAAAATGTTTCTTTTATTTTAAACTATTTTTTGTGATTTTTAATTATTTTTTTGAAATAAAAATAAGGTATATATAATATAGTACTATATATAGGTATATATACAATGTTGAATTTTTAATTTTGATTTTTAATTATTTATTTTTACAGTTTTATTCCAATTTTATATTTTATTTATTTACAAGATAAAATTTGGAATATTTTGGTATTTTTATTTTATTTTTATTATTTAATTACAAGGGTAAAATAAATAGTTATATACATTTATATACATGGTATATGTACAATGTTGGTATTGATTTTTATTTTTATTTCTTTTTGTTTTATTTTTGTTTTAATGGTTTTTATTTTATTTATTTACATAATGGGATATGGAATATATACAAATTTTATGATATTTTAATTAATTTATTTATAGGGATTAATAAATAGCTATGTGGTCTTATGTACATGGTGAATATATACAAGGAAGGATGTTTTTCTTTTCTTTTCTGATTTTCTTATTTTTATTTTGATTTTGTATTTACAAATATATACAAACAAATACAACCCATTTTTATTTTTGTTTTTAGAGGAAAATATTTTTATTCTATCTATAGGTATATTTACACACATGAGCTTCCTTATCTCTCTCTACTTTGGCTTTTATGTGGTCAGGCTCATGCTGAGCCCTCCCTTAGGATTAGGTCGCTCAATATTTATTCTAAATATCTCCCTCTTTTTCTTTTGTCTCTTTATTCTTTTATTTATGCACAAAAACATGCTAATTATTAACTTTTACACAATGCATGCACTTTGGTAATTATTGATATTTACAAATATATACATGTGTTTGACAAAGGTTTTGTAGCTAAAATAAAAGAATAAAGAATGATGAATGGGTATTCATCAACCACCGCCTCCCATCGCCTCACGACCTCCAACCACCCCTATCTCACTTGCACTTCATGCGCACTTGCTTTGGCTATGATTAACATCTGCAGGTACATCAATGACCGGACTCTGCAATGCCTCGATGGTCTCGAGAACCCACTCCGACGACCAAGCTCCGTTGTGTTGCTCCAGATAATAATGAAGCTCTGCCTTGGCTCCACGATCTCCGCCAGCCCTCCAACGAGCTTTCTCGACCTCCAGACGATCCTACGGAGCGCGGAGGAGCTACCAGTAGGTCGCCGGAGCCTCGCCTTCTCCGATGTCCCACGGAGGAGCACGAGAGTACAGATACCGTCCGATCATTTCGATCGGACTGCCATAATGAAGCCATGTAGCCGACACGAGCCTCCTGTCAGCCCTCTAGGCTCGGGTCCACCGAACCTCACGCCAAGCACCACAACTACCCACGTGGACCCAAACCCGCGACGAGCCCGAGCCTGGACCCCTCACGTGCCCCGCACGTGAAGGCCTGAGCAATTTACACAAAGGACCCTGGATACTTTTGGCATTTGCACTTTGGTCCCCAGGCACGAGCCTCTCACGTATGTGCCTGGGTATTTTACACGGAGGCCCTCGCTGGTTTATAGTTTTATAAAAAGTCCCCCGAGTGCATGGAAAATTACATATGGGCCCAAGCAGTTTTACAAAATTGCAAATAGGTCCCTCCAAGGACCTATTTGTAATTATTTATCACTTTATTTCTTTATTTTATTTACATTTATGCCCATGTATTGTTTTCTTCATAACTTGAGCATCGTAGGTCCAAACTGCATGATTTTAGTGTCATTTTGTTCCTTATTTCATCATCTACTTCATGGCATGTTTAATTTTCTCAGCTGACACCATTTTAAATGAAGTGAACTTTTAATGTTAGATGATGTCTTGCTCTACATGTCTTTTCCCTGAATTGATGTCTGCTCATATTATTATGCTCAATTCGACTCTAATTTCGTACCCTAATCTGTTGCTCAATTTAAGTAATTTTTTTAGGGCATATATGCAATCCTTTATTCTACATGCATTCAACTTTGCATCACTTTCATGTACCACACTCAAAAATTGCATCTACAAATCAACTAAAAATTACATGCATCGTAATTGCATTGAATTCTGCATCTGTACGAAGACCTTAGAATAGAGAAATCATTCGCACATGCTCTTAATTGACCAAAATTCGATAGATAAATTAAAGTAGCTCGTGTCCCTGTGTTCAACCTTGGTAGACTTGCCAAGTATAAAATATTCCACAACATTCAAACGATTATGGTTTTTGCTGACCGAAATTCGTCTCCTATACTACAGTTATCGATTCTTAAAGAGGCGTATTTCGCGTCCATCAACCGCTCTCTCGGCTCTTAGATATTCACAATCTAGTGCATCAATAATTAACCCACAATAATATTCAAGCAATAAATATGGTGATCTAAATTTTATTATACCACACAAAATAATGTTTATGGTACGCAAGTGAAGGGGTCGAACCACAAAGGAGCAACGGGGATTGCCATAGAAATTGACAATTAAAAGGAAAATCAACAAATGTTTTTATGTGTTTTGTAGAGTTTTTCTAATTTTTGTTGGTTTTAATATTTTATATTTGTATGTGTATTTAATTTATATATATTTATGTTTATAATTTTATAATTATCAATTTCTTTTTATGTCTTTTCTGAATTTTTAGTTTTCTTTTTCTTTTTAATTTGTATCAAGTATATATAAGTGTATATAAATAAAATGTATAATATAATAGCTATATATGATATAATATATAATATATAATAAAAATACCCTTAAGTACAGTTCTTTTTTAAGGATTTTTAAATATTAATAGGGATTTATAAATATTAATAATAATTATATATAATATATAGTAGTAATATATAAGCTATATTTAATATTTTCTTTACAAATACAAATATATAGTCAAAAATTACTAAACAAAATATTTTTATTTTTAATATTTTTCTTTATTTTTGTTAATTTTTTATATTTTTTTGCTAATTTTATTGTATTTTAATTGATCAAAGTTGTCAAAACATTGACTTATAATAATAACCTTGATTGTTATGGAATTTAAAAATAAATAAATATCTTAAAACTTTCCAAAACTATTTTTGATATATAATATATAATATAAGCAAAATTTAGAAATAGAAATGATTTTTTGGATTTTTTAAATGTTTAAAGATTTTTGTAGGTTTTTTTGGGTTTCCAATTTTTAAGATTTTTCTTTTGTAATTTTTAGGGGTTTTTGGTCTTTAGTTACAAAATACAATAATAAAAATATCCTATTTTTGGATTTTTTTCAAAATACTTTAATATTTTTCTCAAATTTTTAAAGGCAAATAAGACAAAATGTTCTATTTTTGTATAAAAATAAGAAAATAATTTTAATTGACTTATGAAAATTATATGTGTTCTAAAATACTCCCAGGCACTTTAAATAATTTTCCTATTTTTTAGATACAAAATGTTATTTTTAATAATGCTAATACAAGAAATAAATTTAATTGTTCTGGAATTGACCTATTTGTAATTAAAATAAAATTTCAATGCATTCTAGAACATTTTACAAAAGTCCAAGGGCATATATGCAAAAGTCTCTGAATATTCAATAATAAACGTACTAACATGGGGTATACTTGTGATATCCAAAAGTTAAAGGGTTTACTTGACATTGAAATGCAAAATCCTCAGACTAAATAATAATCCAAACCCGTAGGGGTCCTTACAATATGTCATGTACCCTTACGTGTATATGCACGTGAGGTGACATGGACTAGACTTGAATGCAAATAAAATAAAGGCATGGGTTTTTATGTAAATATTATAAAACTATTTGAACTACAAATGAAACTTTATGAACTAAAATCAAAATACAAAATACATGAGGGGAAATGATGCAAAATACCCCTCACGTGTCGATCAACAGTCGGGGACACTTCACTTGGCACTCGTCGCCCCATGGTTGGTCGATGACGATTCGTGGATGAAGGGGTTATAATAGATCCGACTTCTTGATCTAATAGTGGTGGGTGCTTTTATCCAAAGATCGTTGTACAACTTGGGGGAAAATCTTGATCGGACAGCTAGGAGCACCCCCGGAAGAACATGGAAGAATTCCTAGTGGGACGAGCTTCGATCTGAGCTCTTGAACGACTCCAACCATCGGGCAGCTCCCAGGTGGCAAAAAACAAAGCCGGAGGTCCTCCGTGTCGGCTGGGCAGCTCAGAAGAGTCCAGGACCCACTGATGGAGTCCTGGAGAGCCTGAGAAGCTGAAGCTGTTGGGATGCCTTCGACTCAGCAAAACGATCCGGATCAGGTCCTCAGGTTACATACCCTGCACAGTTAGTAGTGCATAAGAAAATGGAGGGCTCTGGGCCAGGTGTGGTGCAAGAATGAGTGAATATGAGGTGTGGCAGAGGGCTCCAGCGAGTGATAGAAGAGGGTGCTCGGATCTCCTGATCGAAGCTCAATCAAGGTGAATGGAGGTGCATGCGATGTAGAGAACGTGGAGTGGAATGTGAATGAGGTGTCAGTGGGTCAAAATAGAGGCCAAGACGGTGGGAAACCATGACTGAAGCATGAGCTCCGACGAACTATGACTTGATGATTATATGGAATACTAATGGGAATTAAACAAAACTAAAACCTAAACTATGCTATTGTTAAAGATAGGAATAGAAAGAATGAGAAAACTAGGGCTTTACCTGCAAAATAGGGAACCAAGGTGGAGCTCCGCTTGAGCTACTCCGACGAGCTCGGATCGCCACCTCTGGACCTTTTCCTCCACGCTAAAAGCTTTTGCGAGGTTGATGTTGTCACCAGCAAGCTCAAGCACAAGGAAGATTTGGGATTTCAAGGGTAGAGTAGGATCAAGTTTGAAATGGAGGTCAACGAGGAGTTTATGTACAGGGGTCCATTGACCTAGGGCTCCAGCCCAATGCAGGATTCCATTGATTGAGGAAGCATGATGGCGTGAAAGAGCATTGATTGAGGAGCAAAATCGATGAAGGAATCATCCCCAGAAAATGCATGATGCGAGCAGGGAAAATCAAGGAAGAAAGGGTGGTCAGCAGGCCTGACCCAACTACAGGACTAGGGGGCCAATTGACCGACAAGTCAAACAAGGTTGCCCCCTGATTGGGCTGCGTCACCTGCATGGCGACAAAAGTGGGAGAAATTCCTTTATTAAATCAATTGAAAAAAGTAAATGATTTTATTATTTTTTTGAAAAAAATCTTAAAAATATTTGTTATTTTATTTAGTATTTTATTATGACTTTTTTATTTTTACAAGTTAATTTATTAGGCGTTAATTTTTAAATGTATAATTATAGGTATATTTACCTATATATTATGTGTTTGATTTTTATTTTTATTTTGTATTTTATTACTTTATATACATAATTTTTATGTTTTATAACTTATTTAAACATATATACATATTTTTGTTTTATTTTCAAAAGTTATTTATTTACTTAATTGAATAGATATATGTAATATATAGGTATAATATATGTATTCTTTACCTATATAATAAAGTATAATATTTATCTTATTTTTTATGGTTTTTTTTATTTTAATTATGTACATGTATTTTGAATAATACTTAAAAATTTATAAAAATAAAAGAAGGGAAAAATATGAATAGTAAATATATTGATTATTTTATATAGGTATAGTGCACAACGAGAGCCCAAAAGCCAACTTTTGCATTCTAACTCCATATTGAATGAAATCATCTTCACTAAATAGATATTTAATTTTAGGAACAATAAAGGCGAGTTTGATGAATTTTGATCTTGTATGGAGAAGATATAGGTTTGGGAAGTTTCCTTTGCGGCTTTTATTCTTTGTGCCCCGGGCACACTATGCATTATTTTTGAGTGAAATAAATTTTATAATTTTCTTTGTATTTTTATGTACAATGTTCATGTTCAAAGTTTATTGATTTGAGGTATAAAAATAGGAAAATAAAATGGGTCCTAAAGCCTATTTATTAAAGAATTAAATTAGGATTTGTGTGTAATTTTTTGGCCCTTATCTCCCTCTACTTTATACCTTGTCCACCAAGTCATCATGACCTAGGTCTCGTGGCCTATGGTCACTCTATGTCTTTGACACTTCCTTCTTTTTCTTTTTATTTTATTTATTCTTTTATTTTGGCGGTAGATATAATGTTTTTTGCACTATTTATAGATCAATAATTAATTCTTATTGTGTACAAATTAATGCTATATACATGCATTTAACTAGGGATTTAAGACCAAAATGAAAGAATAAAGGTGATGAAATGGAAAATCATCAAGGAGGAGAACAGAGTGAATGCGAGTTGGATTACAGTGGGACACATGCGAATTTAAGGTTGGAGCCTAGAGCTCCGATGATTTTAATTTCTCAAAATTAAACTAATCTAAGGATGGATTGATGAAACTAAAGCTACAACTAAACTAATGGAATGAAAAGTAAACCTAAAACTATCAGCTCAAACAAGAGAGATATCTAGAGTAGAGAAGCTCACCGGAGCTTCTCCGACGAAGCTTGGATCATCGTGTTCCGCCTCTTATCCATGTCAAATGGGCTCGGAGGCTTGTGTTATCACCGCAAGCGTCGATGAGATGATCTCCCAATGGGTTACGAGGTAGAAACGAGATCCAAAAAGAGAAAGGGAGAAAAGGTCCGATTTTATACATGTGATGAAGGGACAAAAGGGGAAGAAGATGGTGGGAAGAAGGACGGTGGTTGGTGGAGTCTAGGCATAGGGCATGGGTGAGGGACGTGCGGGTTATCGACTGGTGGAGAGCTTGAGGGAGAAGGCGGCATGGAGGTTGAGTGAAAAGGGAGGGAAGAAGGGACGGTCATGGGTCTGACAAGCAAGGCGACTGAGGGGTGTACAATTGACCTGGGGTCAATGAGCTCCATGCGCTAAATGGGATTCAAAATCCCTTATAAAATTGATAAAAAATAGTAAATGATTTTTTTATTTTTTGTTAAAACATAAAATTTGTTTATTATTTTATGTTGTATTTTATTCCGATTTTTATTTATTTTTACAAGTTAATTATTACTTGTTAATATTTACATGTGTAAATATATGTATATTTACCTATGTATAAGGTACTTTGTTTTTATTCTGTATTTTATATTTTATTATTATATTTACATATTTTATATATTTATAACTTATTTAAATACACATTTACTTATTTTATTGTATTTTTAAGATTATTTATGTACTTAAATAATTAGGTATATTAGTATATAGGTATATTATAGGGATATCTTACAAATATATATTAAATAAAATTATTTATTTTTATAAAATTTTAGAGATTTTATTCTAATTTTATTACGTAAATGTATTTTGAATACTATATACAAGTGTATAAAAATATAATAAAGTAAAAATTAGAAAGAATAAATATATTGAATATTATACACATGTAAATTGCTCAATGAGGGCCCAAACGCCAACTTTTGCATTTTCTCCAAATTGAATGAAACCAACTTCATTAAAAAGACAATTTAATTTTATGAACAATAAAGGTGAGTTTGATCAATTTTGCATGTGTATGGAGAAGATACATATATGTAAAGTTTTCTTTTTGGCTTTTTATTTCGTGTGTACCGGGCACACTATTCATTATTTTTGAATGAAATATATTTTATATTTTTCTTTGTATTTTTATGTACAATATTCATATAGAGGATTATTAATTTGAGGTATAAATATAAGAAAAATAAATTGGGTCCCAAAAGAATATTTATTGTCAAATCAAATTAGGGTTTTCAAGTGTTTTCTATACAGTTTCTTTGCCCTATCTCCCTTTTTATTCCTTGTCAACCAAGTCATCATGATGATCGGGTGTCAAGGTCTAGGGTCACTTAATGTCTTCACACTTCATTATTTTTCTTTTTTTCCTTTATTCTTTTATTTTAAAATTAAATACAACATTTTATACAATATTTTATGTAAATTACTAAGTGTTATTTTGTATAAATTAACACTATATACATGCATTTAGCCAGGGGTTTAACACCAAAATGAAAGAATAAAGGTGATGAAATGGAGATTTATCATTAATGTACATACTCAAATATATATAAATGCATATGTCTCTGGTTAAAGGATATGTACCTATATCGTGTCAACATACGGCATTGGTCTTAGTTATCTCGATCTCGCTAAGTCAACTATTTGACCTAACACATCTGATGCCTCCGAAACTCCATTCTTATGTAGAGGACCTTCATCAAGAGGTCGGTCGGATATCAACCTTTGGAATAAGGGTTGCCATCTCCTTCTCAGGTCAAAGATCCTTTCTTGACAATCATTTGACAGTACTAGATGGGTCCTAAATCTAACTTTTTAGATATCATCTCAACACCGGCTCTATGATCCAAACATTGAATCACCAACTGTATGAATGTCGATATGGCCATGGTACATAACCTTAATTGTACGAAGGGGCCTTAAAAGTGCATGAATTCATTAATCTCAGATAGAGAGTGAAAATCAATAACTTTTATTGCTATATAAAAAAGGATTACAATAACATTTATTATAGAAATGATTTGCTCAGGGCTCACATGTCCAACAATCTCCCACTAGGACTTAGAATCATTATGGTACAATATGTAAACCCATACTCATAACATGCTGGTCAAAAAACTTATGGGACAAAGGTTTGGTAAGTTGGTCAGCAATGTTATCGGTAGAGGCCTCCTTGGTGATGACGATGTCACCATGTTTCTGAATACCCCAAATGATGTGGTATTTCCTCTCCATGTGTTTGTCCTTTTGATGCCATTTAGATTCCTTCGTCCAAGTTATGTCTCATGTGTTATTGTAGAGCAATGAGGAGGGAGTATCCAAGAAAACTATGCCCAACTCCAAGATGAACTTGCACAACCACAACGCCTCTTTTGCAGCATCTGATGGGGTAATGTACTCAGCTTCTGTTGTCGAATCAACTGTGAGGTCCTGCTTCTTGCTTATCCAGCTCACATCGCCACCATTCAACAAGAATATGAACCATGAAGTTGACTTCCTGTCATCAATGTCAAATTGGAAGTCCGAACATGTATATCCTAAGACTTGTAGATCACCATCTCCATGGACCAAGATGTAATCTTATTCCAATCTTAGATTCTTGAATATGTTCTTCATAGCATTCCAGTGTTGTTCTCCATAGCAGGATTGGTAACGGCTTACCACTCCCGCTGCATGGCAAATATCCAACATTGTGCACATCATGATATACATTAGGCTTCCCACAATTGATGCGTATGAGCATCCGGCCATGTCCTTCTTTTCCTTAACGCTTTGAGGGGTCTTCCCTTTAAACAGGTGTATACCATGTTGATGGTTATGTGAAAAAACCTTAAGCGCATCACGAAAACGTGAAGATTGCGCCATATGCGATCGGGAGTGAGTAGTTGTGCTAGTGCTCGAGGCAACGAAATTTAAAAATTTTCAAGCAGATGAAACCACATGATCCAAGAGCACTTCTTGAATTGTTTCATCAATACCATAAACAAGTATCATGTTTACCTCTTGAATCATGCTTGTGATCGTGTCTCTAAATGAAGAGACATCATGTCTCAAGTCCGATCCAATGAAGGTCGCACTTGCGGGTACGTTGATGAGATGCGTGCTTCCTGTAATCTATGTTGATGACCCGAGAAATGAGTATTCTGATTTCGTCTACAAAATCCAATGCCTTATTTACGAGCAAAGCACACCGAAGAAGATAAAGATCCACGAGCAATCAATCCGACAACACGACGACGTCACGACGACCGTGACATTCTATAGGTCAATAATATGGACAACCATATGTTGAGAGAAAGAGGACATGTAGAGAGAATGGAGGAGAGAGTTTGCTCTTGCAAATCATGTAATAAAAAAAGGACAGGACTACCTCTCCTTTTATACTATTTTGGATGCTCATGGATCTCAATCCATGTGCACACAAATCCAATGGTTGACATTGATTTATATTTTCAATCAATGGTTATGATTTTATTATGTTTTAGTTACCAACAATAAATTTGTTGGCATTAATTTAAGTTAAATATATTGAAATCAATCAATATATTTCAATTCAAATCACACCAACAAAGATGGAACAATTGAAAGGAGAAGATCCCACATTCCATTAAGAGGTTGGACGATCACCAGTTGAAGGATTCAACTTGGTCGTCCCCCTCTTGTATTGTAAGAGGATTTCCATTCCAATAGTGTTGAGATCTTATTTCTCAATATATATTCCACATATGCAATAACCTTTACTACATAATCATTCACCAAAATAATTCTAATTATTTTATGAAAATTTCAATCATGCTATTGAAAGAATGTGAATCATACCCAGGCATCCAAAATAAAATGTAATTCTAATTAGAACTAATTATCCAATGTGATTCCAATTCACATCAACTATTAATTAGTAAATAATAATTATAATTACCTCTCTCTAATATATTATAAATCACATTTATAATATCCATGATTAATGTGAATAGTGTTATCCACATTATTCATATCCATGATAATTAAATCATATTTAGTTATCTCAGATGTCGATTCTCATGTGTCTAAATAATATGAATCATATTCGTATTATTCATAATAATTAAATCACATCCAATCATATATTTTTCTCAATGCTCGTATATATTATTTACAATGAAATTATTTTTGAACTCTTTCAAGAATAATGCACTTTTTCTGTGGATACTAGGAGATAAGGATATGGTGATTGTACGTTCCATGTATAGTGACTTGGATATTGAGATCATGTCTCAAATCCAGATCAAGGCGACCTCCCAAATATGTTTTATTAAGTCAAAGTCGTAAATCTAATCTTCTCTTTGCATCTGAACCGTATTCAAATCAATGTCCAATATTAAAGCTAAGATAAGATTACTTCTCTATTGAGAGGAGTAACTAAAATCCAAACTTGTTTCATCACTCCCTTAGAATGGAAGTGTCACGGTTATACAATCATTTACGATCAAATCACCCTCAAGTATTCCTAATACCCGTACATCATGCATATTGGAAGACCTAGAATAAACCCAAAGATTTAGATCAGTTTTACACTATCTTCTTCAGGATTTTATCATTAAGTTTCTCATTCGGTCATTGAGAGTTGGTATCGATCACAGACTTTCCAAAAGCATATATCATATCTAAGTATTGATTATGTACTTTCAAAAGTATATATCATACCTATAAATTCAGTCAAGCTTCCAAAGTGAGACGACCGTGTACGGAATTTGATCCCAATATCTCATGAGTGTGTACATGTCTTCCGGTGATTAGCCGCGATTTCCTAATGATCCAGATCAGGTAAAAATATCACTCAGGTCGTTGCGACCCAGATCGATAAGAATCTCAGCTCAATCAAGAAAATAAGGTTCAGACCACCAAAATCAGATAAAAATCAAATAAACACGATAGCGGTCCTGGCTATTGGATTAGCCTGGTATAGCGACCAGGGTCGGACTCAGGGAGCACGTAATGGCCTTGCAGCCTACGAAGTAGTCTAAAAAAGGAATAAAATAAAATCAAAGTGTTTTTGGTGGATTTTTAATTTTTATATTTTTTTGGATTTTTAATTAATAAGGAAAATAGAAAAGCAATCAAATAAGACAATACAAACAATTATTAAAGCACTCAAAAATCACTCAAAAATTCAAATAAAAATGTATTTATATGTATTTTATATTTTTTGCTATTTTTGGGTTTTTGGTATTTTTCTGATTTTTATTTAATTTTCTAAAAATCAAACAAGGCAGAAAAATGGAGGTACTGTCAAGTCAGGTGTCAAGGGCCAATTTAAAATACAAAATGGCCTTATTAACACCTGGAGGTAATTTTCCTGTAAAGAAGAAGAGACAAGGAAAATTTAGGCACCAGAATTATTATTTTTGAGTTTTTTAATTAATTATTAGAATTTTTATAGGTTTTTAGGGGTTTTATAATTTTTATGAGTTTTATATATCCAAAAATGACCAAAATTGGTCAAAAAAATCAAATAAGGTAAAATAAACACTACCTTATTTTTTTGTAATTTTTAGAGGTATTTTAATATTTTTTGTGAATTTTCAAGTCAGACAGTAAAGAAAAAGCTTGTTTTTGAATTTTTAAAAATAGTAAATGAAAACAAAAATGTATCCAAAAATAGGAGAAAATTTTACACTATGGCAGGAGCCATGTATCCAATTTTCATCGCATTTGGAGTTGGTTTGATATTTTATTAAAAATCAAAACCAAGGTATAGTGCAGAGGGACCTATACGCAAATAGTTAGGGTCCGTTTGGTTGCAGGGTTGGACAGGGTTGGATTGGGCAGGGCTACCCCTGTGAATAGTAAACTGTGAGGAGGAGAACCCTATTTGGTTGTAGGGCCAACCCGGGTTGGGCCAAGCCAACCCTGCCCAACCCTGCAACCAAACGAGCCCTCCAGGGGGTCCGGTGCAAAATTTCCAAGAAGTCACGCGCGAGGCGCATGTCTTGGGCACACAGGGACCTAATTGCAAGGAAAATAAGGTTCCTGGACTAATTAGTAACAAGTACTAACAGTACAGGGGCCTTATTGTAAAATACCCACTAAATAACGCACATGCACATTAAAATCATTCACAGGGGCATATCTGCAATTTACTAAAAACTTTCATTCATTTATTAACACCCTAGAACAACAGGTCTAAACATGCAATTAACCCAAACAAACACGTGTCGATGCACGTGATCCACTACAGGCAGGGGCATACAAGCAAATAAACTAAGTACGAGGTCCTAAGTGCAAATATACCAAAATAAAATCAACTAAAAGCTATATTTACAGGACTAACTACGAAATAAAACAAACAGGGGGGCCTAAAAGCAATTACCCCTTTATTAAATCGAGGGACGGATGGATGCCACGTGTAGATCAGACGGTGGAGGGAAGGGTGGCGCCTTAGAAGGATCCCTCGACGCTGATCGAACAACTGGGGCCTCACCACGTGGTGGATCGGACGGGTATGAGGCTCTGTGGCTAAGCCTCACTGAGCCGACGGTCTGGATCAAGCCTCCCAATGATCGGACGGTCAGAGCTGCTCCTCAAATGGACGACTAGGATCTGAACTGGAGCCGGAGGTCGATCGGACGGCTGCGGAGGATGGAGGACGAACTGATCGCCAGCAAACTTCGCCGGGCTCGTGCTCGTGCTGGCACTGGAGTCCTCCTCAGAGGCCACGAATGATCGGAGAAGATGCGTGGGGGCCTTCCGCGTATGCTGGAATCCTCCGATGGCTCGCCGGAGGTCTTGGGAACTCAGGCGAGGTCGGCGGAGCTCGAGCTGCTGCACCAGATGGTCGAGACCTCCAGATGGCTCGGATGTACCTGAAAAGCACGTCAGCAGACTCGCAGGTCGATGGCAAAGTGCCTCGACCCTGTGAGCGGGGGTGAAGGTGGTAGGTGCGGCGGGGCGTAGGGACTCCGGTGATGCGACGGCGAAGGAGTCCCAATCCCAGCTCCTGTGCGAGTTGGGTTGGATGAAGGGGTGGAGAAGGTGCGCGGGGAGAAGGCGATCGTGATGGGGTGCTCCGATGAGCGAGACGACGACGGAGATGGTCGGAATCAAAGATGAACGGCGACCATGCGATTTGGGCGAAACTAAAAATTAGAGAAATAGAGAGGGAAAGAGAGCTACCTACTGGGCATAGTCGACTGTGGAGGATCTAGCGATGCTCCTGGTCCTTGCCTCGAGGACCGTCGGTGTTCGAGACTCTGGCGCTACCTTCAGGCGGCGCACGACAGAGCAAGCTCGCCGGATCGATGGTCGAGACGTCCCCTCCTCGCTGCAACAATGCCCGGAGCGAGCTGTCACTCTCGCGGAGGCACTGGAGGTCACTGGGTGGAGTGCGAATGAGCCAAAGATGAGGAACATGGAGGCGGAGCTCGGCTTATGTATGGGTGCAGGTCCGAGAAGAAAGGATCAGGCAGGGTTCCGCGAAGCGCGGATCCCCACGCGGATACGTCGGCGAGGATCTCGGATGCAAGGTGATCGATCGGAGCCCGGGGGTTGCGGATTTGGAGGTCGGGTCGTGACGCGAAAAATCGGGGAAGTCGGGTCGGGCGTCACGACCCGTGGGAAGTGATCCACAGGGGGGAGTTGACTGGGGGGTCAACGTCCCCCGTGGACCAATGAGAATCAACCATCTAGAAAAGATTTGGAAATTAATTTAAAAATAGAAAATGGCCGATTTATTAAAAACTAAAAACACAAAAAATGTTTATTTTATTTTTTTCTATTTTTTTGGTGATTTTTAATTATTTTTTCAAAATAAAAACAAGGTATTTACACTTTAGTGCTATATATAGGTATTTACACGATGTTGATTTTTGATTTTTAATTAGTTATTTTTGTACATTTTTATCCCCATTTTATATTTTATTTATTTATAGCATAAAATTAGGAATAAAAGGGTATTTTTATTTTATTTTTATTATTTATATACAAGGGTTAATTAAATAGATATATATACATCTATCTACATGGTATATGTACAATGTTATTTTTGATTTTTAATTTTGTTATTTTTATTTTGGTTTTTGCTTTTGTGGTTTTTATTTTATTTATTTACACCATAAAGTAAGGAGTATATACAATTTTTATGAAATTAATTTATTTAATTACAAGGCTAGAATAAATATAGGTGTGGGTGTATGTACATGGTGAATATGCACAAGTGAATATTTTTGTTTTCTTTTTAATTTTTCCATTTTTGTTTTGATTTTGTATTTACAAATATTTACAAATATGTGCAAGCCACTTTTATTCTATTTTTAGAGGAAAATATATTTATTGTATTTACAGGGATATTTACACACATGAGCCCTTATCTCTCTCTACTTTGGCTTTTATGCGGACAGGCCCATGCTGAGCCCTCCCTTGGGATTAGATTGTTAAATATTTATTCTAAATATTTCCCTCTTTTTCTTTTTAATCTTTATTCTTTTATTTTTGCACAAAACATGCTAATTATTAGTTTTTACACCATGCATGCTTTTGGTAATTATTTGTATTTACAAACATATACATGCATTTGCAAAGGTTTTTGTAGCTAAAATATAAGAATAAAGAGTGATGAATGAGTATTCATCACCCCCCTATACTTAACTTTGCTAGTCCCTTAGCAAACACTTATTTGAAAAAGAAGGGAAAAAGAAAGAAAGAAAAAGAAAAAGAGGAGAATACACATGGATCAAGGTTGAATATTAAACTTGCCTTCATTAAATTGAATTATGGAGCTCAATCAGATCTTTGGATTATTAATGTGTCGGAACCTTATTTGGACTTAAGCTTAAAACTCAACAGCCTCTAAGTTCCACTAATCTCTAATCAAGACTCCTCAATAATCCAGGTCAGAACAAGTCATCAAACACAAACCCTGAAGACCATGAATCTTTCCTTGTCCTGTGAATGTGAGGTATAAGCTCTCCACCTCAGAAGTGGCAACTTGACAACCCTCCCCAACAAGGTAACTCTATGACCACAATCTGGCCACTCTTTCCTCGAGGAGCGGGGTATTCCCTTCTAAGTTCAAGTTTAACCGGCTCAAGAAGAGGAGGAAGAAGAGAATGGACCATGGCCAGTGTAGCCATGTATCCTTGGGAGCTTGACCAGTGTAGCCAAGTCTCCCTGCTGCAAGCTACATAAGGTGGGATATGAAACTCAAGCTTTGCTTATTGCACTATATACATACTCCGGTGGTATTATCATTTTATCTCAGACCCACTACTTTTTTGGAGTTATTTTCTTTTTCCATATTTTTTCAAGTGCATCTATACAACATATACTTGTGCAGCATATATACAAGGAGTTTTTCCTCTTGAGCCAGTAGACTATCCCTCTTTTGAAGCATTATTGCAACCCACAACTCCCGTCGTTAGACCTCATGGCAACCAGACCAAGTTGAGACGCACTTCCTTCACTAAAAGAAGAAGAGAGGTTCCGCCTAGAAGTACTACCCTCATATGCTACCCCAAGTCAAGGAAGACTGCCTCCTCACCACCTCATCCGTAGAGAGCTCGGTGCTAAGTGCTGGTGTCCAAGTAAAGCCATTGTCTCTACGAGTCATGTGTTGTTGTTAAGTGCTCTACTTAGGCTCATTGAGATGACATGTGATCATAGCCTAGTGGACTCAAAGAATTAAGTCACCGTGGACCTGAAAAGCCTTAAACCTAAGCCATATAAGATTCCTCTTATAAATTAGGTGGATTAAGATCTCAATCAAGCTCCATTTCCCAATTTAATTCCAGGCTAGTTTAAATGTCAACTATAATCCAGGAAAAACTATATACATATATACAAAGATGCTATCTACACAATTTTTACAAGCATGCAAAGTTTTTGAAATATGTTTTGAAATCATGAATGGATGGATGCATGAAGTGCAAGTTTTGCAAAAGTATTTACACACATTTACACAAGATTTTTGCAAACTTTTGGTTTTCAAAACATTTTGGAAAAATTTTGTACTATATACATAATTTTGATAAGAAAATATTTACACAAACTTTACACAAAATATTTTTGAAAACATTTTTATAAAAATAATTTGTACACTAGCTATGTATGTGCAATAAAAGAATGTTTATTTACAGGAAAATTTTTTAATTTTTGTGATTTTTAGGAGTTTTAGCCAATTTATTTATTGACACACTCACACAAAGTACGAGTTATGGCTAAAGTATATATGAAATATATACACCCCCTCTATACTTAGCTCGAACGATGTCCTCAGAGTCAAGAGCGATGAAGAATACATAACTCGTGCTATGTATAGGGAAGTGAAAAGGAAGGCTATATACAAAGAAGAATGAATGAATAGAAAGTCAAGAAGATCCCGGCTTCTCCCCCTATACTTAGGATCAAGTAATCCTAAGTATAGCAGGCTGTACACAAAGGGAAACCCGAGTGGAGAATGTACAGGGTCTACCCCCCCTATACTTAGGGTAAAATATCCCTAAGTATAGGCAGCAAAACAGGGGTAGATAGAATCAAAAGAGAAACTCAAAGGTCCTACATCCCCCCTATACTTAGGGTAAAGTACACCCCAAGTATAGCATAATCAAAGATGACAAACGGGATGTGGGACTAAAGAATGTGATGATATGGACATCTGGATCTATACAGGTCGGAAGATCAGTGAAAATCAGGCGTGAGATGCAATAGATGTGAGTCAAGAGACCACATCTCACGCAAAATGAATCGGGGCAACATCAACGACCCGCGGCTCATGATCTAGAAATGGCTTGAGCCGCTGGCCGTTTACTCGAAAGGTACTCTCAGAAGACAACTCAGATATGTCAATGCTACCATTGTCGTGTACCTTTCTCACCAAGTAGGGTCCCTTCCATTTGCTCTGTAGCTTCCCTGGAAATAGACGAAGCCTCGCATCAAATAACCATACTCTCTGTCCAGGCTCAAAATGTTTGTGGCTGATGTGAGAATCATGCCACTCCTTCACTCTCTCCTTGTAATGTAGGCTGTTTGAGAAGGCGGTATCTCTAAGCTCCTCCAAGGCTGCTAACTCTGCCCTCCTCTGGTCTCCTACACTATCTGGATCCATAAGTATCTCAGTGACTGCCCAAAGTGACATGTGTCTCAGCTCAACAGGTAAATGGCACGGCTTGCCATATACGAGGCGAAAGGGAGATGTGCCCAATGGTGTCTTGAAAGACGTCCTATATGCCCACAAGACCGAGTCCAAAAGCTGTGACCAATCCTTTCGGTCAGGGCGGACGACTTTCTGCAAAATAGTCTTGATCTCCCTGTTCGACACCTCGGCTAGACCATTCGTCTGTGGATGGTATGGAGTGGCAATTCGATGGTCTATACCGAACTCGCTAGCAAGGGCCTTCACCTGGTCGTTGATGAAATGAGACCCCCATCTGATATCAATACTCGAGGTACCCTGAACCGCGTGATGATGTGCTTCCTCAAAAATCTGCAAATTGTCCTAGCATCAGCGGCTCGGGTAGGGATGGCCTCAACCCAACGACTAACATAGTCTACGACCAACATAATGTACTCAAATCCCTGACTCTTAGGGAATGGACCCATGAAATCGATGCCCCATGCGTCAAAAGCCTCACAGAAGTGAATGGGCTGCATCGGCATCATATCACACTGTCCACAAGTGCCCATCCTCTGACAGTCAGTACACCTCTTCACGAACTCATTGGAGTCCTTGAAGAGGGTAGGCCACCACAAGCCAGATTGGAGCACTTTCTGTGCCATTCTCCTCCCAGAATGATGTCCTCCTGCCTCAAGCTTGTGGCAGTAAGTGAGGACGCTATGGTGCTCCTCCTGAGGAATGTACCTACGCCAGACGCTATCCCCTCCTTCGTGGTAAAGGATGGGATCCTCCCAGTGGTAGGACTTGGCCTTCGCGACGAAGGTCTCAAGCCTCTGCCTGGGCCAACCTTGTGGGACTTTCTTAGCAACAAGAAAGTTCACAATGTCAGCATACCACGGGAGTGAGGCGATAGCAAGGATTGCCTCATCTGGGAAGGTCTCACAAATGGGATCAATATGCTCAAACTCCTCTGGCTACTCTAAACGGGAGAGATGATCCGCCACCACATTCTTGACTCCAGGCTTATCCTTGATCTCAATGTCGAACTCCTGGAGTAGAAGGATCCATCTAGTCAGTCTGGCCTTGGTATCCTTCTTTGCCATGAGGTATCGGATGGCGGTGTGATTAGTATACAAGGTCACTCTAGATCCAATGATGTAAGATCTGAACTTATCTATGGTGAATACTACGTCTAGCATCTCCTTCTCTGTGACTGTATAATTCCGCTGTGCGGAATCCAATGTGCGGCTAGCGTAGTGGATAGCAAAGGGGACTCCATCCCTCCTTTGTCCCAGCACGACCCCCACGGCAAAATCGGAGGCATCCGTCATGATCTCGAATGGGAGAGACCAATCATGCGACTGGAGAACAGGAGCCTCTATAACACACTGCTTGAGAGTCTCGAAGGACGAAAGACACTTGTGATCGACAAGGAACTCGGTGTCTTTCGTCAGCAGGTCAGTCAACGGCCGGGCAATCCGACTGAAATCATGAATGAATCTCGGTAGAAACCGACGTGCCCCAGGAATGACCGTAACTGCCTCAAATTGGACGGCAGTGCGAGTTTTCTAATGACATCTACCTTGGCCGGATCAACCTCCATGCCCCTGTTGAAGATGATGTGGCCAAGCACCGTCCCTTGAGTCACCATGAAGTGACTCTTCTCCCAAGATAGCACCAAGTGAACCTCTATACATCGCTGGAGTACTCGGTCTAGGCAGTCAAGACAGGAGTCGAATCCGTCGCCGTAAACCGAGAAATCATCCATGAATGCCTCCAAGCACTCCCCTACCATGTCCGAAAAGATCAAGAGCATGCATCTCTGAAAGGTCGCAGGGGCATTGCATAGCCCAAATGGCATGCGTCGGATGGCGTATGTGCCGAAGGGACATGTAAAGGTGGTCTTCTCCTGGTCCTCAGGAGCGATGGCCACCTGGTTGTAGCTCGAGCAACCATCCAGAAAACAATAGTGGCTCTTCCCTGCCAGTCTCTCAATGATCTGATCAATAAAGGGCAGGGGAAATGATCCTTCTTGGTGGCCTGGTTGAGTCTCCTGTAGTCAACACAGACCCGCCAAGAAGTGGGTACTTGTGTAGCAATCTCCTCTCCAGACCCACTAATCACTGTAGTGATGCCCGTCTTCTTGGGCACCACATGCAAAGGGCTGACCCACTTGGAGTCGGAGATGGGGTAGATAAAATCAGTGCTCCACCATTTCAAGATTTCCTTCATGACAACCTCTCGTAGATTCGGGTTCAGCCGCCGCTGGAACTCACGCGACGGCTTCGCCTCATCCTCGAGATAAATATGGTGGGAGCACATGGCCGGACTTATCCCCTGGAGATCTGCTACGCTCCATCCGATTGCCTTGCGGTTCTTTTCAAGAACCCCCATCAAACGAGATTCTTGCTCTTCAGTCAGATCGGCGGAGATGATGACTGGGTACATCTCAGGCTCACCCACAAGGAATCGATACTTCATCGAAGTAGGGAGCGGCTTCAGCTCTGGACAGCTGGGTGCTGGTGGATCTGGCCTCTGAAAAGTCTGCGTAAACGCTGCCAAATCTGCATGGGAGAACTGAAACTCTCTGTCAATCTCAAAAACTGGAGAAGGCTGCCCTGATGGACTGTCTCTGCTCTGCTCGGCATCTACCTCCTCCTCAGCTGTAGGCTCAGTGGAACTCAGGTCTGACATGTAATCCTCACAATTTGCCCAATCAGACTCTGAATCCGAGGGATCTGCATCATCAAAGGTGGCATCAACACCACCATCATCACAAAAATCTGTGTCGCGGCCGAGAACCGGCTCTGCAGCCTCTGAAGTATCCTGGACCAGGAATGTGCTCTCCAGGCTCTCCTCTGGTGTCGTCTCTGTATCAACGGTGTCTGAAAATGAGAGGATGGCCTGTGCTGCTGGGTCTGCCCAAACTGCCTCATCGTCTGTGATCACAAAGTCACAGTCCTGGTGGATGTCTAGCCCTGCATCTGTCAGCTGCTCTGTGTCTGAAGTCGTCTCTGAGCATGATCTGTCTCTGGCTCGGCTGTCCTCGGCCGTCTCTATTTGTACACTTTCACCCTCGACGCGAAAGTATACCTTCCCGCTATCATGGTCAGTCACCGCCTTGGCTGTGGCCAAGAACGGACGACCGAGAATAATGGGGGTATCGGTCACTAAATCAGGGATCTCCATGTCCAACACTACGAAGTCCACGGGGAATTGCAGGCCCTGAATAGTGATGACAACGTCTCGCAAGAACCCCTTCGGCCTCTTGACAGATCAATCAGCAAACTGAAGGACTGTCATGCTCTGTCTAAGAGTGCTCAACTCGAAGCGGTCGAGAAGGGCTGCCGGAAGGAGGTTGATCGACGATCCGCTATCTAATAGAGTACGGTCGAACCTCTACTCTCTGATGTGACATCTGACATAAGGGGCTCCTGAATCTGGCCTCTTGGCTGGCAGACGGTTCTGGATCACGAAACACGTGGCTTTCGTCAGCACATGGATCTCTGAGTGGTGGTTCGTCCTCTTCCTCCTGACTGTAGTCCTGTCTCTCAGTGAACGCTGAAGAAGGGGGATGTGCTGCAAAGCCTCCTGAAGAGTCAGCTGTATGTGAAACCGATCTATCATCTGCTGGCTGAACTCTTCCTGATCTCTCTTTTTTGGATTTTCTGTTTTCTTCCCCTTCCCCATCTGAAGGGCTCTAGGGAAGGGGATCACAGGGTCCTTCTCAGATGAAGGACTAGGAAAAGGTCTAGACGGCTCGACGGCCGGATCCACACATACATCACGCACCACAGTGGGACCAGAAAAAACCAAACCTTTTCCTTTATTCACAACAGAGTTCCGAGATACATCAGAAGTGGGAAAAACAACAGGTCTCTCAAAATGAACACGGGTGGCCTCAGCACCACCATCAGTTGGATCAATTGGAAGACTTGCGACCTCAGTACCGCGCTCTGGCTCGTCATCAGGGGTGGCCTCAGTACCACCTCCTTGAACTGGTGAAATGGCAGCCTCAGCACCGCCGGTGGAGTCAACATCCTTGGTGGCATCAGTACCACCGTCATCGTCTCTAGCGGCCTCAGTACCGCTCTCCTCCTCGCCTGGCGCTCTGGGTGGATCCTCATGATGTAGCTCAGATGAGGCGCCGCCTGCTGGCATCCTACCGCTCCTAAGTGTGACAAAATCAGTATCAAAAAGGTATCCAGTCATATCACCAAATGCATCACTAGGAGTGGTATACTCAGTACAAGCTACCTGCTCAGATTTCCACTTTAGGCTGTTGGGGTTCAGCTCAATCTGGCAGGGATGGCGGCCTTCCCTCTCACAATGTCCCGCATCTCCTGGCGGAACTCGTCCATCTCTCGTCGAAAGGTAGCCTGCTGATCGGTGAGAAGGCGGGCTATATCATCCAAGACGGGTCTCTCATGGGAGCCCGATGGGTAGCCTCTTTGGTAATGAGGCTGCTGGAACTGGTGCTGTGGCTGAGAGGGGTATGGGTGATGTTGCTGCTGCTGCTGGTGAGGCTGATCTCGCCTCCAAGACTGTCCCTGCTGATAGGGACGAGGATCATAGGACGACTGCTGCTGCTGTTGTGATGGGTACACTGGGGGCTGCTGCTGCGGCTGGTGATCCCTCTGATGGCCGTACTGGCCTCCCTGACCTGATGGCTGCTGCTGGGGCTGGGCACCTCCGATCCTCCAATGGAATCCGGGATGATCTCGTCGGATACCGGGCTGGGGGCGGTCATACCAAATCCCGTTGACATCCATCAACGGCTCTGCATCGTACTGGGCTGGCGGGAGTACTACCAGAGGCTGATCCGCTGGTGTACCACCATCAGCAAGTCTGGAGATGGTGGTGACTGGTAGGTGGGCTGCGGCTGCTGGTACGGCTCCGCCTGTACAAGGTGAGTCTGTCTAGGCTGCTGGTGCGAGCTGGAGCGCTGGGACGAGCTGCTGCTGCTGCCGTGATCGCCTCGCGACTGAAGACGGGGCTGGGAAGCTGTCTGTGCCTCCTGGAGACACATGAGCTGGGTCTTCATGTCGCTCAGATTCTATGCCATCTGCTCCATCTGAGTGATGCCCTGGCACTGCTTCTTCTCTATCAACTCCATCTGGTCCAACTTCTCGCTAATGATGCCCATGTCTGCAGCTGATGACTCTGCCTGTGCTGCTGCTACTGCGGACGAACTGGAAGGACCGGCGTCGACCCATGCTATCCTCTGGTACTGCACGGTCTGTGGCTGTTGTGGTCTGCCCAGAGTATACAACTGGGTCTGGGACATCACCATGTAGTTCTCGGCCATCTCCTCGTAGATGGCCCAGACCTGGTCGTGATCCTTGGCGAAGTAAGACCCGCCACAAGAAGCGTTCACCAAGCCCTGAAGCTCTGGTGTCAGCTCGCTGAAAAAGCTCTGCACGAGGTTCGGCTTGGAAATGTCGTGGTGCGGGCATCTGTCAGTCAGCTCTCTGAACCTCTCCCA
The DNA here is from genome assembly GCA_037367405.1 of Ottelia alismoides. Taxonomy (NCBI): domain Eukaryota; kingdom Viridiplantae; phylum Streptophyta; class Magnoliopsida; order Alismatales; family Hydrocharitaceae; genus Ottelia; species Ottelia alismoides. The sequence continues at coordinate 329,609 of JAZKJV010006767.1, forward strand.
TGCATCATGTAATTGCTCGTTGGGGAGCATGGAGAAGTTGCTGATCAGGGCTCTCGCGGCATTGGTCCGCCCGAGTGGATAGTACTTATGCAAGTACTCGGTGCGGAGCTGCTCCCAAGTGTAGACGAACTTCCCCAGATGTTTCAGCCAGGTGGTTGCTCTGTCGGTTAAAGAGAAGGGCAAGGCAATCATCCTGATGGTGTCCTGGTCCACCTGACTGTCGTGGACAGTACTGCAAATCATCAAAAACTCCTGGAGGTGGAGATGGGGCTCCTCGGTGGCGAGCCCATGGAAGCGGGGGAGAAGCTGCAAGGTGTTCGGCGGGAACTTGAAGTCCCCCACGATAGCTGGTAGCACAACCAAGTGATGCATCAGTGTCGATCCGGGGTTGTGCAACTCCCGCATCGGTCTCGGTGGCTCTCCTGCTCCTACCGCGGCATCATCTAGGATCCTCGGCCCGTCTCTGCGCTGCTCTCTCTCTGCTCTCATCTGCTCCATCTCTCTCCTCATATCCAACATAAACGCTCCCTGATCCCTCAACTGCTGCTGCACGGTCTTGAGTGAGGCGATCAGGGTGGAGTTGATCGCACCTTGGTCCAGAACAAAGTGCTCGGGCTGTGGACCTCTACTACGATCATTAGAACTGCCGGCCATGGTCTCTGTAAAATCAAATGATCCAAACTCAGGTGCCGATAAATCTGCTAATCTCTCCTCTAGCACTGGTCTCTCGGAATCGAAAGAAAGGGGGTCGAGGGGGAACAAGGTGGAACCATACTCGGGTTCGGAGAGCGGGTCTCGGCTCTCGCGAACAAACCTAGATGAACGGGTAGACGCGCCCGAAAGCGGTGCAGCCAGAGGCTGCCTAAGAGATCGTCTGGCCATCATCTTGATATGGCGAGTGAGGCGGATGAGATCTGGAGAAACTATGATCATAAGCAAACCCCAAGTTCACCAACGCAACGCAAGATGATGACCGTAAAGGCTCGGTCAAATTATCTTGTCAAATTTTATTTTGGTGAACAATCAAGATATCAGAGCGATTACGTGACCTGTTAGGATACCCGGTACCTTCCCAACTGACTGTCCCGCACAGAAGAGTCGGTAATCAGCCGAGAATGGTACCGGAGGGCTCTACCTAGTGTTCGGGTCACTCTCTCGCACAATCAAACCAAGAATGAGGGGGTTGCTCTCCCCAAGACAAGTTTTTTCAAGTGAAGTGTCTTTTAGTGATCAATAGTTTTAGCAGTCCCAATTTTATGGTTTTTCTTTTTAGGTCTTTTTCAATACAAACAAAGAGGCCTAACGAATTTTTCGGTTCTCCTGATTATTAAGTCAAAAACAGGGGGAGAAGACGAAAAAGCCGATGCGCGATGAAATCAATGATGCATGCAAAGTAAGAAAGGCGTACCTAACTCCAGCACTCTACATGCAATATGATCCGTGCATAATGTAAAGACAGAAAAGTAAACTACCTATATGGTGCAGCGGGAAAAGCCGAGTCCTAAGCAAGCAACTTCTACACGAAAGAGCCGTCTAGCTGGTCACCAACCTTCGATCCGGAGAGTCCGGTCTCGGTCTACCCCTCCTCCTGACAAATCGGGTTCAGGAGCAGCGCTTGGCAGGGCATGCTGCGGCACGTAGGCTCGAAGGAAAATGAATCAGCTATTTTTATTATCCTTTTATTAGTAGGTCCAATTAATGATCTATAGGAACAGGCAATCTATTAGGTGTGTGGATCCTACTCAGTACGACACAGTCAAGCAGAAAGTCCTACTGCTAGGGGCTCGAGAAAACCGCGTAAAACCGTAAAAGGCAGCGAAAAACCAAAAACCGCGAAAAGCCACGAAAAAGCTAAGGGTCCCCCGAGCTCACCGGTGCTCGGCGAAACATACCCGAGAAACTGTCCAAGTCCAGCTACCGTCCCTGTGTTATTACAACAGTTCAAATAATCAAAAATAAAATCTACTCTAAGCCTCTCCCACTCAACTCCTCTCTCTCTCTCTCTCCTATGGCTCCGTGTAGAAGGGAGCCGCCTTCGAGTCTCGCGGTTGCGCCGGCTCCTCGAAAGTCGCCGCCTCGGTCCTCGGGCCCTCGCATGAAAGAAGACAAGTATCACAGACCAAATATAATAATCAAATATAGACAAGAAAAAAAAACAAACAGGGGTATATGTGCAAAATGGACAAATAAAATAAACAAGCAAAATCAAACAAAAACAAAAAAAATAAAAGAAAAGAAAATAAAAGAAAATAAAATAAAAATAAATGAAAAATAAAAAGTCGCGAAAAGCCGCGGACTCAGAAAAAGCCGCGGAAAGCCGTGAAAAAGAAAATAAAAAGAAAATGAAAAGAAAATGACTACTAAGCCGTGCTCCCCGGCAACAGCACCATTCTGATTAGCCGCAATTTCCTAATGATCCAGATCAGGTAAAAATATCACTCAGGTCGTTGCGACCCGGATCGATAAGAATCTCAGCTCAATCAAGAAAATAAGGTTCAGACCACCAAAATCAGATAAAAATCAAATAAACACGATAGCGGTCCTGGCTATTGGATTAGCCTGGTATAGCGACCCGGGTCGGACTTAGGGAGCATGTAATGGCCTTGCGGGCTACGAAGTAGTCTAAAAAAGGAATAAAATAAAATCAAAGTATTTTTGATGGATTTTTAATTTTTATAATTTTTTTGGATTTTTAATTAATAAGGAAAATAGAAAAGCAATCAAATAAGCCAATACAAACAATTATTAAAGCACTCAAAAATCACTCAAAAATTCAAATAAAAAAGTTTTTATGTATTTTATATTTTTTACTATTTTTGGGTATTTTTTGGTATTTTTCTGATTTTTATTTAATTTTCTAAAAATCAAACAAGGTAGAAAAATGGAGGTACTGTCCAGCCAGGTGTCAAGGGCCAATTTAAAATATAAAATGGCCCTACTAACACCTGGAGGTAATTTTCCTGTAAAAAAGAAGAAACAAGGAAAATTTAGGCACCAGAATTATTTTTTTGGGTTTTTTAATTAATTATTAGAATTTTTATAGGTTTTTAGGGGTTTTATAAATTTTAGGAGTTTTATATATCCAAAAGCGACCAAAATTGGTCAGAAAATCAAACAAGGTACTATCTAATTTTTTTGGTAATTTTTAGAGGTGTTTTAATATTTTTTTTTTGTGAATTTTCAAGTTAGACAGTAAGAAAAAGCTTGTTTTTGAATTTTTAAAAATAGTAAATGAAAACAAAAATGTCTCCAAAAATAGGAGAAAATTTTACACTATGGTTTTCATCGCATTTGGAGTTGGTTTGATATTTTATTAAAAATCAAAACCAAGGTACAGTGCACAGGGACCTATACGCAAATAGTAAGAGTTCCAGGGGGTCCGGTGCAAAATTTCCAAGAAGTCACACGCGAAGCGCTTGTCTTGGGCACACAGGGACCTAATTGCAAGGAAAATAAGGTTCCTGGACTAATTAGTAACAAGTACTAAAAGTCCAGGGGCCTTATTGTAAAATACCCACTAAATAACGCACATGCACATTAAAACCATTCATAGGGGCATATCTGCAATTTATAAAAACTTTCATTCATTCATTAACACCCTAGAACAACAGGTCTAAACATGCAATTAACCCAAACAAACACGTGTCGATGCACGTGATCCACTACAGGCAGGGGCATACAAGCAAATAAACTAAGTACGAGGTCCTAAGTGCAAATATATCAAAATAAAAACAACTAAAAGCTATATTTACAGGACTAACTACGAAATAAAACAAATAGGGGGGCCTAAGAGCAATTACCCCTTTATTAAACCGAGGTACGGATGGCTGCCACGTGTAGATCGGACGGTGGAGGGAAGGGTGGTGCCTCAGAAGGATCCCTCGGCGCTGATCGAACGGTTGGGGCCTCGCCACGTGGTGGATCAGACGGGTATGAGGCTCTGTGGCTAAGCTTCGCTGAGCCGACGGTCTGGATCAAGCCTCCCAATGATCGGACGGTCAGAGCTGCTCCTCAAATGGACGGCTAGGATCTGAACTGGAGCCGAAGGTCGATCGGACGGCTGCGGAGGATGGAGCACAAACTGATCGCCGGCGAACTTCGCTGGGCTCGTGCTGGCATTGAAGTCCTCCTCAGAGGCCACGAATGATCGGAGAAGATGCGTGGGGGCCTTCCGCGTCTACTGGAATCCTCCGATGGCTCGCCGGAGGTCCTCCGAACTCAGGCGAGGTCGACGGAGCTCGAGCTGCTGCACCAGATGGTCGAGACCTCCAGATGGCTCGGATGTACCTGGAAAGCATGTCAGCAGACTCGCGGGTCGAGGGCAAAGTGCCTCGACCCTGTGAGCGGGGGTGAAGGTGGTAGGTGCGGCGGGGCGTAGGGACTCCGGCGATGCGACGACGAAGGAGTCCCAATCCCAGCTCCTGTGCGAGCTGGGTTGGATGAAGGGGTGGAGAAGGTGCGCGGGGAGAAGGCGATCGTGATGGGGTGCTCCGATGAGCGAGACAACGTCAGAGATGGCCGGAATCAAAGATGAACGACGACCAGGCGATTTGGGCGAAACTAAAAATTAGAGAAATAGAGAGGGAAAGAGAGTTACCTACTGGGCGTAGTCGACTGTGGAGGAGCTAGCGATGCTCCTGGTCCTTGCCTCGAGGACCGCCGGTGTCCGAGGCTCTGGCGCTACCTTCAGGCGGCGCACAGCGGAGCAAGCTCGCCGGATCGATGGTCGAGACGTCCTCTCCTCGCTGCAACAATGCCCGGAGCGAGCTGTCACTCTCGCGGAGGCACTGGAGGTCACTGGGTGGAGTGCGAATGAGCCAAAGATGAGGAACATGGAGGCGGAGCTCGGCTTATGTATGGGTGCAGGTCCGAGAAGAAAGGATCAGGCAGGGTTCCGCGAAGCGCGGATCCCCACACGGATACGTCGGCGAGGATCTCGGATGCAAGGTGATCGATCGGAGCCCGCGGTTGCAGATTTGGAGGTCGGGTCGTGACGCAAAAAATCGGGGAAGTCGGGTCAGGCATTACGACCCGTGGGAAGTGGTGCACAGGGGGGAGTTGACCGGGGGGTCAACGTCCCTGTGGACCAATGAGAATCAACCATCTGGAAAAATTTGGAAATTAATTTAAAAATAGAAAATGGCCGATTTATTAAAAACTCAAAACACAAAAAATGTTTATTTTATTTTTTTTTCTATTTTTTTGGTGATTTTTAATTAATTTTTCAAAATAATAACAAGGTATTTACACTTTAGTGCTATATATAGGTATTTACACAATGTTGATTTTTGATTTTTGATTTTTAATTAGTTATTTTTGTACATTTTTATCCCCATTTTATATTTTATTTATTTATAGCATAAAATTAGGAATAAAAGGGTATTTTTATTTTATTTTTATTATTTATAAACAAGGGTTAATTAAATAGATATATATACATCTATCTACATGGTATATGTACAATGTTATTTTTGATTTTTATTTTTATTCTTTTTATTTTGTTTTTTGCTTTTGTGGTTTTTATTTTATTTATTTACATCATAAAGTAAGGAGTATATACAATTTTTATGAAAATTAATTTATTTAATTACAAGGCTAGAATAAATATAGGTGTGGGTGTATGTACATGGTGAATATGCACAAGTGAATATTTTTATTTTCTTTTTAATTTTTCCATTTTTTGTTTTGATTTTGTATTTACAAATATTTACAAATATGTGCAAGCCACTTTTATTCTATTTTTAGAGGAAAATATATTTATTGTATTTACAGGGATATTTACACACATGAGCCCTTATCTCTCTCTACTTTGGCTTTTATGCGGTCAGGCCCATGCTGAGCCCTCCCTTGGGATTAGGTTGCTCAATATTTATTCTAAATATTTCCCTCCTTTTCTTTTTAATCTTTATTCTTTTATTTTTGCACAAAAACATGCTAATTATTAGTTTTTACACCATGCATGCTTTTGGTAATTATTTGTATTTACAAACATATACATTCATTTGCAAAGGTTTTTGTAGCTAAAATATAAGAATAAAGAGTGATGAATGAGTATTCATCAGTTCAGTAAATGAACTTATATGATCCCTTTGAGAGATCATATTACTAATATGCACTCATATGCCCTTGTAAGCACAATAAGGGTGTATATACGAAATTTGCTAATGATAGGTGAATGGGTGCAAGATGGAACTTTTATCTACATAATTATGTTTATATACTGGGTCATACCGTGAAATTTATAAGAGAATAGCATTGAAACCCGTGTATTTTATTTCATGATCAATGACATATATTTGAAATTGTATCCACCGATATGAATGTTCGAGGACATTTTTTTAATCAAGTAAATAAGAAAATTATAAATTTATCTCATGAAATACTAAATAAAATAATAAATATTTTTCAGATTTTGTCAAAAATTAATAAAATCATTTACTATTTTAAATTGATTTAATAAGGGAATTTCTCCCTGTTTTGTCATCATGCAGGTGACGTGGCCCAATCTGGGGGCAACCTTGTTTGACTTGCCGATCAACTGGCCCCTTACTCCTGTAGCTGGGTCAGGCCCGCTGACCACCCTTTCTTCCTTGATTTCCCCCGCTCGCATCTTGCATTTTCTGGGGATGATTCCTTCATCGATTTTGCTCCTTGATCAATGCTCTTTCACGTCATCATGGTTCCTCGATCAATAGAACTCTGCATCGAGCTGGAGCCTTAGGTCAACGGACCCCTGTACATAAACCCCTCGCTGGCCTCCATTTCAAACTCAATCCCACTCTACCCTTGAAGTCCCCAATCTTCCTCGTGCTTGAGCTTGTTGGTGATAGCAACAACCTCGCTAGAGCTTTTGGCGTGGAGGAAAAGGTCCGGAGGCGGCGATCCGAGCTCGCTGGAGTAGCTCAGGCGGAGCTCCACCTTGGTTCCCTATTTCGCAGGTAGAGCCCTAGTTTTCTCATTCTTTATATTCCTAGCGTTAACAATAACATAGTTTCATTTTTAGTTTCATTTAATTTCCATTAGTATTCCATAGAATCATCAAGTCACAATTCGTCAGAGCTCATGCTCTGGCCGTGATTTCCCACCGTCTCGGCCTCTATTTTGACCCATCGACACCTCATCACATTCCCCTCGCGTTCTCTAGATCGCATGCACCTCCATTCACCTTGATAGAGCTTCGATCATGAGATTCGAGCACCCTCTTCTATCACTTGCTAGAGCCCTCCACCACACCTCATATTCACTCATTCGTGCACCAAACTTGGCCTAAAACCCTCTATTTTCTTGTGCAATACTAACTCTGCAGGTTCTGGCACTTGAGGACTCGATCCGGGTCGATTTTTGTTGTGTCGAAGGCATCCTAGCAGCTTCAGATTCCTAGGCTCTCCAAGACCCCATCAAAGGATCCTGAAATCTTATGAGCTGCCCAACCGACACGGAGGACCTTCGGCTTTGTTTTGTGCCACCTGGGAGCCACCCCAGTGCTTGGAGTCGTTCAAGAGCTCAGATCAAAGCTCGATCCACTAGGAGTTCTTCCCTGTTCTTCCAAGGGTGCTCTTAGCCGTCCGATCAAGATTTGCCCCCAAGTTGTACAATGACCATTGGATAAAAGCGCCCACCACCATCATATCAATAAGTCGGATCTATTCCAGCCCCTTCACCCACGAACCATCATCGACCATCTAGGGGGCGACGCGTGCCAAGTGAAGCGTCCGCGATCGTTGATCGGCGCACGAGGGGTATTTTGCATCCTTTTCCCCATGCATTTTGTATGCTGATTTTAGTTCATAAACTTTCATTTGTAGTTCAAATAGTTTTGTAATATTTACATAAAAATCCATGCCTTTATTATTTGCATTTAAGTCCAGTCCACGTCACCTCACATGTACATACACGTGAGGGTATGTGACATTTTGCAAGGATCCCCTATGGGTTTGGATTATTATTTAGTCCAAGGATTTGTATTTCAATGTCAAGTAAACCCTATAACTTTTGGATATTACAAGTATATCCATACTATTACCTTTATTATTGAAGATTCAAAGAGTTTCGCATATATGCCCTGGACTTTTGTAAAGTGTTCTAGAATGCATTGAAGTTATTTTTTAATTACAAATAGGTCACTTCTAGAACAATTAAATTTATTTCTTGTATTTGCATTATTAAAATAGCATTTTGCATCTAAAAAATATAAGAAAATTATTTAAAGTGCTAGGGAGTATTTTAAAATACATATAATTTTCGTAAGGCAATTAAAATTATTTCTTTATTTTAAAAAGATAAAAATAGAGCATTTTCTCCAATTTATATTTATAAATACAAAAAATTATAAAAATATTATGAAAATTTCCAAAAATAGGGTATTTTTATTATTGTATTTTGTAATTACAGACCAAAAATCCCTAAAGATTTTAAAAGAAAAACCTTAAAAATTGGAAAACCCAAAAAACCTTATAAGAATCATTAAATATTATTTAAAAAATAAAAAATATCATTTTTTTATTTCTGAATTTTGCTTATATTATATCTTATATATAAAATAGTTTTGGAAATTTTTGAGATATTTATCTATTTTTAAATTTCATAACAATCAGTGCTATTATTATAACCCAATGTTTTAACAACTTTGATCAATTAAAAATATAAAAAAAATTAGAAAACTATATAAGAAAATTAACCAAAATAGAAAAAAAACATTAAAAATAAAAATATTTTATTTTTTAAAATTTGACTATATATAGTTGTATTTGTAAATAGAATAATATATATAGCTTATATATTACTATTATATATTACCTATAATTATTATTAATATTTATAACTCACTATAAATATTTAAAAATACTTAAAAAGGAATTGTACTTAAGGGTATTTTTTTATTATATTTTTATATTTATATCCTTTACAGCTATTATATTATACATTATATCTATATACAATTATATGTACTTAATACAAATTAAAAGAAAAAGAAAACTAAAAAAAATCTGAAAAGACATAAAAAGAAATTAAAATTTATAAAATTAAAAACACAAATATATAAATTAAAATCCATAAAATACAAAATACTAAAAACCCATAAAAATTATAAAAATCCTATAAAACACAAAAATTACTTATTGATTTTTCTTTTGATTTCCAATTTCTGTGGCTATCCCCGTTGCTTCTTTGTGGTTCGACCCCTACACTTGCGTACTATACATGTTATTTTTTATGATATAATAAAATTAGCTCACCATATTTACTCTTGAATATTATTGTGGATTAATTGTTAATGCACTAGATCGTGGATATCTGAGAGCTGAGAGAGCGGTCGATACAACGATTGTCGGACCCAACTTGTCGGGCACCACAGACCCTCCAAGATCGGACATTAGGATCCCTATGCGATTTAGTGTTCATCGCTCCCCCACCACTTGCTTCACCTTTCCCCCTTGGATTCACCATCGATTCTACAAGAATCGAGGTCTGAGGAGATCCTTCTGCCACCTATCGCCGTAGCTCTACCATTTCGTCCATCCCTTTTGTGCATCAGCTTCATTCGGGGTTGAGGAGGTCCCCCTCGAGCACGTGGTCATTTTTGTGCAGGAAGCAACCCTAATAGGGCACCTAGAAGCTCGACCGAAGACCGTATCATAAGTCCTAGGTGCTTGAAGCTCCAGGGTCCCTCCGATGGACCCCGGAACACTTTGAGCCCTCATGCTGAAGCGGAAGACCACCGAGAAGCGGAGGAATGCATCATCGTTGCTGGAGGAAGCCTATACGGGGAATAAATCAAGATTTAATCTCGCCGAAGCTTTGTTCTTGAGGTGTTCTTAGAGACCCCTCCATAACCATCGGATCAAGCATCGTGCCCAGATCTAATTCGGGCCGTTGAATCTAATTGAAGCGGTACGGCTTCCTCGCCGTCCATCAAGCCACGTGGAACTTCCAGAGTCGCCCGATCGCATGACTTAAGTGGATAAATTACTTAGTCCCCCTCATGTTTTTTTGTATTTATCAACCCAGACTTAATTTTTATTATAAATATACCCTCACTAGTATTGTATTTATTTTGTTGTCTTTTTTATTTTGTTTAAATTGCTTCTGTGCTTTGAAATTATGGAAAAATAACTGAAGGTGCTTGAAATCAAGCTTGTTCATACCATGCTTTTATTTTAGCATTTTCTTGTATTTTTGTCCATTTATTAAAAATTAAAAGGAGCCTATATATTCCCTATCTAGCCTCAAAAATAAAAATAAAAGCACTTTTAAAAATTCCAAAAAATTATATTTATTTATTACTATATTTTATAACTCCAGACCAAAAATCACAAAAAAATATAAAAGAAAAACCTTAAAAATTTAAAAACCCCTAACCATATAAAATAACAAAAATTCTAAAAAATCCAAAAAATAGTTTTCTATCGTACAATTTACTTTTATTATATAACATATATTAAAATTAGTTTTAGGAATTTTTGAACCTATTATCTATTTTTAAAACCCTAAAACATTTGGCATGTTATTTAACTCCATGTTTTGATATATTTTAGACTTAAAAAATACCTAAAAATTAGTAAAAAATGCCTAAAATATACAAAAATGTAGAAAGATTATAAAACTTGGAAAACATTTTATTTTTAATTTTTTGAGTATATATATCTATATTTATAAATATAAAATCCTATATAGTATATATACACTTAATATTACTTATCTAGTATTATAATAATAGTTATTAATTAAAAATACCTACAAATATTTATAAACCTTAAAAAATAAAAAAGATATTTTTATTCGTATTTTCTAAATTTTATATACTTATTATATATATATATATCATATATTATACTTATATTATACATACTACTACATATATGTACTTATTATATACTTAAAAAAAGCAACTAAAAATCAGATAAATATAAAAAGGAAATAAAAAAGTACAGAATTTAAAAATACAAATATATATAATTAAAAAACAATAAAAATTAAATATATTGAAAAACACACAAAAATCTAAAAAATCCAAAAAGTAAAAAAAATAATGTTTAATTTTCATTAATTGACAATAAATACCTATCCCTGTAGCTCTTAGTGGTTTGACACTTGCACTTGCTTTCTATACACATTTATTTGCAAGGTATAATAAATTTAACATCACACATTTTTTATTGAGTTATCATTATTGTGGGTTGATTGTTGATATAGTTGGTTGTTGAGATCCAAGAGTTGAAAGAGGTGCTGATGCAACGATAGGCAAATCCGACTTGTCAGACACCAAAGGACCTCGAAGACCGGACGTTAGGATTCCTATCATCAATTAAATAAGTCATTAGGTTGATGACCTAATCAAGGTCTATACACCTGTGAGCTATGTACATACAAGGGCATATGGTAATACGATCTCTCAAAAGGATCATACATGTTCACTACCAAACTGAAAGACATGAGCTCACTCATGAGATATTGGGACCGACCAAATTCCATCGATGGTCGTCTCGCTTTGGAAGGAAGACATGATTTTTGGGTATTATATATGCTTTCGGAAAGCATATGATCGATACCGACTCCCAATGATCGAACGAGAAACTTAATGATAAAATCCTAAATGAGTCAGTCTAAAATGAGATCAAATCGTTGAGTTTAATCATGGTCTTCCAGTATGCAAGATGTACAGGTATTATAAATATTCGAGGGTGATGTGATCTTAAATAATTGTATACCATATCCTTCCATTCCGAGGAAGTGATGAAATATGTTTTGATTTTAGTGACTCCTATCAGTAGATTGGGTATCCAATATTGATTCAATTGTTGGACATTGATCCCAATATAATTCAGATGGAATGAGAAGATGTGATATCATGTCTCACATGATCAAACATCTCTAAGTGGTCTTCTAGATTTGGATGTCAGATTGGATCTCACTGTCCAAGTCACTATATATGGCATATACAATCGCCTTGACCTTATATCCAAGTATCCGAGGTGAAGGCACACAATTCTTGAAAGAGTTCCATAATTGTTCCACGTGCAATTTTATCTAAGCATTAGAAAATTGGATAATTAAATATGATTTATTTATCACAATTAATGTGGATAAAGATATTCAAGATAAATAAATTAGATTTAATTATCATAGATAGGATTGATGTGGATAACACTATATAGAATAATCATGGATAATGTGGACATGATCCACAATATCCTAGAGAGAGTTGATTGTGAATGAGTCACAATTTATATGTTAATGTGAATTGGATTCACATTATATAATTTAGTGTAAATATGATTTACATTTAATATTGGACGGAAGAATTTAATTATCAATAATCAATGTTATAATCGTAATTATCATAGCTAATTTGGAATTGTTTGGTGATAGTTCAATATTCAATTAATTAATATAATAAATATATTAATTTGACAAATTTCATTATTTAGAGTGGATGTCCATGGGTTGTTAAACCATGGTGGATGTGTACCCTATATTTAATAAATGGATGAAGCATATTTTTAATTAAATCAATTTATCAATTAATTATCTTAAATTAGGAACTATTTTCAAATTATCTCTTTGTGTTTTCTTGTGTGTTTCTATTGTAAGCTTAAAAGAAACAAAAATCAATCTAAACCATTGATTAGTGAGAGCACATGGATTGAGATCCATGAAAAGAAACATAAATCAATCTAGACCATTACTTGGTTCATTGCTCGGGATCACGGGAAGTTCATGACTCATCATCATGCCTGCAAGTGTACTCTCGTCGGATCGGACTTGAGTCAGGAGGCTTCTTACTTTAGAAGCTCCAAGGATCACAACCACGCTTCAAGAGTTAAGCCTAAACTCATGTGATCTTGATGGAACGACATAGGAAAGGTTCCCATGTCATGTGATTTCATCTTTAAAAAAATTATTTTTCCGCTGCCATGCCAACTAGTATGACTACTTGACCTAGATCGGATTTGATCTGATCTCCACGCTTTTGTGATGCGCAAGGCTAACACTTTGCCTTCAAAACCGATTCATCGCTAATAATAGTAACTTAGTATATGATTGTTTATGTTGTATGAGCGTGTCTTAGTATTCATTGTTGACAATAGCTAGGTTAGGGTTTTTTTGTCTCTCATGTTTTATGTTATTCCTTTGTATGTCATTTTTATGTTGTGTATTTAATTCGTGCTATCATGTTTCACATATGGTTTATTTTGTAACTTGTTTGTGTTGTATATTTAATATATCATCGTCAGTAATAATAATAATAATTTATTTGTGTTAACTTATGAGTTTGTGATAATGTAGATGGACACACCCCTCTAATGAATGTCGCTTCTGGTAAGGATTCATCATTTATATGCCACCATAATCAAGTTTTGTGCTTTGCATAACAGATTGGAAAGAGAGAGAGAGGAAAATGTGAACAAATTCCATAATGCCAACTAACTATAATTTGTTATAAGTGATTCTACATTTATTAAAAAATGAATAAACCATTAAATCAATTTGTTACCCGAATTAGTTACTTCCAATTATCTTCTTATATTATATTTAGCTCTCAATGTTTTGAATAATTAAATTAATTTAATTATCTTCTTATATTATCCAAAAAGGACCAACGGCGCAACTTGTTGCTCGCTTGTCTCCTATCTCAATGTTTTGAAGGTCTTACCTTTGTGAGAGATGTTGTTTATCTTGATTGAGTTGTTGCTGTAATCGTTTTGAACGCAGAAAAACTATGAGATTAAGCTCTAATAATTGTTTTGAAGGCTCTCTATTATGTACGCCTTTAAAACCCATCATGGCACCAACAAATCCCTCTATTTTACCACTGGGGGAGAGAGAGATCCGACAGTGATAGCCCTTCCATTGGTACCGACTCTTGATCCGACAAGGTTGGAGACATTCAACGTGGTTGGCAACAGTCTGGGTAGGAGAAAATGAAGTGTCTTCATGGATCAATAATCGCATACACGACGTATGTGTCGAACCTTTATGACTTATTTCATGCAATAAAACTTAAAGCCAGAGATATGTACTAAAACTTTGTGCTTGAAATGTTAATGTTTCTCTAATAATTTCTGCATCTCATGTCTCGAATTTATATGCGGAATGAATTTACCTACAGAAGAACTCCTTGCATCTTGACAGCTTGAACAGATAAATTCCCATTCCTTGCACACAAATTCTACGACATGGAGGCACCTAATTTAACTAAATAAGAAATTATTTGTGTGCTAATAATCTCATTTGAAGATACGTGTATATATGATTCAATTTATTATTAAATGAATGAGACGACTTACTAGTTCTCAATGCACAAAAACATGTATAAAGTCTCTAGCATATGAAAAACAAGCTTTGGGCCATAATGGATAACACCCTTATAGGAGCATAGGGTTCAAAGAACTAAATGAGACAAAAAGCAAGTCTTCTACAGTTGTAGTTGCACTGTCAAGTTATGTTATTTCTTTGAACCGCTTGTGCCGTAAAAGTTAAGCCACCAAAGCTGCCAAATGATGATTTATGACTAAGATAAATCTAGTTAACGAATAAGTTAAGGGCTTACATGAAACATGATGTTCTATGAATGGACATGATATGAATACCTCTTTTATGCATGCTTATGTTTATGAATAAACTATGCGATCAACTTGAATTGAGAATAAAAAATACTCATTTTTATGATAAAATACAGGTGTATATGCGGAATTTGCTAATGATAGGTGCATGGTAAGATGAACTTTTATGTACATAATTATGTTTATATACCGGGTCATAATGTGAAATTTACAAGAGAATAACATTGAAACCCGTGTATTTTATTTTTATGATCAATGTCATATATTTGAAATTGTATCCATCGATATGCATGTTTGTGGACGTTTTTCTAAGCAAGTAAACAAGAAAATTATAAATTTATCTCATGATAAGTTGGCTTGACCTCAACTTATCATGTACTGAGCATTAGGCTCATAACATGAATTCTATTTCTCCTAATAGACATGAGAATGGATTTATTTACCATTTGAGACTCTTGATTATTCTTCAAGAAGTCGGAATGGTACGATTCTATCGAAGAAGTAGTTTTCTGAAGGAGGTCTTAATGCCGATGATTTCATTTAGTTATATTATCACTTTGTATTAATTAGGGTTTAGGGTTTATACACTATATTAATTATGGAAATCATGGAATTTCGTCCTTGTTTATTATTATGGAATTATGTTAAGTTGGCTCATTACTGCTCTTTTTATATTTACGTGCAACGATCTCGATTCCGCATTTATTTTGGATGACCAGTATCGTTACAATTTGACATTAAATTGACCTCGCTACATGAGCCTAAATTTGAACATTTAAATTTCCTCCTCCTCCGCTGTGCTGAAAAGCCACATGATCAGGTCATATTTAAAATTGATTTCCCGTCGCAACTCTTCATAGAATGTTATGATTGTGGAGAGATTTTTAAGCCATCTAAAACTTTTATGAAGGAAGTTCTTTGATTCCTTCACTGTTTGAGCTTGAATTTGGACTAAATTATGGAGCAGTTTCAACGTGATCTACACGAGTCTGCACTAAAAGCACACGAGCAGCCATCTTTAAATTTTTTTTCTGTGGTATCTCTTCATAGAAAATTCTGATTATGGATCCCTTGGAAAGATTCCTAGATCATATGCAACTTTTATTAAGGATGTTGCGCGATCCCGCGCTGTTTTGAGCCCGAAGTTGGTTCAGTATGCTGTGAACAGGGTCTCTTTCTCTTTAAATCCATATTCCAAGGCTTTCGTACATTGATATTTCAGTTTTGGTTAAGATCAAACCATGAATTCCCTGCTCAATTGTCGTGGTTTTTTCGTTCACTTTGCTAAAGAGGATCGTCTGCTGTAGCCCCTGCTGCAGCAGATTCCTATCCCTCATCTCGAGATGCAAGTCCACTATTCCTGACCTCTTTGGAGGGTCGTCGGATCCTCATCCGACGTTCCTCGTGCATTACATCCCATGTTGTAAATGTCATGTACAGCAGACGATCGGTTCCCACACCCAGGAGGCATACGTGCACAACAACAATACAATGGGATAGCATGCGCATAGCCTTCTCCTCGTCCAGATCTCCTGATCCTCCCCCAACATTTGCTTTTTATCATTTTACTTCTCATCTTGTTCTTTATATCCTTGCATTCGTTTTTATAAGTTCTACTGTGACTGATTTTGCTACATATCAAGTTGTAGCAGATGCTTGTGGCATAAACATATCAAGTTGTTCGTCAGAGAGAACGATCCATTGCTCGTTTGCAGCAATACGTGCAGATCGTCAAGGAAGAACATAGGTCGGGCCTATCACTGTGCACGCGGAACTAGAAAGTGATCCAAATAACAAGTGTTTGCTGAGAACGCAAGCGAGAATCCTCCATGCAAATAAAAACTCTTGGCTAGGATCTCATCTCCGGCATGCCTAATCACACCCTTAGTCCTTGGGAACAAACAATTCTACGGATATTGCGGAAGCATATCAAACCGAATACTTGACCGACTAACAAACAAACCAAGGGCAATAAGACCACAAGCAATCAAACAACCACAATCACAAGCACAAAGAATGTAACACCTCAACCCTAAATAGTCCCACATATAAAACTCTCTAAGTACGGGTTACAAGTAGTGGGAGTACGACTTAACAACTTGAGCTTGAGTATTTTGGATGGTTGTCAACGGGTCCAAATGGATCTGAAATCAACAAGTTGTAAGGGTTAATTTTCCTTAATAGTGGACCATGGACCTAAGCATGCGGTATTACAAAGAATAAGAGAGATTTTAATGTGGAAACCACCAAAATGAGCAGGGAAAAATCACGGGGCCTACTCAACCCGATAAAACTTCTCCATTAGAATCGGTGATAAAAGGTTCTTTCTAAAGCCTATACAAAGCCAAAATCCCCGAAGGTGTATCAACAATCTATCACACCAACTCAAATAAAATAAGAGAGAAGATAGAGAAATGTCATCCAATATGGCTTCCCAAGTCTATAACTGCTCCAACAAGGCTTCTATCAACTGTCAAAGAAGCTACTTCATGAGGCATGGGATCGTTCCAAGGATCTATTAGAGAAGTGACACCATCATGTGATCACGAAGCCATTGTTGATCCAGAGTTTCTTTATTGGCTTATATCATGATCTTCAAGGGTTGGTGAGTGCCTCTTTAAGGGTGCACATGGATCAAATTTTATTTTAATCCTTGTACAATCAGATCTTAACCGATTATAACTTTTCTCGATCCAATCCAACCCATAAATATTTAAATCTAAATCAATCTAATCCACCAGATTATGGAATGGATCTGATTTTTGATACTTATAAATACTCCCTTCACAGTCTATCTTCATGTTAGTAGCACTTAACATTTGTATTATGTTTTGATGTTGAATTGCAGTAAAAAAGTGTTTACTACAATGGATTTAATCCAATTAGTAATTCAGCTACAATAATTAGTAAATACCTTATAAAAGAAATATAGAAAATTGTTATATTATTGACGATCTAAAAGAATGTAATTGAAATGTAGCACACAACTGAGAAAGAATTTGAGAGATAAAGAGAAGGGGAATGAGATGGGAAAGAGGTAGCACACAACCTAGAAGGCAACAATATCATCATATGATGTATGTTTTTTGTTTTTTGAGTTAGAAAATGAGATGAGAAAGATGGTTGTATTCCGCATCTTCGAATAACTAATGAAGACAATGACGATAGCCCTAGGAGATGGGATTGGAGCATAGGTAATTGATCTAAGATGAAGTGAGCTCTACTTGAGAAGGAGATGCAAGGTCCACACTTGCATCATCATTTTGCGAGATTGGCTTGTGAGAAGTAGAATGTGATAGCTTGATTTTTCATATTTTATTCTAAAAGTTATCTTTCTTTTTATTCCTCTCATGACGTTACATGTTAAATTAAAATTAAAATTAAAGTGATACTTGACTAAGGAGGATGTGTGTGGAATTCATAAATTACTATATGAAAGAAAGTTAATAATTATCGTATATAATATTCACGGACTAACGGATTGAATCGGAACGAATTTTGGTACTGATAGAATCAAATTCATAATCTAACGGATTTTCAAATTATCAATACGATCCAATCCATTAGAAAATTATGCACATAGAATGCATATAGTTTACACATAAACATGTATAAGGTACCTCGACAGAAAAAAATAGCATGCGCATAGAATATAAAAATTAGGGAAAAAAGCGAGAAGTTGATAATTTTAAAATAAGAAAGCCTTCTTAGTTGCATATAGATATATTTCTGAATGTAATTCCAAACCCAATAAATGGCCATATTTCGCAAGAGTTAAACTTTATATGATCGTGATCCAATTCCATTGGAAAATAGAAGGAAATGCATTAAAAAACAGGCCAAAACCGATTGTTTAAAAAGATGTTTGGTCTTATTATGGAAATATCTCTTTATAGAATGCAAGCTATCAGCTAATAACCGTTCGTCATCGTCGTTAAACAATGCATCGCCTCTTTTTTTAACGAGTTCGTCAATGGATCCATTGGGTGTCCAGAAGGAACCGTTCCGATCTTCAGGTCAAATCAAGGCATTGGACGAACCATATTGGAAGGGACCTAGACATTGAAAGGACTGCTCAAAGAAAAAAAACGAAACTCACGGTTGCTATCGTGGCTCAAGAAGGCATAGACTCCGAAGTTGATCTGATCCTCACCATCACAGATCAGAAGACGACACATAACACATGGATTCTTTATTCAAACTATTCTTACCATATGAATCCCAATGAAAATAGGTTATGCACCTATGAGAAGATATATAGTGGAAACATGATCACGGGAAATGATGCAACATGCACGATTGTAGGGATCCACTCTCTTAAGATCAAGATGAATGGTGGGGTCGTCAAGATGATGATAGAAGTACGTCATGTTCCAGATCTAAGAAAGAACATGATATCCCATGGAGTCTCGAACTTTAAAGAAATATGTATAGCACTGAAGGTCAGAGTTATGCATGTTGCCAAAGCCGAGGTGGTTGTAATCAAGGGTAACAAATAGAAAACCCTATAGTTACAGATTCTATTGCAGTGGCCCAATTCGTGAAAGATTCAGAATTGTGGCATAGATGGCAACATGAGGCAGAAGGGTCTCATCGAGGATCTCAATAGATTCAAGCTAGAGTTCCGTGAGCATTGCGTGTTTGGGAAACAACACAGGAAGCAAATAAATAAATCTAATCACAGGATGAAGGAGACACTTGACTACATCCATGTAGATTGTTGGAGTCCTTCATGGGTGCCATATTTAGGAGTTATTGTGTATTTTCTATCTATTATTAATGATTACTCCATGATGGTTTGGGTGTAGGAGAAACATTTTAGACCTTCAGGCAATGGAAGATCTTGGTGAAGAACCAACCTTCTAAGAACGTAAAGTGTCTTCGTACACATACCAGATTGGAGTTTGTTCATCAGAGTTCAATGAGTTTTGCAAAGAGGAGGGTGTTGCTAGATACCACACTATTAGAGATACGTCACAACATAATGGAGTTGCAGAACGAACGAAAGAATGAACATGACATTTTTGGGAGACAACAACGTGCATGGTCTCCTGCTGAACTTGGTAGAGTATTCTGGGCTGAAGCTGTGAATAGAACTTGTTACTTGGTGAATTGGAGTCCCGCATCTACTATTAACTGCAAAACACCCATGGAGGTATGGTTTGGTAATCATATTGATTATTGTGTTTTATGCATCTTTAGTTGTGCTGCATATTAGCATGTTAGTGAAAGAAAGCTAGAGCCAAGGGTAAAGAAAGGAGTGTTTACAGACCATGGTAAAAGAGTAAAGGGTTATAGAAACCCCTTTTGAGAATAGAATTATTGTTAGCATAAATGTTACATTTGATGAGAACTCCATTCTTTACTCAAGTGTTGACTCTGTTGATGAGGGATAAGTGATGATGTGAACGAACAAGTGGAGTTCAAACTGACATCAAATAGTGATCACGCAGTTGATCACACCACTCCTAATCAGGTTGATGTTGAATAGCCTAAAGTTGAGCAACCAAAGGAGAGGCAACCAATTGTTGCTACCGATTGACTTCATAAAGAGTACATCCATCGCAGAGACACAGATTTGAAGATATGGTTGCATTTGCACTACAGGTTGTGGAGGATGTTGAGTCTCCAAAACCCCCCACTTATAGAGAGGATATAGTAGGAGCAGAGTCTATGTAGTGGATTGCTGCTATGGGTGAGGAGATGGAGTCTCTTCACAAGAATCAGACATGCGAGCTTGTCAAATTACCAAAGGGGAGGAAGGTCGTTGGATACAAATGGGTCTTCAAGAAGAATATAATATTGGAATCTCAGGTAGTGAAGGCATCATATACAAGGCACACCTAATTGTGAAGGGTTACAATTAGAAGGAAGGTGTAGATTACAATAAGATATTCTCTCCCCTTGTAAGACATCCACCCATTAGGTTACTATTAGCTCTTGTAGCACATTGAGACTTGAAGCTATAGCATCTAGATGTAATGACAGCTTTCTTGCATGGTGAGCTTGAGGAAGACATTCTTATAAGCCATCCAGAGGGATTCACATTTCAGGACAAGGAAGACCATGTGTGCAGATTGAAGAAGTCTTTGTATGGGCTTAAGTAGTCTCCCAAGCATTGGTACAAGAAATTTGATGGCTTCATGATTGATCACGGGTTTAACAAGAGCCCATACGATTTGTTGTGTTTACCATAACAAGATGGAAAATGGATCCTTCATTATATGTTACTATATGTTAACGAAATGTTGATTGCTGTAAGGAAGAAGAGTACCATAGATGGTTTGAAAAAGCTCCTTAGGTCAGAGTTTGACATGAATGGACTTGGTGTAGCGAGGAAGATGTTAATGATGGAGATCATTAGGGATCATCATAAGGAAAGATTTTCTTATCTCAGAAGAACTACATTGAGAAATCCCTAATGTGATTTGGGATGTCTACAACCAAGCCTCTAGGTACTCAATCCGGTACGTATAGTCATCTCTCAATTTTTTCGTACTTCATTTAGATGCAGATAATGAACACATGTCATGTATTCCTTATGACAATATAGTTGGGAGTCTTATGTATGTCATGGTATTCACAAGACTTAATATCAGTCATGCCATGTGTGTTGTTAGTAAATTCATGGGAAATCTAGGGAAAAACATTGGTAGGAAGTCAAGTGGATTCTCTGCTATCTGAGAGTAACATCAGACGTTGGCCACATCTACAGAAGTGATTTAGAGTGTTTGGTGTTTGAATATTCAGATTCAGACTATGCCATAGATGCTGATTGAAGGGGGGTGTGGAGATTAATGACAGGCTATGTTTTCACTTTGTGGAGTTCTACTATTAGTTGGAAGGTCTATTACGACCATCAATTATTCTGTCCACCACAGAGGTAGAGTACATGACTTTGATAGAGTTGCAAAGGAATGCATCTGGCTGAAAGGATTAATTGGAGATCTCGATCCACACCATGATCATGATATAGTATATTGTGTCAGTTTCTTTGTAGCCAAGGATCGGGTGCCTCATGAGAGGACTAAGCACATAGATGCCATATAATATTCATTCGTTCTGAGAATAGGATCAAGGTAAAGAAGGTCGACACAACAGATAATCCTATTGATATGTTCAAAAAGGCAGTTCATGGGAGTAAGTTCAAACACTGGTGGACTTGCTCAATATCAACCGTTGTTGATGAATCTCTATTTCATCACCTTTATTCTTTCATTTTGGCCTTTAAACCCTAGTTAAATGCATATAAATAACATTATTTTGCATGAATTAACATTCATTATTTATTGTATAAATATTGTATAAAATACATTATTTAAAGCTAAAATAAAACAATAAAGAAAAGAAATAAAATGTCAAAGGTATTTCATAACCCTAAACCCTGAGACGTAGGCATTATGATGACTTGGTCGATAAGGAATAAAGTAGGGAGAGACAATGACCAATAAATAAAAGAAACCTTAATTCATAAATGTCCAATAATCTATTTTTGGGATATATTTTATTCATTATTATTTATACATCAAATAAAGAAACTTTGCACATAAAATTTGTAGATAAAAATACATAGAAAAATATAAAATTTAGTTCACACAAATATAATACAAAATGTACATTCTACACTCAAAATAAAAATCTAAAATCCAAACTTCCCAGACCCATATCTTCTCTATATGAACTCAAAATTAATCAAAATCACCTTTAATTGTATATAACTTTTTATTAACTATTTAATGAAGGAAGTTTCATTTAATTTGGAGTTAAGATGCAAAAGTTAGGTTTTAGACCCTTATTCTATAATATACCTGAATAAAATATTCATTTTAATTATTCTTTATATTATATTATATATATTTTTATAATTTTGTAAATATTCTTTCTAGTATATGTACATAATTGAAATAAAAGAAAAACATTAAAAATATATTAAATAAATTACTGTATAAAGTTCATTGATGAATTACCTATATATAGATATAAAATAAATACATTTATTTATTTAAGTAAGCAGATAACTTCAGAAAAATACAATAAAAATATATTTTTGTATATCAAAATAAGTTATAATTATATAAATTATGTATATAACATAATAAAGTCTAAAATACAAAATAAAAATAAAATACATATTATATAGGTAAACATATTAATAAATGAACCTCCAAAAAGTAACTCATAATAAATTGACTCATAAAAATAAATAGAAATCATATTAAAATACTATGAAAAATAATATATATTTTCATATTTTAAATAAAAATTAAATAAATCATTTATTTCTGTTTGATTTTGTCCCGTTGCGTCACGTAGAACAATCAGAGGCGGGCCTCGGTTGACGCGCCAGATAACTGGCCTCCTTTGACCCCGAGGTCCTGTAGTCTAGCGATTGAACCGTCTTTCTCAATTTATTCCACCTGACTCTTTCACCCATTTCACTCGATTCCTTCTACGAATCCCTTCTTGGATCGATGAGCTTTCACGCGCATATCAGTCCTCGATCGGAGGAGCATCGCTTCGGGTAGAAGCCCTCATCGAAGATCATCATGTACATATACCTCCTCTCTGCTACTTTTTGATTTTGATTCCTCTTACACCGAGAAACCCTAACCGTAGCCTCGATCAAATCTCTTGGTGACAGCAGGAGGATTCTCCAGGGTCGGGCGAACCTTTTTGTTGTCGATTTGAGGTTGATTCGAGCTTCGTTGGCCAGCTCTGCACAAGCTCTGCTTACTGATCCTCCTAGGTCTTGTAAGTTTCATTTGGAGCATTTTTCGATTCCTTACCATAGCAGTAGCATAAGGTAGGTGTTAGTTTCGATTGATTTTGCTTTTTATTTGAAAAAATTAAAAATTCGTCGTATATGAGCTCCGACGAACCTCTTCACTGTGTTCGACCGTGCTCCACCGCTTTCTCGCATCCATTTCGTTTCCCAGTGCACTCTCCACGCTCCATGCACCCTCATTTACCCTGCATCACTCCAGATTAGGAGATCAACGTTGCCGCTCGCAGGAGGTGTCCGCCATGCCTCACCTTTGCACACCTTGACCTGACGCAACCCCCATATGCTTCATTTTTATGTGCGTAATTTTCCTGCAGGGTTTGGAGGGGGCAAAGAAACCCTAGGTGGGACGATTTTGACTGAAAAGAAGGCACATGGAGCCCGCTTGCTTCCCCGACTTCGTCAAACCTTGTCGGAGCTCCAAGGGCCCTTCTGAGATCACCACCCGACACGGAGGAGCGACATATCCATTTTGCACCAGCCCCGAGCCTCCCTAGCGACCGGAGGAGAGAAGAAGAGCTGATCGAAGCTCGGTAGCCCTGAGTTCTTGACCTGTTCTTCCACCTCTCTTCTCCATCGTCCGATCAAGCATCCACACCAAGGTGTACAACAACTGTTGGATGAGCTAAAGCCCTGACCGTTGATCCTCTTCCAAGATATAATCTCTGTCGTCCAACAACGAAGCAGTATCAGCCGTCAGATGCATGCCACGTGTTAAGTGAAGACCATCCAGCCTTCGACCCAGCATGTGGGGGTATTTTGCTCACTTCACCCCTCGTATTTTGTATTTTCTATTTAGTTATGAAACTGCTGATAGTAGTGTAAATTATTTTAGTTATTTTCATTCCAGCCCCTATACTTTCCATATTTGCATTAAGGTCCGGTCTACATCACCTTACGTGCCTGTGCGCGTGAGGCAACTGGGCTTTTTGCACCTAACCCCTTGGGGTTTATTTATTTCATTTCAATTATTGCAATATTTTATAGAAAAATTGCATTTGGCTCCCCTAACTTTGTATTAATTATAAAAATACCCCTATAGGTATTGTTTATTGGATATATTTTGGAAATATTACATTTTTAGCTCTAATCTTCTCGATGGTATTCGAGATTGGTCCATAAACTTTAAATATTTTCATAAATACCCTATGAATTTGCATTTTCTTTTTGTGGCTTTCATTTTTTTGAAAATAGCTCTGTGTCTACACATCCCTAGAAAATTACCATAAATATATGATATATATATCGCATATATTTTTGGTTAAGTATTTAAGGTCTATTTTATATTTATTAAAAATAATGCTATTTCTCCCTGTTTATCTTAGAAAATTACAAAAAAATAAAAATATTTTGAAAAAATACAAAAAAATCATATTTTATTTATTACGGTATTTTGAACCAACATACCAAAAATCAGTAAAAAAACATAAAGAAAAACATTAAAATTTAAAAAGCCCCAAAATCCTTATAAAAATTATAAAAAATCCAAAAACATTTATTTTTATTTTAAATTTTTATCTAATATATTTATTATATATATAAAAATAGTTTTAAAAAATTTGAGGCTTTTAGTTATTTTTAATTTTCAAAATAATCCAACCTATTTATTCTGTTCACTATTTTACCTGATTAATTAATTTAAAAATAAAAAAAATTGACTGAAAAAAGTGTCGTGCTGCTCGCCACTCCCCGAGGCCAAGGACGGGGTCGAACCGTCATTCCGGGATTTGCAGTCCAAAATTGGTAAAAATTACAAGAAAAATAAAAAAATAGATAAAAATATTAAAAAATCTAAAAATATTTTATTTTATGAATTATGATTATTTATAGCTATATTTATAAAATAACAACTATCTCTCCTTATATATACATATATAATTATATTAATTAATATAAAAATCAAAATTAGGAAAAAAGAAAATAAAATTATAAAATTAAAAAGAAAAAAATTATAAAAATAATAGTTCAAAAAATAAATACTTAAAAAACCTCAAAAAATAAAAATCCCTAAAAAGCACAAAAACATTTATTGTCTTTTTTTGTCAATTTTGTTATCTATCCCCCATTCTCCTTGTGCTAATCGTACTGTACTTGTCCACTATACATTTTATTGTAGGGTATAATAAATTTGATCCACTTGTGTTTGCTTTATATTGCTCTATTTCTTTATGGGTTAATTGTTGATCGATACCGGATCTCGTGAGCGGTCGCCTCAGCGACATTTTATTTTCGCTCTTCGTGAGGATATTATTTTAGACCCTCGTAAGATCCTTGCTCATTAGTTGTCAATATTCCCAAGGAGGGGATAGAGATGGAACGATGAAGCTTGCCAAAGCTTCGTAGAGGATTCAATTCAAGGTGGAGATCGTTGATATGCCTTAAATCCTAACCATCTAACCTAGGTTTCAGAACCATTGTATGTACCCCCTCCTATCATACCATATCCCAACAAGATAAAGGTCTCGCTTGCGTTCGAGTATGTGGATTCGTTTGTAGCAAGGATCCATATGCATGGAAGTAGTATATAGATTCCCTTAGGGTTAGGTCTATCTGTATCCTATGTATTTTCTTCTTCTCCACATACTGAAAACCGATCGTTGCTGCCCAAGGACAACCCAATTACGAGTGAACCTTGTAAATCTGTACGTCTTCTTTCTTGCATAAATGATTGTGTTTGTGCATGCTTCTGTTATTCGCAACAATCCCTTTCCATACTAAAATAAACACCAATTTATTGTTATATGTTTATATGTTCATGACATTATTATTTTGTTTCCGGATTATGGATGAAACCAAGTTGTTCTTAAGTAACAAGTTTGAGATGAAGGATATGAGTGTTGCTGATTTTATCGTGGATTTTAAACTGATGTTAAAACTCAAAATATTGAAAATATACTTGAGAAATTTGGATATAAATATAACAAAGTTGTTAGCACTCCTGTTGATTCATTGAAAACACCATACATAACTAGAACAGAGTTCATGCGTCCTACCTCAAGTACTCACATATCAAGTGAAGTTTAATGTGTCTTGCAAATTGTATAAGACATGAAATCTTATTTTTCATAGTAAAAATGAGCAGATACACAATTTGTCCCAACTATACTCACTAGGAGGCTCCATATTAATTACTGCGGTACTTAAGGAAATTATTTCCCTTATTTTGCATTAATTTATGGATCCTTCTGTGATAGGAGGATTGATGAATACCCATTCATCACTTTTTATTCTTATATTTTAGCTACAAAAACCTTTGCAAATACATGTAGATATGTGTAAATAGGGATAATTAGCAAAAGCATGCATTGTGTAAAAACTTATAATTAGCATGTTTTTGTGCAAAAATAAAAGAATAAAGATGAAAAAGAAAAAGAGGGAAATATTTAGAATAAATATTGAGCAACCTAACCCAAGGGAGGGCTCAGCATGGGCCTGACCGCATAAAAGCCAAAGTAGAGGGAGATAGAGGCTCATGTGTAAATATTGGTGTAAATAAAATAAAAATGTTTTCCTCACCCAAAAATATGCTTGTAAATACTTGTATATATTTATAAAAGATAAAAACAAAATAAAAAAATTAAAAATCAAAAAGATTAAAAATGCCCATTCACCATGTACATAGACCATACTCCTATATTTATTCAACCATATAAATAAATAAAATTATTTTCTAAACTTTTTGTAAATATCCTATATTATATATTGTAAATAAATAAAATGAAAAGAATCAAAACAAAAATCAAATAAAAATAACAAAATTTAAAATATAAAAATACATTGTATATATACCATGTATATAAATGTATATATCTATTTATTTCACCTATGTATCTAAATAATAAAAACCAAATAAAAATACCCTTTTAATCCTCATTTTATTCTATAAATAAATAAAATATAAAATAGGAATAAAATTGTACAAAAATAATAATTAAAAAAATCAAAAATAAAAAACCTACATATTGTACATATACCTATATATAGCTATATAGTGTAAATACCTTATTTTTAATTTCCAAAAATTAATTAAAAATCAACAAAAAATAGAAAAAAATAAAATAAAAATATTTCATGTTTTGGGTTTTTGCTGATTCGGCCCCTAGCTATGTGTATTTGTCACTTCTTTATCCAGCCACGTGGCCTTCAGCCATTGGCCCTGGGGATGTTGACCGCCCGGTCAACTGACCCCCCCCCAGGACCACTCTTCACGGGTTCGAGCACCGGACTCTTTTCTCGGATTTATACCCGCTCGACCCGATTGCCTAACACCTAAACCCCGGCTCCGTTTGAGACCTCCCACATCCGACACCCTCGCCGGGCATCGACCTCGGGGTCCGCGCGCCACCGTGACCCTACCCGAGCCGTTCTTTTCGGATCCCCCCAACCTACTTAAGCGAGCTCCGCCACCAAATTCTTCCATCTTTGGCCATCTGCTTCGATTTCCAGTGAGCTCCAGAGAGAGGGAGAGGTGACAGCTCGAGTCTCGACCTGTCGCAGCGAGGAAAGGAGGCGAAAGCCACTGATCCGGCGAGTCTTCACCGCCGTGCTCCGCCCCGAGTTGGAGCTCGAGCCTCGGACGTCGACGCTCCTTGAGGCGAGGACCGGGAGCACCCACAGCTCCAGCACAGTCGATTCATCCACCCAGGTAGTCCCTTAGCTCCTCTGTTTAGTCTAATTTCCATTTTGCCCCAAATCGCACCGCCGCCGTGTTTCGCCGATTCCGACCGCCTCACACCTCCATTCGATCATCGGAATCCATCTTCATCTCCGCCTTCCTTCCACGCACCTTCTCCATACCCCCATCCAACCCAGCTCGCACAGGAGCTGGGGATTCGAACTCCTCCGTCCCCCGCTTCGCCGGAGTTCGACCATATCGCCCCACCGGTCACCTCCACGACGCCTAACCGGGTCGAGGCACTTTGCCCTCGACCCGCGAGTTTCCTGGTCTACCTTGCAGGTCATTGCGAGCCCATCTGAGGGTTCGAGTCATCTGGGCCAGGAGCTTCACCTCCGCCGACCTCGCCGGAGCCCTTCAGGGCTCGGCTGGGTCATCGGAGCCTACCAGCAGCTGCGGAGCATCATCGCGGACCTTTTCCGATCTTCAGAGGCAGCAGGGGAGGAGACCAGCGCTCGCACGAGGCCGGCGAAGCTCGCTGGCCGCCTGTTCTTCCGGCATCTTCCCCGACCGTTCGATCGTCCTCGACCTCCAGTTCGTATCCAGACCGTTCACTTGAGGAGAGCCAGACACCGTCAGATCTTGGAGAGGTGATCAGGACCGTCCGTTGCACGAGGGGTAGCCACCGAGCACCGCATCTGTTCGATCTCCCACGTGGCGTACCCTCAGCCGTCCGATCGCTGCGAGAACCTCAGCGTTGAAGCGCCAGCCATTTCCAGCCATCCATCTACACACGTGGCACGCATCCATCGGGCGACTTAATAAAGGGTAATTTACCCTTAGGCCCTTCCTTATCTTTTATTTCGCTTTAGTCCTGTAAATATTTTAGTCAGTTGTTTAGTTTTAGGGTATTTTGCATGTTGGACCACGAGCTTTAGTTTATTTTCACTTATACCCCTGTCTGTGTGAGCCACGTGCTTCGTCACGTGTATTTGTGGGTTATTTGCATCATACACCCCTGTAGTTCTGGATGTTTATGAATGAATGAAATCTTTGTAGTATTTGCATTTATGCCCCTGTGAATGGTTTAATTACGCATGTGCGTCTATTTGTGGGTAAATTGCAACTGAGGTCCTCGGACTTTTGGTACGTGTTACCAATTAGTCCCGGGACCTTATTTTTATTACATATAGGTCCCTGAGTGCCCCAGGCACGCGCCTCGCGCGTGTTTTGCTGGGAATTTTGCACCTTGACCCCCAGAACTTAGGGTATTTGCACTTCAGTCCTTGTGCACAGTGCCCTCTTGTGATTTTTGAATAAAATATCAAATCACCTCCAAATTCGATGAAAATTTGACACATGGCTCCTACCATGTTGTAGGATTTTTGAGAATTTTTGAGGACATTTTTGAGTTTATTTGTTATTTTTAAAATTCAAAAACCATCATTTTAGCCACTGTCTAGTTTTAAAAACCCCCAAAAAATATAAAAACCCCCTTAAAAATTCTATAAAAATTAGGTACTGTTTATTTTGTGTTCCTTTATTTTCTAGCCAATTTTGGCTATTTTTCACTGCTTAAAAACCATAAAAACTTAAAAACACCTAAAAACCCATAAAAATTCTATTAAATCACCTAAAAATCCAAAAATAATAATTTTGGTACTCAAATTTTCCTTGTTTTAACTAGTTCACAGGAAAAATACCTCCAGGCCCTTTTGAGGTCCTTAGATATTTTATCTAGGGCTTTTGGACCTGGCTGGACAGTACCTTGCATTTTAGCTACTGTTTGATTTTTAGAAAATAAAATACACATTAGAAAATTATCAAAAATTCACCAAAAACATTTAAAAACATAAAAAACATAAAAATATTTTTGTTTGAATTTTTGCTTGGTTTTTGATGCATTAAATAATTAGCTAAAGTGTGATTGTTTTTGTGTTTCTTTTGTTTTCTTCACATATTAAAAATCCAAAAAAATATAAAAACAAATAAAAATCACTAAAAATATCTTGTCTTTATTTTATTTCATTTTTACTACTTCGTAGGCCTTTGGCCAACCCGTGCTCCTCGAGTTCGACCCTGGGTGCTATACCAGGTTAAACTCATAGCTGGACCGCTATCTTCGTGCTTGATTGATTTTATTTGTTTCGAGTGGTCTGATATTTTTCTTGATTGACTTAGCTGAGCGATCGAGGTCGCAACGACCTATCTAGATACCTTTACCTTAGTCGCTTGGTCGGTCACCAGAATGGCGCCGTTGCTGGGGAGCACGGCTTAGTAGTCCTTTTTATTTTTCTTTTCGTTTTATTTTCGCGGCTTTTCGCGGCTCTTCGGAGCCCGTGGCTTTTCGCGGCTTTTTGTTTATATTTTCTTTTTGTCTTCTTCTGTTTTATTTTTATTTTCTTTTGTTTTTGTTTTTGATTGATTTTGTGTGTTTATTTTATTTTGTATTTTTGCATATATACCCTTACCTCTATTTCCATTTCTTTTTCCTTATTATTTGATTATTTTTGCTGGTCTGACCACTCATCTCTTTTTCTTGCGAGGGCCTAAGGACCGCGGAGGCGACTTTCGAGGAGCCGGTGCAACCGAGGAACTTGGAGGCGGCTTCCTTCTCTACGAAGCTGCAGGAGAGAGCGAGAGGGAGAGAGTTGAGTGGGTGAGGGTAGATTAGGTTTTTATTTTATTTTTATTATTATTATTGTAATAATACAGGGACTTGGACTGCTTGGACACTCTTGGACTTTCCTACCGTAGCGGGTCTGTTTCGCCGAGCACCGGTATGCTCGGGGGACCCTTTAGGACCTTCGCGGTTTTTCGCGGCTTTTTCGCGGTTTTATTTTTCTTTTATTTCTGTCTTTTCCGATTTTTCGCGGTTTTTGCTCGAACCCCTAGACTTAGGATTTTCTGGTGAATGTGCCGTAATTAGTAGGATCCACACACCTAATTGCATATCTGTTCCCATAGATCGAATAATTGGACCTACTTAAAATCTTTAATAAAAATAACCGATTCATTTGCCTCCGTAGCCTACGTGCCGCAACCCGT
This sequence comes from Ottelia alismoides, assembly GCA_037367405.1. Lineage (NCBI taxonomy): Eukaryota > Viridiplantae > Streptophyta > Magnoliopsida > Alismatales > Hydrocharitaceae > Ottelia > Ottelia alismoides. Next base: position 360,618 of record JAZKJV010006767.1, read on the forward strand.
CCTGTAAAGCGCTTACTCCTACCCCCGATTTGTCGGACAGAGGAGGGACGGGCCAAGACCAGACTCTTTTGCTTGGAGGTCGGTGACCGGTTAGACGGTTCTTCGCTAGAAGTTGCTCGTCTAGGACTCGGCTTTCCCGCTGCATCATATAGGTAGTTTTAATTCTATCTTTACTTTTATGCGCGGATCATATTGCATGTAGAGAGCTGGAGGCAGGTACGCATTTCTGACTTTGCATGCATCATTGATTTATCGCGCATCGGCTTTTTTGTCTTCTCCCCCCTGTTTTGGACTTAATAATCAGGAGAACCGAAAAATTCGTTAGGCCTTTTGTTTGCTTTGAAAAAGATTAAAAAAAGTGAAACCATAAAATTGGGACTGCTAAAATTATTGATCTTAAAAACCGCTCACCCTAAAAACTTTGTCTTGGGGAGAGCAACCCCCTCATTGTTTGGTTTGGATGCGCGAGAGAGTGACCCGCACCCTAGGTAGAGCCCCCCGTTGCTAGTCCCGACTGATTACCGACTTTTCCGTGTGGGCCAGTCGGTTGGGTTAACATCGGATATCCCAACAGGTCACGTAAGCGCTCTGATATTTTGTGTGTTCACCAAAATAAAATCGACAAGATAATTTGACCGAACTTTCACGGTCTTCAGATCGCGTTGCGTTGGTGAACCGGGGGTTTGTTTTCTGATCGTAATTTTTCCAGATCTCATCCGCCTTACTCGCCAGATCAAGATGATGGGTAGACAGTCTCTTAGGCAGCCTCTGGCTGCACCGCTTTCGGGCACGTCTGCCTCATCATCTAGGTTGGCTCGCGAGAGCCCAGACCCGCTCTCCGAGCCCGAGTATGATTCCACCCTGTTCCCCCTCGACCCCCTTTCTGATCTTCCTGAGAGACACGAGCCCGAGGAGAGATTGATACATTTGACAGCACCTGAGTTGGGCTCGTTTGATTTTGCAGACGTCGACATGGCCGGAGCCGGCAGTTCAGACGATCACTCCCGTCAGCCAGAGCACTTTGTACTAGACCAGGGAGCGATCAACTCCACCCTGATCGCATCACTCGAGATAGTCCAGCAGCAGCTCCGCGATCAGGGGGCATTTATGATAGAGATGAGGCGAGAGTTGGAGAGGCTCAGAGCAGAGAGAGACCAGCAGAGCGAGCCCGAGGAGATACCGGATGCAGAGGCACGAGCCACAGCAGCAGCAGCAGCAGCCGCAGCCGCCGCCGCAGCGGCAGCAGCCGCTGGAGGAGGAGGACCACCTAGACCGATGCGGGAGTTGCACAACCCCGGATCTACACTGATGCACCATTGGGTGGTGGTACCTGCTATCGTGGGGGACTTCAAGTTCCCCCCGAACACCCTGCAGATGCTCCCTCGTTTTCACGGACTCGCCACTGAGGAGCCCCACCTCCACCTCTAGGAGTTCCTGATGATTTGCAGCACTGTCCACGATCGCCACGTGGACCAGGACACGATCCGGATGATAGCCTTCCGTTTTCACTGGTAGATAGAGCAGCCACCTGGCTGAAGCATCTTGGGAGGTTTGTCTATACCTGGGAGCAGCTCCACACCGAGTACTTGAACAAGTACTATCCACTCGGGCGGACGAATGCAGCGAGGGCCCTGATCGGCAACTTCTCCATGTTCCCCAACGAGCAGTTTCACGAGGCATGGGAGAGGTTCCGAGAGCTTCTGGACAGATGCCCGCACCACGACATCACGAAGCCGAACCTTGTGCAGAGATTCTTTAGCGGGTTGACACCAGAGCTTCAGGGCCTGGTGAATGCTTCTTGCGGCGGGTCCTATTTCGCCAAGGACCACGACCAGGTCTGGGCCATCTTTGAGGAGATGGCTGAAAACTACATGGTGATGTCCCAGACCAGGTTGTATTCTCAGAAGACCCAACCACATCAGCCAGGACCCGTGCAGTACCAGCGGATAGCACGGGTAGATGCAGGTCCATCCAGTTCGTCCGCAGCCGCAGCAGCACAGGCAGAGTCGTCAGCTGCGGACATGGGCATTATCAGCGAGAAGCTGGACCGCATGGAGCTGATCGAGAAGAAGTAGTGCCAGAGTATCACGCAGATGGAGCATATGGCACAGGTTCTGAGCGACATGAAGACACAGCTCATGTGCCTCCAGGAGGCACAGACGGCTTCTCAGCCCCGTCTTCAGTCGCGAGGCGACGCCGGCGGCAGCAGCAGCTCGTCCCAGCGCTCCAGCACCCACGTGCAGCCTAGACAGGTCCATCTTGTATAGGCGGAGCCGTACCAGCAGCCGCAACCCACCTACCAGTCCCCACCATCTCCAGAGATGCAGATGGTGGTCTACCAGCCGGACCAGCCTCTGGCAGTACTCCCGCCAGCCCCCTACGATGCCGAGCCGTTGATGGATGTCAACGGGATTTGGTATGACCGCCCCCAGCCTGGGATCCGACGAGACCATCCCGGATTCAGGTGGGGGAGTGGTGGTACCCAGCCCCAGCAGCAGCCGTCAGGACAGGGAGGGCAGTACTCCCAGCAGAGAGACCAGCACCAGCCGCAGCAGCAGCCCCCAGCATATCAGCAACACCAGCCATCATCCTTCGATCCTCGTCCCTATCAGCAGCAGGGACAGTCATGGAGACGTGAGCAGCAGGCTCACCCGGGACATCAGCAGCAACACCCTCCATCCTACCCCTCTTACCCACCACAGCAGTTCCAGCAGCCTCACCCACAGAGAGGCCACCCGTCGGGCTCCCACGAGAGCCCCGCTTTGGATGACATCGCCCGCCTCCTCACGGACCAGCAGGCCACATTCCGACAGGAGATGGACGAGTTCCGCCAGGAGATGCGGGACCTGGTGAGAGGGAAGGCCACCATACCAGCCTATATAGAGCCGAATCCGAACAACCTCAAGAGGAAATCTGAGCAGGTAGTACATACTGAGTTAGCCACTCCTAGTGACCCATTTGATGATACATCTTCGGATCTATTTGATGCTGATTTTGTCACACTTAGGAGCGGTAGGACCCCAGCAGGCGGCGGCGCCTCATCTGAGCTTCACCACGAGGACACTTCAGAGGCGCCACATGAGGAGGAGGAGAGCGGTACTGAGGCCGCTCCGGACGATGACGGTGGCACTGAGGCCACCAAGGATGCTGATCCCACCGGCGGTACTGAGGCCGCCGCTTCACCAGATCTAGGAGGTGGTACTGATGCCACCCGTTCAGCCGAGCCAGCCCGCGGTACTGAGGCCGCCGCTTCACCAGATCTAGGAGGTGGTACTGATGCCACCCGTTCAGCCGAGCCAACCCGCGGTACTGAGGCCGCACGACGTCTACCAGCAGCAGCAGCAGAGCCAGCCCGTGGTGGTACTGAGGCCACCGGTGTTTGTACAGATAGAGATGATGTTTTTCCTCGTATTCCTATATCTCAGAACTCTGTGGTGAATAAAGGAAAAGGTTTACTTTCTTCTGGTCCCACTGTGGTGCATGATGTATGTGTGGATCCGGTCCTTGAACCGCCTAGACCTTTTCCTAGTCCTTCATCTGGGAAGGACCCTGTGATCCCCTTCCCTAGAGCCCTTCAGATGGGGAAGGGAAAGAAAAAAGATCCAAAAAAGACAGTGCAGGAGGAATTCAGCCAGAGTATGATAGATCGATTCCACATCTAGCTGACCCTCCAGGAGGCTTTGCAGCACATCCCTCTTCTCCAGCGATCTTTGAGAGAGAGGACTACAGTCAGGAGGAGGAGGAGGAACCACACTTCCGAGATCCATGTGCTGACGAAAGCCACGTGCTTTGCGATCCAGAACCGACTGCCAGCCAAGAGGCCAGATTCAGGGGCCCCGTATGTCAGATGCCAGATCAGTGAGCAGAGGTTCGACCGTACTCTTCTAGATAGCGGATCGTTGATCAACCTTCTTCCGGCAGCCCTTCTCGACCGCTTCGAGTTGGGCACTCTTCGACAGAGCAGGACAGTCCTTCAGTTCGCTGATCGATCTGTCAAGAGGCCGAAGGGGTTATTACGAGACGTTATCGTCACGATTCAGGGCCTGAAATTCCCCGTGGACTTCGTAGTGTTGGACATGGAGATCCCTGAGTCAGTGGCCGATACCCCCATCATCCTTGGTCGTCCGTTCTTGGCCACAGCCAAGGCGGTGACTGATCATGATAGTAAGAAGGTGTACTTTCGCGTCGAGGGCGAGAGTATACAAATAGAGACGGTCGAGGACTACAGAGCTAGATTCAGAGCCCGCTCAGATGCGAGTACCGATTCAGAGCAGCTGACAGACGCAGAGCCAGACATCCACCAGGACTGTGATTTTGTGATCACAGATGATGAGGCAGCTTGGGCAGATCTTGAGACACAGACCACCCTCTCACTTTCAGATACAGCTGATGCAGAGACGACAGCAGAGGAGAGTCTGGAGAGCACAGACCTGGTTCAGGATACCATTGAGGCAGCAGAGCCGGTCCTTGATCGCATCACGATGATTAGTGATGGTGGTGCTGAGGCCACCTTGTTTTCCGGTGGTACTGATGCCACTGATTCTGATACAGATCCCTCGGATTCAGAGTCTGATTGGGCTGATTGCTATGATCAGATGCCAGACCTGAGTCCATCCGAGCCTATAGATGAGGAGGAGGTAGATTCAGAGCCGAGCAGAGACAGTACAGTTGAGCCGCCTTCTCCCGATCCAGTTTGCGAGAGTACGCTTTCACTTTCCCAGGCAGATTTGGCCGACCTTGCAGCTTTCACTCAGTTTCTTCCGCAGCCAGATTTGCCGGCACCCAGCATTCCAAAGCTGAAGCCGCTCCCTACTTCGCTGAAGTATCGATTCCTTGCGGGCGAGCCAGAGATGTACCCAGTCATCATCTCCGCCGAGTTGACTGGAGAGCAGGAATCCCGTTTGATGGGGGTTCTTGAAAAGAACCGCAAGGCGATCGGATGGAGCGTAGCAGATCTCCATGGGATTAGTCCATCAGTGTGCTCCCACCATATCTATCTCGAGGAGGGGGCGAAGCCGTCGCGTGAGTTCCAGCGGCGTCTGAACCCCAACCTGAGAGAGGTTGTGATGAAGGAAATATCAAAATGGTGGGGTGCAGGTTTTATTTATCCCATTTCCGACTCCAAGTGGGTTAGCCCCTTGCATGTGGTGCCCAAGAAGACGGGCATCACGACTGTGATCAGTGAGTCGGGAGAGGAGATCGCTACACGAGTACCCACCTCTTGGAGGGTTTGTGTTGACTACAGGAGACTCAACCAAGCCACCAAGAAGGACCATTTCCCCCTGCCTTTTATTGACCAGATCATTGAGAGACTGGCAGGGAAGAGCCATTATTGCTTCCTGGATGGGTACTCGGGCAACAACCAAGTGGCCATCGCTCCTGAGGATCAGGAGAAGACCACCTTTACCTGTCCCTTCGGCACATATGCTTTTCGACGCATGCCATTTGGGCTATGCAATGCCCCTGCGACTTTTCAGAGATGCATGCTGTCGATCTTTTCGGACATGGTAGGGGAATGTTTGGAGGTCTTCATGGATGATTTCTCGATCTACGGCGACGGATTCGATTCTTGTCTTGACTGCCTAGATCGAGTACTCCAGCGATGTATTGAGTATCATTTGGTGCTATCTTGGGAGAAGAGTCACTTCATGGTGACTCAAGGGACGGTGCTTGGCCACATCATCTCCAACAGGGGCATGGAGGTTGATCCGGCCAAGGTTGATGTCATTAGGAAACTCGCACCGCCGTCCAATCTGAGGCAGTTACGGTCATTTCTGGGGCACGTTGGATTTTATAGGAGATTCATTCAGGATTTCAGCAGGATTGCCCGGCCGTTGACTGACCTCTTGACGAAAGACACCGAGTTCCTTGTCGATGACAAGTGTCTTTCGTCGTTTGCTACCCTCCAGCAGTGCGTTATTGAGGCTCCTGTCCTCCAGCCACCTGATTGGTCTCTCCCATTTGAGATCATGACGGATGCCTCCGATTTTTCCGTAGGGGCAGTGATGGGACAGAGGAGGGATGGAGTTCCATTTTCCATACACTATGCTAGCCGCACATTGGATTCCGCCCAGCGGAATTATACAGTCACAGAGAAGGAGATGCTAGCAGTAGTGTTTGCCCTGGATAAGTTCAGATCGTATATCATCGGATCTAGAGTGACTTTGTTTACAGATCACACCGCCATCAGGTACCTCATGGCAAAGAAGGATGCCAAGGCCAGACTGACTAGATGGATCCTTCTACTCCAGGAGTTCGACATTGAGATCAAGGATAAGCCTGGAGTCAAGAATGTGGTGGCGGATCATCTCTCCCGACTAGAGCAGCCTGAGGATTCTGAGCAGATTGACCCTATTAGAGATACCTTCCCAGATGAGGCGATCCTTGCTATCGCCTCACTCCCATGGTATGACGATATTGTGAACTTTCTCGTTGCTGGAAAAGTCCCACAAGATTGGCCCAGGCAGAGGCTTGAGACCTTCCTTGCGAAGGCCAAGTCCTACCACTGGGAGGATCCCATCCTTTACCACAAAGGAGGGGATAGCGTCTGGCGTCGGTGTATTCCTCAGGAGGAACACCATAGCGTCCTCACTTACTGCCACAAGCTTGAGGCAGGAGGACATCATTCTGGGAGGAGAACGGCACAGAAAGTGCTCCAATCCGGCTTGTGGTGGCCTACCCTCTTCAAGGACTCAGATGAGTTCGTGAAGAGGTGTACTGACTGTCAGAGGATGGGCACTTGTGGACAGCGTGATATGATGCCGATGCAACCCATTCACTTCTGTGAGGTTTTTGACGCATGGGGCATCGATTTCATGGGTCCATTCCCTAAGAGTCAGGGATTTGAGTACATTCTGTTGGCCGTTGATTATGTGAGTCGTTGGGTGGAGGCTATCCCCGCCCGAGCCGCTGATGCGAGGACAGTTTGCAGATTTTTGAGGAAGCATATCATCACGCGGTTCGGGGTTCCACGAGTTCTGATTTCTGATGGGGGATCTCACTTCATCAACGACCAGGTGAAGGCACTTGCTAGCGAGTTCGGCATAGACCATCGTGTTGCTACACCTTACCATCCACAGACGAATGGTCTAGCCGAAGTGTCGAATAGGGAGATCAAGACTATTCTGCAGAAAGTCGTCCGCCCTGACCGAAAGGATTGGTCACAGCTTTTGGACTCGGTCTTGTGGGCATATAGGACGTCTTTCAAGACACCTTTGGGCACCTCTCCCTTTCGCCTCGTATATGGCAAGCCATGCCATTTACCTGTTGAGCTGAGGCACAAGTCACTTTGGGCAGTCACAGATATTATCATGGATCCAGATGGTATGGGAGACCAGAGGAGGGCAGAGCTAGCTGCCCTGGAGGAGCTTAGAGATGCAGCTTTCTCAAGCAGCCTACATTATAAGGAGAAAGTGAAGGAGTGGCATGATTCTCATATCAGCCACAAACATTTTGAGATTGGACAGAGAGTATGGCTGTTTGATGCGAGGCTTAGATTATTTCCAGGGAATCTACATAGCAAATGGAAAGGACCTTATCTGATTCGAAAGGTACACGACAATGGTAGCATCGACATATCCGAGTTGTCTTCTGAGAGTACCTTTCGAGTGAACGGCCAGCAGCTCAAGCCATTTCTAGATCATGAGCCGCGGGTCGTTGATATTGCCCCTATTCATTTTGCGTGAGATGTGGTCTTTGACTCACATCTAATGCATCTCACGCCTGAGTTTCACTGATCTTCCGCTGTATATAGATCCAGATGTCCATATCACCACATTCCTTAGTCCCACATCCCCTTCCCCATCTTGTGATTATGCTATACTTAGGGTGCACTTTACCCTAAGTATAGGGGGGATGTGAGACCCTTTGGGTATTTCTTTTGTTTCTGTCTACCCCTGTTTTGCTGCCTATACTTAGGGATATTTCACCCTAAGTATAGGGGGGGTAGACCCTGTACATTCTCCACTCGGTTTTCCCTTCGTGTACAACCTACTATACTTAGGATTACTTGATCCTAAGTATAGGGGGAAGACCTGAGTCCCTTTTGACTTTTCATCTCCCTTTTGTATAGCCTTTCTTTTCACTTCCCTATACATAGCACGAGTTATGTCTTCTTCATCGCTCTTGACTCTGAGGACATCGTTCGAGCTAAGTATAGGGGGGTGTGTATATATTTCATATATACTTTAGCCATAACTCGTACTTTGTGTGAGTGTGTTAATAAATAAAATGGCTAAAAACCACAAAAATTAAAATTTTTCATGTACATAATCTTTTCTTTTATTTGCACATACATAGCTAGTGTACAAATTATTTTTGTAAAAATGATTTCAAAAATCTTTTGTGTAAAGCTTGTGTAAATATTTTTGTATCAAAATTATGTATATAGTACAAAATTTTTCCAAAATGTTTTGAAAATCAAAGAGTTTGCAAAAATATTGTGTAAATGTGTGTAAATATCTTTTTGCAAAACTTGCACTTCATGCATCATCATTCATGATTTCAAAACATTTTTCAAAAATTTTGCATGATTGTAAAATATTGTGTAAATAAGCATCTTTTTGTACATATGTATATAGTTTTTCTGGATGATAGTTGACATTTAAACTAGCCTGGAATCAAATTGAGAAATGGAGCTTGATCAAGATCTTAATCCACCTAATTTCTAAGAGGAACCTTATAGGACTTAGGTTTAAGGCTTTTCAGGTCCATGGTGACTTAATTCTTTGAGTTCACTAGGCTATGATCACATGTCATCTCAATGAGCCTAAGTAGAGCACTTAACAACAACACATGACTCATCTAGATTATGGCTTTACTTGGACAACCACACTATGCACCGAGCTCTCTACGGACGAGATGGTGAGGAGGCAGTCTTCCTTGACTTGGGGTAGCATATGAGGGTAGTACTTCTAGGCGGAACCTCTCTTCTTCTTATAGTGAAGGAAGTGCGTCTCAACTTGGTCTGGTTGCCATGAGGTCTAACGACGGGAGTTGTGGGTTGCAATAAAGCTTCAAAAGAGGGATAGTCTACTGGCTCAAGAGGAAAAACTCCTTGTATATATGCTGCACATGTATATGTTGTACAGATGCACTCGAAAAAAAATGTGCAAAAAGAAAAGAACTCCAAAAAAAGTGGTGGGTCTGAGAGAAAATGATAATCCCACCGGAGTATGTATATAAGTGCAATAAGCAAAGCTTGGTTTCATGATCCACCTGTTGTAGCTTGCAGCAAGGAGACTTGGCTACACTGGTCAAGCTCCCAAGGGTCCTTGGCTACACTGGCCTTGACCCATTCTCTTCTTCCCCCTCTTCTTGAGCCGGTTGAACTTGAACTTAGAAGGGAATACCCCGCTCCTCGAGGAAAGAGTGGCCAGATTGAGGTCATAGAGTTACCTTGTTAGGGAAGGTTGTCAAGTTGCCATTTCTGAGGTGGAGAGCTTAGACCTCACTTTCACAGGACAAGAAAAGATTCATGGTCTTCAGGGTTTGTGATTGATGACTTGTTCTGATCTGGAGCATTGAGGAGTCTTGGTTATAGATTAGTGGAACTTAGAGGCTGTTAGGTTTTAAGCTTAAGTCTAAATAAGGTTCCGACACATTAATAATCCAAAGATCTGATTGAGCTCCATACCTCAATTTAATAAAGGCAAGTTTAATAATCAACCTTGATCCATGTACATCCTCTTTTTCTTTTTCTTTCTTTCTTTTTCACTTCTTTTTCAAATAAGTGTTTGCTAAGGGACTAGCAAAGTTAAGTATAGGGGGGTGATGAATACCCATTCATCACTTTTTATTCTTATATTTTAGCTACAAAAACCTTTGCAAATACATGTAGATATGTGTAAATAGGGATAATTAGCAAAAGCATGCATTGTGTAAAAACTTATAATTAGCATGTTTTTGTGCAAAAATAAAAGAATAAAGATGAAAAAGAAAAAGAGGGAAATATTTAGAATAAATATTGAGCAACCTAACCCAAGGGAGGGCTCATCATGGGCCTGACCGCATAAAAGCCAAAGTAGAGGGAGATAGGGGCTCGTATGTAAATATTGGTGTATATAAAATAAAAATGTTTTCCTCACCCAAAAATATGCTTGTAAATACTTGTATATATTTATAAAAGATAAAAACAAAATAAAAAAAATTAAAAATCAAAAAGATTAAAAATGCCCTTTCACCATGTACATAGACCATACTCCTATATTTATTCAACCATATAAATACATAAAATTATTTTCTAAACTTTTTGTAAATATCCTATATTATATATTGTAAATAAATAAAATGAAAAGAATCAAAACAAAAATCAAATAAAAATAACAAAATTTAAAATATAAAAATACATTGTATATATACCATGTATATAAATGTATATATCTATTTATTTCACCTATGTATCTAAATAATAAAAACCAAATAAAAATACCCTTTTATTCCTCATTTTATTCTATAAATAAATAAAATATAAAATAGGAATAAAATTGTACAAAAATAATAATTAAAAAAATCAAAAATAAAAAACCTACATATTGTACATATACCTATATATAGCTATATAGTGTAAATACCTTATTTTTATTTCCAAAAATTAATTAAAAATCACCAAAAAATAGAAAAAAATAAAATAAAAATATTTCATGTTTTGGGTTTTTGCTGACTCGGCCCCTAGCTATGTGTATTTGTCACTTCTTTATCCAGCCACGTGGCCTTCAGCCATTGGCCCTGGGGATGTTGACCGCCCGGTCAACTGACCCCCCCCTGGACCACTCTTCACGGGTTCGAGCACCGGACTCTTTTCTCGGATTTATACCCGCTCGACCCGATTGCCTAACACCTAAACCCTGACTCCGTTTGACACCTCCCACATCTGACACCCTCGCCGGGCATCGACCTCGGGGTCCGCGCGCCACCGTGACCCTACCCGAGCCGTTCTTTTCGGATCCCCCCAACCTACTTAAGCGAGCTCCGCCACCAAATTCTTCCATCTTTGGCCATCTGCTTCGATTTCCAGTGAGCTCCAGAGAGAGAGAGAGAGGTGACAGCTCGAGTCTCGACCTGTCGCAGCGAGGAAAGGAGGCGAAAGCCGCTGATCCGGCGAGTCTTCACCGCCGTGCTCCGCCCCGAGTTGGAGCTCGAGCCTCGGACGTCGACGCTCCTTGAGGCGAGGACCGGGAGCACCCCCAGCTCCAGCACAGTTGATTCATCCACCCAGGTAGTCCCTTAGCTCCTCTGTTTAGTCTAATTTCCATTTTGCCCCAAATCGCACCGCCGCCGTGTTTCGCCGATTCCGACCGCCTCACACCTCCATTCGATCATCGGAATCCATCTTCATCTCCGCCTTCCTTCCGCGCACCTTCTCCATACCCCCATCCAACCCAGCTCGCACAGGAGCTGGGGATTCGAACTCCTCCATCCCCCGCTTCGCCGGAGTTCGACCATATCGCCCCACCGGTCACCTCCACGACGCCTAACCGGGTCGAGGCACTTTGCCCTCGACCCGCGAGTTTCCTGGTCTACCTTGCAGGTCATTGCGAGCCCATCTGAGGGTTCGAGTCATCTGGGCCAGGAGCTTCACCTCCGCCGACCTCGCTGGAGCCCTTCAGGGCTCGGCTGGGTCATCGGAGCCTACCAACAGCTGCGGAGCATCATCGCGGACCTTTTCCGATCTTCAGAGGCAGCAGGGGAGGAGACCAGCGCTCGCACGAGGCCGGCGAAGCTCGCCGGCCGCCTGTTCTTCCAGCATCTTCCCCGACCGTTCGATCGTCCTCGACCTCCAGTTCGTATCCAGACCGTTCACTTGAGGAGAGCCAGACACCGTCAGATCTTGGAGAGGCGATCAGGACCGTCCGTTGCACGAGGGGTAGCCACCGAGCACCGCACCCGTTCGATCTCCCACGTGGCGTACCCTCAGCCGTCCGATCGCTGCGAGAACCTCAGCGTTGAAGCGCCAGCCATTTCCAGCCGTCCATCTACACACGTGGCGCGCATCCATCGGGCGACTTAATAAAGGGTAATTTACCCTTAGGCCCTTCCTTATCTTTTATTTCGTTTTAGTCCTGTAAATATTTTAGTCAGTTGTTTAGTTTTAGGGTATTTTGCATGTTGGACCACGAGCTTTAGTTTATTTTCACTTATACCCCTGTCTGTGTGAGCCACGTGCTTCGTCACGTGTATTTGTGGGTTATTTGCATCATACACCCCTGTAGTTCTGGATGTTTATGAATGAATGAAATCTTTGTAGTATTTGCATTTATGCCCCTGTGAATGGTTTAATTACGCATGTGCGTCTATTTGTGGGTAAATTGCAACTGAGGTCCTCGGACTTTTGGTACGTGTTACCAATTAGTCCCAGGACCTTATTTTTATTACATATAGGTCCCTGAATGCCCCAGGCACGCGCCTCGCGCGTGTTTTGCTGGGAATTTTGCACCTGGACCCCCAGAACTTAGGGTATTTGCACTTCAGTCCTTGTGCACAGTGCCCTCTTGTGATTTTTGAATAAAATATCAAATCACCTCCAAATTCGATGAAAATTTGACACATGGCTCCTGCCATGTTGTAGGATTTTTGAGAATTTTTGAGGACATTTTTTAGTTTATTTGTTATTTTTTAAAAATTCAAAAACCAGCATTTTAGCCACTGTCTAGTTTTAAAAACCCCAAAAAAAATATAAAAACCCCCTCAAAAATTCTATAAAAATTAGGTACTGTTATTTTCTAGCCAATTTTGGCTATTTTTCACTGCTTAAAAACCATAAAAACTTAAAAACACCTAAAAACCCATAAAAATTCTATTAAATCACCTAAAAATCCAAAAACAATAATTTTGGTACTCAAATTTTCCTTGTTTTACCTAGTTCACAGGAAAAATACCTCCAGGCCCTTTTGAGGTCCTTAGATATTTTATCTAGGGCTTTTGGACCTGGCTGGACAGTACCTTGCATTTTAGCTACTGTTTGATTTTTAGAAAATAAAATACACATTAGAAAATTATCAAAAATTCACCAAAAACATTAAAAAACATAAAAAACATAAAAATATTTTTGTTTGAATTTTTGCTTGGTTTTTGATGCATTAAATAATTAGCTAAAGTGTGATTGTTTTTGTGTTTCTTTTGTTTTCTTCACATATTAAAAATCCAAAAAAATATAAAAACAAATAAAAATCACTAAAAATATCTTGTCTTTATTTTATTTCATTTTTACTACTTCGTAGGCCTTTGGCCAACCCGTGCTCCTCGAGTTCGACCCTGGGTGCTATACCAGGTTAAACTCATAGCTGGACCGCTATCTTCGTGCTTGATTGATTTTATTTGTTTCGAGTGGTCTGATATTTTTCTTGATTGACTTAGCTGAGCGATCGAGGTCGCAACGACCTATCTAGATACCTTTACCTTAGTCGCTTGGTCGGTCACCAGAATGGCGCCGTTGCTGGAGAGCACGGCTTAGTAGTCCTTTTTATTTTTCTTTTCGTTTTATTTTCGCGGCTTTTCGCGGCTCTTCGGAGCCCACGGCTTTTCACGGCTTTTTGTTTATATTTTCTTTTTGTCTTCTTCTGTTTTATTTTTATTTTCTTTTGTTTTTGTTTTTGATTGATTTTGTGTGTTTATTTTATTTTGTATTTTTGCATATATACCCTTACCTCTATTTCCATTTCTTTTTCCTTATTATTTGATTATTTTTGCTGGTCTGACCACTCATCTCTTTTTCTTGCGAGGGCCCAAGGACCGCGGAGGCGACTTTCGAGGAGCCGGTGCAACCGAGGAACTTGGAGGCGGCTTCCTTCTCTACGAAGCTGCAGGAGAGAGCGAGAGGGAGAGAGTTGAGTGGGTGAGGGTAGATTAGGTTTTTATTTTATTTTTATTATTATTATTGTAATAATACAGGGACTTGGACTGCTTGGACACTCTTGGACTTTCCTACCGTAGCGGGTCTGTTTCGCCGAGCACCGGTATGCTCGGGGGACCCTTTAGGACCTTCGCGGTTTTTCGCGGCTTTTTCGCGGTTTTATTTTTCTTTTATTTCTGTCTTTTCCGATTTTTCGCGGTTTTTGCTCGAACCCCTAGACTTAGGATTTTCTGGTGAATGTGCCGTAATTAGTAGGATCCACACACCTAATTGCATATCTGTTCCCATAGATCGAATAATTGGACCTACTTAAAATCAATAATAAAAATAACCGATTCATTTGCCTCCGTAGCCTACGTGCCGCAGCCCGTCCTGTAAAGCGCTTACTCCTACCCCCGATTTGTCGGACAGAGGAGGGACGGGCCAAGACCGGACTCTTTGGCTTGGAGGTCGGTGACCGGTTAGACGGTTCTTCGCTAGAAGTTGCTCGTCTAGGACTCGGCTTTCCCGCTGCATCATATAGGTAGTTTTAATTCTGTCTTTACTTTTATGCGCGGATCATATTGTATGTAGAGAGCTGGAGGCAGGTACGCATTTCTGACTTTGCATGCATCATTGATTTATCGCGCATCGGCTTTTTTGTCTTCTCCCCCCTGTTTTGGACTTAATAATCAGGAGAACCGAAAAATTCGTTAGGCCTTTTGTTTGCTTTGAAAAAGATTAAAAAAAGTGAAACCATAAAATTGGGACTGCTAAAATTATTGATCTTAAAAACCGCTCACCCTAAAAACTTTGTCTTGGGGAGAGCAACCCCCTCATTGTTTGGTTTGGATGCGCGAGAGAGTGACCCGCACCCTAGGTAGAGCCCCCCGTTGCTAGTCCCGACTGATTACCGACTTTTCCGTGTGGGCCAGTCGGTTGGGTTAGCATCGGATATCCCAACAGGTCACGTAAGCGCTCTGATATTTTGTGTGTTCACCAAAATAAAATCGACAAGATAATTTGACCGAACTTTCACGGTCTTCAGCTCGTGTTGCGTTGGTGAACTGGGGGTTTGTTTTCTGATCGTAATTTTTCCAGATCTCATCCGCCTTACTCGCCAGATCAAGATGATGGGTAGACGGTCTCTTAGGCAGCCTCTGGCTGCACCGCTTTCGGTCACGTCTGCCTCATCATCTAGGTTGGCTCGCGAGAGCCCAGACCCGCTCTCCGAGCCCGAGTATGATTCCACCCTGTTCCCCCTCGACCCCCTTTCTGATCTTCCTGAGAGACACGAGCCCGAGGAGAGATTGATACATTTGACAGCACCTGAGTTGGGCTCGTTTGATTTTGCAGACGTCGACATGGCCGGAGCCGGCAGTTCAGACGATCACTCCCGTCAGCCAGAGCACTTTGTACTAGACCAGGGAGCGATCAACTCCACCCTGATCGCATCACTCGAGATAGTCCAGCAGCAGCTCCGCGATCAGGGGGCATTTATGATAGAGATGAGGCGAGAGTTGGAGAGGCTCAGAGCAGAGAGAGACCAGCAGAGCGAGCCCGAGGAGATACCGGATGCAGAGGCACGAGCCGCAGCAGCAGTAGCAGCAGCCGCAGCCGCCGCCGCAGCGGCAGCAGCCGCTGGAGGAGGAGGACCACCTAGACCGATGCGGGAGTTGCACAACCCCGGATCTACACTGATGCACCATTGGGTGGTGGTACCTGCTATCGTGGGGGACTTCAAGTTCCCCCCGAACACCCTGCAGATGCTCCCTCGTTTTCACGGACTCGCCACTGAGGAGCCCCACCTCCACCTCCAGGAGTTCCTGATGATTTGCAGCACTGTCCACGATCGCCACGTGGACCAGGACACGATCCGGATGATAGCCTTCCCGTTTTCACTGGTAGATAGAGCAGCCACCTGGCTGAAGCATCTTGGGAGGTTTGTCTATACCTGGGAGCAGCTCCACACCGAGTACTTGAACAAGTACTATCCACTCGGGCGGACGAATGCAGCGAGGGCCCTGATCGGCAACTTCTCCATGTTCCCCAACGAGCAGTTTCACGAGGCATGGGAGAGGTTCCGAGAGCTTCTGGACAGATGCCCACACCACGACATCACGAAGCCGAACCTTGTGCAGAGATTCTTTAGCGGGTTGACACCAGAGCTTCAGGGCCTGGTGAATGCTTCTTGCGGCGGGTCCTATTTCGCCAAGGACCACGACCAGGTCTGGGCCATCTTTGAGGAGATGGATGAAAACTACATGGTGATGTCCCAGACCAGGTTGTATTCTCAGAAGACCCAACCACATCAGCCAGGACCCGTGCAGTACCAGCGGATAGCACGGGTAGATGCAGGTCCATCCAGTTCGTCCGCAGCCGCAGCAGCACAGGCAGAGTCGTCAGCTGCGGACATGGGCATTATCAGCGAGAAGCTGGACCGCATGGAGCTGATCGAGAAGAAGCAGTGCCAGAGTATCACGCAGATGGAGAAGATGGCACAGGTTTTGAGCGACATGAAGACACAGCTCATGTGCCTCCAGGAGGCACAGACGGCTTCTCAGCCCCGTCTTCAGTCGCGAGGCGACGCCGGCGGCAGCAGCAGCTCGTCCCAGCGCTCCAGCACCCACGTGCAGCCTAGACAGGTCCATCTTGTACAGGCGGAGCCGTACCAGCAGCCGCAGCCCACCTACCAGTCCCCACCATCTCCAGAGATGCAGATGGTGGTCTACCAGCCGGACCAGCCTCTGGCAGTACTCCCGCCAGCCCCCTACGATGCCGAGCCGTTGATGGATGTCAACGGGATTTGGTATGACCGCCCCCAGCCTGGGATCCGACGAGACCATCCCGGATTCAGGTGGGGGAGTGGTGGTACCCAGCCCCAGCAGCAGCCGTCAGGACAGGGAGGGCAGTACTCCCAGCAGAGAGACCAGCACCAGCCGCAGCAGCAGCCCCCAGCATATCAGCAGCACCAGCCATCATCCTTCGGTCCTCGTCCCTATCCGCAGCAGGGACAGTCATGGAGACGTGAGCAGCAGGCTCACCCGGGACATCAGCAGCAGCACCCTCCATCCTACCCCTCTTACCCACCACAGCAGTTCCAGCAGCCTCACCCACAGAGAGGCCACCCGTCGGGCTCCCACGAGAGCCCCGCTTTGGATGACATCGCCCGCCTCCTCACGGACCAGCAGGCCACATTCCGACAGGAGATGGACGAGTTCCGCCAGGAGATGCGGGACCTGGTGAGAGGGAAGGCCACCATACCAGCCCAGATAGAGCCGAATCCGAACAACCTCAAGAGGAAATCTGAGCAGGTAGTACATACTGAGTTAGCCACTCCTAGTGACCCATTTGATGATACATCTTCGGATCTATTTGATGCTGATTTTGTCACACTTAGGAGCGGTAGGACCCCAGCAGGCGGCGGCGCCTCATCTGAGCTTCACCACGAGGACACTTCAGAGGCGCCACATGAGGAGGAGGAGAGCGGTACTGAGGCCGCTCCGGACGATGACGGTGGCACTGAGGCCACCAAGGATGCTGATCCCACCGGCGGTACTGAGGCCGCCGCTTCACCAGATCTAGGAGGTGGTACTGATGCCACCCGTTCAGCCGAGCCAGCCCGCGGTACTGAGGCCGCCGCTTCACCAGATCTAGGAGGTGGTACTGATGCCACCCGTTCAGCCGAGCCAGCCCGCGGTACTGAGGCCGCACGACGTCTACCAGCAGCAGCAGCAGAGCCAGCCCGTGGTGGTACTGAGGCCACCGGTGTTTGTACAGATAGAGATGATGTTTTTCCTCGTATTCCTGTATCTCAGAACTCTGTGGTGAATAAAGGAAAAGGTTTACTTTCTTCTGGTCCCATTGTGGTGCATGATGTATGTGTGGATCCGGTCCTTGAACCGCCTAGACCTTTTCCTAGTCCTTCATCTGAGAAGGACCCTGTGATCCCCTTCCCTAGAGCCCTTCAGATGGGGAAGGGAAAGAAAAAAGATCCAAAAAAGACAGTGCAGGAGGAATTCAGCCAGAGTATGATAGATCGATTCCACATCCAGCTGACCCTCCAGGAGGCTTTGCAGCACATCCCTCTTCTCCAGCGATCTTTGAGAGAGAGGACTACAGTCAGGAGGAGGAGGAGGAACCACACTTCCGAGATCCATGTGCTGACGAAAGCCACGTGCTTTGCGATCCAGAACCGACTGCCAGCCAAGAGGCCAGATTCAGGGGCCCCGTATGTCAGATGCCAGATCAGTGAGCAGAGGTTCGACCGTACTCTTCTAGATAGCGGATCGTCGATCAACCTTCTTCCGGCAGCCCTTCTCGACCGCTTCGAGTTGGGCACTCTTCGACAGAGCAGGACAGTCCTTCAGTTCGCTGATCGATCTGTCAAGAGGCCGAAGGGGTTATTACGAGACGTTATCGTCACGATTCAGGGCCTGAAATTCCCCGTGGACTTCGTAGTGTTGGACATGGAGATCCCTGAGTCAGTGGCCGATACCCCCATCATCCTTGGTCGTCCGTTCTTGGCCACAGCCAAGGCGGTGACTGATCATGATAGTAAGAAGGTGTACTTTCGCGTCGAGGGCGAGAGTATACAAATAGAGACGGTCGAGGACTACAGAGCTAGATTCAGAGCCCGCTCAGATGCGAGTACCGATTCAGAGCAGCTGACAGACGCAGAGCCAGACATCCACCAGGACTGCGATTTTGTGATCACAGATGATGAGGCAGCTTGAGCAGATCTTGAGACACAGACCACCCTCTCACTTTCAGATACAGCTGATGCAGAGACGACAGCAGAGGAGAGTCTGGAGAGCACAGACCTGGTTCAGGATACCATTGAGGCAGCAGAGCCGGTCCTTGATCGCATCACGATGATTAGTGATGGTGGTGCTGAGGCCACCTTGTTTTCCGGTGGTACTGATGCCACTGATTCTGATACAGATCCCTCGGATTCAGAGTCTGATTGGGCTGATTGCTATAATCAGATGCCAGACCTGAGTCCATCCGAGCCTATAGATGAGGAGGAGGTAGATTCAGAGCCGAGCAGAGACAGTACAGTTGAGCCGCCTTCTCCCGATCCATTTTGCGAGAGTACGCTTTCACTTTCCCAGGCAGATTTGGCCGACCTTGCAGCTTTCACTCAGTTTCTTCCGCAGCCAGATTTGCCGGCACCCAGCATTCCAGAGCTGAAGCCGCTCCCTACTTCGCTGAAGTATCGATTCCTTGCGGGCGAGCCAGAGATGTACCCAGTCATCATCTCCGCCGAGTTGACTGGAGAGCAGGAATCCCGTTTGATGGGGGTTCTTGAAAAGAACCGCAAGGCGATCGGATGGAGCGTAGCAGATCTCCATGGGATTAGTCCATCAGTGTGCTCCCACCATATCTATCTCGAGGAGGGGGCGAAGCCGTCGCGTGAGTTCCAGCGGCGTCTGAACCCCAACCTGAGAGAGGTTGTGATGAAGGAAATATCAAAATGGTGGGGTACAGGTTTTATTTATCCCATTTCCGACTCCAAGTGGGTTAGCCCCTTGCATGTGGTGCCCAAGAAGACGGGCATCACGACTGTGATCAGTGAGTCGGGAGAGGAGATCGCTACACGAGTACCCACCTCTTGGAGGGTTTGTGTTGACTACAGGAGACTCAACCAAGCCACCAAGAAGGACCATTTCCCCCTGCCTTTTATTGACCAGATCATTGAGAGACTGGCAGGGAAGAGCCATTATTGCTTCCTGGATGGGTACTCGGGCTACAACCAAGTGGCCATCGCTCCTGAGGATCAGGAGAAGACCACCTTTACCTGTCCCTTCGGCACATATGCTTTTCGACGCATGCCATTTGGGCTATGCAATGCCCCTGCGACTTTTCAGAGATGCATGCTGTCGATCTTTTCGGACATGGTAGGGGAATGTTTGGAGGTCTTCATGGATGATTTCTCGATCTACGGCGACGGATTCGATTCTTGTCTTGACTGCCTAGATCGAGTACTCCAGCGATGTATTGAGTATCATTTGGTGCTATCTTGGGAGAAGAGTCACTTCATGGTGACTCAAGGGACGGTGCTTGGCCACATCATCTCCAACAGGGGCATGGAGGTTGATCCGGCCAAGGTTGATGTCATTAGGAAACTCGCACCGCCGTCCAATCTGAGGCAGTTACGGTCATTTCTGGGGCACGTTGGATTTTATAGGAGATTCATTTAGGATTTCAGCAGGATTGCCCGGCCATTGACTGACCTTTTGACGAAAGACACCGAGTTCCTTGTCGATGACAAGTGTCTTTCGTCGTTTGCTACTCTCCAGCAGTGCGTTATTGAGGCTCCTGTCCTCCAGCCACCTGATTGGTCTCTCCCATTTGAGATCATGACGGATGCCTCCGATTTTGCCGTAGGGGCAGTGATGGGACAGAGGAGGGATGGAGTTCCATTTGCCATACACTATGCTAGCCGCACATTGGATTCCGCCCAGCGGAATTATACAGTCACAGAGAAGGAGATGCTAGCAGTAGTGTTTGCCCTGGATAAGTTCAGATCGTATATCATCGGATCTAGAGTGACTTTGTTTACAGATCACACCGCCATCAGGTACCTCATGGCAAAGAAGGATGCCAAGGCCAGACTGACTAGATGGATCCTTCTACTCCAGGAGTTCGACATTGAGATCAAGGATAAGCCTGGAGTCAAGAATGTGGTGGCGGATCATCTCTCCCGACTAGAGCAGCCTGAGGATTCTGAGCAGATTGACCCTATTAGAGATACCTTCCCAGATGAGGCGATCCTTGCTATCACCTCACTCCCATGGTATGCCGATATTGTGAACTTTCTCGTTGCTGGGAAAGTCCCACAAGATTGGCCCAGGCAGAGGCTTGAGACCTTCCTTGCGAAGGCCAAGTCCTACCACTGGGAGGATCCCATCCTTTACCACAAAGGAGGGGATAGCGTCTGGCGTCGGTGTATTCCTCAGGAGGAACACTATAGCGTCCTCACTTACTGCCACAAGCTTGAGGCAGGAGGACATCATTCTGGGAGGAGAACGGCACAGAAAGTGCTCCAATCCGGCTTGTGGTGTCCTACCCTCTTCAAGGACTCAGATGAGTTCGTGAAGAGGTGTACTGACTGTCAGAGGATGGGCACTTGTGGACAGCGTGATATGATGCCGATGCAGCCCATTCACTTCTGTGAGGTTTTTGACGCATGGGGCATCGATTTCATGGGTCCATTCCCTAAGAGTCAGGGATTTGAGTACATTCTGTTGGCCGTTGATTATGTGAGTCGTTGGGTGGAGGCTATCCCCGCCCGAGCCGCTGATGCGAGGACAGTTTGCAAATTTTTGAGGAAGCAAATCATCACGCGGTTTGGGGTTCCACGAGTTCTGATTTCTGATGGGGGATCTCACTTCATCAACGACCAGGTGAAGGCACTTGCTAGCGAGTTCGGCATAGACCATCGTGTTGCTACACCTTACCATCCACAGATGAATGGTCTAGCCGAAGTGTCGAATAGGGAGATCAAGACTATTCTGCAGAAAGTCGTCCGCCCTGACCGAAAGGATTGGTCACAACTTTTGGACTCGGTCTTGTGGGCATATAGGACGTCTTTCAAGACACCTTTGGGCACCTCTCCCTTTCGCCTCGTATATGGCAAGCCATGCCATTTACCTGTTGAGCTGAGGCACAAGTCACTTTGGGCAGTCACAGATATTATCATGGATCCAGATGGTATGGGAGACCAGAGGAGGGCAGAGCTAGCTGCCCTGGAGGAGCTTAGAGATGTAGCTTTCTCAAGCAGCCTACATTATAAGGAGAAAGTGAAGGAGTGGCATGATTCTCATATCAGCCACAAACATTTTGAGATTGGACAGAGAGTATGGCTGTTTGATGCGAGGCTTAGATTATTTCCAGGGAATCTACATAGCAAATGGAAAGGACCTTATCTGATTCGAAAGGTACACGACAATGGTAGCATCGACATATCCGAGTTGTCTTCTGAGAGTACCTTTCGAGTGAACGGCCAGCGGCTCAAGCCATTTCTAGATCATGAGCCGCGGGTCGTTGATATTGCCCCTATTCATTTTGCGTGAGATGTGGTCTTTGACTCACATCTAATGCATCTCACGCCTGAGTTTCACTGATCTTCCGCTGTATATAGATCCAGATGTCCATATCACCACATTCCTTAGTCCCACATCCCCTTCCCCATCTTGTGATTATGCTATACTTAGGGTGCACTTTACCCTAAGTATAGGGGGGGTAGACCCTGTACATTCTCCACTCGGTTTTCCCTTCGTGTACAACCTACTATACTTAGGATTACTTGATCCTAAGTATAGGGGGAAGACCTGAGTCCCTTTTGACTTTTCATCTCCCTTTTGTATAGCCTTTCTTTTCACTTCCCTATACATAGCACGAGTTATGTCTTCTTCATCGCTCTTGACTCTGAGGACATCGTTCGAGCTAAGTATAGGGGGGTGTGTATATATTTCATATATACTTTAGCCATAACTCGTACTTTGTGTGAGTGTGTTAATAAATAAAATGGCTAAAAACCACAAAAATTAAAATTTTTCATGTACATAATCTTTTCTTTTATTTGCACATACATAGCTAGTGTACAAATTATTTTTGTAAAAATGATTTCAAAAATCTTTTGTGTAAAGCTTGTGTAAATATTTTTGTATCAAAATTATGTATATAGTACAAAATTTTTCCAAAATGTTTTGAAAATCAAAGAGTTTGCAAAAATATTGTGTAAATGTGTGTAAATATCTTTTTGCAAAACTTGCACTTCATGCATCATCATTCATGATTTCAAAACATTTTTCAAAAATTTTGCATGATTGTAAAATATTGTGTAAATAAGCATCTTTTTGTACATATGTATATAGTTTTTCTGGATGATAGTTGACATTTAAACTAGCCTGGAATCAAATTGAGAAATGGAGCTTGATCAAGATCTTAATCCACCTAATTTCTAAGAGGAACCTTATAGGACTTAGGTATAGGCTTTTCAGGTCCATGGTGACTTAATTCTTTGAGTTCACTAGGCTATGATCACATGTCATCTCAATGAGCCTAAGTAGAGCACTTAACAACAACACATGACTCATCTAGATTATGGATTTACTTGGACAACCGCACTATGCACCGAGCTCTCTACGAACGAGATGGTGAGGAGGCAGTCTTCCTTGACTTGGGGTAGCATATGAGGGTAGTACTTCTAGGCGGAACCTCTCTTCTTCTTATAGTGAAGGAAGTGCGTCTCAACTTGGTCTGGTTGCCATGAGGTCTAACGACGGGAGTTGTGGGTTGCAATAAAGCTTCAAAAGAGGGATAGTCTACTAGCTCAAGAGGAAAAACTCCTTGTATATATGCTGCACATGTATATGTTGTACAGATGCACTCGAAAAAAAAATGTGCAAAAAGAAAAGAACTCCAAAAAAAGTGGTGGGTCTGAGAGAAAATGATAATCCCACCGGAGTATGTATATAAGTGCAATAAGCAAAGCTTGGTTTCATGATCCACCTGTTGTAGCTTGCAGCAGGGAGACTTGGCTACACTGGTCAAGCTCCCAAGGGTCCTTGGCTACACTGGCCTTGACCCATTCTCTTCTTCCCCCTCTTCTTGAGCCGGTTGAACTTGAACTTAGAAGGGAATACCCCGCTCCTCGAGGAAAGAGTGGCCAGATTGAGGTCATAGAGTTACCTTGTTAGGGAAGGTTGTCAAGTTGCAATTTCTGAGGTGGAGAGCTTAGACCTCACTTTCACAGGACAATAAAAGATTCATGGTCTTCAGGGTTTGTGATTGATGACTTGTTCTGATCTGGAGCATTGAGGAGTCTTGGTTATAGATTAGTGGAACTTAGAGGCTGTTAGGTTTTAAGCTTAAGTCTAAATAAGGTTCCGACACATTAATAATCCAAAGATCTGATTGAGCTCCATACCTCAATTTAATAAAGGCAAGTTTAATAATCAACCTTGATCCATGTACATCCTCTTTTTCTTTTTCTTTCTTTCTTTTTCACTTCTTTTTCAAATAAGTGTTTGCTAAGGGACTAGCAAAGTTAAGTATAGGGGGGTGATGAATACCCATTCATCACTTTTTATTCTTATATTTTAGCTACAAAAACCTTTGCAAATACATGTAGATATGTGTAAATAGGGATAATTAGCAAAAGCATGCATTGTGTAAAAACTTATAATTAGCATGTTTTTGTGCAAAAATAAAAGAATAAAGATGAAAAAGAAAAAGAGGGAAATATTTAGAATAAATATTGAGCAACCTAACCCAAGGGAGGGCTCAGCATGGGCCTGACCGCATAAAAGCCAAAGTAGAGGGAGATAGGGGCTCGTATGTAAATATTGGTGTAAATAAAATAAAAATGTTTTCCTCACCCAAAAATATGCTTGTAAATACTTGTATATATTTATAAAAGATAAAAACAAAATAAAAAAATTAAAAATCAAAAAGATTAAAAATGCCCTTTCACCATGTACATAGACCATACTCCTATATTTATTCAACCATATAAATAAATAAAATTATTTTCTAAACTTTTTGTAAATATCCTATATTATATATTGTAAATAAATAAAATGAAAAGAATCAAAACAAAAATCAAATAAAAATAACAAAATTTAAAATATAAAAATACATTGTATATATACCATGTATATAAATGTATATATCTATTTATTTCACCTATGTATCTAAATAATAAAAACCAAATAAAAATACCCTTTTATTCCTCATTTTATTCTATAAATAAATAAAATATAAAATAGGAATAAAATTGTACAAAAATAATAATTAAAAAAATCAAAAATAAAAAACCTACATATTGTACATATACCTATATATAGCTATATAGTGTAAATACCTTAATTTTATTTCCAAAAATTAATTAAAAATCACCAAAAAATAGAAAAAAATAAAATAAAAATATTTCATGTTTTGGGTTTTTGCTGATTCGGCCCCTAGCTATGTGTATTTGTCACTTCTTTATCCAGCCACGTGGCCTTCAGCCATTGGCCCTGGGGATGTTGACCGCCCGGTCAACTGACCCCCCCCCCCCCAGGACCACTCTTCACGGGTTCGAGCACCGGACTCTTTTCTCGGATTTATACCCGCTCGACCCGATTGCCTAACACCTAAACCCCGGCTCCGTTTGACACCTCCCACATCCGACACCCTCGCCGGGCATCGACCTCGGGGTCCGCGCGCCACCGTGACCCTACCCGAGCCGTTCTTTTCGGATCCCCCCAACCTACTTAAGCGAGCTCCGCCACCAAATTCTTCCATCTTTGGCCATCTGCTTCGATTTCCAGTGAGCTCCAGAGAGAGAGAGAGGTGACAGCTCGAGTCTCGACCTGTCGCAGCGAGGAAAGGAGGCGAAAGCCACTGATCCGGCGAGTCTTCACCGCCGTGCTCCGCCCCGAGTTGGAGCTCGAGCCTCGGACGTCGACGCTCCTTGAGGCGAGGACCGGGAGCACCCCCAGCTCCAGCACAGTTGATTCATCCACCCAGGTAGTCCCTTAGCTCCTCTGTTTAGTCTAATTTCCATTTTGCCCCAAATCGCACCGCCGCCGTGTTTCGCCGATTCCGACCGCCTCACACCTCCATTCGATCATCGGAATCCATCTTCATCTCCGCCTTCCTTCCGCGCACCTTCTCCATACCCCCATCCAACCCAGCTCGCACAGGAGCTGGGGATTCGAACTCCTCCATCCCCCGCTTCGCCGGAGTTCGACCATATCGCCCCACCGGTCACCTCCACGACGCCTAACCGGGTCGAGGCACTTTGCCCTCGACCCGCGAGTTTCCTGGTCTACCTTGCAGGTCATTGCGAGCCCATCTGAGGGTTCGAGTCATCTGGGCCAGGAGCTTCACCTCCACCGACCTCGCTGGAGCCCTTCAGGGCTCGGCTGGGTCATCGGAGCCTACCAGCAGCTGCGGAGCATCATCACGGACCTTTTCCGATCTTCAGAGGCAGCAGGGGAGGAGACCAGCGCTCGCACGAGGCCGGCGAAGCTCGCCGGCCGCCTGTTCTTCCAGCATCTTCCCCGACCGTTCGATCGTCCTCGACCTCCAGTTCGTATCCAGACCGTTCACTTGAGGAGAGCCAGACACCGTCAGATCTTGGAGAGGCGATCAGGACCGTCCGTTGCACGAGGGGTAGCCACCGAGCACCGCACCCGTTCGATCTCCCACGTGGCGTACCCTCAGCCGTCCGATCGCTGCGAGAACCTCAGCGTTGAAGCGCCAGCCATTTCCAGCCGTCCATCTACACACGTGGCGCGCATCCATCGGGCGACTTAATAAAGGGTAATTTACCCTTAGGCCCTTCCTTATCTTTTATTTCGTTTTAGTCCTGTAAATATTTTAGTCAGTTGTTTAGTTTTAGGGTATTTTGCATGTTGGACCACGAGCTTTAGTTTATTTTCACTTATACCCCTGTCTGTGTGAGCCACGTGCTTCGTCACGTGTATTTGTGGGTTATTTGCATCATACACCCCTGTAGTTCTGGATGTTTATGAATGAATGAAATCTTTGTAGTATTTGCATTTATGCCCCTGTGAATGGTTTAATTACGCATGTGCGTCTATTTGTGGGTAAATTGCAACTGAGGTCCTCGGACTTTTGGTACGTGTTACCAATTAGTCCCAGGACCTTATTTTTATTACATATAGGTCCCTGAGTGCCCCAGGCACGCGCCTCGCGCGTGTTTTGCTGGGAATTTTGCACCTGGACCCCCAGAACTTAGGGTATTTGCACTTCAGTCCTTGTGCACAGTGCCCTCTTGTGATTTTTGAATAAAATATCAAATCACCTCCAAATTCGATGAAAATTTGACACATGGCTCCTGCCATGTTGTAGGATTTTTGAGAATTTTTGAGGACATTTTTGAGTTTATTTGTTATTTTTTAAAAATTCAAAAACCATCATTTTAGCCACTGTCTAGTTTTAAAAACCCAAAAAAAATATAAAAACCCCCTCAAAAATTCTATAAAAATTAGGTACTGTTATTTTCTAGCCAATTTTGGCTATTTTTCACTGCTTAAAAACCATAAAAACTTAAAAACACCTAAAAACCCATAAAAATTCTATTAAATCACCTAAAAATCCAAAAACAATAATTTTGGTACTCAAATTTTCCTTGTTTTACCTAGTTCACAGGAAAAATACCTCCAGGCCCTTTTGAGGTCCTTAGATATTTTATCTAGGGCTTTTGGACCTGGCTGGACAGTACCTTGCATTTTAGCTGCTGTTTGATTTTTAGAAAATAAAATACACATTAGAAAATTATCAAAAATTCACCAAAAACATTAAAAAACATAAAAAACATAAAAATATTTTTGTTTGAATTTTTGCTTGGTTTTTGATGCATTAAATAATTAGCTAAAGTGTGATTGTTTTTGTGTTTCTTTTGTTTTCTTCACATATTAAAAATCCAAAAAAATATAAAACAAATAAAAATTACTAAAAATATCTTGTCTTTATTTTATTTCATTTTTACTACTTCGTAGGCCTTTGGCCAACCCGTGCTCCTCGAGTTCGACCCTGGGTGCTATACCAGGTTAAACTCATAGTTGGACCACTATCTTCGTGCTTGATTGATTTTATTTGTTTCGAGTGGTCTGATATTTTTCTTGATTGACTTAGCTGAGCGATCGAGGTCGCAACGACCTATCTAGATACCTTTACCTTAGTCGCTTGGTCGGTCATCAAGGATATATTGATGCAAACTGGAGATGCAAAGTAGAAAAGTTTGGGAGCAACTTTATTGCTGGATATGATTTTACCCTTGTCGGTAATGTAGTCTCTAACAGGCATGTGAATTAGACCATTCTATCTTTACTTTTGAGGTTGAGTTACCATTTTGGACACAAGTACAATTAATGACTAAGGAGACTTTTTTTTATAAAATTCTTAAAGTAGGTAAATCATTTCCTTATCATTATACCGCGAGAATGTGATTGACAAGATTAAAAGCTCAAAGTTAAATCAAAAAATAAGAAGACACCCCTAAATCTGACTTAAGACTATAAGAGATTCAAATTGTGATGGTTGTGGATTTCATTGGATCTACAGATAACAATGTTGTCACAATAAAGGACTTGATAGATCTTTCTTCCTAAAGCCAAAGCTCACTCCGGATGAGACTGACATCCACTGGGAGTTCATTCCATTAGTAACCCACCTATCTGAGAGGATATCTCTTGAAGTAAGTTCAATGTGGTAATAATAAATTGTTTGAGGAACATGTTGGCACTATTATTTTCATATTTATGCATGAATACCTAATCAATGGAAGCCTGAGCGCCTTTAAGCTATAAGAAAAGGAAGGGCATAGGCTCTAACAATGTTAAAATATGAAGGTAGGAATGCTATAAGTCCATCCTTGGAGAAAGCCACGTATGTGAGTGCTATTATGAGCCACATTTAAAGAAAGATGACCTCCCTTGAACATGTTGTATTAAAATTGTAGATAGGTTTTAATTGGAAAACCTATTAATTACAATTGGCATTAATTTTGGTTTCAATTGGGAAACCAAATGTTTGGAGGGAAAGTTGGGAATTCCCAAATTTGAAACATGTTGAGTTTGGGTGGAAGTTTAGTACCATACCTTAGAGATCTAAACTTTTGGTGGACTTATTTATGAGTCCACACCCCAAGCTCTTGTAGCAATAGTAGAGAGGAGGAATGGAGGACCACAAACACGCGCGCGCGCTCCGCTCCGCGGCTGGGGAGAGTCAATTCGGATCTCGGATCTCGATACTTTTGCTGCGGATTTCATTTGGTTGATCGATTAAATTAATTTAATCGCGATCACATTGGGAATCAGGCTTGATCCAAACGGCTCGAGTTAGCCGTGGGTTTGGAATTCGAATGGACACGCCCGTTGAGGGGCGTTTTCGGAAACCAAAGATCACCGCGTGCTAGGGCATGCGAGCCCCTCTATTTATATCCCTCACGCGACGCTGTCTTTCTTAACTTGCAAGAAAAACCACTCACGCCGTCTTTCTCTCTGGCTCTTCCTCTCACGGACGAACGTCTCCCTCTTCTTCTCTCGGCTGCAGTTCTCTGAGGTACAATCGAGGACCATCCCGTTGGTGTGCGCCGACGAAGATCGTGAGCCATCGTATCCTGGGAGCGGATCGCCAGTACCCTACGCACCGATATTGTGGGGACGATATCTTCTCTAAGGACAGTCCATTTCATGGACGCTTCGGTGACTTCTAAACTAATCTTTATTTCATTTTGATTGCCGCAATATGTTTATTGCTTTACCCTTTCTGGATCATGCCTTTATTTATGTTTCTGTTCTTTTAATCGGTTCTTGTCTGCATATTATAATCGGATAATGATTGGGAAACATATGTTTAATATAATCTTATTCGGTGTTGTTTCTCTGTTAATTCATTTGGATCCGATGTTTTACTGTTTAATATATGCATTGGTAATCTTTTTAACAACAATCTTAGAGAAGATATCCCCAACCGATTCTAGAATATCGGAAACAATGTTTAAATCGAGGGTAGATATGACGGGTATGCCTGAAAAATTCGGTGGATAGAATTTTAAGCGTTGGCAACAACGCATGAAGATCTGGTTAACCACCATAGGATTAATCTCGATGCTTGAAACCGACTGTCCTACGGTGGAGATGGAAACCCCTCACCCGATAGCCATAAGGCGCAATCTGCGTGGAAGGAACGCGACCGTATATGTCATGGTTGCATCTTCTTGGCTCTGTCCAACACTTTGTTTGACGTATATTGTTCGTCCACGCAGACTGCGAAGGGGCTATGGGAAGACTTAGATCGGAAGTATAACACCGAAGACCTCGGTATTGAGAAATACTCCGTAGCCAAATTTTTAAACTTTTCCATGACCGAAGGAAAGTCAGTTTCTGAACAGGCACACGAGTTTTTACTCATGCTCCATGGTTTAGAGGATGCCGAAATGAAACTTTCAGAGAAGTTTCAGGTCATGTGCATCATAGAAAAATTCCCAAAGTCGTGGGAAGACTTCGGTATGACCCTGAAACACAGAAAGGAGAAAATCTCTATGGATGACTTGATGGTGGCAATTGCCATAAAGGAGGAACACAGGAAACAAAAACATGTGCTTCCTGTTATATTCAGGCTAAGGTCAATTTTATGACCTTGAAAGGCAAGGATAAGAAAGGAAAGGGTCCCAATAACAATAAAATGAACCAAAGGGCAAGATCCAGAAAAAGGCAAAGAATAAACCCTGCTGGCACTGTAATCAGGTTGGCCATTGGAAGAAGGACTGTCCGTCCTTGAAGGCTCAATCTAAGGCTACAGACGGGAGTCCACAAGTGAACATGATCACTATGGGACTCGGGGCTAGCGAGGGGTATGTCTCTGTAAAACCTGAACTATACAATATCCATGATCCAAATGAGTAGCTCCTCGATACGGGAGCCAATGTAAATATATGTTCTGACAGAATGTTGTTTTCTTCTTATCAGACCTGCAGCGGTGGGACTGTAAAGATGGGGAACGACTCTGCAGCCAGGGTGCTAGGGTCGGGACAAGTCAACTTGAGGTTCTCTTCTGGACGTGTCTGGACGTTGCACAGGGTGCTGCATGTTCCTGACATCAAGAAGAATGTGTTATCTGGCTCTATCTTAGTTAGAAATGGTTTTGAATTAAACTTTAAATGTAATAAAGTTGTTATTCTGAGACATGGTATTTTTTATGGAAAAGGTTATTTGGCTGATTTTGACTTGTTATTTAGAATTAGATGTGATTCAGTAAACAAAAATGAAATGAATGTTTTGAATGCTGAATGTTCTAGTTCTGTGTCTCATGTTGTGAATAATCTAGAATCTTGTGATCTATGGCATGGTAGATTGGGACATGTAAATCTAAATTCAATTAAAAGAATGATGAATTTAGAATTGATCCCTAAACACACTATTGATAAAACTCAAAAATGTGAAATATGTGTGCAAGCTAAGACACCTAGGAAGTCTTTTCAGTCTGTTTCTAGAGATAGTGAGATCTTGGATCTAGTGCATACTGATATCTGTGAGTTTAATGGTGTGTTGACCCGAGACAATAAGAAATACTTTATCACCTTTATAGATGATGGCAATAGATACTGCTATGTATATCTAATGAAAACCAAGGATGAAGCCTTAGAGAAATTTCTTATCTTTAAGAATGAGGCTGAGACACAAACAGGAAAAGTGCTTAAACGCCTTAGGTCAGATAGAGGAGGTGAATATACCTCTAACTTATTTGATGAACAATGCAAATCTTTTGGCATAGTTCATGAAGTTACGACCCTATATTCACCGCAATCAAATGGGATAGTAGAACGGAAAAATAGAACCTTAACTGAAATGATCAATGCTCTCCTACAAAGTTCTAGACTTCCAACCTATATGTGGGGAGAAGCCTTGAATACGGCTTGCCATATTCTGAATAGGGTGCCTCCAAGACATATGGAAAAGTATCCCTTTGAACTTTAGAGAAATAGAAAATCGAGTTTAAGATATCTCAAAGTGTGGGGCTGTCTCGCTAAGGTTTTAGTCCCAGAACACAAGAGAAAGAAACTTGGTCCTAAAATTGTTGATGCGGTCTTCTTAGGTTACCTAGAAAATAGCCATGCATATAGGTTCTTGGTAATTCGGTCCGAGATACCGGGCATAGATGTCAACACTATTGTTGAACTCCGTGATGCTACCTTCTTTGAGGATGTCTTTCCGTTGAAGATTGGGATTCCTCAGAATCTGACCATTGAGGGCGCCTCTACATCAGGATCTATTCCAGATCAAGTGGAAAGGATATCGAATGTGGGGGTTGAGGCTCAACCTGGACCCAATGATCTTTCTGAAGAGAATGAGCCAAGGAGGAGTAAAAGACCTCGGATAGCCAAGGATCTGGGTAGCGACTTCGTTGTCTACCAGATCGAGGGTGATCCACCAAGTTACAAGGAAGCCATGGCTTCGTCTAAAGCAAAACAATGGAAGGAAGCCATCAAATCTGAGATGGATTCCATTATAGCTAATGGAACTTGGGAGTTGGTTGATTTACCCAAAGGATGCTCTACTATTGGGTGCAAGTGGGTGTTTAAGAGAAAGCTTAGACCTGACGGATCAATTGAAAAGTACAAAGCTAGGTTTGTTGCCAAGGGCTTTAGGCAAAAGGAAGGTATCGATTATTTTGATACCTATTCTCCTGTGACTAGGATGACCACAATCCGGATGCTCATAGCATTGGCATCTGTATATGATCTCTCTATCCACCAGATGGATGTAAATACCGCCTTCTTGCATGGCGATCTTGAGGAAGAGATCTATATGAATCAACCTGATGGGCTTGTGACTCCTGGGAATGAGGAAAAGGTTTGCAAGCTTGTCAAATCCCTTTACGAATTGAAACAAGCACCAAAGCAGTGGCATGAAAAATTTGACAAGACTATTTTGTCATGTGGCTTTAAGGTTCATGAATCCGACAAGTGTGTTTATTCCAAGGTGAAAGGTGATGAGTGTATTGTCTTGTGCCTATATGTTGATGACATATTGTTGTTTGGATCACATATGAGGATTATTAATGAGACTAAGGCTTTCTTGAGTAGCAAGTTTGAGATGAAGGACATGGGTATTGCTGATGTGATCTTGGGTCTCAAACTGACAAGGTCAGTTGATGGGATTGTGATTTCTCAATCTCACTATGTTGAGAAGGTACTTGAGAAATTTGGATATCAAGATTGCAAAGCTGTAAGCACTCCTTTTGATTCATCCAAAACACTGTTTAAGAATAAAAGTGGAGTACCTGTAGCCCAACTAAGGTATTCACAAGTGATAGGAAGTTTAATATATCTTGCAAATTGCACGAGACCTGATATTTCATTCTCGGTTGTAAAGCTGAGTAGATACACTAGCTGTCCTGACCGTACTCACTGGGAGGCTCTGGATCGGGTACTGAAGAACTTGAAGGGAACTATTTCCCTTAGTTTGCATTATGGTAGACATCCTTCTGTACTAGAAGGTTACAGTGATGCAAGCTAGATAGGGAAAATAGAGGAGTCTGGGAGTAATGGTGTTACAGGGTATGTATTTACCCTTGGAGGCGGTGCAGTCTCCTGGAGGTATGTGAAGCAGACCATTCTAGCTCGATCCACCTTTGAGGCCGAGCTGTGTGCTTTGGACACTACTGGAATTGAGGCTGAATGGCTAAGGGAACTTCTGTCTGAGATTCCCATGGTAGGTCAGCCTGTTCCTGCGATCTCGGTACATTGTGATAATATGACCACAATTGCCAAGATCAAGAGTTCAAAGTTCAATCAGAAAACAAGGAGACACATACAAATCAGACTTAAGACGTTAAGAGATTTGGTGTCTCGAGGAGTGTTGGCTGTGGATTTTGTTGGATCCAAAGACAACACGATAGATCTGTTGACTAAGGGACTTGATAGATCTTTAGTCCTAAAGTCTAGGCTTGAGATGGGACTGAGACCCATTGGGAGTTCCTCTACAGTAGCAACCCAACCTATCTGAGTGGAGATCCCACAAAGTAGGTTCAATGTGGTAATAACAAACTGTTTGGAGAACTGGTTGGCACTCTAATTTTAATGCGTAAGCATGAGTGTCTTATCCCTGGAAGCCTGAGTGCCATTTAAGCTGCAAGTTTAGGAAGAGCGTAGGCTCTGAATGGGTTCAAGCCTTTGGGCAGGATGTTAGCAGTGCATCCTTGGAGAACGCCACCTATGTGAGTGTTACTGTGGGCTGCAGTTAAAGGAAGATGGTCTTTCCTGAACACACTCATGAAACAGGATAAGGGTGCATGGCCTTTAAGAGCACCAACCCTGAAGATTGTACCAAGAACAACGCTTTGTTGTTTCTACTGTATACTTTAACACCAAGGTCTGAAGTTCAAGACGCAGTTTACTTCGTTCCTGTTAAAGTGAAAGTAGTTAACTCAGGTAGAGGTTCAAACCGGAAGGTACCTTTACTGAAAGCAAAGTGTGGGCAGCCGAAAGAAGTCTTTTAAATCCTTTTGAATCTCTTTTCAAATTGGTGAATTCGTGGGGGATTGTTGTATTAAAATTGTAGATAGGTTTTAATTGGAAAACCTATTAATTACAATTGGCATTAATTTGGTTTCAGTTGGGAAATCAAATGTTTGGAGGAAAAGTTGGGAATTCCCAAATTTGAAACATGTTGAGTTTGGGTGGAAGTTTAGTACCATACCTTAGAGATCTAAACTTTTGGTGGACTTATATATGAGTCCACACCCCAAGCTCTTGTAGCAATAGTAGAGAGGAGGAATGGAGGACCACACACGCGCGCGCGCTCCGCTCCGCTCCGTCTCCGGCTCCGGCTCCGGCTCGGGAGAGTCAATTCGGATCTCGATACTTTTGCTGCGGGTTTCATTTGGCTGATCGATTAAATTAATCAGACAAATTAATTTAATCGCGATCACATTGGGAATCAGACTTGATCCAAACGGCTCGAGTTAGCCGCGGGTTTGGAATTCAAATGGACACGCCCGTTGAGGGGCCTTTTCGAAAACCAAAGGTCACCGCGCGCTAGGGCACGCGAGCCCCTCTATTTATATCCCTCACGCGACGCCGTCTTTCTTAACTCGCAAGAAAAACCACTCACGCCGTCTCTCTCTCTGGTTCTTCCTCTCACGGACGAACGTCTCCCTCTTCTTCTCTCGGCTGCAGTTCTCTGAGGTACAATAGAGGACGATCCCGTTGGTGTGCGCCGACGAAGATCGTGAGCCGTCGTATCCTGGGAGCGGATCGCCAGTACCCTACGCACCGGTATTGTGGGGGCGATATCTTCTCTAAGGACAGTCCATTTCATGGACGCTTCGGTGACTTCTAAACTAATCTTTATTTCATTTTGGTTGCCGCAATATGTTTATTGCTTTACCCTTTCTGGATCATACCCTTATTTATGTTTCTGTTCTTTTAATCGGTTCTTGTCTGCATATTATAATCGGATAATGATTGGGAAACATACGTTTAATATAATCTTATTCGGTGTTGTTTCTCTATTAATTCATTTGGATCCGATGTTTTACTGTTTAATATATGCATTGGTAATCTTTTTAACAACAGAACACACTCATGAAACACGATATATAATGGTACATGGCCTCTTCGAAGATTGCACTAAAAACATTACATGTTGTTGCTACCATATACCATTGCATATAGGTCAGAAGTTTAAGACATAATTTTCTTGTTACTCTGAGGGTAAAAGTAGCAAATTCAAGTAGAGATTCAAATGGGAATGTACCTTCTGTGCGGCAACCGAAATGTTTCTCATTTTGCATTGAGTTTTTCCTTGCAAATAGTGAGTTCGTGATTTGTTGAAATTAGAAGTCAATTAACATCAATTGGGATGCTAATTTATAGATTGAGATTGCCAACTTGAAACATATGATGGTTAGTGGGTTGAAAGATAGTACCATATTACTTGGTATAAGACATAATCTTTTAGTGGACTTATATATTAGCCCCCCATAAGCTCTTGTAAGAAAAGTGGGAAGGGGGATTAGAATGCGTGATACTCACATGTGCGCTTTGCTATGCTACATGTCTACCCCGATTGGATTCGAGGTCGAAGTTTGTCATATAAAATAATATAATTATTTAATTTGAAATCGAATTCTAATCAGACCACTACAATTTCCAATTGTTTCGACTGCCTCATTTGAATTTGGAGAATTCAACAGATACCATTTATTACACCACTACAATAAAAAAAGTGTGGCAACAAACTCTAACTATAGAAATTTTGCTTGTGGAAACGGATTTGAGCATTAAAATCATTAATACTCTTTATCAAAAAGCTCGGATTCATAGTTTTATCGCAAATGACAATATGTTATGTGATATGTCAATTTCAGCTTCAAAGTTCAGGGACAGAATTTTCATTGACAAAGAGGTTTTGAAGCCCAATGCTGAAGCCTTGATGTTAATCAATGATGGGCCAATAGTAAATGATATTAACTTTCCTGTCCTACCTCTTGTGATGTTAGGTAAGAATGGTGAAATAAAAAAGATAGCCACTTATTTAAGAGTGGGTTCTGTGAAAGAACATAATACTAAGAAGGTATCATTTGCTGCAGCTATGAAGGGAGTGCACCATCCAATTCCAGTCAGGGAAGCTGCTTGTTTATGGAGATTTCTTTCTTGAATTCGATGAGGGGAAAATCAATCAGCTACAAAAACCTTTTGCTTCTAGCCTTGTGGCCCAATTTCAAAACCCAAGGACCTACCTTCTTATTTTTTTGAAGGTTTCTCAAGTCGAGATTTGATAATTGTGGTGAGATTTTCCTTGGTGCTCTCTACTCTAAACTTATTCTCATTATATTCAAGGAGTAGAAAGACTTTGTAAAAACCTATGCCATGTTTGATCTCAAGTATACCGCGAATTGGTTGTCTATTATTTGCTGGTTCCATACTTCAGATCGAATCTTCGCACCACTCAAATCCCTGTTTGGATTTGTTTTAGAAGTCTCAACATGAATCTCCATAATTCTGGAGTAATTAAAGCATTGCACATTCTGTTGGGAGGTGCATTCGTGTTGACAATCCTTATGTGGTGATAAAAAATGCCAACAAACTTTTAAGCTACAAAAAATCTGTATGAAAGGATTCCGAAGTTTTGTTCATTATGCTATGTGATAGAACACAACTTAGAGGAGTGTAGATTAAAGGAATGGGTGATAAATAAATGGGAGCTCCAGAAGGTGACAAAGATATGGAACCCCACTGGTAATATCTTTGAAATTGATAAGATGCCAGTTCCAAGTGAACTAGAGCAACCTCAGGATGGTTGATGACATCAAAGCAACCCTTGAATATGCCTCCTCAATTGGGAGAGCTACCTAAGGATGCTGGTGCATCTTCTCCACCATCAAATCAGCAGCAGAAGCATGCATCTGTGATGGACCAGCAGCAACATCACTTTGGGTTCTTTAACCAGTATTATCAATTTGAAGAGATGGTGTATTACCATCCTCTGATAGTATAGAGAAACAACAACACCACAGAGGAATAAAAAATGGTTGATGGGCAGCTGAAGGAGAAGCTACAACAACAAATATCTTTGGAGGAGCCAAAAGGACTTGATGATGTGATATTTTCAGTTCCTACTGACGTAGTAGAAGGGAAACTATGCTTTGAGGAATTGCGTTTTGGATTCTACAAAAAACAAAGCATACAAAAGAACAAAATGACGATGATGAGTTCGGTACTATGGTTAACAGGAAGAGGAAATAAACTTTGAAGATCAATAAAAAAGAATGATGGATTTTATTCATCACTGCACTAGCAGCATTGTGAACCACATTTTCCCTCTACTTGGCAATAACCACGTGTTGTAGTAGTAGACATGAGCAACAAGTGCTACAATTACAAGCAACACCTGATGGTTGATTATGTAGTGCAGCCACATGCTCACAACAACCGCTGGAAGCTGATCAACAACCGGAACCATCAGTGGAAGGCACTCCTTTGCAATAGGAGCAAGAAACAATGGAGAGGAGAAATGGAAAGACAATGATAGTGCCAAGTCTTGAGGACGATATTCTCTTGGAGGGGCTGAAGATAGACTTCAGCTCTAAAACAAATAATTTTCATGAAAGGTTTTTTTATGAAGAAATAATTAAAGAGTAGACATGGAGATTTACTCTCAAGAAAAAGAAAAATGAGGAAGTGGACAATGATATTGAAGTGAAGGATGAGGATCCCTTCATAGATGTAGAGCTAGGAGATGTGTGCAAGAAACAATTTGAGAATTCATTGGCTAGGAACTTCAAGAATGAGAGGAGAATCCCCAATTTTTGGATTGGTGATGATTGGACGGTTAGAAAATGGAACTCTATTATAGCACTTGATGATCCAACAAAGTTTGTAATTACAAGTGATGGTTGGTCAAAAGAGGAAGCGGCATAATTCAAAAGGAAGTTCCTAAGAAGAAATCCAAATTACGCATATTTGGAACGCATGGATTTGGATATCAAGGTATTTTTTCAAGCTAGAAAGAAAGGTGGGATGAGGACCCGTTCTTCTGCCTACCAAAATAGGAACCATTTCAATTTTGTGGAATAAGTTCTATCACTTTTATAGTTTTCACTCTTCAAGGCCACTTTGGCCATACATACTTATAATTTTTAACTTTTCAAGGCTACATGGTCATATATGGTTAATAATTCTTTTGCTAAAGGCCATGTTGGCCCCTCATATTGTAAGGCTATATACCTCTCATAATGCGCTTCATGTAGAAATCCTTTTGATGAAATGAAAAGGGATACTTGAGCCCTCAAAATTATGGGGTTTAGTAGTTAAAAAAACGTGACTTGGAGACCTGCTCTGCACGCTCTTCCTTTGTTTTCTCTTCAATTGATCTTTCAATTCTCTCGGTGTTGTTTTGTTAGGTGCTTTTGAAGATGGTCTCTTTTAGAGTGCATCGATGCCTATCGATGCTATCGTGGTACCTTCTTATCCCGAGAGTGGATCGTCAAACCTAATGCACAAGTATGGTAGGGATGATATCTTCTTTGAGAAAGGTTTCTAACTTATTTATTAGTGCCTCATTTACTGCCGATAAGTTATTCCTTCACTCATTCCATGTCTTTGGTATAACTTGTTGAGAAAAACGTCAACAGCATACACACAAAAATCCATACGACCACAGATTTACAGAACAGATTACCATATGTATGAATCCAGGTTAACAGTGATAAGAGAAATATCCGTTTAATTAACATATGCATATTCGCGCAAGGGAGAAATCCGGAAACCAAGATCATGACAAACAATGCGACAAAGAAAAGTAGAGTTAGAGATCACAACCGAAGCGTCCTGTTGTAGGACTCCCCTTAGAGAGACAGCGCCCCCCACTTTACCGGCGCACAGGGCCTTGACGTGCCGCTCCCAGGGTCCGACGGTCCACGCTCGTTGACGGTGCGCACCGTGCTTGAGCGTCCTCGAAAGCCACCTCAGTAGACGAAACCCGAGCGTCCTCGCGAGAGAGAAGGGCGCTGAGAATGAATGGGGTGAATGTTCGTAACCCACACCCACGCCCTTTAAGAGATACTTAAAGGTGTCCGGGCGGTTACGTTTTCGTGAGGAGAAAATGGGGCGTAACGCTTGGAAATCAAAACTCCGCGGTTACAAAAACCGACTTGGTCTTTGCCACGCGCGCCGCGCCGCGCCGCAGCCGCACCACGCCCACGCCCGAGCCCGGCCGGCGCGGCGCGCGCGCGCGTGCGTGCGTGTGTGTGTTGTGGTCTAAAATCCTCTCTAGTCTGTTTCCAGACTAGTCTCAGGACTTCCCACATATAAACCAAGTCTCAGTTTTCTCTCTCCACGATGTGGGACTAAACAGCACCCACAGGGTTGAGACATTGAATTCCAGGAATTGAGATACATCAATACAACTTGATATTGACCATCAAATTGCATCCAACTATCCCAATACCGTTAATTCCAACAATCCCCCACGAATTCACTGTTGAAACACGAAGAGCCAAGAATCTCGGGTTCCACACTCTGCTTTCAGTAAAGGTACCTTCCGGTTTGAACCTTTACCTGAGTTATCCCCTTTCACCATCACATGAATAAAGTGAACTATGTCTTGAACTTTAATCCTTTGATGTAATGGTATCGAGAGGTAACAACGAGTGAAGTCTATGGTGACAATCTTCTGGTTTTTGGTGCTATTAATGGCCTTGCACCCTACCCTGTTTCATGAGTATATTAAAGGATAAACCCTCATCCTTTATCTGCGGCCTACAGAAATACTCATATAGGTGGCATTCTCCAAGTATGCACTGCTCACATCCTGCTTATAAAAGCTTGAATCCATTAAGAGCATAATGCTCAACCTTTTCCTGCAGCTTTCAGGCACTCGACTTTTCAGGGATAGGACTCACATGCAAAATATTGCATAATGAGTGCCAACCAGTTCCCCTTACAGCTTGTTTTCCCATTGAACCTATTTTGTGGGATCTCCACTCATTTAGGTTGGGTTGCTACTGTGGGTAAACTCTCAGTGGGTTTCAGCCCCATCCCAAGTCTGGATTTTTGGACTAAAGATCTATCAAGTCCCTTTGTAAGTGGATCTGCCGTGTTATCTTTGGTACCAACAAATTCCACAGCAATCACTCCAGAAGACACCAAATCCCTAATAGACTTAAGTCTAACTTGGATATGTCTTCTTGTTTTCTGATTGTACTTTGAACTCTTTACCTTTGCAATAGTAGTCATGCTATCACAATGTAAAGAAATTGCCGGTATCGGCTTACCCACCATGGGCATCTCAGAGAGAAGCTCCCTAAGCCATTCAGCCTCAATACCTGTTGTGTCCAAAGCACACAGCTCTGCCTCAAAAGTAGACCGAGCCAAAATGGTCTGTTTCACAGACCTCCAGGAGACTGCACCGCCTCCAAGGGTAAATACATACCCAGTCACACCGTTACTCCCGGAGTCCTCCATTTGACCTATCCAACTTGCATCACTATATCCTTCTAAGACAGGAGGATATTTACCATAATGCAGTCCAAGAAGTGTAGTATTCTTAAGGTACTTCAACACTCGATCCAAGGCCTCCCAATGAGTACGGTCAGGACAACTCGTATATCTACTTAACTTTGCGACCGTGAATGAAATATCAGGTCGAGTACAGTTCGCAAGATACATCAAGCTTCCTATAATCTGGGAATATCGTAGCTGTGCTACAGGTACTCCACTCTTGTTCTTGCAGAGGGGTTTAGATAATCATAAGGAGTG
The DNA here is from genome assembly GCA_037367405.1 of Ottelia alismoides. NCBI lineage: Eukaryota > Viridiplantae > Streptophyta > Magnoliopsida > Alismatales > Hydrocharitaceae > Ottelia > Ottelia alismoides. The sequence goes on from JAZKJV010006767.1 coordinate 401,234, forward strand.
CTACAGATTTACAGCTCTGATAGCCAAATTTTTCCAGAACCTTCTCAGTATAATGTGACTGAGACACAGCTATCCCATTAGCAGATCTAATCAGTTTGAGCCCCAAAATCATATTAGCAACTCCTAAGTCCTTCATCTCAACTTACTGCTCAAGAACCTCTTGGTTTCTTCACTATCCTTATGTTTGATCCAAATATCAAAACATCATCTAACATATAGCATAAGACAACAAACATATCACCTTTAATCATAGAGTACACACATTTATCGGATTCATGAACAATAAAGCCATAAGACTGGATAGTCTTATCAAACTTGTCATGCCACTGTTTCGGAGCTTGTTTTAATCCATAAAGAGATTTTACAAGCTTACAGACCTTTCTCTCATTACCAGATGCTACGAATCCCTCAGGTTGGTCCATATAGATCTCCTCCTCAAGATCGCATATAAGAAAGCAGTCTTCACATCCATTTGATGAATTAGAGATCATGTATGGATGCCAACGCAATGAGCATCCGAATCGTAGTCATTCTAGTAACAGGAGAATAGGTATCGAAATAATCAATACCCTCTTTCTGTTTGAAACCTTTGGCTACAAGTCTTGCCTTATATTTTTCTATGGATCCGTCTGGTCTAAGTTTTCTTTCTGAATACCCATTTGCTTCCTATGGTGGAACACCCAGGAGGTAGATCGACCAATTCTCACGTGCCATTTGAAATGATCGAATCCATTTCAGATTTAATAGCGTCCTTCCAATGCCTTGCTTCAGTAGAAGCCATCGCATCCTTGTATGTAGGAGGATCACCCTCGATTTGGTAGGAGACAAAAGTCGCTACCTAAATCCTTAGCAATCCTAGGTCTCTTACTTCGTCTAGGTTCAACATCCTCCAAGAATTCATTGGGTTCAGAAGAGCTAGCCCCCACATTTGACATCTCTTCTATTTGTTGTGGAATAGAACCAGATGTTGAGGCTACGTCACTAGTCAGATTTACAGGAATCCCTTTTTTCATTGGAAAAAATATCCTCGAAAAATGTAGCATCACGAAGTTCAACAATAGTATTAGAATCTATGCCTGCGATCTCAGACCGAATTACTAAGAATCGATAAGCATAACTATTTTCCAGATACCCCAAGAAGACCGCGTCAACTGTTTTGGGTCCAAGCTTCTTTCTCTTGTGTTCTGGGACTAAGACCTTAGCCAGGCATCCCCACACCTTAAGATATTTTAGGCTTGGCTTCCTATTCTCCAAAGTTCAAATGGACTCTTATCTTTATGCCTTAAGGGAACTCTATTCAGAATATGGCAGGCCGTATTCAAAGCTTCCCCCCACATGTAAGATGGTAGCCCAGAACTTTGTAAAAATACGTTGACCATATCAGTTAGGGTCCTATTCTTTCGTTCTGCTATTCCATTGGACTGTGGTGAATATGGTGCGGTGACCTCATGAACTATGCCAAATAGTTTGCATTATTCATCAAATATCTTAGATGTGTATTCACCACCCCTATCTGACCTTAGACGTTTAATTACTTTCCCGACTTGTGTTTCTGCTTCATTCTTAAAAATAAGAAATTTTTCTAAGGCTTCATCCTTAGTTTTAAGCAGATAAACATAACCGTATCTACTGCTATCATCTATGAAGGTGATAAAATATCTTTTGTTATCTCTAGTCATCACACCACCAAACTCACAAATATCAGAATGAACTAAGTCTAGAATTTCAGTTTCCCTATTCACAGAATGAAAAGGCTTTCTAGGCAACTTAGCTTGAGCACACATTTCACATTTGTTGAGTTTGTCTGTAGTGTGATTAGGAATCATGTCAAGTTTCATCATTCTTTTCATAGAATTGAAATTCACATGTCCTAGCCTAGCATGCCATAAATCAGTAGATTCAATATTTGAAACAACATAAGTAGAAGAATCAAAACCAGAAATATTATTGATTGAACTATCAATGTCACATCTTATTCTAAATAAAAGATCATGATCAGCCAAATATCCTTTTCCAAAGAAAATACCATGTCTCATAAAAACTACTTTATTACATTTAAAGTCTAACTGAAAACCCTCTCTAACTAATAAAGAACCAGACAAAACATTCTTTTTAATCTCAGGAACGTGCAACACCCTGCGTAAAGTCCAAACTCGTCCAGTTGAGAATCTCAGCTCGACTTGTCCGGACCCAAGCACCTTGGCTGCAGATCTGTTCCCCATCATTACTGTACTACCGGCTGAAGCCTGATAAGACATAAAGAATGTTCTGTCAGTACAAATGTGAACATTTGCACCTGTATCAACAAGCCACTCATTAGGCTCGTTTACAAAGTAGAGTTCAGGGTTCACTGAGACATACCCCTCACCAGACCCGCCTCCCTCAGTCAGCACAAGAGCCTGAGGAACGACATCCGTAGACTTCTGTTGGGTCTTCAGAGAAGGGCAATCCTTCTTCCAATGTCCAACCTGTCCACACTGCCAGCAAGGTTTGTTCTTTGGTTTTTTCTGGATTTTTCCCTTGGCTTTCAGTTTCTTATTTTTCCCTTTAGCAATGTTTCCTTTTGAGGTTATCACATTAACCTTAGGGTTCACATCTATAGGCATCACAGGTTTTTGTTTCCTATGCTCCTCTTCAATGGCTATCGAGACCATCAGATCATCCAGAGAAATTTTCCCCTTCCTGTGCTTTAAGGACATCCCAAAATCTTCCCAGGACTTGGGAAATTTCTCAATGATCGACATAACTTGAAACTTTTCAGGAAGTTTCATTTCTGCCTCGGCTAACCCATGGAGTAATAACAAAAACTCATGAGCCTGTTCCGAAACCGATTTGCCCTCAATCATCTGAAATTTCAGGAACTTGGATACTGAATATTTTTCAATACCCAGATCCTCCGTGTTATATTTCTTATCCAGTTCCTCCCACAGATCCTTCGCGGTTTTGGTAGATGCACCATAGACATCGAACAGAACGTTCGATAGTGCAGTGAGAATGCACCCATGACACAGAGGGTCATGTTCTTTCCACGCATCCGCCATCTTAACCGTCTCAGGATCCGGATTTTGTTCAGATAATTTTGGGCACTCGGTTTCCAGAACCGAAATCAGGCCAATCGTGGTCAGCCAGATTCTCATGCGTTGTTGCCAACGCTTGAAATTCTGACCCCCGAATTTCTCTGGCATACCAGTGAAATCCACACGAGACCGAAACCTCAAATCCGACATTTTTCTTATCACGTTATAACGCTGTCTCTCTAAGATTGTTGAGAAAAACGTCAACAGCATACACACAAAAATCCATACGACCACAGATTTACAGAACAGATTACCATATGTATGAATCCAGGTTAACAGTGATAAGAGAAATATCCGTTTAATTAACATATGCATATTCGCGCAAGGGAGAAATCCGGAAACCAATATCATGACAAACAATGCGACAAAGAAAAGTAGAGTTAGAGATCACAACCGAAGCGTCTTGTTGTAGGACTCCCCTTAGAGAGACAGCGCCCCCCACTTTACCGGCGCACAGGGCCTTGACATGCCGCTCCCAGGGTCCGACGGTCCACGCTCGTTGACGGTGCGCACCGTGCTTGAGCATCCTCGAAAGCCACCTCAGTAGACGAAACCCAAGATCGAGAGAGAGGAAAAAGGAGCGTCCTCGCGAGAGAGAAGGGCGCTGAGAATGAATTGGGTGAATGTTCGTAACCCACACCCACGCCCTTTAAGAGATACTTAAAGGTGTCCGGGCGGTTATGTTTTCGTGAGGAGAAAATGGGGCGTAACGCTTCGAAATCAAAACTCGCGGTTACAAAAACCGACTTGGTCTTTGCCACGCCGCAGCCGCAGCCGCGCCGCGCCCGAGCCCAGCCCGGCCCGGCGCGGCGCGCGCGCGCGTACGTGCGTGTGTGTGTTGTGGTCTAAAATCCTCTCTAGTCTGTTTCCAGACTAGTCTCAGGACTTCCCACATATAAACCAAGTCTCAGTTTTCTCTCTCCACGATGTGGGACTAAACAGCACCCCACAGGGTTGAGACATTGAATTCCAGGAATTGAGATACATCAATACAACTTGATATTGACCATCAAATTGCATCCAACTATCCCAATACCGTTAATTCCAACATAACTAATACCAAAGTTTCAGACCGGATCAATGATCGGTCAGAGCTTTCAACCATGGATCGGCCAAGCTCTGGTCGCTCCAGCTGGTTTTTGAAATTCAATCTAAGTCGAGACCGCAATTGGATCGGTTTAGATCGGTTGAACCATGCCAGCTCAACCATATTTAACTACCCAACAAAATCAAAATCTAGAAAGTGAAATATGAAGAGTCACACTTCTCCTTCTTCATCCCCATTGGATATCTTTGTTTTCTTTTTTCTACATGTTTATTGTGCCCCCAAGGGTCCCAACTTCGACTACCTGGAGTAGGGTTGTTAGAAAATTCTCGAGTTCGATATTCGCTCAGGTTCGGTTCGCTAAAAGTTCGATTCAGATTCGGTTCGGAAATAAACGAACTGAACTTGAACACAAGTTTAGGCTCGATTAAATAAACGAACCGAACCTAAAAATCATAGGTTTGCTCAGGTTCGATTCGTTAAAAGCTCGATAAACATGCACATATACATATTTACAAATCCGTATCCGTAGAAGTGGACCTTATTTTGAGATAAGTCAATTTTGTCCCAGGAAAAGTGAATTTTGTCTAGAGATAAGTGGATATTTATGGGATAAGTAGGTTTTATCTCGGTATAAACTATCCAAAAATAAATAGTCACATCATGTTTACAAAATCCATCATCTATGTGTCTAGTACTTTTCCCTTCTTTATCTTCAAATCAACAGAACAAGTATAAACCTTGCTTATCGAATATCTCCATATTATTCTTATTCCTTATCCCCATCGGAACATATGTAAAAATATATTATAATTGTACCTTTTTCAAAGAGATAAATCCATATTAATCTATTTTTTCAAAAGATGAAGATGAGTTAGATAAAGAAAAAAACTAAATGAATATTTATTCTAGTTGTAAACACACATATATATATGTCCATTTCTCTTCTTTTCACTCCCTCTGAATTCTTAAGTTCGATATTCGCTTAGGTTCGATTCGTTTAAAAAGAGGTTCGATTTGGATTCGATTCAAAAATAAACGAACCGAACCTGAACACAAGTTTAGGCTCGATTAAATAAACGAACCGAACCTAAAAAATATAGGTTCGCTCAGGTTCGATCCGTTTACACCCCTAACCTGGAGGTCCTCTTCCACCTCCTCCGCCCTCCCTAACAATCGATTAGTAAGTTGATGTTGCCGCGACAAGCACTTGTTTCCTATTCTAAATGTTACGCATCTCATATTTGTGTTTCAATAGGATTTGATTATCTATAATTTAAAGGTTTTAATTTTTTAGATACTCTGATTGTTGTTATATCGTTAGAAATCCAATGACTTCTTTCTGCTTATTTTGGATTTGGATTCTACTTTGATGAGTAATTAGTATGGGATTGCTTTTCATAAGAACTAATGTTGGATTCAAGATTAATATGTATGTGGGTGTTGACTTGCGAGGTTGCTTTGCATGGGATGACAATAACAAATCAGAATTGATGCATTGACATTTAACACTCTTAAATAACAAAAACTGTTTTTATTATGATGCAGTCCGAAGTGACAAAATTGTCACTCTCAGGAGATTTGCAAGGCATTGTCAATGTAATATGAACAAGTTAAATAGTGCTTAAAGTTTTGCAAGAGCATTAATAGCTTCAAACTTCCTATCATTTTGAGTAAATTATAAAAAAAGTTTCTGAACTATACATCTGATTTCAATGTCATACATGAACTTTAAAAAGTAACAATGTAGTATCCGAACTTTCAGATTTGTCTCAATGTGGTCTTTGACTATTGAAATTTAAGGTTAAAATGATGAAATAATCAACTAAATCTTTATGGTGAAGGATCACATTGAGACAAATTTGAAAGTTGGGGTACCCCATTGTTACTTTTTAAAGTTCAGTTATAACATTGAAATCGAGTGTATAGTTCAAGGACTTTTTGTAATTTACTCTATGATTTTTCTTGAGATGTCACTAGGCATGCTATTCATTTGCATTGATACTTAAATAATATTGACTTAAGGCAATGGATAATTTAATATACATCGATACATCTTCCATAGTTAAATATATAGCAATGAATATTAATTATCACTTCATCTTTAAATTGGCAATGGATATCCCAATCGTTACTATATTCCTAGCAACGAATCACATAACGAAGATTATCCATTAACTTTTAAATCTAATAGCTATTTATTTTAACAATGATTAATATAAATTTTAACGAATAAGTCAACATATATATTGGTGTTACACAAACCTTTAGCAACAAATATATCATTCGTTGCTAGTTATATGAACATAAGCTAATTTTGTAATGAATGATACGCGTCATTACATATTTAATATTGAAAAGTATGATAATAAATATTTAAATTATTCATATCCATAAGCTAATTTTGTTGAAGTGTGGTAAATTACATTGATGTTGTGAATTATTCTATTGTGCATACCGGAGATAATCAAATTTTGTGTATGCTTTTTAGGTTCAAATTGTTTCGTGTGTATATGTAAATCTTACAAATTAAAATTCTAAGCATGATTTTTTCCAATTTATAAAATTAGTCCAATCGGTTTGTCCTTTTAACGGTCCGGTTATTTCACGATTTATACAGAAGCCGACACCATGCTGGCACTGTCACCGGTTCGACCAGTTCCAACCACTGGTTCAACCCAGTCAAATCAAAATCGATATGAGACCGGTTCAATATACAATCTCGTTTTTCTAAACCTTGATTCATACCACTTGATGAAATCATGCGAGAGAGGGTTGCAAATGATAAGAATGAATTGATGCATACTCGAGGCAACTAGAGGTCACAACAAAAAGTTCAACTCAAGAGGACATCCTAAAATGGGCAGAGTAGGAGTATGCTTGAGCCATATATATATATATGTATATATGTATATGTATATATGTATATGTATATATGTATATGTATATATGTATATGTATATATGTATATGTATATATGTATATGTATATATATATATGTATATATGTATATATATATATGTATATATATATATATATATGAGGAAAAGGAAGCTGTTTTGAGTAACAACCAAGTTGGTTGTTACACAAGGCAGTTTTCCCCTCTTTTTTATTCTTTTCAAAAATAAAATCATGTATATTCATCTATATATCCCTCCTGCATGTCATTCAAATTCGTTAGAAACAACGACTCCTATGCCCTTCATCTAGTATATGTAATTTTTAACAGTATGAAATTTGTTGTAATCGACATGTTCTAGATGGATTGTTTCTAATGAAATTTGAATGACATGTAGGAGGGATATATGGATAAATATATATGATTTTATTTTCGAAAAAAAATAAAAAAAGGAGGAAACTACCTTGTGTAACAACTAACTTGGTTGTTACTCAAAACAGTTTCCCCCTCTCTATCTCTATATATATTTGGAGTTACATGAACCATTCCTTGTCGAATTTTATATTATCTTATTACATGCGCCTAATTGGTAGGAGCTACAATACATACAAGGGTTTTTTTACATTTATGTTCCTCCGATATTCTGCAATAACAATTATACCCCTAATTATTTTTGCAATAACACTCATGTGCTTCTATATTTTTACAAAATTTGCAGATATATCCTTCCGTTAAGGTAAAATAGGGACATAAGTGTAACGGCACAAAGGTATACCGTATAACTGTAAGTTTAGTAAGAATACATGGAGACGAGTGGGCAAAAAGTGTATCAAACCCTACATACAAATGAATCCTCCCCCCCAATCGAATAGATACCCGTCGTGATTACCCAATCACGTAATTACAACTTGGATCGCATCTTAGTTAGAAGGTAAATAACCATGATTTCTCAAATAACAGAAAATCCGGATAATTGATTGGATCATTGCAAGGATGATTGGTCGACGTGGATGGCCGGATGTTGTTTCCTCCCTGGGATCCTCTGCTGTTTTACAGCAGAGGTGCTGTAATTCTAATTTTCTTTCTTTGCGATTTTTATTTTGCAAATTCAACCTTATGGATTATTTCGTCTACAAATGTTCCACATATCCTCCAAAGTTCGTTTAAATCCGAAGTCATTTGCTATTTTATTTTAATGGTCAAAAATTCGATTCTTTTTTAAATGGAATCTAAGTAGCTTAAATGTCAATCAGACCTTAGATCATAAAGATAAAATAGAAAATGACCTCAGATTTGAGCTAAATTTAAAGGGTATGTGGAACATTAGTAGAAGATGTGTCCATAAGTTTAGATTTTCAAAATGATATTCACAAATAAAAAATAGAATTACAGCACCGCTGCTGTAAAACAAATTACAACAGAGGATCCTATCTCATTTTCTCCCATCTCCAATTCTGGAAAGGAAATGGATGCATGACAACCGGTAATGGATCCTTATTTAGATTAAACAAACGAGGCACCTCGATTCGATGCAAATCCGGCGTATCAATCTCATTTTAATGACGTATTAAAGAGAAGCAATACGTATATATATATGTATATTTCCTATATATATATATATATATTTAGTGTAAGGAAAGGTGCACCTCATTTGAAATATATATATATATATAGGATTTTTATCCAGAGAGTCCTGTGCCCATTAGAGATGATATGAGCCCATCATCTCAGCCATTGAATTTGTAATTTTAATCCCCCGATTTTAGGAACCCATAATAATAATGGTCGAAAAATTAAAAAGGAAATTTAAAGCTTTCCAAAAATAGTATGCGTTTATGATAATATTTTGATTGTTTGATTGAGTGATTGATATCGACATTTGCAACATGTGACTATCGATCTCGTGAGACGATCCGAGCATCTTGTAGTTGCAGACAATTTTCGCTCGCCAAAGGTATTGTATTTCAATTGTTGATTTTATATTTTCATTGATCCTACGTTTTAATTGTTGTTTTTTCTTTGATAATATTTTTCATTAGGTTTCGTTCATGGTTAATTCGTGAATGGATTGAGATCGGCATATTTCAGAAGCAATTACGAATACTGCATATTTTTTATCGTAAGCAATATTTATTCGGGAAGTATGCTTGAAATATGAGAAATGGTATTCATAATATCGTTTTTATTCATTTTGATACACGATTTGTAGTCCTAATTGTTTTCTGTATCGAAGGTATTTTGATTTCATATAATAAAAAGTTATAGTAAATACGATTGTTATTTTTCGTGCGTTACTTTGAAAATATATTGAGTTACTGATGTATTTAAGTAATTTACTTATGAGATATTTTATGTTACTTATGCTAACACAATTGTTACTTGTCATATAACAAACGTTACTAACAATTCATTACAAGTTACTTGCCATTGAATGATTCTTACTTAAGCGAGTATGTTGCTGAGTTAGTAACAATTCATTACAAGTTACTTGTCTTATAACAAACGTTACTAACAATTCATTACAAGTTACTTGTCATATAACAAACGTTACTAACAACTCATTACAAGTTACTTGTCATTGAATGATTCTTACTGAAGCGAGTGTATTGGCGAGTTACTTTTCTTTATACAATTCTTACTATTCACGTATATAAAATAGTACTGAGATGGATGCCTTACGGTTGGGTTTGTATCATGAAATATCAGAAGGAATGATGATCAATGATTTGCGTTTGGATATTGAGATTTATTTCGAGAACGTTTAAAAAAATCGTAAGGATATTGATATTGTATCAAAAGTTACTGGAGTAACTCATCAAATTACTTATGCTTTGCACTGAGTTACTTTTATAAATATAATTCTTACTTTTCATGGACATATATTTGTCTTTCATGATTAATGGTTTATATTAGGGACATTACTGCCAATTCATTAGATGTTACTTGTGTATGGATTTATTCTTACTGAAATAAATAAAGATATTACTGAAATAAATGTATCATCTTCCAACATAATATGTTACTAATGTAATTCTTAATTTTCATTTATATATATTTCTCTTACATAGTTATTGATTCATTTTACAAATGCTTGTGCGGACACTTATGTTTCGTGGAAGAAAAAAATAAGAAGTGTTGATGATCGTTGCATACTTATTGACTAAAGAAGCGAGAAGAATATATTTGACAATAATATTAAGAACAAATCATTCTGTAACTAATAAAATGAGTAATTAATAAATGCATTTACTGAATACATGATTGATGTGTAACTATAATTTCAGTAACTAATAACAATGTGTCAGTAACATGGACATGAATCTTCAGCAATTGTGCGTATAACTTCAGTAATATTCCAACTCAATTATCTAGAAATTATTCAGAAGTATTAAGTAACTATTTCTTCAGTAACAATCAGAATGAGTTCAGTAGTATGAACATTTGTAATTAGTAATTGTTGTATAGACATTAGTAATTTATCTATTTAGTAATTATTGTATGGACAATAGTTACTACAACTTCAGTAATAATTTCATTGAGTTCAGTAATGTGGACATTTGTAATCAATAATTGATGTATTGACATTAGTAACTTTGTACAAGTGTTATTAGTAAGAATGATTGAAAGACAAGTAACACCCAACAAATAGCAAGTAACTTATACAAACGTTATCAGTAATTTTTACGAATAAAAAACATACATGAAAAGTAACATTGTACTAAGTAACTATATCATCAGTAACAATCAGAATGAGTTCAGTAATATGAACATTTATAATTAGTAATTGTTGTATAGACATTAGTAATTTATCTATTCAGTAATTATTGTATGGACAATAGTTACTATGACTTCAGTAAAAATTGCAATGAGTTCAGTAATGTGGACAGTTGTAATCAGTAATTGATGTATTGACATTAGTAACTTTATACAAGTGTTATTAGCAAGAACGATTGAAAGACAAGTGCCACCCAACAAATAGCAAGTAACTTAAACAAACGTTATCAGTAAATTTTTACGAATAAAATACATACATGAAAAGTAACATTGTATTTATTTCAGTAATGTTTACAACGGCATCAGTAACTTTATATAAAAAATATACGAAAAATAACTTTGTATTTATTTCAATAACTCAACGTGAAACGTATTTCGATTGTCATCGAAGGAAGGAGGGGATTCTCATTGTTTTTTTAGAAAAAACAATGGCGACAATTAATGAGCACATAATTATAGTTCAAAAAAGGGAATTAAATTGCGAGTAATATGCGATGGGTGGTTATGACAACTCATTCTTAGCACTAAATTTAGAAATTAATCAATTTTACTCAGAACCACATGATCATCATCACACGAATGATCACGCATGCTTCAAAAATCCCAAATGGGCACAAGGCTCTCTGGACAAGCCCTCATATATATATAGGATATCTTTCAAATGAGACATGATCCTTCCATTCATAAGGAAGGCCAGCGATCTCGGCCATCCATAATTGATCTGGTGGTTGTTATTAATGACATATTAATATTATTTATAAATTAAGCAAAAACCCATTTTGGTCTTTATACATTATCTAAATATAGTATGTAATCAACTCAATTATCTCCTCCATTAATGTCTTCTTAAATGTTTATTCAAATTTGGAAACGGTATGCCCTAACCAAAAGGGGGCCGCCCCTTTTGTTTTTGCGTGGATCTGGTGCGGAGTGGATCAGCGGCGGTCGACGTTCGCGGTGGCAATGGAGGCAAACGCCCCTTGCTGTAGCAAGTCGCGGATGGTGTCGGGGTGAAGGGGCTCCGCGAACTCCAAGCGGCAGAGCACATCGGTGGCTATGGAGCCGACGATGAAGCTTGGTCGGCGGGTGGAATGAGTTGCTGCTCCAGCGGATGGAGGTCTGCGACGGATACTGCTGTAAAGAAGTGCATATTGTATATTTGACATGTATTGCACATTTTGGATGTGCATTATACATTTTGAATGTGTATTATACATATTTCGGTTATATTTTACTCATCTATTGAGCGCGAATGACTACTGCATTTTTAAAAAGAACCACAAAAATGTTATTCTACAAAGGACCATACAACCATTACAAATAACCATACATTAATTGCTAATATGAATTGTATTCTACAAAAAACCATACAAAATTTACAAATGGTTGATTAATTTTGAAGGAAACACAAAATATACAAAAAACATACACTTCATACAAAAAGAACCGTAGAATCTACAAAACAACACAATAGGATACAAACATTTCCCCACCTAATGTCGCCCAGAACAAACTAGGCATTTTTTTAAATTTGGTATTGCGAAAACTACCAAAAATAAAGCTATCTAAATTTAGTATTTCAAAATATTAATTGGCGTGCATATTTAATTCAAAAGTTGATGATCAAAATACCCTTTTGGGCAACACAATTGAAGGTGCCGTTGGATTATACATACACATACATACATACATACATACATACATACATACATACATACATACATACATACATACATACATACATATAGGGGGCACTTCAAATGAGGTGGGGTCTCACCGATATTGTAGTGAGCCATCGATCAGATTCGTCAGATCTCAATCTGACGGTTAGATCAAAAACCTCATCCAAAAGGGCATTTTCGTCAAATTGATTTCATTAATTTCGAGTTTCATTTATTGGTTTCAAATTGCCATTCTAAGCTTTCCTCGATTTGGCATTTTCACAAATGCCTTTATTGATTAATTTCCAATTTTGTTCCAAACGATCTGAAATCAACCACAGCTTTGTAAAGTACAACGAGTTTTTGTAAAATATATTTTACTCTTTGTAAAATTTCATTAATGATTTTATTTTATTACTGTAATTTCATTTTGTAAATGGTTGTATCAGTTTTGTAAATGTATACATTCATTTTGTAATTCAGCGAGTTTTTGTAAGAGTATTTTTCCTCTTTGTAAACTAAACTTTTTTGTAATTGTGTATTTTTGTTTTGTAAAAAATCTGTGAATCTTTGTAACTGAATCTCCTTCTTTTGTAAAATTCACGCTTGTTTTACATTGCGTTAAAGTTCAATTGCAATACATGTTTTCGAGTCCTGCAAAATAGAGAAAAAACAATGAGATTTGTAAAAAAGGTACATAAATATGTAAATCTGAATATCAGTTAAGTAAAATTATTATACGATAATGTAACTGAATCTCCATCCTTTGTAAGAGTGTCTGACCACTTTGTAAAATTTAGGCGCTCTATTGTAAAATCATCCGATCACTTTGTAATATTTATGTAGAGTTCTGCAAGAATAAGTACACTGTTAGATATTAGAAACAAGTAAAAAATTGACATGAGATTGTAAAAAAAATTCAATATTTGCACAAAACATTCCAACTTTATAAAAAAAACTACAATTTGTAAAAAAAAAGAGAATGTATCTTGTTTTCTAAATTGGTTTTTGCATGATACAATAAAAAAATAAATAAATTTTTTTGTCATCTCTAATCTTTATTTTGCAGGAAAATTAAAAAAAAAACATATTTTTTGTCTCACCTTTGTTTTGCAGGAAAACATAAAAAAATATAAAAAACATAAGAACAAAATTTTTTATCATTGTTTGTATTTCCAGTTTAAAAAAAACAACATTTTTTATCAGTGTTCACATGGAAAAATAAAAAATAAAAAAACAAAAAATTAAAAAGAACGCCCACGGCGTGAGCGGCGCCTCGACTCTCGCCGTGCCTGCCGTTCGTGCCTCCCTCCGCCCGGCTGCTCCCTCCACTTCTGCCGCCGCCCCCCCTCCGCGCGAAACACCGCGCGCGAGGCAGCGTTGCTACCTGACAGACGCGCGGCGAGCCGCCCGCGTCGACCTCCTGCGCCATCAGCGCCGACACACAGCCGCGCCTAGCCGCGGCACCGCCACGAGCCTCGCTCCTCGGCACCGCCCAGCCGCGTTGAAGAAGGCGGCGTCTCCCTTGAGAAGAACAAGAGAACAGAAAGCCCTAGGGATTTGGGAATAAAAAAAGATTGACGGGGCCTTGGTCCCCTGCAATTGATTAATTAAAGAGAGAGAGATTAGGAAATATAGTTGTCACATTCTATATTTAGAATGTGATAAAAAGACCAAAATAGGTTTTCGACCATTTAAATGTTATAATTAAATCATCATTAATTATGACCGTGCGATTAAAAATAGATGTATGATGATGAATGGGTCAACATAAAAGTGGTGAGACCCCGTCTCATTTGAAGTTTCTCTTATATATATATAGGGAAATTATCCAATGAGCCCTGTGCCCATTTGAGATGAGATGAGCCCACTCATTTTTTACCATTATTTCCTATCATTTTGAGCTTAATAGTTCTTTATTTACAAATATTATATCATATTCTTACTACTGGTAACTATTTTCAGAAGAAAAAACTTTAAATTCATACAAAATGATTGTATTATTATTCGTATTACTAGTGTCGTTTTTGTTCTTACTAATGATCATTTTCGGTGAATCTAAGATTTTATTTATATGAAATAAGTTACTAATAGTAGGAATATGATATAACAATGGTAAATAAATAAGCGTTGAACTCAAAATGATAGAAAATAGTGGTAAAATATGAATGGGCTCATCTCATTTCAAATGGGCACATGGCCCATTGGATAAGTCTCCTATATATATGTATATATATAGGGAGCCCTTCTAATGAGGTGGGTCTTTCCTGAAATTCAGAAAGCCACTACCAAATTTGTAAATTACGCAACAATATTGTAAATTTGAACTACATATTGTAAAATAATGATGATAATATAGTTATGTAAAATATATCATCCATATTGTAACAAACATTTAATTTCAAATATATTAATATTTTCATAAATCTTTCATGATATACGTATTATGTTAATATTTAGTATTAAATTTATGGAGTTAGAATGTGTAAAATAAATAGAATAAATGCTTAAATTGATGTGGCTTTCCATGCATCCAGGAAAGGTGCACCTCATTGGAAATATTTCCTATATATATATGTATATGTATATATATATATATATATATATATGAGGTAAATGGGGCTGCCCCCAGGGAGTAGCCAACTTGGCTACTCCCACCCCTATTTTTCCCTTATTTTTTTTATTTTTTTGGAAAATAAAAATTTGTATATTCATCATTATATCCCTCTCACATTCTATTAAAATTTCGTCAGAAATAGAGACTCCTACGGCCTCTATCCAAACATGGTCGATTTAAAAAATCCTGCGACCGTTAAAAAAATGACGTCTGGATGGAGGGCCTTAGGAGTCTTTGTTTCTGACGAAATTTTAATAGAATGTGGGAGGGATATAATGATGAATATACAAATTTTTATTTTCCAAAAAAAAATAAAAATTTGAGGGAAAAATAGGGGTGGGAGTAGCCAAGTTGGCTACTCCCTGGGGGCAGCCCCATTTTACCCTATATATATATATATATATATATATATATAGCATACAAAACTGCGCAATATAATACAAACATTAAAACTTCACATTATAATACAAAACTGTAAGTGTATTCTACTAAAGTCATCCCGTTTTATACAAAAAAGAGGCTGGCCTTCCTTAAGGATGGAAGGACCAAGTCCTATTTGAAAGAAATCATATATATATATATATATATATATATATATATATATATATATATATATATATATATATGGGAGAGCAAGACGAAGAAGGCCGTGGTTAATTTTCTCAAGGCAAAATGGCTGTGTCCACGATCTGTGCCATCCTCTTCTTCCTCTCCATCTCCTGCGGGACTTCACAGGGACGTCCCCTTCCTCCACAGCCTATCAAAACCGTTCAGGTAAATTAATATTATTAATCTCATTGCACGATTTATTTAACCTGCAGGCGCACTTAATCTTCTGGTTTCTTATCTGCGTTCTAATTACAGATCAACGGAGACCTATTTGATTGCATCGACGTAAACACGCAGCCTGCGTTTGATCATCCGCTGCTCAAGAATCACACACTCCAGGTTTCTATCTCTAGTTTTTTTTACTTAATGAAATATATATCATGAAGCTATCTTCTCAAACTCTTCGCTTCCAAAATGTAATTACTGATTTTTTAGCAATTTATACAAGATATTTTTATAGGCTTAATCTTGAAAATCCTATTCTTTAAGCATTAATGTACTACAATTGCATGGTATGCTGACGCTGCTAAAATAATTAGCTACTATGTGAACTTATATGTCCTCTTCGACCGGTTTGAAAGAAATTTGATTAACTATTCCTCAACGTGGATAGGAATTAAATGGCAAATGGATCCAATTAGTGTTTCTTAGAACGTATGTATGATGCGTAAGCTTTCTAGACAGGATGACTGTGCCCTTATATTTTCTTTTTTGCAAAATCGATTTCAGAAATCCAAACGTGTAGATTGAATATATGAATATCATTTGAGATACCTACTAGAATTTACATAAATCCGATATTTTTAACTATTTATTCTTAAGGGTAAAAGGTCCACTGGTTTTTTAAATGGATTTTAAGTTCTTTAAATATTAACTTTTCTTTTGACCTTTAAGAACATTGGATTTAAAAACATTATTCGTATTCAATAATCTATACGGCCCGATTTTTAAATTTGAGAAAATAATAGCATTGGAGTCTCCCGATTTGATGTGATCATATTTAAGATCCTTTCAAGCATGGCATAATTTTTTGTTGGAATTTTTCGAAAATGGCAGACATTTGAGCTTTTATGGTTATCTATGGAAGAGTTGGTGATCGAAATTCTTTTAGTGACCGAAATCGATATTTAAAGACTTAGCTTTCAAGAAGAAAGAGCATATGGCTGCAGTTACGTTGTTTTCTGATGCTATCTAAATAAATATGATTACTACATCTAGCAGTAAATGACTCACCACGCAAATTCCTATTCCTATATAAATGGAGAGCAGACATTAAAGCAGGACATCACCCGAGCCACTCCAGCGGATCACATGGCGAGGGCTAGAAAAATCCGGATTTCGTGGATGGAGCGATTCACACAGTAAGAACTTACAAAAATTTGAATTTTGTGTGAACCACTCGATCTTGATTAAGCGGCTATGACGATGTCCCTCTTTACAACAAACCTCTACAATACTGCAAAGGATCTGCTCACATATATGATAGTTGTTGTGATATAGAGTCGAGCTTTTTTCATACCATAAATCAAGGCGACAATCTGGATATTTGTTTTACGTCCTTTTCTTTGAGTAACATTTATTTTACCTAAGGTTACACACTTCTCCCATCCTTTTCTCGCATGTCCTCTCAAGTATAATCTTGAATATAGATCACGTAGAATTTTAGAGGACATATCAATGCTTTTAGTTATGCTTGAAATCCTCCATGATACAGATCTTTGCCTTTTAAGCATGGTTTTTATTAACAGATGAGACCGAGTTCGTATCCAAAAGGGTTCCCGAACACGAGAGCGTCGCTAACCGATGCATCTCTTTGGATCGAGCCAAGCAGTGAGAAGTGCCCAGATGGCACCGTGTCGGTATTCCGGTACCATGAAGGAAGGCAGCCCTCCATAAACGAAGTCCCCTACGACGATGATGAATTCACACTGGTACGCATATACCATCGTATCATCTAAAAAGTATAAACATTCAACTTTTACGTACTTTTCCAAACTTAATACAACCACATCACAATAACTACACACTTTTTCAAACTTCAATACAATCACATCACAACAAACCCACTCAACTTCTAACCATCTATGCAAACACCAAAATATAAATTGGGTTATCCTCCCCCAATTTAACACAGACTAATCCGGCAACAAAACACGTCAATAATAGGCCGGCCTTCTCTTACTTGGACTTTCTCAACAATAATTTTATATTTTTCTTCAATAATGTATAATATTTGGTTGGGATTCAATTGTTACTTTTATTTGATTCATGAGGAAGTTATAACAATTTTTTACTTTTAAAATATTAAAAAAATAATAAAAATCGATTAAATCCTTAAAGCGACTAAACCACCTCGCGAACCAGTGGGCAATGCAGGTGGCCTTCAAGGGGCCGGTCTATGGGGCCATGGCCGCCCTCTCCTCCTACAGCTTATTCGTTCATCCCGATCAATACACCTCGAGCTTGGTAAGGCTCCGCGACTTCGAAATGCCTTCCGGACTGACGGCCTCCTTCAAGCTGGATCCACGGTGAGTCGTATTCTACATGCGCGTTCCATACGTATGTATTCACGTAATCTTGAATCGCCATGCACGTTGGTGCAGGTGAATCCTTTACTCTTCAACGACACCGCCACGAGGCTGTTCTCGTCATGGAGCGTAAGCGAAGAGCCCGTGTACATTTGCTTCTCTAAATGGTCTCTTCCTACTAATTAATTATCTTGATCTCGACAGCCGCAATTTCCTGGAAATCCAGAGGGATGCTACAACCTGTTGTGCTCGGGCTTCGTGCAGACGAATCCCCAACTTCCGCTGGCACTAAAACTTCTGCCGTTGTCGGAAGTTCATGGGCCGCAGTACGCCCTACAAGTGGTGATTTTCAAGGTGCGTCGGAGTATATATACCATGTTCGATCCAAATCGCAAATAAAACCAACGATACATACCAAAGGTGTGATCAATGTGCAGGATCAGAAGGGAGACAAGTGGTGGCTGCAGTTAGGAAAGGACGCGTCGATGACGGTGGGGTACTGGCCGATCGGGATGTTCGGGGGGAGGTTCCGTGCCGCCAACTTCATCGACATCGGTGGGGTGGTGCACAACCCCAGCAGCGGCGGCTTCCGCGACCCCCCTATGGGGAGCGGGCACTTCTCCGACGAAAGCTACGGCGTGTCCGCCGCCGCCGTGAATATACAGTACGTGGACGACAACTTCACCTTCTGGGACATGAAGAAAGACCAGATGGGGAATAATGTGAAGAACAGAAAGTGCTACAACGTCGGCGAGTTCGAGGACCGCGACGAAAAGCCTGGCAGCAGATTCCTGTTCGGCGGCCCCGGCGGCATTTGCTCGTAGCCTTTTGGCCGCGCACACGGCGAGCACGGAGGATTATGGTTATGCAAAGCTTGTTACAAACAATAATGGCAATGTTCCCAGTTTCAGATGCCCGTTATATGCACGAGTTAAAATAATTGCACTTTGAAGATGCACACAAAAATTTAAACTCTTGAAGGGAAACATGCAAAGGGTAGTACGCGTTGGGCGTGGATCGTCTGCCGTAAGTATATTGCAGCAAAATCTGCTGCAATGCGTGGATGAGCGCCACGTGTCTCCCATATAATCGGATGGCTGCCTCCTCCCCCGACCCTTCCCACCTCTCTCGCCCGACCCGCTCCCCTTCCCCGACCCCAAGCTATCTCGCCGACTCGGCCTCCTCAGCCCGCCTCTCACCGCCGCAACCCTGTCGCCGCTCCCGCTCGCCGTCCCTCTTGCCGCCACCCTCTCCCCCGATGAGGCCAACATCCTCGTCCTCTGACTCCTCCCTCCCCTCAACGGCGACACCACCTTCCTCCCCCCCTACGACGATCCCAACAGTGAGCGGGAGCGACGACATGGCCGTGGCGGTGAGAGGCGGACCGGAGGAGGTCGGACGATGCCAAGTCGAAGGAGGGCGATCTGGCCGGCGAGAGGGCAGCCCAATGGGGGAGAGGCCGATGGCGCCACCGCCGTTGGCGGCACGGGCTGAAGCGGAGGAAATCTTGGCGGGGGTGGTGCTCGGAGCTGGGCGCGTCCTCGCGTGACGGTAGGCACGCGCAGAGGCACCACAGGGGCTCGACGGAGTACCGCGTGCGTGGTGGTCGGAGGACGCCGCTGATCGTGACGGCGCGGGCGGAGCGCCTGGAGAGGGGTCGAGACGGCAGGGTCGCTGGTAGTTCTGGCTTGTCGTGGAGATGTGCCGCGGTGGAGGTCTCCGCTGGAGGTGCGCCCGCGTGGAGCAGCGGCGAAGGAGAGAGGGGTCGGGCGAGAGGGGTGGGAGGAGTCGGGGAAGGGGACAGCCGTGGGATTATTTGGAGGACGCGTGGCGCTCATCACGCATTGCAGCAGATTCTGCTGCAATATACTTACGGCAGACGATCGGCTCCCGTATGCGTTAGTTAGAATTTATTTGAGTATATCCTAGATTGATCCTGCTTAGCGCAGTATCTACGATTTCTGATTCTGATACATAGAATTCGTCCCGGAAATCGAATTCCATCTGCCTTATATAAACCTTACAGGCATATCAATATTGGCATCTGTTTTAATATATGAATATGTTTGTATATGATATTACGTGTATGAGAGCTGATCCTCTCAATATTGCGGAGGTCTGCTGTACATCGAGAGCAAGCCGGAGTTAATTCCTTGATCAAGAAAGGGTTCGGAAAAACTCGAGTGTGAACTGCTCGGTTTACAGCAAAAGTCTGCAGTACCCGGGCACATTGTAGAAGAGAGCAGAGGATCTGCTCTACCGTGCAGAGCACCGATGCTTGCATGCATTCATGCCGTCGTCTGATCCATCTCAGTTCACCAGAGTAAATGTTGCTGAACGTGAATCCCCCACATCCCCTTCGCCTCTATTTCAAAATCCAACTTCCGATTAAACGGGCTCCTCCCTTTCATTCAATGCATCGCGATTGTTGCAATAACTTTATTCGTGATGCCCTCTGCAACTTCCGTAAAAATGCTCAGCCAATAATGCCCAGTTGCCCTAATGGGGCATGATAAAGCAGGGTGCGGATCGTCTGCGGTAAGTCGATTGCAGCAAACTCTGTTGTAATCCACGGATGTGTGCCACGTGTCCGAAATAGTATCGACGGCTGCCGCCCCTCCAAACTCTCTCTCCACTCCACCCCTAACCCTCTCTCCCGATCCCCCTCTCCTTCCCCGACCCCCAGCCCTCTCGCCGTTCGCCGACCCCAAGCCCTCTCGCCGTGTTCGATGGCCATCAGACGGCTGGGACGAGGACACGCGGGGGAGGGTGCGGGTTGAGGAGGCGATGAGGAGGAGGCTGCAGTGCAGGTCGAGGAGGTGACGTCGACGGTGCGGCTAGGGCCGAGGAGGAGGAGGAGACGCGACGGAAGCTGCAGACCGATGAGGTGGCACAGAGGAGGCTGCAACGCGGGCCGAGGAGGTGACGCCAACGATGCGGCGCGGGCCGAGGGGGCAATGCGAGGGAGGGGCGGGCTGAGGAGGAGGAGGAGATGCAAGGGAGGGGTGGGCCGAGGAGGCGACGTGGGGGAGGGTGTAGCGTCGGAGATAGGCCGCGGGCTCTGGTGACGAGATAGCTTCGGGTCGAGGAAGGAGAGTCGTCAGGCGAGAGGGGTAGGGGGAGTCGGGGGTAGCCGTCGGATTCTTTGGGGGGAGATGTGGCGTTCATCCACGCATTGCAGCAGAGTCTGCTGCATTCCTGTCCTTGTTCCTATTTCTCTATGTCTTTCTTTTCCCATCTATGAAGGTCTTCGTAAAGGAAGAATCCGATGGACAAGACTGATTGGCTGTAAAGAAAATGAGTGACGAGTTCCTTTTTTTCCGGCCAATCCAAGTCAGACATCCTTCGTGCGTTGGCTACAACGAATCTTCTCTTCCTAACTAGAAACATAGAGTGACATTATGTACAATTCCTATCCCTGATGTGACCTAGGAGTGCAACCAAGTAGTGGAGGGGGTTTTCCGGGATCTGAGAGTCAAGGTGCGAAGTCGGCGACTGAGGTCAGGAGCGAAGGCTACTACGTAGCTAAGTCAGGTCAGGGGAGATGGAGAGGGAAGGATCAGGTTAGAGCGGGATCCGTCCTCTGCCGTCGAGGGGTGAA
This sequence comes from Ottelia alismoides, assembly GCA_037367405.1. Lineage (NCBI taxonomy): Eukaryota > Viridiplantae > Streptophyta > Magnoliopsida > Alismatales > Hydrocharitaceae > Ottelia > Ottelia alismoides. The sequence continues at coordinate 423,045 of JAZKJV010006767.1, forward strand.
ACGGCGAGGAGGTTCCTTTATTTAATAATATCAAATCTCTTTTCATAGGCTCGTCTGCTTCGCTGGTTTGCATTGTAAACAGCTCTTGGGAGTCGATGCATCCTTCCCCCGATTGTCTAATCTTAGTGAGGAGATGTCCAGTGAGTGGACCTCTATGGCTAACTAGTTGAAAGTCGATGCTAGCGCATCTGAGACCTCTGCTGAATCAATCAACCCTCTAATGGCGCACTTCGACCTCTCCCAGGCTTTTTCCAGAGTTATACTTATGGCCTATGGCATCAAGACTGTGCGGGTCCTGATCTTCTTGCTTTCGACAGAGGGGAATGAATCCTCTCCTTCTAGAGGGATCGTCTAGAAAGTGCGGAAACGATGAGAAATGTGTCAATGAAAGTCGTGAGACTGCAGTGACAAAACTAAGTCAAAAGGCATGGAAAGTGGATTCGACTCGGAGGAAGGATCGGGCCAGTGGACACTGACGCAGACCAATCTTCATAGTCCTCATGGTCGCATCTCGAAGAGCATTGAAGTGACTAATCAGATCTCTGAAAGTGTCCAGTAAGCTATATATAGTTGCTCCACTCGCCCGCGATGCATGGAAATAGGATCCAGTTGAGCTCCTTTTATCAAGCCCCCTATAATGACGTCCCAGAATCACTAGTTCAACGCCTTTTGGAGGTAAATGGGGAAAACAATGAATTAGAAAAGATAGAAAGAAAAGCATTTCTGGGGATCAGAAAGGAGGATGAATCGTCGCCTCAAACTGAGAAAGGAGAGGGATCCGATCGGATTTGATTGATCTGAAGGGGCTTTTGGCTAGCGAGGTAGACTGCAGATCTTCGTCGAGTAGTCTGACCCAGGATCTGTAATCGCCACCGAGAAGAGAAAGAGTCCATTTTTTGACAACCTAGCCGGCGGGAATCCTCAGAGGTCAGCGGAACTGCAAAAGGCCTCAGATGCCCACCCTGAGATTGGATTCTGGTCATCCCATCCCGGTTGGCGGAAGCACGCATACGGAGTGTGGTGCAGAGGATCCGAAGCGGCTAATTATATAGAAAGTGGAGACTGCCCAAAGCCTAATGATAGGGGCTTTCTTCTCCTTACCTCTCCGCTTCGCATTTGGCTCTTTAGACTAGACAATTCTTTTTTATAAGGCCGTCGACCTCCCGCCCCCGCGGTTCGACCGCTTCGACCAGAGAGAGGCGGACAGAGCCCATCTCCCCTCTTTTCTGCTCAAATCTTCAATAAGAGAGAGAGCACCGCGATTCATGTGAACGACCCTAAATGTCGAGAATCATGTGAAGTGCATCAAAGATATGGCAGCGGAGATGCCTTCCTACACTTGGGTTATGTGCGCAGGCATCTTATATATTGGCAGCAAGAACTCACTCAACACTAACTACAAACTTGGACCATATGGCGATCAAGGCCTTCTTTCATGGACCGCCCTTCATAGTTCTGATGATTGCAGTGACGATTCTGTGCGTGACCGCTGCGGAAGCTCTCCGGTTAGATCCCGGTAAGATACAGACCTGAATGACCAAGTGTCGATGTGTTGAGTTGGTTTGTTTTAGCCTGTGCGTGTTTTCTCAGGCATTGCACCGGCGAGCTCCGGTGGCGTGGCGGTGGGAACGGGATCTACGATGCCGGACTGCTCGCATGCGTGCGGGCCGTGCTACCCATGCAGACGCGTGACGGTGAGCTTCAAGTGCTCGTTGGCCGAGTCGTGCCCGATGGTCTACCGCTGCTTGTGCGGGGGCAAATACTACCACGTTCCTTCCAGCTGAACAGATGCGAAATCGTGTGGGACTGACCGGACTGGGGAGCTCATGACATCTTTTGGATTCAGATTGCGTGGCTACTGTCAGAACACGCAGGTGTAGTTTTTTCCTGCTGGATTTCCGTGGATTGTTTGGTTATATCTATGTGTTAGAGTCATTTGGCTCTATAGTTGACACAGGTTGGAAGAAGATACACCGGACTTCCATGTACCTAATTATGTGATGCCATCGATGGTCTTTCTTTCAAGCAGCCGAGCCCTCAATCATCAAATGCCGATAGAACATTTGCTTCATTCGAACAAGAAAAACTTAAAAGCGACATGAGTAGACTCTGTAACCCCTTGGGGCCTGATATGATTCCATCGAAGTCATTATATGAATACAATCCTCAATAGTTCGCTGAGTGGCCATGGTCTGCTTCGCAGCGAGCAGCTGCTGTACATCACAGGACTGCGGTAACTCGGCCCCTCTCAAACCGCTCAATCTTGATCAGTGTTTCACACCGTAAAAGCCCACAAAAATCGTGATTAGTCCTAATCGATCGATTACGATCGAGCAGTTCGGGAGGGGGCCGGGTTTACAGCAGTCCTCTGCTGTACCCATTACTCTTCATCCATGCAATGCCAATTCAAAAGGAAATGGCGGTGCAACTTGTTGCCCGTCTCCTATCAATTTATATGTAATGGAACCTATATTTGTGATGTAATAGATTAACATATATTTGAATTTATTAAATGCCAATTCTAAATGCAATACTCGCTAAATTGGCGGATGCGAAACTCTATAGACGATTTATAGTAAAGAGGATTTAGAAACAATGATAACCAGTTTGTAGAGGACTTGATTATTATCATTGAATAGTTGGAATAAATCTCGTATATGTGGTTCATACAAAATATTGGTGAGATAATTAATATGATTTTCCCGTGTTAATGAATAAAACGTAACCGAGTTATATTGACCAACGTTGATGGTTAGTGGATTATTAGGAGTCGGTTACGCTGATGTTTGTTATCCTAGTAACCCTCCAATTCTGCCCCTATAAAAGAGACATGGTGGCTCATTATGTAAATCACCAATTCAAGAATCAGATAGAGCTACCATCAAAACTCTCCACCATCCGAAAGAGTCTTAACGATTGTGATCAAAGGAAGGATAAAAGAAGGATTACTGTCATTTTTCTTCGTCATCTTCGTCACGGTGTTTTTCATATTTGCAATGGAAGGAGTTCTCGTGAATCATTATTTTATCAAAGTTGATTCATTTACATTGCGCTCAAAATTTCCTACAATATGGTATCAGAGTTATTTTTTTAAGCCAGAAAAGGAGGAGACACTCGTAGGCGTTCACCCCATAATTATGTTAAAATAAAGCAAAAACAAAAAACGAGAAAGAACAAAGGAAGCACTCTAGACAACCCAAGAGCGCAACAAACCCGACGCACGAATACCGACGTTTTCCTTGTAGAATCTCTGGCTAGAAAACAACAGGTCATTCCTAGCCTGCCAGATAGACCAAACCAACGCAAGAGGCTGCAACAGCTCTAACTTCGGTCGATGCTTGGCCGCCGCCAACTCCCTGCAAAAGCCTCGACACTCGCCCTACCAACCCACCCCAGTCCCGGGTCAGCCCAAACCGGAAGCACGGATGGGCACATAAAAAAGAGATGGTCCGGAGTCTCGATCCCCTCCTCACACAGTAAGCACCTGTTAGAAATCACCCCCAGCAGTCTAGCACACTTGTCCCGCGTCATCAGTCTCTTCCTCCTGAACAATCAGAAAAAGAAAGCAACTTTCATCGGAAGACCCTGCCCCCAGAAGAAAGCACAGTCTCCCATCATTTCCGCAGATAAAGAGGGCGGTGGCCTGCAGATCGCCGAGTAAGCCTTCCTCACCGAGAAGGGGCCGTCCCGCCAGACCCAGTGGTCACAGCCCGAGGAAGGCCCCGACGCCTCCCGAAGCGCGTCAACCAACCGCAAGAGCTCCTCAAGGAGGCGGTCGGAGAGGTTCGAATGGAAGGCCGGCAACCAGTTCCCGTCGACCCAGCAGTGAGCAACTTGAACATTATGATCCACAGCCAGCGCAAATAGACGAGGGAAGCACTGGGATAGCGTTCCCCTGTCCGTCCAGTCATCCCTCCAGAAGGCGAATTGAAGGCCACTCCCGAGCGCAGGCCTGAACAACGACTGGAAGTTGGCAATGAGCGACTGAATGGCCCTCCAGAAGGAGGACGGTCTCCTCCCACGCGAACCTACTGCCACGCTCCCCACCGGCATCACCCCACCAGCCCCATAAATTTGACGCAGGAGCCTGCAGCATAGATCCTCTCCACCTCCCCGTATTCTGGACACCCACTTCAGTAAAAGCGCCTCATTCAACTCGCCCAGCGATGGATCCCTAGACCCTCGTCGCACTTCCACAGTGTAATCTCATTCCAGCTAACAAGGTGTATCCCAGTACCCTGCCCGTTCTTATCCCACAGGAACCTCTGCATTAGACCCTCCAGCCTCCTCCTGATGCCCGCAAGCATGAGCCTTGTGGAGGAATAGTATACCGACATGGCGGACAACACCACCCTCAAGAGCACAAGACACCCCCCTTGGAAAGCACCGTCGCTTTCCACCCCGCGAGCTGCCCCTCCACTCTCTCAACCAGCGGGAGCCAGTCCGCCTTCTTCGATCTCCCGAAATTCAGCGGCAGGCCCAGGTAGTGAATGGGGAGAGCAGAGGTCTCGGTGGTCAGCGCCGACCCACAGGTAGCTGCCAGCTCTTCGGACATACCGAACGTGACCATCTTGGACTTGTTGATGTTCTGCTTCAGCCCGGACATCTCACTGAAAAGCTCAAGCGTCGCCGCCATACCCTTAGCCTCTTCGACGCCCCCCTCTATGAAGAAAATGGTATCGTCGGCATACTGAAGGAGTGGGATCCTCAAGTCATCCCTCGTGTAGCCGCTTGTTAACCCCTCCTACTGCACTCTGTCAACCATACAAGCAAGGACGTCCGCCGCGATGATGAGAAGGAGAGGAGCAAGAGGGCAACCCTGTCTCACCCCTATCAGAGTTAAATTATTGAAACCTTGATTTTGATGGAATTTAATATTTTTGATGACATCAAATATGTTAATTTATTTGATTCAATTATTTTGTTGGAGTTATCGATTCAATACCGTACATTATTTTTGGTAATTATCCACTTTAAGTAATTGATAAAATAAGGCCATCATTGACCCATTCAAACGTTGGAATATGTTTTTTAAGATGGGTACCGTTATGGTTTGGTTTCTTTTAACAATCATTATTTTAGTTTAAAGATAATTGAAATGGTAGTTGTTAACTCCATCGTAGAAACTGTAAATTGCCTTTAAAAAAATAAAGAAATGATGGTTTCGGATTTTGGCTAGCCACGTTAAGTTTTTGACTAACTATATGAACATAGATAATTGGTTATTACGTTAAAACTTTTTGGTAATTGGTTATATAAAGGAACCAAATATTATTATATTAATGAAGCAATATCGGTTGCATTTGTAAACGTGTCTTGTGCATATTATTGTTGATGAATAAAGTTGCATTGTTAAATTAGTGGTTAGTCACGAAAGTGATCGTACAAATTTGAACCCATATTTTGATTATCATATTTTTGATGCAAATTAAAGTTAAACGCCATATAGTATATTGGTAATCAGAATAATATGATCATGTACTAGGATATCACTCAAAAGTGGATCATTGTCCATGATTATGAACATTAGGAGGTTAATCAATAAATCATGTGTTTTACATCCGAAGATGGAAAACATGAATTAGACATGATTTATTTATTATCTATTACAATATATCTAATTTCATTATCTAAGCATTTATTAATTTGTTAATATCTTGTCCAAATGTGATTATTAACATATTGTGAAAGGAAATGTTAATTTGCTGATGACACGGGAATCCGACTACTCAGGTAAAGGTATCTAGATGGTCGTTGCGACCCAAGCAATCAGGCTCAAATGTGTCAATCAAGAAAAATAGACCACCAATAAAGATAAAATCAAATCGAAACGAGCTAGCGGTCCTGCTATTAGTTTAACCTAGTATAACGACCAGGGTCGAACACAAGGAGCACGGATTGGCCTCGCGGCCTACGAAGTAGTCAAAAAGAAAGGAAAAAGAAATAAAAAGGTATTTTTGGTGGTTTTTAAGTCTTTTTATATTTTTGTGGATTTTTAAGATATTAAGAAAATGATTAAAACAAGGAAAAAAGACACTTCAACAATTTATTAAATGCACTAAAAATCAACCAAAAATTCAAACAAAAATATTTTTGTGTGTTTTATAATTTTTACTGTTTTTAATGAATTTTTGGGATTTTTCTAATGTTTATTTAATTTTCTAAAAATCAATCAGGGAAAGGAAAAGAAGGTACTGTCCAGCAGAGCTTAAGGGACCTAGATAAAATATCTAGAAATCCCAAATAAGCTGGAGGTAATTTTCCTGTATAGAGAATAAAACAAGGAAAATTTGAGCACCTAAATTATTATTTTTGGGTTTTTAGTTCATTTATTAGAATTTTTATAATATTTTAAGTGTTTTTCAATTTTTAGGTGATTTAAGTAATGGAAAATAGCCAAAATTGGCTAGAAAATCAAGCAAGCTAAAACGAACAGTGGACAATTTTTTTGTGAATTTTAGATGAATTTTAGTATTTTTTTGTGATTTTTCAAATTAGACAGTAAAGAAAATACGTGTTTTTGAATTTTTAAAAATATCAAATCAAAATAAAAATATCTCCAAAAATCCCAGAAAATTTTACACAATAGCAGGAGCCATATATCCAATTTTCATTGGATTTGGAGTAGGTTTGCTATTTTATTAAAATCAAACACAAGGACACAGTACATAGGGACCAAAACGCAAATACCAAGAGTCCTGGGGGGTTTGGTGCAAAATACCCAGGAGGTCACGCGCGTGGCGCGTGCCTGGGGCACTCAGGGACCCAGATGTAATAAAAACTAAGTCCTTGGACTAATTGGTAACAGGTACCAAAAGTCCAAGGGCTAGTCTGCAAATAACCCAACATATACGCACATGCACTATTAAATTACGCACAGGGGTATAAATGCAATATTCCAAAAGTTTTCATTCAACTAATAACATCTCAGAACTACAAGGTAGACAGTGCAAATATCCCAGAAACGCACGTGTCGAAGCACGTGCTACACCATTCGCAGGGGCATAAATGCGAAAGAAATAAAGAGCAGGGTCCATAGTGCAATTTTCACAAAAACTAAACAACTAAACTAAATATTTACAAGACTAAACGCTAAATAAAATAAAAAGGAGGGCCTAAGGGTAAATTACCCTTTTATTAATGGAGCCGCTGGATACGCGCCACGTGGTGCATCTGACGGTGAGGGACGACTGACGCTCCAAAGCTAAGCTCCTCGGGCGAATCCGACGGCGGGGGTTTCGCCACGTGGCGGATCGAACGGTGAAGGGCGTCGGTGGCTAAACCTCGCGCATCGGGCGTTCCAGATCTCCTCTCCACGGATCTGACGGTGACGGGACCTCCTCAGGTGGACGGTCGAGATGCAAACTGGAGGGTGAGGACGATCGGACGGTCGGGGAAGATGCTGGAAGAACAGTTGGCCGGCGAGTTTCGCCGGCCTCGTGCGTGCGCTGGGATCCTCCCCTGCTGCTCCTGAAGATCGGAAAAGCTCCGCGATGAAGCTCCGCAGCTGATGGTGCCCTCCGATGACCCAACCGAGCTCTGGAGAGCTCCGGCGAGGTCGGCGGAGGTGGAGCTACTGGACCTGAGTCAAAGGACTTCAGATGGCCCTCGATGTACCTGCAAAATGGGTCCAGAAGACTCGCGAGTCGAGGGCAAACTGCCTCGACCCGGTTAGGCGAGGTGAAGGTGGTCGGGGGGTCAAAGTGGGCGAGCTCCGGTGAAGGCGTGGACGGAGGAGCTCGAACCCCAGCTCCTGTGCGAGCTGGGTTGAGTGAATGGGTGCAGAACGTGCGCAGGAGGAAGGCGAAGGCTATGGTGCAGCCCGATGGTCGAATGGTGGTCGGACGTGATCGGAATCGACGATGGACGGCGGAGCGGCGATTTGGGGGAAATCAGAAATTAAAGAAAAGAAAGAGGAACTGGGTCTACCTGGGTGGACGAATAGACTGTGGACGAGCTGGCGATGCTCTGGGTCATGGCCTCGAGGAGCGTCTACCTCCGAGGCTCGAGCTTCTGCTGTGGGCGGAGCACGGCGGTGGTACTCGCCTGATCAGGCGACACCACGGGGGACGAGCTGTCACTCTCGCCGATGCGATGGAGCTCACCGGGAGGTGGAACGAATGGCCAAAGATGGGAATGGAGGTGGCGGAGCTGAGACTATATACGGTGGAGGGTCCGGGAAGAAGAGCGCGGGTAGGGCACTGGAGTGCGCGGATCCCGAGACGGTGGCTCCGGCGAGGGTCTCGGATGTATCATTAACGAGTCGGACCCGGGGTTTAGGCGAGGCATGATCGGGTTTACATGGGAAAAATGCGAGAAGACGGGTCGTGCACCAAGGACCCGTGAGAAGTGGTCCTGGGGGGGAGTTGACCGGGCGGTCAACATCCCCCTGGACCAATAGGAACATGCCACGTGGATAAGATTTGAAAATTCAATTAAAAATACCAAATGGTCGAATTATTAAAAAGTCAAAACATGAAATATTTTTGTTTTAATTTTTTCTATTTTTAGTGATTTTTAATTAATTTTTCAAAGTAAAAATAAGGTACACTTACGTTATATAGCTATACATAGGTATATGTACAATATAGGGTTTTTAATTTTGATTTTTAATTTGTTATTTTTATACAATTTTATTCTCATTTTATATTTTATTTATTTATATCATAAAATAAGGAATAAAAAGCTATTTTTATTTTATTTTTATTATTTATATACATAGGTGAAATAAATACATATGTACATTTATATACATGGTATATTTACAAAGTATTTTTGGATTTTTAATTTTGTTCTTTTTATTTTGTTTTTGTTTTAATTTATTTTATTTATTTACTCTATATAATCTAGAATATTTACAAAACTTTTGGAAATTAATTTTATTTATTTATAAGGCTAAATAAATAAATAAAAGTGGACTATATACATGGTTGATGTTTTTGTTTTCTTTTTAATTTTTATATTTTTATCTTGATTTTATATTTAGAAATATATATAAGTATTTACAAGCCAATTTGAGTCTATTTTTGTGAGGAAAATACTTTTATTTTATTTACATAGATATTTGCACACATGAGCCCCTATCTCCCTCTACTTTGGCTTTTATGCGGTCAGGCCCATGCTGAGCCCTCCCTTGGGTTAGGTTGCTCAATATTTATTCTAAATATTTCCCTCTTTTTCTTTTTAATCTTTATTCTTTTATTTTTGCACAAAAACATGCTAATTATAGGTTTTTACACAATGCATGCTTTTGGTAATTATTTCTATTTACAACTATATACATGCATTTGCAAAGGTTTTTGTAGCTAAAATATAAGAATAAAGAGTGATGAATGAGTATTCATTACCCCCCTATACTTAACTTTGCTAGTCCCTTAGCAAACACTTATTTGAAAAAGAAGTGAAAAAGAAATAAAGAAAAAGAAAAAGAGAATGTACATGGATCAAGGTTGATTATTAAACTTGCCTTCATTAAATTGAGGTATGGAGCTTGATCAGATCTTTGGATTATTAATGTGTCGGAACCTTATTTGGACTTAAGCCTAAAACTCAACAGCCTCAGAGTTCCACTAATCTATAACCAAGACTCCTCAATGCTCTAGATCAGAACAAGTCATCAATCACAAACCCTGAAGACCATGAATCTTTTCTTGTCTTGTGAATGTGAGGTCTAAGCTCTCCACCTCAGAAATGGCAACTTGACAACCCTCCCCAACAAGGTAACTCTATGACCTCAATCTGGCCACTCTTTCCTCGAGGAGTGGGGTATTCCCTTCTAAGTTCAAGTTCAACAGGCTCAAGAAGAGGAGGAGAAGAGAATGGGTCAAGGCTAGTGTAGCCATGTACCCTTGGGAGCTTGACCAGTGTAGCCAAGTCTCCCTGCTGCAAGCTACATCAGGTGGATCATGAAACCAAGCTTTGCTTATTGCACTCTATATACATACTCCGGTGGGATTATCATTTTCTCTCAAACCCACCACTTTTTTGGAGTTATTTTCTTTTTGCATTTTTTTTCAAGTGCATCTATACAACATATACATGTGCAGCATATATACAAGGAGTTTTTCCTCTTGAGCCAGTAGACTATCCCTTTTTTGAAGCTTTATTGCAACCCACAACTCCCGTCGTTAGACCTCATGGCAACCAGACCAAGTTGAGACGCACTTCCTTCACTAAAAGAAGAAGAGAGGTTCCGCCTAGAAGTACTACCCTCATATGCTACCCCAAGTCAAGGAAGACTACCTCCTCACCACCTCATCTGTTAGAGAGCTCGGTGCATAGTGCTAGTGTCCAAGTAAAGCCATAATCTATATGAGTCATGTGTTGTTGTTAAGTGCTCTACTTAGGCTCATTGAGATGACATGTGATCATAGCCTAGTGGACTCAAAGAATTAAGTCACCATGGACCTGAAAAGCCTTAAACCTAAGCCCTATAAGGTTCCTCTTAGAAATTAAGTGGATTAAGATCTTAATCAAGCTCCATTTCTCAATTTGACTCCAGGCTAGTTTAAATGTCAACTATCATCCAGAAAAACTATATACATATGTACAAAAGATGCTATTTACACAAAGTTTACACACATGCAAAATTTTTGAAAAATATTTTGAAATCATGAATGGATGATGCATGAAGTGCAAGTTTTGCAAAAAGATATTTACACACATTTACACAAGATTTTTGCAAACTTTTGATTTTCAAAACATTTTGGAAAAATTTTGTACTATATACATAATTTTGATAGAAAATATTTACACAAGCTTTACACAAAAGATTTTTGAAATCATTTTTACAAAAATAATTTGTACACTAGCTATTTATGTGCAAATAAAGAAGTTTATGTACATGAAAAATTTTTAATTTTTGTGATTTTTAGGGATTTTAGCCATTTTATTTATTAACACACTCACACAAAGTACGAGTTATGGCTAAAGTATATATGAAATATATACACACCCCCCTATACTTAGTTCGAACGATGTCCTCAGAGTCAAGAGCGATGGAGAAAACATAACTCGTGCTAGGTATAGGGAAGTGAAAAGACGGGCTATATACAAAGACGAATGAATAAAATAGAAAGTCAAGAGGATCTCGGGTCTTCCCCCTATACTTAGGATCAATTAATCCTAAGTATAACAGGTTGTATACTAAGGGAAAACCGAGTGGAGAATGTACATGGTCTACCCCCTATACTTAGGGTGAAATATCCCTAAGTATAGGCAGCAAAAACAGGGGTAGACAGAAACAAAAGAAATACCCGAAGGTCCTACATCCCCCCTATACTTAGGGTAAAGTGCACCCTAAGTATAGCATAATCAACAGATGAAGAAAGGGATGTTGGACTAAAGAATGTTGTGATATAGACATCTGGATCTATACAAGGCGGAAGATCAGTGAAACTCAGGCGTGAGATGCATTAGATGTGAGTCAAAGACCACATCTCACGCAAAATGAATAGGGGCAAGATCAATGACCCGTGGCTCATGATCTAGAAATGGCTTGAGCCGCTGGCCGTTCACTCGAAAGGTACTCTCAGAAGACAACTCAGATATATCAATGCTACCGTTGTCGTGATACCTTTCTGACCAAGTAGGGTCCCTTCCACTTGCTCTGTACCTTCCCTGGAAATAAACGAAGCCTCGCATCAAACAACCATACTCTCTGTCCAATCTCAAAATGCTTGTGGCTGATGTGAGAATCATGCCACTCCTTCACTCGCTCCTTATAATGTAGGCTGTTTGAGAAGGAGATATCTCTCAACTCCTCCAGGGCTGCTAACTCTGCCCTCCTCTGGTCTCCTACACCATCTGGATCCATAAGTATGTCTGTAACTGCCCAAAGTGACCTGTGCCTCAGCTCAACAGGTAAATGACACGGCTTGTCATATACGAGGCGAAAGGGAGATGTGCCCAATGGTGTCTTGAAAGACGTCTTATATGCCCATAAGATCGAGTCCAAAAGCTGTGACTAATCCTTTCGGTCAGGGCGGACGACTTTCTGCAATATAGTCTTAATCTCCCTATTCGACACCTCGGCTAGACCATTTGTCTGTGGATGGTAAGGTGTAGCAACACGATGGTCTATACCGAACTCGCTAACAAGGGCCTTCACCTGGTCGTTGATGAAATGAGACCCCCCATCTGAAATCAAAACTCGAGGGACCCCGAACGGCGTGATGATATGCTTCCTCAAAAATCGGCAAACTGTCCTCGCATCAGCGGCTCGGGCGGGGATAGCCTCAACCCAACGACTAACATAATCCACAGCCAACAGAATGTACTCAAATCCCTGACTCTTAGGGAATGGACCCATGAAATCGATGCCCCATGCGTCAAAAACCTCACATAAGTGAATGGGTTGCATCGGCATCATATCACGCTATCCACAAGTGCCCATCCTCTGACAGTCAGTACACCTCTTCACGAACTCATCAGAGTCCTTGAAGAGGGTAGGCCACCACAAGCCGGATTGGAGCACTTTCTATGCCGTTCTCCTCCCAGAATGATGTCCTCCTGCCTCAAGCTTGTGGCAGTAAGTGAGGACGCTATGGTGCTCCTCCTGAGGAATGCACCGACGCCAGACGCTATCCCCTCCTTCGTGGTAAAGGATGGGATCCTCCCAGTGGTAGGACTTGGCCTTCGCAAGGAAGGTCTCAAGCCTCTGCCTGGGCCAATCTTGTGGGACTTTCCCAGCAACGAGAAAGTTCACAATATCGGCATACCACGGGAGTGAGGTGATAGCAAGGATCGCCTCATCTGAGAAGGTCTCACAAATGGGATCAATCTGCTCAGACTCCTCAGGCTCCTCTATACGGGAGAGGTGATCCGCCACCACATTCTTGACTCCAGGCTTATCCTTGATCTCAATGTCGAACTCCTGGAGTAGAAGGATCCATCTAGTAAGTCTGGCCTTGGCATCCTTCTTTACCATGAGGTATCGGATGGCGGTGTGATCAGTGTACAAGGTCACTCTAGATCCAATGATATAAGATCGAAACTTATCTAGGGCGAACACTACGGCTAGCATCTCCTTCTCTGTGACCGTATAATTCCGCTGGGTGGAATCCAATGTGCGGCTAGCGTAGTGGATAGCAAAGGGGACTCCATCCCTCCTCTGTCCCAACACGGCCCCTACGGCAAAATCGGAGGCATCCGTCATGATCTCGAATGGGAGAGACCAATCAGGCGGCTGGAGAACAAGAGCCTCTATAACACACTGCTGGAGAGTCGCAAAGGACGAAAGACACTTGTCATCGACAAGAAACTCGGTGTCTTTCGTCAAGAGGTCAGTCAACGGCCAGGCAATCTTGCTGAAATCATGAATAAATTTCCGATAGAAACCAACGTGCCCCAGGAATGACCGTAGCTGCCTCAAATTGGACGGCGGTGTGAGTTTTCTAATGACATCAACCTTGGCCGGATCAACCTCCATGCCCCTGTTGGAGATGATATGGCCAAGCACCGTCCCTTGAGTCACCATGAAGTGACTCTTCTCCCAAGAAAGCACCAAATGGACCTCTATACATCGCTGGAGTACCCGGTCTAGGCAGTCAAGACAGGAGTCGAATCCGTCGCCGTAGACCGAGAAATCGTCCATGAAGACCTCCAAACACTCCCCTACCATGTCCGAAAAGATCGACAGCATGCATCTCTGAAAAGTCGCAGGGGCATTGCATAGCCCAAATGGCATGCGTCGAAAGGCATATGTACCGAAGAGACAGGTAAAGGTGGTCTTCTCCTGATCCTCAGGAGCGATGGCCACCTGGTTGTAGCCCGAGCACCCATCCAGGAAACAGTAATGGCTCTTCCCTGCCAGTCTCTCAATGATCTGGTCAATAAAAGGCAGGGGGAAATGGTTCTTCTTGGTGGCCTGGTTGATTCTCCTGTAGTCAACACAGACCCGCCAAGAGGTGGGTACTCATGTAGCAATCTCCTCTCCCGACTCACTGATCACAGTCGTGATGCCCGTCTTCTTGGGCACCACATGCAAGGGGCTGACCCACTTGGAGTCGGAAATGGGATAAATAAAATCTGCACTCCACCATTTTGAAATCTCCTTCATGACGACCTCTCTCAGGTTGGGGTTCAGCCGCCGCTGGAACTCACGCGACGGCTTCGCCCCCTCCTCGAGATAGATATGATGGGAGCACAACGCTGGACTAATCCCATGGAGATCTTCTACGCTCCATCCGATTGCCTTGCGGTTCTTTTCAAGAACCCCCATCAAACGGGATTCTTGCTCTCCAGTCAGATCGGCGGAGATGATGACTGGGTACATCTCAGGCTCGCCCGCAAGGAATCTATACTTCAGCGAAGTAGGGAGCGGCTTCAGCTCTGGACAGCTGGGTGCTGGCAAATCTGGCTTAGGAAGAAGGTGAGTGTAAGCTACCAAGTCTGCCTGGGAGAATGAAACGAACTCTCGCGAACTGGATCTGGAGAAGGCTGCTCAACTGAACTATCTCTGATCTGCTCTGCATCTACCTCCTCCTCAACTGTAGAATCTGTGGGACTCAGGTCTGGCATCTGATCATCGCAATATGCCCAATCAGACTCTGAATCCGAGGGATCTGCATCAAACAAGGTGGCATCAGTACCACCGTCACACAAGGTGGCCTCAGTACCACCATCACTAGAAATCGTGTCGCGATCGAGAACCGGCTCTGCTGCCACTGATGTATCCTGGACCAGGGCTGTGCTCTCCAAGCTCTCCTCTGCTATCAACTCGGCATCAACGGTGTCTGGAAATGAGAGGATGGCCTGTGCTGCAGGGTCTGCCCATGTTGCCTCATCATCTGTGATCACAAAATCACAGTCCTGGTGGATGTCTAACTCGGCATCTGTCAGCTGCTCTGTATCTATGCTGGTCTCTGAGCATGCTCTCTCTCTGGCTCTGTAGTCCTCGACCGTCTCTATTTGTACACTTTCACCCTCGACGCGAAAGTATACGTTCCCGCTATCATGATCAGTCACCGCTTGGCTGTGGCCAAGAACGGACGACCGAGGATGATGGGGGTATCGGCCACTGAATCAGGGATCTCCATGTCCAACACAACGAAGTCCACGGGGAATTACATGCCCTGAATAGTGACGATAACGTCTCGCAACAACCCCTTCGGCCTCTTGACAGATCGATCAGCAAACTGAAAGACTGTCCTGCTCTGTCTAATAGTGCCCAACTCGAAGCGGTCGAGAAGGGCTGCCGGAAGGAGGTTGATAGACAATCTGCTATCCAATAGAGTCCGGTCGAACCTCTGCTCTCTGATATGACATATGACATATGGGGCTCCTGAATCTGGCCTCTTGGCCGGCAGACGGTTCTGGATCGCGAAGCACGTGGCTTTCGTCAGCACATGTATCTCTGAATGGTGGTTCCTCCTCCTCCTCCTGACTGTAGTCCTGTCTCTCAAAGAACGCTGAAGAAGGGGGATGTGCTGCAAAGCCTCCTGAAGGGTCAGCTGGATATGGAAACGATCAATCATGCTCTGGCTGAACTCCTCCTGCTCTCTCTTTTTTGGATCTTTTTCTTTTTTCTTCCCCTTCCCCATCTGAAGGGCTCTAGGGGAGGGGATAACATGGTCCTTCTCAGATGAAGGACTAGGAATAGGTCTAGACGGCTCGACGGCCGGATCCGCACATACATCAAGCACCACAGTGGGACCAGAGTAAACTAAACCTTTTCCTTTATTCAAAACATGGTTCCGAGCTACATCAGTGGAAGGAAAAACAACAGCTCTCTCTACATGAACACCGGTGGCCTCAGTACCACCATGGGCTGGCTCTGCTGGACGTCTCGCGGCCTCAGTACCGCGTGCTGGCTCGGCAACTCGGGTGGCGTCAGTACCACCTCCTCGAACTGCTGAAACAGCGGCCTCAGTACCGCTGGTGGAATCAACATCCTTGGTGGCATCAGTACCACCGTCATCATCATGAGTGGCCTCAGTAACACTCTCCTCCTCCTCATCTGGCGCTCTAGGTGTATCCTCGTGCCGTCGCTCAGACGAGGCGCCGCCGTCGGCTGGTGTCCTACCGCTCCTAAGTTTGACAAAATCAGCATCAAATAGATCCGAATACATATCATCAAATGGATCACTAGGAGTGGCATGCTCAGTGTAAGCTACTTGCTCAGATTTCCGCTTCAGGCTGTTGGGATTCGGCTCTATCTGGGCAGGAATGGCGACCTTCCCTCTCACAATGTCCCGCATCTCCTGGCGGAACTCGTCCATCTCCCGTCTGAAGGTAGCCTGCTGATCCGTGAGGAGGCGGGCTATGTCGTCCAAAACAGGGCTCTCGTGGGAGCCCGACGGGTAGCCTCTCTGGTGATGAGGCTGCTGGAACTGGTGCTGCTGCTGGTGAGAGGGGTAAGAAGAAGGATGTTGCTGCTGGTGTGGCTGGTGAGGCTGCTCTCGCCTCCAAGACTGTCCCTGTTGCTGATAGGGATGAGGAACGAAGGATGACTGCTGCTGTGACTGATAGGCTGGGGGCTGCTGCTGCTGGTGATCTCTCTGCTGGCTATACTGCCCTCCCTGACCGGATGACTGCTGCTGGGGCTGGGTACCTCCACTCCCCCACCTGAATCCGGGATGGTCTCGTCGGATCCCAGGCTGAGGACGGTCATACCAAATCCCGTTGACATCCATCAACGGCTCTGCATCGTACTGGGCTGGCGGGAGTACTGCCAGAGGCTGATCCGGCTGGTATACCACCATTTGCAAGTCTGGAGATGGTGGTGACTGGTAGGTGGGCTGCGGCTGCTGGTACGGCTCCGCCTGTACAAGGTGAATCTGTCTAGGCTGCTGGTGTGAGCTGGAGCGCTGGAACGAGCTGCTGCTGCCACCGGTATCGCCTCGCGACTGAAGACGGGGCTGTGAAGCCGTCTGTGCCTCCTCGAGACACATGAGATGGGTCTTTATGTCGCTCAGAGTCTGTGCCATCTGCTCCATCTGAGTGATGACCTGGCACTGCTTCTTCTCGATCAGCTTCATCCGATCCAATTTCTCACTGATACTACCCATATCTGCAGCGGATGACTCTGCCTGTGCTGCTGCTACTGCGGATGAACTGGATGGACCGGCGACGACCCGTGCTATCCTCTGGTACTGCACGGGTCCTGGCTGCTGCTGGGGTCTGCCCTGAGTGTATAACCTGGTCTGGGACATCACCATATAGTTCTCGGCCATCTCCTCGTAGATGGCCCAGACCTGTTCGTGATCCTTGGCGAAGTAAGACCCGCCACAAGAAGCATTCACCAAGCCCTGGAGCCCTGGTGTCAGCCCGCTGAAGAAGCTCTGCACAAGGTTGGGCTTCGAAATATCATGGTGCGGGCATCGGTCAGTCAGCTCACGAAAACCTCTCCCATGCCTCATGGAATTGCTCGTTGGGGAGCATGGAGAAGTTGCTGACGAGGGCTCTCGCTGCATTGGTCCGCCCGAGTGGATAGTACTTGTTCAAGTACTCGGTGCGGAGCTGCTCCCAGGTGTAAACAAACCTCCTCAAGTGTTTCAGCCAGGTGGCTGCTCTGTTTGCTAGGGAAAAGGGGAAGGCGATCATCCTGATCGTATCCTGGTCCACCTGACGGTCGTGGACAGTGCTGCAAATCATGAGAAACTCCTGGAGGTGAAGATGGGGCTCCTCAGTAGCGACTCCGTGGAAGCGGGGGAGTAACTGCAAGGTGTTCGGGGGGAACTTGAAGTCCCCCATGATGGCTGGAAGTACTACCCAGTGGTGCATCAGCGCCGATCCGGGGTTGTGTAACTCTCGCATCGGTCTCGGTGGTCCTCCTGCCGCGGCTGCGGCGGCGGCTGCTGCGGCTGCTGCTGCGGCTGCTGCATCTGCATCCTCTGGGATCCTCGGTCCCTCTCTCCTCTGCTCGCGCTCTGCTTGCATCTGCTCCATCTCTCTCCTCATGTCGAGCATGAATGCTCCCTGATCCCTCAACTGCTGCTGGACGGTCTCTAAGGATGCGATCAGGGTAGAGTTGATCGTGCCCTGGTCCAACACAAAGTGCTCAGGCTGTGGACCTCGGGAACGATCCTCGGAACTGCCGGCCATGGCGTCTGCAAAATCAAATGAGCCAAACTCAGGTGCTGTCAAGTCTGCTAATCTCTCCTCTGGCTCATATCTCTCAGAACCGAAAGAAAGGGGGTCGAGGGGGAACATGGCGGAATCATACTCGGGCTCGGAGAACTGGTCTTGGCTCTCGCAGGCCAACCTAGATGAATGGGTAGACGTGTCTGAAAAGCGAGAATGCGAGAGCCGCTAAATAGCGGTCTGACAAGTCAGACTCACTGTCGCTGATGCGACTGCTCAAACTTCCTCGGTCTTCAACAATTAACCCACACAATCAATCAGAGAATGAATAGCAAGGATTAAAATTTATTATACCCTACTAAAGATGTACAATGACAAGCAAGTAGGGGTCGAACTCAAGAAGCAAAGGTGTAAAGCACGGATAAAAATCCACACCTAGGTCTAACAAGCTACTTAGCCAATCAAAAATTTTTGTGGGTTTTTGATTTTTATATATATTTTTTTAATTTTTAATTTTATAATTTTGTATTTTGATTTTTAATTTACTGATTTTATATTTTCTTTTTTTTATTTTATATTTTTTTATATTTTCTTTTTCAATATTGGAAATTAAAGACAATGTAATGAAAGGGAAACTAAAGTATTTATAAAAATAGATAAAAATACTCAAAAATAAGGAAATAAAGTCTTTTTGGTCTTTTTCTACTTTTTTACTGTTTTTGTGATTTTTGGGTAATTTTTAGAATGTTTTTGGTATTTTTAATTATCAAAATAAAGAAAACAGTAGTAAAAAGTAAGGCTGAAACTTAAAATGGAGAAATAAAATAGAAATCAGTGGCAAAAATTCCCCAACTTAATTTTCAGAGAAAGATAATGAAATCAAGAAGATTTAGAAAAAGAAAACACTATTTTGGATTTTTTATGGATTTTATAAATTTTTATGAAGGTTTTTAGAGTTTTGCAATTTTTAGGAGTTAGGTTTTATATTTTTTAATGATTTTTGGTCTGGAGCTAAGACAAACTAAAAGACACAAAATATAATTTTTGGGGATTTTTCTGAGGAAGTTTTATATTTTTTTGGGATTTTATGGTATGGACAGTGCTAAAAAGGCATGTTTTTGATTTTTAATAAATGTAAAAATAAAACAAAATCAAAAACTAAAATTTTGGTGTGGAAGTACAAGTTCACAGGGGCTTAAGTCCAAAATTTGAGAAATTTTGGGATTAGAATGATACTTCAAAGAAATCCTACAAGCAAGCAAACATGGAAGGCCTGACAGGGGTATTTGCGCAAAAATCAGAAAATCAAGGGGCCTGCGTACAAATTTTCCAAAAACTTTACCATGCAGCAAAATGTCTATGCACTGAAATGAAATAAAGGATCTCCCAAGGGCTAAGTTACAAAAATGCCAAGGACCCACGTGGCTCGCACATGCGCCACTGGCAAGGGCTGAACTGCCAAATCTAGAAGCACAAGGGCTAGATCGTAAAGTTACCCAAAAGTCTTTACCTATTACAACAATTAATATACTAAATATAAATGGTCAAAAACTACGGGGTATAGAACAAAATTACCCACGCAATCGGCGACGGCGGACGGTGGGATGGCTCCCACTAATACACGTGGCAAGATCTCGCGCGCCGATACCCCTTGGGCTCTGGATGGATAGGATTAGATCGATTCGAAGCAGATCAATGGCTGTGGGTGCACGGCATCCAACGGCAGCTGCAGCTCTTGAAGAACAGGCGGAGATCGGACGACAATCAGAGCATCGGGAAGAACACGAAAGAAACTCGCGTGGGCGAGTTTGAATTGGATCCCCAGGTCTCTCCCAACCTTCGACCGCTGTCCAGAACGCTCCAGGAAGCTCCTGGAGCACGGGCCTTCCTTCCGGCGGCGCCAAAATGGCATGGAGGGGCTCGGATGCGCCGCCGCAAGGTGTGGAATGGCGCTGCCCAGGTGGTTCAATCTTGGACAAAATCGACCCCCAGGTGGGGTCTGCGGGCTCCTGGACCTGCAAAAGAAGTGGGTGATGAAGTTGGGGGCAAAATGCCCCAACTTCGTGGCGTGATTCTCAATGTGACCGGATGTAGGGAACGGTAGATACGGCCGGCGAAACTCGATGCCGGCCGCAGTTGATTCGGGGGTGAAATGATGGCTTCGGGCCAACGATTTTGACGAAAGATCAATCACTGGTGCCTCTTTGACAGTAGGATATTTGAGAAAAGGAAGAAAAAGGGAGAAAGAGAGGCCTCACCTGTGCGCGCACAAGGTGCCCTCCGGCGAGGACTCCGGCAAGGGGATCTGCCTCAATTCGACGCCACCTCGGTCCAATGAGGAGCCCGACGAACTCCTGCTGTCACCAGGAGTATCTTCAAGGTCTTAGGTTAGGATTTTGGTGGTGGAAGAGGGATCAAGAGGGAATGGAAGGAGATGGGGCGTTTTTGAACCATGGTCGAGGTGCGATGTTCGAGGGCGTGTCACGGGCGAATCCTTGGTCAAAATGCCAAAATGATGCATGGGCGAGCTAGGTGGATCAGAGATCTTCAAAAGTCGTGAAGAAACTGAGGCCAAACGGTGAAAGAGTTGGCCTGGAAAAATCCGCGAAGTCCAAGGAAAATGCAGTCTGACAATAGCCAGACCTCGGTCAGAGAGTTGACCGAGGTCAACCAAGGAAGAGCTCTGGTTGGTCCACGTGGACCAACCAGAAAAAACCTTGGCAAAAATGCTTAGAAATTCAATAAAAATAGAAAATGATTTATTTAAATTTTGGTTATAAAATAAAAAATGTTTATTTTTTTATAAATTATTTTATGGTGATTTTTATTTATTTTTATGAGACTTATTTTTATAAGTTTGCATTTATGCCCCTATAGATATCTATATCTATATATTTAAGTATTTTATTTTTATTTAGGTATTTTTAATTTATTTTCTTTTGGCTTTTATTTTCTAAAATTATAAAATACTTTTATATACACAAATATATTTTTATTTTAATTTTCTGATATATTTTATATACTTAATAAAATGAAAGTGTTATTTGTATAGGTATAGCTACATGTATTATACCTATGTATTATAATATATACAAGTATTTTTATTTGGGTTTGATTTATGATTTTATTCTGATTTTAATGTACATAATTATTATAAGTATTATTTACAACATTATAAAAATATAAAATTGTAAAAATACTAAATAAGTAATAAATTGAATATTTTAATAAGTACAAGGTACAATGAGGGGTCCAAAAGTCAACTTTCAAACCGTAGCTCCGCCAAATGCGAAACTACCGCCATTAAATAGCTTATTTTCTTCTATATACAATTAAAGGTGAGTACGCTGCATTTGGAGTTTTTATTTGTGAGATACGGGTCTGGGAAGTTGGCATTCTGGATTCTTCTTCAGACCATAACTTTTTATTTGTACATTATTTTTCAGTGAAATAAATTTTGTATTTTTCTTTATAAAATTATCTACAACTTTCATGTACAAAGTTTTATTATTTGATGCACAAAAAGTGGAACCAAAAATAGGTCCCAAAATGAATAAAGAATGAATAGAATGTATAGGTATTTTATCTGTATTTTGGCCCTTATCTCCCCCTACTTTATTCCTTGTCGACCTATTCATCGAGATGCCTAGGTCTCGGGGTTTCGGGTCATAAAATATTTACAATATTTTATTCTTTTTTTTTCTTTTCTTTATTCTATTATTTTGGCATTAAAAACCGTATTTTATACAATATTTACATACATATGCATGAATGCTAAAATACCTATATTAAGCCTATTTACACGCATTTACTAGGGTTTTTAAGGCCAAAATGATAGAATAAAGATGATGAAACGTGGATTCATCATCCCCCTATACTTGCCTTTGCTAGTCCCTAGCAAACACTTATGCAATAAGTGCAGAAAAAGAAAAATAAAGAAAAGAAAAAGAAGAAAGATGGACTAAATTTAATTATCAAACTTGTCTTCGCAAAATCAAAGTTTGGAGCTTAAGTCGGACCTTTGGAATTTTAGTGCGGGCGGAACCTTAATGAGAACCGAATTTGAAATCCAACAGCCCCTGAGAATCCCAAAACTCTGCTCAAGTCTCCTCAATAGACAGGTCAGAAATATCTCAACTCATACGCAAACCCTTACGACTATGAATCTGACTTGTACAGTGTAAGTGATGGTGGCTCTCCCCAACTAGAATGACAAAGAAACTGACTTCTCCAGTATGACAACCCAGTGATTCCCCAATCCAGCAACTCCATCCTCGAGGAGCGGGGTATTCCCTTCTAAGTTCAAGTGGCAACCAGCTCAAGAGGAGGGGGTGAAGAGAAGAATGGACGGTAGCCAGTGTAGCTACCTATCCTTGGATGCAAGACCAGTGTAGTCAAGTCATCCTGCTGCAGGCTCACATGATATGACTTTGGAACTCAAGCTTGCTTATTGACTTTACAACATATGTACA
Organism: Ottelia alismoides; assembly: GCA_037367405.1. NCBI lineage: Eukaryota > Viridiplantae > Streptophyta > Magnoliopsida > Alismatales > Hydrocharitaceae > Ottelia > Ottelia alismoides. The sequence continues at coordinate 445,541 of JAZKJV010006767.1, forward strand.
TACTTTGCAGGCTTTTTATTTTTGTACATGCCTGAACCTCCTTTTTTTTTTGAAATACTATTCACAGCAGCATTTACATAAGGAGTTTTTCCTCTTGAGCCAGTAGACTATCCCTCTTTTGAAGCTTTATCGCAACCCACAGCCTCATGTCTTTAGACTTCCTAATCACTGGACGGGTTGGGGTGCACTTCCCTCCCTAGAGGAGGACAAGTGTTTCCACTTGTGTGCGTCTCATACCGGCAAATCCAATCCCCTCACCACTCCAACTGAGTTGAGCCATGTGAAAGGTGCAGGTGTCCAAGTTAGGTCATTATCAACAAGAGTCGTGCGTGTGCTCCGAAATACTCTACTTAGGCAGTCAAGAATCCATTGAACCAAGTCCCGTGATCCTCAAAGAATTAAGTCAACTAGACCTGAAGTACCTCAAACCTGGTTCCTATAAGGTTCCTGTTATTAGGTGAATTATAAGGTCCAATCAAGCTCCAATCTTCGGATTTTACTTAGACTTGTTCAACTATCAAACTCAATCCGAAAAATGCGAATGCTATGCAATGCAATGCAGAAAATATTTTTGTGATGCAATTTTCAAGATTTTGATCTTTTTATGGATTTTTGAAAAGATGGTGATGATGATGCATATGCATTTTTTTGTATTTTTCAAAAAGATTTTTCAGATGTTTTAGCAAATGTTTTTGGGAGTTTTTGAAAACAAAAAGTTTTTGGCTGAAAATAGGTTAAAATATGTACACGGGAGTGCTTCTTATATACAAGAAGTGGATTTTTAAGGATTTACAAGGGTAAGTGATCAATTTTATAAGTATATATATAAAGTGGATTTTGGTGAGATGTAAGTATTCCTCAAACTTATTTGAAAACAATTTACACACAATTTTTGAAAACTATAGTCCAAAATAGTTTTTACAAACATTTTACACACATTTGAAAACATTTTGCAAAGGCTTTCAAAACAGTATATATAGGTTTTTCAAATCATTTTTGCAACCATTTTCAAACCATTTGCAAATCATTTTTCAAACATTTTATTTCACACAAAGAAAAGAAATTTTACAAACCACACATTTTTACACAGGTTGAAAACATGAAACAAAATATTTTCAAAATAGTTTTCAATAGATGTTCACAAAGATTTTCAAACTATTTTTCAAACATTTTGCAAAAAACATTTTCACCTGATTTATTAATCAGTAAATACAAAAAGAATTTGAGGAATAACCACATCTTTTTATTAAGGATTTTAATGAATTTCAAAGAATTATTAGCCATATTATTAAGAAAATACGAAAGTACGAGTTATGGCTAAAGTATATACGTAGTATATACGACCCCCCTACACTTAGCTTGAGCTATGTCCTCATAGATCGGAGAGAAAAGAGAAGACATAACTCGTACTAAGTGTAGACAAGCCTAGAGAATAAAGGAATAAGAGATGAATAAATGAATGAGAAGTTGACCGTCCCCCCTATACTTAGGATCAAATAATCCTAAGTATAGCAGACTGTACACAAAGCAGGGAGGGTCAAGGGTGGGAATGAACAGATCATACTCAGATTGTCTCCCCCTATACTTAGGGTAAGATATCCCTAAGTATAGACAAGAAGAGGAGACCATGGAGAGGATCGAAAAGAATAGAAGAAACTCGGGGTGCACACCCCCCTATACTTAGGACAAAGTACGTCCTAAGTATAGAAGACTGTCTACAAGGGGTAGCACCTTTCTGATAGATGAAGACGATAGAAGAGGAAAAGAAGAAAAGAAGAAAAGAAGAAAAGAAATGAGATTGGGTATGAACAACTCGGGATGCACATCCCCCCTATACTTAGGATATAGTACATCCTAAGTGTAGCAGTGATGAAAGGGATGGCATCAATTCGGTAGAATAAGATAAAAGAAATTGAAAAGAAGAAGAAAAGAAGAAAAGACGAAAAGGAAAATCATTCAAAAATGTTTTGATGTGCTTTGCCTTCCTCTGCCTGTCTCGAGCTGTTCAGCTCATCATCATATATTACTTGAATGGAGTCAACGACGGCCATGAATGTGTCATGTTCAAGGTATGGCTTCAGAAGTTGTCCATTGACTACAAAAGGCTGTGCATCAGATGACAGATTAGATATCAAGACGCTTCCGTTGTCACGCACCTTCCTAACCAAAAACGGCCCAGTCCATTTGCTCTTCAATTTGCCTGGAAAGATCTTTAATTTCGCATCGAACAACCATACCTTCTGACCTGGATCAAAGGACTTGTGGCGGATGTGCTTGTCATGCCATGTTTTGACCTTTTCCTTGTACATCAGGCTGTTGTCATATGCATAATCTCTGAATTCCAGTAATCTGTTCAGATCCAGTTTCCTGTTCTGTCCTGCTTGCTTGGAGTCCAAATTACATATGTTAATAGCCCATAAAGATTTATGAATAAGTTCCACGGGCAAGTGGCATGGCTTGCCATACACCAGACGGTAGGGAGACATTCCCAAGGGTGACTTGTACGCTATTCTGTAAGCCCAAAGAACGGAATCAAGCAGCTGAGACCAGTTCTTGCGATCCGGACGCACAAGTTTCTGTAGAATTGTCTTGATCTCCCTGTTTGAACATTCAGCTAAGCCATTGGACTGCGGGTGATAGGGTGAAGCAACACGATGCTCGATGCAGAATTCCTGGGTCAGCTTCTTCACCTCTCTGTTTATGAAATGACTGCCCCCGTCAGATATGAGGATCTTGGGAATCCCGAACCGTGCTATGATGTGATCTCGTAAGAATCGACAGACAGTCCGACTGTCGGCGGCTCGGGCGGGGATAGCCTCCACCCAACGACTGACATAATCGACAGCAAGCAGAATATACTCATAACCCTGACTGTTAGGAAACGGGCCCATAAAGTCGATCCCCCATGCGTCAAAGACATCTGAGATCTGAATGTACTTCAGAGGCATCGTATCTCTCATTCCTATGGTTCCACCCATCTTCTGACAGTCAGTGCAACCTTTGACGTATTCATCTGCATCTTTGAACAATGAAGGCCACCAGAGGCCACTTTGAAGAACTTTTGCTGCCGTCCGTTTTCCTGAATGATGTCCTCCAGAATCTTGATCATGACATAAAGCGAGGACACTTGGAACCTCCTCCTGAGGGATACACCTTCTCCAGATGCAATCGGCTCCCTCACGAAACAGATACGGGTCTTCCCACTGGTAGAAATGGATTTTAGACAAAAATCTGTCTATTTTCAACTTAGGCCAGTCCTGTGGGATTTTCTTGGCAACTAGATAATTCACAATGTCCGCATACCAAGGAAGTGAGGCGACAGACAGAATCGATTCATCTGGAAAGGTCTCTGTAATAGGCTGCAAGTTCAGCTCAGGAGACTCCGGTTCAGGAAGTCTTGACAGATGATCGGCCACTACATTTTTTACCCCAGGTTTATCTCTGATCTCCATGTCAAACTCCTGGAGGAGAAGGATCCACCGGATGAGACGTGGTTTGGCATCCTTCTTCTGCTGTAAATACCGAATGGCCGAGTGATCAGTGTAAATGATAACTTTGGACCCAAGAAGGTAAGATCTGAACTTTTCCAAAGCAAAGACTACCGCTAGCAGCTCCTTTTCAGTGACAGTGTAGTTTCTCTGGGCTTCATCGAGCGTTCGGCTAGCGTAGTGAATTGCAAACGGTACATTGTCTTTTCTCTGTCCCAGTACAGCTCCGATGGCATAATCCGACGCATCGGTCATAATCTCGAAAGGCTGAGTCCAAATCGGTGGCTGTAGGACAGGGGCCTGCATGATGAGCTCTTTCAACTGATTAAAGGCAAGGAGCACACGATCGTCTACAATGAACTCATTGTCCTTGCCGAGCAACTCAGTCAGCGGTCTGGCCAGTTTGCTGAAATCTTTAATAAATCGCCGATAAAAACCGACATGGCCCAAGAATGACCGGACTTGCTTGATATTGGTAGGTGGCTCCAGCTTAGAAATTACATCCACCTTGGCTGGGTCAACCTCCATACCACGTTTAGAAACAACGTGACCCAGCACGATTCCTTCGGTCACCATGAAATTGCTCTTCTCCCAGGAGAGCACAAGATTTACTTCGCAGCACCTCCGTAAGACTCGGTCTAGATAATCCAGACATTGATCAAACGAATCCCCATAGACCGAAAAATCGTCCATAAAGACCTCGAGAAAGCTACCCACCATATCGGCAAAAACTGCAAGCATACACCTCTGAAATGTGGCTGGGGCGTTGCAAAGCCCGAAGGGCATTCGTCTGAAGGCATATGTGCCAAAAGGACAGGTGAACGTGGTCTTCTCTTAATCTTCAGGAGCAATAGCAACTTGATTATACCCAGAGTAGCCGTCCAAGAAACAGAAATATTCCTTCGCGGCCAATCTCTCCAAGATTTGGTCGATGAAGGGCAGCGGAAAATGATCCTTCTTGGTGGCAATATTGAGTCTTCTGTAATCTACGCACACTCGCCAAGAAGTTGGTACTCTGGTGGCGATCTCTTCTCCTTTATCATTTTTCACGATGGTGATCCCTGATTTCTTGGGCACAACATGCAGAGGGCTCACCCATTTGCTGTCGAAGATGGGATAAATGAATCCCGCATCACACCATTTCTGGATTTCTTTCATAACCACCTCTCGCAAGTTTGGGTTTAATCTTCTTTGCAGTTCACGAGAGGGTCTGCAGTCATCTTCCAGAAAGATGCGATGCGAACAGAGTGACGGATTGATCCCATGGAGATCGGAGGTTCGCCAGCCTATCGCCTTGCGGTTACGTTCAAGAACCTCCATCAGACGAGATTCTTGATCTTCGGTCAGATGCGCATTGATGATAACCGGGTACATGTTTGGTTCTCCTGCAAGGAAGGCATACTTCATATTGGAGGGCAAAGGTTTCAGCTCTGGCGGGGTCTGAGCTGCTTCAGTGGTGACCTCAGCTATCAATACAGGTGGTGATTCTTTCAGCTGTGCAATGTCCACCATGATCTGCTCTGTCTCCTCTCTCAGATCCTGACAGAATTCTTCAATGATTTCATCTTCGTCCGAAGATGCTTCCAAACTCGGCTCCTGGTTCTGAAGGCAAATCAACCCCACAGCAGTGTCTTGTAGTGCATCAGCAAGTTCCTCATCTTGATTGATACAAGGGAATTCGACTGCGGTCTCCACTTCCTCCTCGGATCGGAGGAGTCCGTGGATCTCATGATCATCCAGGAATAGGTTGGTATCTTGAATCTCTGCTAGAAAATCGCAATCTTCATCATTCTCGATCACCCTTGCACATGACGCAGATGTCGGTTCCACTGGCATTCCCTCAGATAGGGTCTCTACTCTGATAGTTTCATTTCCAGCGCCGAACATGATTTCTCCTATCCCATAATTCACTACTGCGTTTGATGTACGCAGAAATGGTCTTCCCAGTATGATCGGGGTGAGGAGTAATGGAGAAGGTACGTCCATGTCTAACACCACAAAATCGGTCGGGAATGACTTTCCCTGAACCGTGACGATTACGTCCTCCAACAGGCCCCTAGGCCGCTTTACTGACTTGTCTACGAACTGCAGAATCATCTTCGTGGGCTTGAGCGGTCCTAGCTTGAACTCTGTGAGTAGTGACGCTGACATCAAATTGACAGAAGACCCGCTGTCGAGGAGTGTTCGTTCGAACTCTTGATCGAACATCTGACAACGTACAAGAGGTGCTCCCATATCTGGCTTTTTGTCCGGGAGGTTGCTGATAGCATTGACGGTGGCCATAGTGAGGATGTGCTTTTCAGATTGACCACCTTTGCTTCGGGAGTTATGGGGGGTTGGCCTGCGCTTGGTTGTACATGCCTCTTTAAGTCCTTTCTTCACAGCTGGCATGTACTCAAGAGCTTTCATTAATGGCATATTTAACACCAAATTCTGAATGATTTCTATGATAGCAGGATCAGACAAAGCACTTTTCAAAATTTTCATTTTTTTGTGTTTTTTCATTGCTTCAGGAAAAGGAATATTTACAAACTCTTCTCCAATTTCATTCAAAATAGTGTCCGTGTTGTTGTTTACAGGTAGATGACAAAAAGGAATGGATTCATCTACAATTTGTGGACCAAAAACGACAGGCTCGGCTTCGGGTGCTGGCGTTGGACTCGCTGCAGGTGCGGTGCTCCTCCTGTCAGGAACTGACTGTGATGCGGGTGCAGGCGTCTCCAATGCTGGCCGGTCTCCACCGAGGTTACTGCTATCTTTTTGTATTTTTCTGTTTTCTTCATTTTTTTGTGATTTTCTGGATGCTGGTGCTGCTCCCAAAATGCTTGCTGGCCCTGGTGTTGGCTGGCCTGACGATTCCCCGTCAGATGCAATATGCTTTCCTTTCGCCGTCGCCGATGGCCGGAGTGTCCTACCGCTCCTGAGAGTAACAGCGTTAGATAAAAAACAATTAAATTCACCTGATTCGGGTTGGACTCTGCCAGCTACCTGCTCCTTGCGTCGGAAATTGTTAGGATTAGCTTCGACCTGGGCTGGTATGACGGTTTTGGCTGCCGTCAGGTCGTCGATCTTCTAGTTCATCTCAGCCATGTTCTTCATCAACTGTTCCAAACAGGCCAGGGCCGGATTGACCGGTACAATCTCAGAAGATTCCCCCTGCTGGGGTCTAGACTGCTGATATGGCGGTTGAGATTGTGACTGGTATCCTTGTGCGAATTGTTGAGGAGGGGGGTTTGAGGAGTACTGCGACGGGTGTTGGTTGTATTGTGCAGCCGGTTGCTGGTGATATCCTTGTCCACGATATCCGGACTGCTGAGGTCCATGTTGGTAATTCTGCCTCCACGTGTTTCCATGTGAGGGAGGCTGGTACTGGTAGGGCTGCTGGAATGGTCTTCCACCCTGGTGTTGCTGCTGGAAGGGCCTGTTGCCCATGTTCTGACCCTGAGAGTGTCCCTGAGGACGGGTCAGCTGCGCTTCGTTGTTCCAGACGCCATTGATCTCCTGGATCAGCGGCGGGGGTGGAGAGAACTGCTCGGAGTAAGCGGGCTGGTGCTCTGGTTGATATACAACCATCTGTGTCTGAGGCTGCGGTGGCTGCTCCGGGACCTGCACGTAGTATACGTGCTGGACTGGCTGGGGCTGCGGTGGAGTCGGCTGAGGATTTTGCTGCATTGTAGGCTCCTTCTTCTCAGCGTTCGGCTCGGCAGAGGTAGACACAGCGTTGCACATGTTTGCATTCAGTGCTCGGACGAGCTGCTCCAGCTGCTGGGAAATCTGGTCGAGCTTCTCCAGACCTTGGGTCCTCTTCTCTATAACTGCCAGTTTTTCGAGGTCCTGCGACCTCTTCTCGATGATGTCCACTTTGGACAAGTGGCTCCCGATGATACTCAGGTTGGAGCTTTCATCTTTGTCCTCAGTGTGAGAAGCCATGTTAACTGGCTTGCTGATGGCGGTCGGTGGCTTCATGTAGACCCGGGACGAGGATTGGGCTGCTTCTCCCTCAGCCATTTCTTCAAAGACATTCCACACGACATCCTCGTCCTTGTTAAAATGTGAACCGCCGCAAGCTGCATCCACGAGCTTTTGGCTCTCAAATGATAGCCCCCTAAAGAAGTGTTGCACGAGACTGGTCTTGGGTATTTCATGGTGGGGGCACTTCTCCTGTAGATCCTTGAATCTCTCCCACGCTTCATGGATCGTCTCGTGGGGCTGCTGGTAGAAACTGGAGATCCGGGCACGCATCTGGTTTAATCTCCCCAGAGGATAGAATTTATGGAGGAAAGCAGATTTCAATTCCTCCCAGGTGGTAACGACCTTCCCGAGATGGTCGACCCAATAAAGGGCCTTGTCTTGAACGCTGAAAGAGAATGCGGTCATCTTGATCACATCCAGGGGAACTCCGGGGTAGTGAGCAGTGAAGCAGATGCGGTTAAACTTCTTGAGAAAAATATATGGCTCCTCAGTGGTGTTTCCATGAAAGGTGGGAAGCAATGACAGAAACTGTGGCTTTAGCTCGAAGTGAGCATGCATTCGTGGAATTTGAATCCACTCAGTGATGCGCCCTGCTCCTGGGTTGTATGTCTGTTTGAGTGTGGGCTTGGGCTGCGGTGGATCTTCTTCTGCTGCTTCAAAGTCAGGTCCCACTGAAAACTCATCATTGATTTCAAAGTTCGGCTCCTCCTCTTGTCGGCCATCCCTTGCATCGGCCCTCCTCCTTAGATCATTCAGCATGTCCTGGAAGGCATTCTGGGCTAAAGCCTGATTGGTCAATTGCTGCTGAATGGCTTGAATGGAAGCCAGCAGTTGACTGTTGACCTCGCCCTGCGTAGTGTATTGTCCTTCTGCGGCATTATCTTCAGGCTCTTGCTGGGGCTGTGGTCCTTTTCCCCTTCCTCCTGCCATTTCTATTTCTGCTGGGTTGACTGGCTCGAGGTCTGAGTCTGCACATGGTAGAATGCCTCGATCAGTCTGAATTGCAGCACCAGATAGAGAGATGCGGTCTGTGTCAAGGTCGACACAGAACTTCGTTAAGGATGGCGATGTGTAAGGAGTAAAATCAATGGCCATCCAAAACGGACAAAGTTCGGGACGAGATTGGTCCCGGTTTATTGAAGAAGGCAGGGAGTCTGGAGGTCGGTTCATAGGGTTTGAACCGGTGTCTCGGGGATCGCCCTGAATTATTAGAGAGGGTGAACGGATGGAGCCGATGTGGGTGTCGACAGAGCCTCGACTAAACTGTCCATTCGTCGCCATATCGAAGATCAAGAGGAAGATCGATGTGGATGAAAGATACGGGGGTCAACAAGGAGCAAAAGGAATGTAAAACAGTAGAAGGCTCACAATGAGCGAGGGTCAACTGGAGGGGAAACAAAATTGCGCAACGGCGCGAGGTTTTTGATCTTGACCTAAATATGATTAGCAATCAAACACAAGACAAGGGAGTTCACCAACTCAACGCGTGAAGCCGTGAAGGTTCGGCTTTTATCTTTGTAATTTTTATCTTGTTTTCAGGAATTTATCTTTCAACGAGTCCTTAGAGCGCTACGCCTATATGAGCGAGAGTACTGCCGGAAAAGTATTCCTGTACTTGTCCTCCTCCTGTGTAACCTGTAACTTACGCTTTTTAAGGTCCTTGTAACCCTTCCTGGATCCCTACTCAGCCAAAGAAATAGAGGGAGGAAGCCGATAGGCGAAACCGATACTTCGGATCTCGCTCGCAACGGAATCACCCGTGAGCGTGCAAGATCCTACTCGGACGCAGCCGGTGAGACAGACACCCCCGTGAAGGCGTGGCCTATGCTCGATACTTCGGACAAGGTCGGCGCTCACACAATAGTGAGTCACCACTGGCGACCAAGCCCTACTCGACTACGTACGATAGTAGCGCCAATACTTCGGAAATCCAGGCGATACACAAGGCAGCCACAAGTTGGGTTTTGAGCTCTAATCCTTACGAACGCTCAACTCACTTGGAAGGAGACCTTCCCATGCAACCTGAAAACAAATGAGGGTGTTACTCTCCCCAATCAATGAGTCCAATTACCAATTTTTATTTAGGTCAAAGTTTTCTTAGCAGTCCCTTTTTTAATTTTTTTGTGTTATCGCTTCTTTTGAGTAGTTTCAAACAAGCGCCTAACGATTTTGTATTTTCTTTATCCTAAGGTATCCAAAATCAGAGGGAGAAAAGAGTCGGGAAAAGCCAATGCAAGTCGGCACCAAGATGGAAATCTCACCTTTGTGCCTATATGATGAATGCAAAGTAAGAAGACTTACAGTGAATCCCAGCTCTCTCCATGCGGGATGCAAGGCAGAAATTTATAAACCTAATCTATATGCCGGTTATGCAATGCGGAAATCGTCCTAGAACAGGCAACTGCTAACGTGAAGAACCACGAGTTAACCGCTAACTCCCAATCCTAGTGTCCGGTCTAGGCTCACTCCTCCTCTGCTCAACACATTTGAGTTAGGAGAAAGCGCTTGTGTGGAGTGAGCTCGCGGCGCGCGGATCGAGAGCCAATGATTAACTACTTAATTAATCTAAGTCCAAATACGAACTATAGGAGCATGCAAGAGTTATTAGGGTGTTTGGACCTAGGTTACTCGAATCAAGCAGGACCTAATTCTAGAAGCTCAATCCACAAAAGAAATGAAAAAGAAAACAAAACCGGAAAATGACGGTCGAGAAAACACGAAAAAGCAGCGGTGAGCCCCCGGGTGAACAAACACCCGGAAGTTAGGCCCGAAGTGTTCAAGTGTCTGAGTCCTGCATTATTACAAATTAATCAAATACTCTCTCTCACAAAAATAAAGCAACTCTCTCTCTCTCTCTCTCTCTCTCTCTTGTTCTCCTGCTCTCTCCTGCCGGCTAGGGTAGAATAGCCGACTCCTCCTCCCAAGGCTGCTCAGGATCCCCTAGGCGATCCTCCTCGGTCGGCGGTCCCTCGCAAGAAAACAAAAGAGATGTCAGACAGTTCAAAATAAATAATACACAAAATACAAGTAAGCAAAAATGGCTAAGTGACTAGAAAGACCCAAAGATACTCTACAAGCCGATGCTCCCCGGCAACGGCGCCATTTGAAAAGCGAGAATGCGAGAGCCGCTAAATAGCGGTCTGACAAGTCAGACTCACTGTCGCTGATGCGACTGCTCAAACTTCCTCGGTCTTCAACAATTAACCCACACAATCAATCAGAGAATGAATAGCAAGGATTAAAATTTATTATACCCTACTAAAGATGTACAATGGCAAGCAAGTAGGGGTCGAACTCAAGAAGCAAAGGTGTAAAGCACGGATAAAAATCCACACCTAGGTCTAACAAGCTACTTAGCCAATCAAAAATTTTTGTGGGTTTTTGATTTTTATATATTTTTTTTAATTTTTAATTTTATAATTTTGTATTTTGATTTTTAATTTACTGATTTTATATTTTCTTTTTTTTTATTTTATATTTTTTTATATTTTCTTTTTCAATATTGGAAATTAAAGACAATGTAATGAAAGGGAAACTAAAGTATTTATAAAAATAGATAAAAATACTCAAAAATAAGGAAATAAAGTCTTTTTGGTCTTTTTCTACTTTTTTACTGTTTTTGTGATTTTTGGGTAATTTTTAGAATGTTTTTGGTATTTTTCATTATCAAAATAAAGAAAACAGTAGTAAAAAGTAAGGCTGAAACTTAAAATGGAGAAATAAAATAGAAATCAGTGGCAAAAATTCCCCAACTTAATTTTCAGTGAAAGATAATGAAATCAAGAAGATTTAGAAAAAAAAACACTATTTTTGGATTTTTTATGGATTTTAAAAATTTTTATGAAGGTTTTTAGAGTTTTGCAATTTTTAGGAGTTAGGTTTTATATTTTTTAATGATTTTTGGTCTGGAGCTAAGACAAACTAAAAGACACAAAATATAATTTTTGGGGATTTTTCTGAGGAAGTTTTATATTTTTTTGGGATTTTATGGTATGGACAGTGCTAAAAAGGCATGTTTTTTATTTTTAATAAATGTAAAAATAAAACAAAATCAAAAACTAAAATTGTGGTGTGGAAGTACAAGTTCACAGGGGCTTAAGTCCAAAATTTGAGAAATTTCGGGATTAGAATGATACTTCAAAGAAATCCTACAAGCAAGCAAACATGGAAGGCCTGGCAGGGGTATTTGCGTAAAAATCAGAAAATCAAGGGGCCTGCGTACAAATTTTCCAAAAACTTTACCATGCAGCAAAATGTCTATGCACTGAAATGAAATAAAGGATCTCCCAAGGGCTAAGTTACAAAAATGCCAAGGACCCACGTGGCTCGCACATGCGCCACTGGCAAGGGCTGAACTGCCAAATCTAGAAGCACAAGGGCTAGATCGTAAAGTTACCCAAAAGTCTTTACCTATTACAACAATTAATATACTAAATATAACTGGTCAAAAACTGCGGGGTATAGAACAAAATTACCCACGCAATCGGTGACGGCGGACGGTGGGATGGCTCCCACTAATACACGTGGCAAGATCTCGCGCGCCGATACCCCTTGGGCTCTGGATGGATAGGATTAGATCGATTCGAAGCAGATCAATGGCTGTGGGTGCACGGCATCCAACGGCAGCTGCAGCTCTTGAAGAACAGGCGAAGATCGGACAGCAATCAGAGCATCGGGAAGAACACGAAAGAAACTCGCGTGGGCGAGTTTGAATTGGATCCCCAGGTCTCTCCCAACCTTCGACCGCTGTCCAGAACACTCCAGGAAGCTCCTGGAGCACGGGCCTTCCTTCCGGCGGCGCCAAAATGGCCTGGAGGGGCTCGGATGCGCCGCCGCAAGGTGTGGAATGGCGCTGCCCAGGTGGTTCAATCTTGGACAAAATCGACCCCCAGGTGGGGTCTGCGGGCTCCTGGACCTGCAAAAGAAGTGGGTGATGAAGTTGGGGGCAAAATGCCCCAACTTCGTGGCGTGATTCTCAATGTGACCGGATGTAGGGAACGGTAGATACGGCCGGCGAAACTCGATGCCGGCCGCAGTTGATTCGGGGGTGAAATGATGGCTTCGGGCCAACGATTTTGACGAAAGATCAATCACTGGTGCCTCTTTGACAGTAGGATATTTGAGAAAAGGAAGAAAAAGGGAGAAAGAGAGGCCTCACCTGTGCGCGCACAAGGTGCCCTCCGGCGAGGACTCCGGCAAGGGGATCTGCCTCAATTCGACGCCACCTCGGTCCAATGAGGAGCCCGACGAACTCCTGCTGTCACCAGGAGTATCTTCAAGGTCTTAGGTTAGGATTTTGGTGGTGGAAGAGGGATCAAGAGGGAATGGAAGGAGATGGGGCGTTTTTGAACCATGGTCGAGGTGCGATGTTCGAGGGCGTGTCACGGGCGAATCCTTGGTCAAAATGCCAAAATGATGCATGGGCGAGCTAGGTGGATCAGAGATCTTCAAAAGTCGTGAAGAAACCGAGGCCAAACGGTGAAAGAGTTGGCCTGGAAAAATCCGCGAAGTCCAAGGAAAATGCAGTCTGACAATAGCCAGACCTCGGTCAGAGAGTTGACCGAGGTCAACCAAGGAAGAGCTCTGGTTGGTCCACGTGGACCAACCAGAAAAAACCTTGGCAAAAATGCTTAGAAATTCAATAAAAAATAGAAAATGATTTATTTAAATTTTGGTTATAAAATAAAAAATGTTTATTTTTTTATAAATTATTTTATGGTGATTTTTATTTATTTTTATGAGACTTATTTTTATAAGTTTGCATTTATGCCCCTATAGATATCTATATCTATATATTTAAGTATTTTATTTTTATTTAGGTATTTTTAATTTATTTTCTTTTGGTTTTTATTTTCTAAAATTATAAAATACTTTTATATACACAAATATATTTTTATTTTAATTTTCTGATATATTTTATATACTTAATAAAATGAAAGTGTTATTTGTATAGGTATAGCTACATGTATTATACCTATGTATTATAATATATACAAGTATTTTTATTTGGGTTTGATTTATGCTTTTATTCTGATTTTAATGTACATAATTATTATAAGTATTATTTACAACATTATAAAAATATAAAATTGTAAAAATACTAAATAAGTAATAAATTGAATATTTTAATAAGTACAAGGTACAATGAGGGGTCCAAAAGTCAACTTTCAAACCGTAGCTCCGCCAAATGCGAAACTACCGCCATTAAATAGCTTATTTTCTTCTATATACAATTAAAGGTGAGTACGCTGCATTTGGAGTTTTTATTTGTGAGATACGGGTCTGGCAAGTTGGCATTCTGGATTCTTCTTCAGACCATAACTTTTTATTTGTACATTATTTTTCAGTGAAATAAATTTTGTATTTTTCTTTATAAAATTATCTACAACTTTCATGTACAAAGTTTTATTATTTGATGCACAAAAAGTGGAACCAAAAATAGGTCCCAATTTTATCTGTATTTTGGCCCTTATCTCCCCCTACTTTATTCCTTGTCGACCTATTCATCGAGATGCCTAGGTCTCGGGGTTTCGGGTCATAAAATATTTACAATATTTTATTCTTTTTCTTTTCTTTTCTTTATTCTATTATTTTGGCATTAAAAACCGTATTTTATACAATATTTACATACATATGCATGAATGCTAAAATACCTATATTAAGCCTATTTACATGCATTTACTAGGGTTTTTAAGGCCAAAATGATAGAATAAAGGTGATGAAACGTGGATTCATCAGTGCCCGAAAACGGTGCAGCTAGAGGTTGCCTAAGAGAGCGTCTACCCATCATCGTGATCTGACGAGTAGGGCGGATGAGATCTGGAAAAACTATGATCGGCAACCAAACCCTCTGTTCACCAACACAACACGAGCTAAAGACCGTAAAGGCTCGGTCAAATTATCTTGTCAATTTTATTAGGTGAACAAACAGTCTATCAGAGCGCTTTCGTAACCTGTTGGGATACCCGATGCTACCTCAACCGACTGGCCCGCACGGAAGAGTCGGTAGTCAGCTGGAAATAGCACCGGAGGGCTCTACCTAGGGTGTGGGTCACTCTCTCGCGCAATCAAACCAAACAATGAGGGGGTTGCTCTCCCCAAGATAAATTTTTAAGTCAGGTGTCTTTTAGGGTCAATAGTTTTAGCAGTCCCAATTTTATGGTTTTTCTTTTTAATTTTTTTTCAATAAAAACAAAGGCCTAACAAATTTTTCGGTTCTCCTGGTTATTTAGTCAAAAACAAGGGGGAGAAGACGAAAAAGCCGATGCACGAAGAAATCAATGATGCATGCAGAGATAGAAATGCGTACCTTTCCTCCAGCACTCTACATGCAAGTGATCCGTGCAGAAATGTAAAGACAGAAAATAAACTACCTAAATAGTGCAGCGATGAAAACCGAGTCCTAAACAGGCAATTCTACTCGAAGAACCGTCTAACTGGTCACCGATCCTTCAAGCCAAAGGTCCGGTCTCGGTCTACCCCTCCTATTCCCAACACATCAGGGGTAGGAGAAAGCGCTTTGCGGGGCAGACTACGGCACGTAGGCTACGAAGGGGATGAATCAGTTATTTTTATTAATCAATTATTAGTAGGTCCAATTAATCGCACTATAGGAACATGCAAGCAATTAGGTGTGGGGACCCTACTAATTACGGCACAAGCAAGTAGAAAATCCTAAGTCTAGGGGCTCGATAAAAACCGCTGAAAACCGAAAAAGGCAGCGAAAAATCAAAACCGCGAAAAAGCCGCGAAAACCTAAGGGTCCCCCGAGCACACCGGTGCTCGGCGAAACAGACCCACTAAGAGTTAAAGTCCAAGAGTGTCTGTCCCTGTATTATTACAATAATAATCAAATAAAATAAATCCTAAGCTAAACCTCTCCCACTCAGTCTCTCCCTCACGCTCTCCTGCGGCTCCGTGTAGAAGGGAGCCGCCTCCAAGTTCCTCGATTGTATCGGCTTCTCGAAATCAGCCGCCTCGGTCCTCCGACCCTCGCAAGATAAGAGACAAGTGGTCAGACCAATAAAAATAATCAAATAATAATAAGAAAATAAATGAAAATAAAATGAGGGTATATATGCAAAAATGCAAAATAAAATAAACACTCAAAATCAAACGAAAGCAAAAATAAAAGAAAATAAAATAAAACAAAATAAAGCAAAAATAAAATAAAAACAAAAAGCCGTGAAAAGTCGCGGACTCTAAAGGAGCCGCGAAAAGCCGCGAAAAAGAAAACGAAAATAAAACAAAAACTACTAAGCCGTGCTCCCTGGCAATGGAGCCATTCTGATGACACGGGAATCCGGCTACTCAAGTAAAGGTATCTAGATGGTCGTTGCGACCCAAGCAATCAGACTCAAATGTGTCAATCAAGAAAAATAGACCACCAATAAAGATAAAATCAAATCGAAACGAGCTAGCGGTCTTGCTATTAGTTTAACCTGGTATAGCGACCAGGGTCGAACACAAGGAGCACGGATTGGCCTCGCGGCCTACGAAGTAGTCAAAAAGAAAGGAAAAAGAAATAAAAAGGTATTTTTGGTGGTTTTTAAGTCTTTTTATATTTTTTGGATTTTTAAGATATTAAGAAAATGATAAAAACAAGGAAACAAGACACTTCAACAATTTATTAAATGCACTAAAAATCAACCAAAAATTCAGACAAAAATATTTTTGTGTGTTTTATAATTTTTACTGTTTTTAGTGAATTTTTGGGATTTTTCTAATGTTTATTTAATTTTCTAAAAATCAATCAGTGAAAGGAAAAGAAGGTACTGTCCAGCAGAGCTTAAGGGACCTAGATAAAATATCTAGAAATCCCAAATAACCCTGGAGGTAATTTTCCTGTATAGAGAATAAAACAAGGAAAATTTGAGCACCTAAATTATTATTTTTGGGTTTTTAGTTCATTTATTAGAATTTTTATAAGATTTTAAGTGTTTTTCAATTTTTTGGTGATTTAGGTAATGAAAAATAGCCAAAATTGGCTAGAAAATCAAGCAAGCTAAAACAAACAGTGGACAATTTTTTTGTGAATTTTAGATGAATTTTAGCATTTTGTTTGTGATTTTTCAAATTAGACAGTAAAGAAAATACGTGTTTTTGAATTTTTAAAAGTATCAAATCAAAATAAAAATGTCTCCAAAAATCCCAGAAAATTTTACACAATGGCAGGAGCCATGTGTCCAATTTTCATTGGATTTGGAGTAGGTTTGCTATTTTATTAAAATCAAACACAAGGGCACAGTACACAGGGACCAAAACGCAAATACCAAGAGTCCTGAGGGGTCTGGTGCAAAATACCCAGGAGGTCACGCGCGTGGCGCATGCCTGGGGCACTCAGGGACCCAAATGTAATAAAAACTAAGTCCTTGGACTAATTGGTAACAGGTACCAAAAGTCCAAGGGCTAGTTTGCAAATAACCCAACAATATACGCACATGCACTATTAAATTACGCACATGGGTATAAATGCAATATTCCAAAAGTTTTCATTCAACTAATAACATCTCAGAACTACAAGGTAGACAGTGCAAATATCCCAGAAACGCACGTGTCAAAGCACGTGCTACACCATTCGCAGGGGCATAAATGCGAAAGAAATAAAGAGCAGGGTCCACAGTGCAATTTTTACAAAAACTAAACAACTACACTAAATATTTACAAGACTAAACGCTAAATAAAATAAAAAGGAGGGCCTAAGGGTAAATTACCCTTTTATTAATGGAGCCGCTGGATACGCGCCACGTGGTGCATCTGACGGTGAGGGACGACTGACGCTCCAAAGCTAAGCTCCTCGAGCGAATCCGACGGCGGGGGTCTCGCCACGTGGCG
Source organism: Ottelia alismoides (assembly GCA_037367405.1). Lineage (NCBI taxonomy): Eukaryota > Viridiplantae > Streptophyta > Magnoliopsida > Alismatales > Hydrocharitaceae > Ottelia > Ottelia alismoides. The sequence continues at coordinate 462,835 of JAZKJV010006767.1, forward strand.
GATCGAACGGTGAAGGGCGTCGGTGGCTAAACCTCGCGCATCGGGCGGTCCAGATCTCCTCTCCAAGGATCTGACGGTGACGGGACCTCCTTAGGTGGACGGACGAGATGCAAACTGGAGGGCGAGGACGATCGGACGGTCGGGGAAGTGATGAACGCGAAATCCACCTCTTTAATATCGATGAATTGTAGTATAGGAGGTGAAAATCGGTCGATCAAAAACCACAAGCTTTGAATGTTGTGGAATATTTTTACTTGGTAAGTTTACCAAGGTCGAACACAGGGAACGGTGATTTTTAGTTGCTTGGTTTTTAATCAAATTAAATAATTAATTAATGCTTGATTAATTTCTGTGTTTGCAAAAATATACAATGCAACGATGAAAATGCTATGAAAAAATAAACAGAAATTATGCTCAGGATCTTGTGATTTTGCACGATTTAAATCCTCAATTAACAATTTCAATTAATCATCAAATATTATCACAGATCGAATAATAATGTAACCAAGAAAAATCAATCGACTCCAAGTTCACAGATTCAATGTAAAATGACTTTTCTAAGTTAATAGTTGATCACCCAAATAGAGAGTAAAAAATATTGGTCCTCAATTCAATCCCTGTAATGATTTGGAATAATCAACAATAAAACAATGGGTTAATCAAATTAAAATTCCTCAATGGAACTCCTGCAACAGGTTTATCGTTAAATTCTCAAGCACAAGTATGTCAAAATTGAGCCTGCATGTCAAATTAGATCCTTGAAGAATAATAGACAGTAAACAACCTCAGATATGTTCACAAGGTATGCTAAGTTGTAGAGCACGGAATTAGCTTTGAAACGACATATTATACGCTAAAATCGGAGTCCAGATGGAGAAGATATGCTAAAATGAAATTTCAGGGACTAAAATGTAATTAAAATAAAGTTTTCCTTCAAAATAGTCCCTGGAAGGGCTTATCTGTAATTTTGGAAAGTCGGAGGGCCTCCTCTGCAATTTACCCCGCGGGGGTATAAATGTAATTCTGGAAACAAGCGGGGGCTTCACTACAATTTCTCCAGCCACGCACGTGCGTTGCACGTGCGCCTGGAGGTTTGGATACGAGGCGGCAGTTCGGAGGGCCCGGAGCTGAGGCTCGGGCCAGAGCAGGAGGCTCGGGCGTCCGAGCCTTTGGAATGGAGACGAGGCTCAGGTTCGGGGCCCGAGCCTATGTGGCGGCAAGGAGGTGCTTCGGGGGCCCGAACCTCAGGCCTGGGGCTGAGGCTCGGAGGGGGGTGACGTGGCGGCCTACGGACCGTCAGATCAAGGGCAGTTAGCCCAGATCTGACGGCAGCTGTGCTTCGCGGCGGTGGAGGTGCCTGGGCGAGGAGGCGGAGGCGCAGCGGTCGGCACCCCCGCGCGCCGAAGGCGAGGCGCGGCGGCGAGCGGAGGCTGTCGGAGGTGGAGGAAGCACGGTCGGCGGTCCCTACGCCGGTCGACACACGACCGGCGGAGGGCGGTGAAGGCGGAGGTTGCGCCTGGGCGGAGGCGGAGCCTAAGGGCCTGGGCGGAGGCGGGCCTCCGCGAGGCGGTGAGGCGCGGTTGAGCTCGGGGCGGAGGGAGCGGAGGCTGCGCAAGGCGGTGGCGGAGGGCGGAGCAGCCTCGCGTGGTTGCTGGCGAGCTGAGAGGCACGGTGTCGCGTGGTGAGGCGCGGAGGAGCTGCAATTGGTTAGGCCAAAAAATAAAAATAAAAAAAACGAAGAGCTGGAGACGGAGATGAAAATAGGAAGACGCCTGGGATTGGATAGAGGACGGAGGCCTCTCCTGGTTGTCGCCTCAACTCCACGGCGGAGGAGGAGGCTCTCGAAGATCACGCCGGAGGTGTCTTTGCCGGAGAGAGAAGCCCCTGTCACAGGCTACTTCTCCAAGCTCTCTCTCTCTCTTGATGATGGCGGATGGTCGTGGAGCTGAGGGTCGCGGCACCTTTATAGGAGGAAGGGGAGCGTTATGGCGAGGAGGAGGTGAACGACTAGAGGTGGTGGCCGTTACAAGGAGGAGGAAGGGGAGGTAACGGCGGGGGGGGGGGGGGGGGGGGGGGGGCTGGTAACGGCTGGAGGTAGGGGACGAGGGTCACGTGCGCAGCACGTGACCCGGAAAGGGCTGGAGAGAGAGAGTGTTAGGCGGGTGCCACGTGGCACGCCCTGGAGCTGCCACGTGGCACCAAAAAAATTTCAGATTTTGGGAGGAGGAAAAGAGGTAGAAGATGACCTCGAATCGAAAAATTTTCTTCACGAAAGTTGTTCGTCTCGTCGAGATCTATAACTTTCATGAAGGGCCTGGGAGCAAAAGAGGTCACCTGTGCGAAGTGGTATTTTTGGTGGCTTTCCATGTGTACGAAAAACCGTATTTTTGAGATTTTGTATTTTTTTGATGGTTTTAGAGGGGATAAAAAAATCTAGAAAAAATACGATAAATAAGAAGAAAATTATTTACACATTAATCTATTTTTTTTTGGATTTTTAGGATAAGAACTTAGGAAAATAAAATAAAAGTAAGAAACACTCAACTTTTGCACAGACCGACAACGGGACACTTGTACTTGGTTAATTTCTTTGATTTCAGTTTTGATCTGGATTTGGATTTTCATGTCGCTTAATAAAACTTTCATCAAAGAACATAAATGAAAAAGAAACAAAATAAAAGAGTTAATTAAGCACATAAAATCGCAGGTCAAAATTAGCAAGAAGTTAAAATGCGCAAAAGAGGCCCAAAACCCAACTTTCACATATGAGCTCCGAATTTTATGAAATTGGTCTTGTTTTGAAGGTATTTGAAAATGGAGTACTTTAAAAGTGAGTAGACCAAAATCGGACGTTGTATGTGGGAGATATGCTCATTTTAGTCTGTCAGATGTGAAATTTGACTTTGGGATTATTTGACACTTATTGGGGTTAGTAATTTTTTTGTATTTTTTATTTAATAAGGTTAATAATATCTACACAATGGAAGTGGTTTTAGGTCAATTGGAGTTAGGATGAATTAATTAAAAATGTGAGAATTTAGCGGCTTTTTTGGCTAATTTACACATGGGATTTTTAATGCAATTTATGCAGATGAAATGCAGATATTATTTACACAAGTATGATGGCTAATAATGCTCTATTAATGATAATTACATGTGGATGATGGGGGACAGAGCCTAAATGGCCAATTTTAGCATGATGAATACGAGATTCATCATACCCCTATACTTAGACGATGCTCGTCCCCGGAGCATGAATGAATGACTTAGTTGATTACATCCTGACTGTGCATGTGAATTTTCAAGGCTTAATTCATAGAAGACCCTTAATTTGAGTGATCCTAAAATTCTGGCTCAACCAAGCTTTAATCAAAAGGAACCCAACTTCTCTAATTTTCAGACTCTCTGTTTGTACATATAATTTAAGGATATGATTTTAAGTGTACTGCATTTTCATGAGAGTCGAGTCGGGGCATCACTCAAAGTTCCAGTCCCAAAGATCCCCTCCTCTAGACCTAATCCTCAACACTAGAGAATAAGTCTATTCTTGCTTCAGTCAACCGTCTCTTTAGTTTGTCAGACTTGAAAGTGTATATGGACAGCCAGTTGATGGAGGGCATAGGATTGTGTCTAATTTTCTCTCCCTTACATTGGAACAAGGTGCCTCTCAGTGCCTTATTACTCAACACAAGTATATTTTTGTTTTGTTGATCAATGTGTCCGTCAAGAGAATTTGGAGTCGTCTGCACTTGTTTTCTGGGAGTACACCGGGTGTGTCTCTTTTGAGTATCTAAGATACCTTCGACACCCAGACTTGTATCGCTTACGATGCAGAGCCCTTTTATCGTGTCAGCCCGACTCCTTGGTCCTAATTAGCGTTTGGTCCAAGTGGACACTTTGAAAATTTTGGGAGCGCTTGCCATTGGTGGAAGCTCATTTGGAATTTGACTTTGGATGATAGAGCTTTTCTTTGACATTTCATTTTCTTTTCTTTTGTTGGCTAGCTCCACTGCTTTTACCAAAAGATGGCGCACACTGATCAACAATTTTCGTTAAGTTTCCATCACACCCTGGCACTTAGGTCAACATCAAAAAGATAGCATATGAACTTGTTCACATACTGGCTAGGTTTTTGCTAACACTCAGGTTTTCTGCAGCCTTTATTAACTTTATCCCATCCTCGAATATCATCAGATCGGGTCTAAACTCAAATCTCTAGTCCTAGTTCCTTAAGTGATATCTCAACTCATCTCATCAATCATGCAGTTGTGGGAGTGGTTGTGCTGATCATATTCTTTGAAGGTAGAGATGAAGAGTGCAATATAGCGCTCAAATCTTTCAAACTAGGGAAGTGTGGATTATTAAGTTCAAAACCCTAATGACTAAGGCAGGCTAACTCAGAATCTCAAGATTTTAGAAATCAAGTGACCTCAAAAATCCTCAAGCCTTGAGTGATAGTGAATGTGTCAGGAATATATCGACCAAGGAATGCATGAAATGCTTGATGAAATGCAAGACCATGAGTGATGATTTTTTTTGGTGTTTCTTCTTTTCTTTTCTTCTTTTTTTTGTGTTTTGTTTTTTTTAATGAAAAAGCATTTTTTTTTGGTGTTCTTTTTTGAAAACAGGTATTATACACACTACTTGTACCCATCCCCGATGTTAGATAAAAACGATTAAAGTACGAGCTATGGATAAAGTAGATAAAATATATACAAACACACCCCCTATACTTAGCTTGTGCTATGTCCTCATGGCACAAAGTGAAATGTTGACATAGCTCGTACCAAATATAGAAGGATTAAAAACAAAAGAAGAGAAGTGATTTATAAACAATGGATGCGGTCCCCCTATACTTAGGCTCAGGTCAGCCTAAGTATAATCGGTTAATTACATATGGGGAACTGGGTAGATGCGCGGATGTAGAAGATCAAGGAGGTTTGCGACGGACCTTCTTGCGGGAGTGTGGAGTGAGATAGTATGGAGATGTGGAGTGTGATGAAGAGGGGATCGATGAAGAAGACCAGCCATCGTCGGAGTCGTCCTCAGGAGAATAGTAGTTGTCTGCAGAGGATCTCCAACTTTTATCGATCAGAGGTAAGTGCCCTTGGATCATAGCTGTACCTATTGCACTTATCTGATGAACTACATCAGGACCAGACGAGGAGTCTTCAGAAATCACCTGATGTCTAGGGTCAAAGGTGACTTTCTTGATCGGTTTGTTTCCTTGAGAAGTATTGGGAGGAAGTTGGACAGTCTTCATCTCCCTGTCTTGAGTAACCGATGTGGCATTCGTTAGTTCCTCATCAGATGAATCTCCATAAAAGTCGACCAATTCTTGAAGGGTCATGCACTGCTTCGGTCGAGGGAGAGTGTTCCTGCGGATCTTGTGGTTTATGGCTGGGGGTGTTGATGTCATTTCGGAATGATCATGAGTTTTGGTGACATCAGATGTATCTGGAGTCGGTTCCTTATAAGGTTCAAGTATGTCATGAATTACTGCCGACTCGAAGATTGGACCACTCAAATAATCATGCTGATCTTCAATAATATGGTCCAATTCCTCATAAGCTCCAAAATCATGATTTTTCCTAGGAGCAGTGATAGGGTGGTGAGAATCCGAAGTTTGTCCAACAGTCAGTCCCATAGGTGACTCTCTTAGGGTTTGTATCAGTGTGTCATGTGGAGATGTCTGATAATGTGAAATATTTATCTCCTGATTATAACTGTTGGTTTCAAGTTGGTTTTTCTCAGAGCAGGATGTGTCATTGGGATCGTGTTCATTGTGGTCCGAGTTCGGGAACTTGATTTCCTGAGTCTCGCAATCGACAATCGCCTTAGCGGAGGCTAAGAACGGCTTTCCTAAAATAATAGGAGACTCAGACATTCTTTCTGGGTGCTCAATGTCAAGGACAATAAAGTCCACTTTGTGTCTTTCTCCTCGGAAATTTACGACGACAGAAACTATCCCCCGCGGTCTTTTGGTAGATCGATCGGGTAATTGAACGATCACCCTAGTCTTTTTGAGTTGTCCGAATTTGAGTTGGTCAAAGACGGACTTGGGGAGGATGTTTAATGTAGAGTCGTCGTCTAACCGAACATGAGTGAATATAGAATCCTCAATTTCACATGTGACCCGAGTCAACCGCTTGACTTTGCGGCTTTTGAGTTTATGATTCATCACCAAAGAACTAACCATAGATATGACATGATATTCAGTCCTGGATCGTTTCTTGCCCGTCTTTTTGGGTATCAGTCGACTCTTCACAAATCTCTTAAGATCGGGCACATATTCTATGGCTTTGATTAATGGAAGCTCTAAGATCAGACTCTTGCAAAACGCTTCCATTTCAGAATTGTCCAATTTTTTTGAATTTTCAAAATTTTCAATTTTTTTGGTATTTTCTGTAATATGGTCAGTCGGGGGGTCAGAGGTCAGTGGTTGTATCTGATTGTGATGTTCCAGTGGTTCGCATGGTGGTGGCCTCACTTCTTCTGAATTTTGCATTGACTGGATGAGATCATATATTCTCATAGTTAAAGTGTCTGCTCTATGATTAATCCGAGCAATCTCATCCTCAAACATCTCATGACTAGTGATTGTATAATCAGTCTCCATGTGTCGTGATTCGAGCATGTATCCTCGAGGAGAGTATTGATTGTTCATAAACATTATGGGCTGGTCATGAGTTGAATTTCCTTGAGTTTGGTTTTCTCGTGGAGTGTCGAAGGAAAATTGATCATACTCAAGAGGATATTCATCCTGAGTAGAGGATGGTTCAAGAGGTTGTGAGATCCTAGTGACCGGAAATTGTGTTCTTCTATCAACAGTGGTCACTCTATTGTTCATCCTCGATTCTGGTCTCTCTCTCGTGTCCATAAAATTGTCAGAATGTGAGAGAGGACTATTCCAAGAAGAAGAGTGGTCATAGGGTGGGATGTATGGGTGGGAAGAGAATGATGGCTGAGGGGAAGAAGAATATCGGGACATGGTTGTGGAGATCGGGAAAGAAGACCACTGTGCCGACATCTTGTCAAGAGGGATGGACTGATCAGCGAACAACGATTTGCTTGCAATTGCAAGGTCTTTGACGCACATAAATCAAACACAAAACAAACACGTTGATTCACCCACTCAACACTGGTGAAGGCACGTTAGGGTTCGGCCGCTTATCTTTTCAATTTTAATTTAATGACAAGACAATCTTGCAAATTAAGCGGAGCTGTTAGGTGCCGAAATATTTCATAAAGACTGTCCCGAGTTCATACAACTAGTTGCACCCACTTTCAGCCAGTATAGGTGTAAGTACGGACCGTTTAAACGGCTACCCGTGTTACTTGAGGACAGTGCCTTCCGCGGTGTCCTCTAAACCACCTACTCTACTAAGGGAAGTCGGACCGTAAACGGCTACCCGAGACCCTCACTGAAAAGTAGCTAATTGTTTTTAAAATCAGTAGTCTGAATGAAGTATTTCGGTTTTTGGCTCTACCCTAAGGTGTGCGATCTTGTCCTTACACAAACAATGAGTGGGTTACTCTCCACCAACAAAAGTTAATTTTAGGTCAGTTTATTTACAGTCACCTTGATTAGCAGTCCCAATTTTAGATTAAGGTTATCACTGTAGTTTATGTGAGCACAGAAATTCACGCCTAACGAGCAGTCCCAATTCCGTTAATTCCTAAGTTTTAAAACTTGAGGAGGGAGAATCGAAAAAGCTAATGCAAGCGTAAATCAATGATGCATGCTTAAGAGAAAGACTTACAGTGAATCCTCGCGTTCTTCATGCGGGATGCAAGACAAGGAATTTTAAATTTACACTAAATGATATGCACAGATAAAAAACGCCCTAAACAGATAGTTCTATTAGCGGGAAGAATTGATTTAAAATTTGGCTAATGTTGAACGATCTATAGTGCGTTTAATTAGTGATAAAGTGTGGCCTAGAGATTACGAGCACAATCAATAATAAACAAGCAAGCGTATATGTGCCTAAGTCCTACGCCACTCAAGTCGGGTCCCAACCGCACAGAAGGGGTTGAAACAGACCCGACACACCATAGGAATGTTCAGTCTTAATTATTACAAGGGTTCAAAGAGAGGGACCCTGAGAAAATTAAATCTATACTATCTCTCTCTCACAAAAATACAAATTCGTCTTCTTCGCAGATCCTTGATTTATATCTGTAAATTCCGCTCCAGTATTCTGCAAAGAGAGAGATTGCGGTTAGTATCAGAAGAAGAAAAAAGAAAAAATAATGAAAAATTGCAAAAGAAAAAATGTCACAAAAACTAATTTTACAAAAATTAATTAAAAAAATGATTCAAAACCCTAAAAATTCGTCGTTCCCCGGCAACGGCGCCATTTGATGAACGCGAAATCCACCTCTTTAATATCGATGAATTGTAGTATAGGAGGTGAAAATTGGTCGATCAAAAACCACAAGCTTTGAATGTTGTGGAATATTTTTACTTGGTAAGTTTACCAAGGTCGAACACAGGGAACGGTGATTTTTAGTTGCTTGGTTTTTAATCAAATTAAATAATTAATTAATGCTTGATTAATTTCTGTGTTTGCAAAAATATGCAATGCAACGATGAAAATGCTATGAAAAAATAAACAGAAATTATGCTCAGGATCTTGTGATTTTGCACGATTTAAATCCTCAATTAACAATTTCAATTAATCATCAAATATTATCACAGATCGAATAATAATGTAACCAAGAAAAATCAATCGACTCCAAGTTCACAGATTCAATGTAAAATGACTTTTCTAAGTTAATAGTTGATCACCCAAATAGAGAGTAAAAAATATTGGTCCTCAATTCAATCTCTGTAATGATTTGGAATAATCAACAATAAAACAAGGGGTTAATCAAATTAAAATTCCTCAATGGAACTCCTGCAACAGGTTTATCGTTAAATTCTCAAGCACAAGTATGTCAAAATTGAGCCTGCATGTCAAATTAGATCCTTGAAGAATAATAGACAGTAAACAACCTCAGATCTGTTCACAAGGTATGCTAAGTTGTAGAGCACGGAATTAGCTTTGAAATGACATATTATACGCTAAAATCGGAGTCCAGATGGAGAAGATATGCTAAAATGAAATTTCAGGGACTAAAATGTAATTAAAATAAAGTTTTCCTTCAAAATAGTCCCTGGAAGGGCTTATCTGTAATTTTGGAAAGTCGGAGGGCCTCCTCTGCAATTTACCCCGGCGGGGGTATAAATGTAATTCTGGAAACAAGCGGGGGCTTCACTGCAATTTCTCCAGCCACGCACGTGCGTTGCACGTGCGCCTGGAGGTTTGGATACGAGGCGGCGGTTCGGAGGGCCCGGAGCTGAGGCTCGGGCCAGAGCAGGAGGCTCGGGCGTCCGAGCCTTTGGAATGGAGACGAGGCTCAGGTTCGGGGCCCGAGCCTATGTGGCGGCAAGGAGGTGCTTCGGGGGCCCGAACCTCAGGCCTGGGGCTGAGGCTCGGAGGGGGGTGACGTGGCGGCCTACGGACCGTCAGATCAAGGGCAGTTAGCCCAGATCTGACGGCAGCTGTGCTTCGCGGCGGTGGAGGTGCCTGGGCGAGGAGGCGGAGGCGCGACGGTCGGCACCCCGCGCGCCGAAGGCGAGGCGCGGCGGCGAGCGGAGGCTGTCGGAGGTGGAGGAAGCACGGTCGGCGGTCCCTACGCCGGTCGACACACGACCGGCGGAGGGCGGTGAAGGCGGAGGTTGCGCCTGGGCGGAGGCGGGGCCTCCGCGAGGTGGTGAGGCGCGGATGAGCTCGGGGCGGAGGGAGCGGAGGCTGCGCAAGGCGGTGGCGGAGGGCGGAGCAGCCTCGCGTGGTTGCTGGCGAGCTGAGAGGCACGGCATCGCGTGGTGAGGTGCGGCGGAGCTGCAATTGGTTAGGCCAAAAAATAAAAATAAAAAAAACGAAGAGCTGGAGACGGAGATGAAAATAGGAAGACGCCTGGGATTGGATAGAGGACGGAGGCCTCTCCTGGTTGTCCCCTCAACTCCACGGCGGAGGAGGAGGCTCTGGAAGATCACGCCGGAGGTGTCTTTGCCGGAGAGAGAAGCCCCTGTCACAGGCTCCTTCTCCAAGCTCTCTATCTCTCTTGATGATGGCGGATGGTCGTGGAGCTGAGGGTCGCGGCACCTTTATAGGAGGAAGGGGAGCGTTATGGCGAGGAGGAGGTGAACGGCTGGAGGTGGTGGCCGTTACAAGGAGGAGGAAGGGGAGGTAACGGCGGGGGGGGGGGGGGGTGGCTGGTAACGCTGGAGGTAGGGGACGAGGGTCACGTGCGCAGCACGTGACCCGGGAAAGGGCTGGAGAGAGAGAGTGTGAGGCGGGTGCCACGTGGCACGCCCTGGAGCTGCCACGTGGCACCAAAAAAATTTCAGATTTTGGGAGGAGGAAAAGAGGTAGAAGATGACCTCGAATCTAAAAATTTTCTTCACGAAAGTTGTTCGTCTCGTCGAGATCTACAACTTTCATGAAGGGCCCGGGAGCAAAAGAGGTCACCTGTGCGAAGTGGTATTTTTGGTGGCTTTCCATGTGTACGAAAAACCGTATTTTTGAGATTTTGTATTTTTTGGTGGTTTTAGAGGGGATAAAAAAATCTAGAAAAAATACGATAAATAAGAAGAAAATTATTTACACATTAATCTATTTTTTTTGGATTTTTAAAGGATAAGAACTTAGGAAAATAAAATAAAAGTAAGAAACGCTCAACTTTTGCACAGACCGACAACGGACACTTGTACTTGGTTAATTTCTTTGATTTCAGTTTTGATCTGGATTTGGATTTTCACGTCGCTTAATAAAACTTTCATCAAAGAACATAAATGAAAAAGAAACAAAAATTAAAAGAGTTAATTAAGCACATAAAATCGCAGGTCAAAATTAGCAAGAAGTTAAAATGCGCAAAAGAGGCCCAAAACCCAACTTTCACATATGAGCTCCGAATTTTATGAAATTGGTCTTGTTTTGAAGATATTTGAAAATGGAGTACTTTAAAAGTGAGTAGACCAAAATCGGACGCTGTATGTGGAGATATGCTCATTTTAGTCTGTCAGATGTGAAATTTGACTTTGGGATTATTTGACACTTATTGGGGTTAGTAATTTTTTTAATTTTTTATTTAATAAGGTTAATAATATCTACACAATGGAAGTGGTTTTAGGTCAATTGGAGTTAGGATGAATTAATTAAAAATGTGAGAAGTTAGCGGCTTTTTTGGCTAATTTACACATGGGATTTTTAATGCAATTTATGCAGATGAAATGCAGATATTATTTACATAAGTATGATGGCTAATAATGCTCTATTAATGATTAATTACATGTGGATGATGGGGGACAGAGCCTAAATGGCCAATTTTAGCATGATGAATACGAGATTCATCAGGAAGATGCTGGAAGAACAGTTGGCCGGCGAGTTTCGCCGGCCTCGTGCGTGCGCTAGGATCCTCCCCTGATGCTCCTGAAGATCAGAAAAGCTCCGCGATGAAGCTCCGCAGCTGATGGTGCCCTCCGATGACCCAACCGAGCTCTGGAGAGCTCCGGCGAGGTCGACGGAGGTGGAGCTACTGGACCTGAGTCAAAGGACCTCAGATGGCCCTCGATGTACCTGCGAAATGGGTCCAGAAGACTCGAGGGTCGAGGGCAAACTGCCTCGACCCGGTTAGGCGAGGTGAAGGTGGTCGGGGGGTCGAAGTGGGCGAGCTCCGGCGAAGGCGTGGACGGAGGAGCTCGAACCCCAGCTCTTGTGCGAGCTGGGTTGAGTGAATGGGTGCAGAACGTGCGCGGGAGGAAGGCGGAGGCTATGGTGCAGCCCGATGGTCGAATGGTGGTCGGACGTGATCGGAATCGACGATGGACGGTGGAGCGGCGATTTGGGGGAAATCAGAAATTAAAGAAAAGAAAGAGAAACTGGGTCTACCTAGGTGGACGAATAGACTGTGGACGAGCTGGCGATGCTCTGGGTCGTGGCCTCGAGGAGCGTCTACCTCCGAGGCTCGAGCTCCTGCTGTGGGTGGAGCACGGCGGTGGTACTCGCCGGATCAGGCGACACCACGGGGGACGAGCTGTCACTCTCGCCGATGCGATGGAGCTCACTGGGGGGTGGAACGAATGGCCAAAGATGGGAATGGAGGTGGCGGAGCTGAGACTATATACGGTGGAGGGTCCGGGAAGAAGAGCGCGGGTAGGGCACTAGAGTGCGCGGGAGACGGTGGCTCCGGCGAGGGTCTCGGATGTATCATTAACGAGTCGGACCCGGGGTTTAGGCGAGGCATGATCGGGTTTACATGGGAAAAATCCGAGAAGACGGGTCGGGAGCCAAGGACCCGTGAGAAGTGGTCCTGGGGGGGGGAGTTGACCGGGCGGTCAACATCCCCCTGGACCAATAGGAACAGGCCACGTGGATACGATTTGAAAATTCAATTAAAAATACCAAATGGCCGAATTATTAAAAAGTCAAAACATGAAATATTTTTGTTTTAATTTTTTCTATTTTTTAGTGATTTTTAATTAATTTTTCAAAGTAAAAATAAGGTACTTACATTATATAGCTATACATAGGTATATGTATAATATAGGGTTTTTAATTTTGATTTTTAATTTGTTATTTTTATACAATTTTATTCCCATTTTATATTTTATTTATTTATATCATAAAATAAGGAATAAAAAGCTATTTTTATTTTATTTTTATTATTTATATACATAGGTGAAATAAATACATATGTACATTTATATACATGGTATATTTACAAAGTATTTTTGGATTTTTAATTTTGTTCTTTTTATTTTGTTTTTGTTTTAATTTATTTTATTTATTTACTCTATATAATCTAGAATATTTACAAAACTTTTGGAAATTAATTTTATTTATTTATAAGGCTAAATAAATAAATAAAAGTGGACTATATACATGGTTGATGTTTTTGTTTTCTTTTTAATTTTTATATTTTTATCTTGATTTTATATTTAGAAATATATACAAGTATTTACAAGCCAATTTGAGTCTATTTTTGTGAGGAAAATACTTTTATTTTATTTACATAGATATTTACACACATGAGCCCCTATCTCCCCTTACTTTGGCTTTTATGCGGTCAGGCCCATGCTGATCCCTCCCTTGGGTTAGGTTGCTCAATATTTATTCTAAATATTTCCCTCTTTTTCTTTTTAATCTTTATTCTTTTATTTTTGCACAAAAACATGCTAATTATAGGTTTTTACACAATGCATGCTTTTGGTAATTATTTCTATTTACAACTATATACATGCATTTGCAAAGGTTTTTGTAGCTAAAATATAAGAATAAAGAGTGATGAATGAGTATTCATCATTTGCATTCCCAATATATAGGTAAATAATTAATTAAATTTCTCAAAGTATTATTATGAGCATATATATTATTGTTTATAGTTTCTGTAGTTATGAAAATGTTTGCATAGGAGAACTCTATTGCTAGGTTTAACAGACCAAATTATGCAGATTGGTCAGAACATATTCAATTCTATTTAGGAGCAATGAATTTAGACCATGCATTAGTTGAAAATAAAAAACCACAAGACATTACGAAAAGCATCACCAAAGATGAGAAGTTGTATTATGCGGCTTGTGAGAGATCGAACAGACTTTGTCTGTGCTTAATGAAAACAACAATGGTGGAGAATGTCAAACCGTCAATGTCTAGGATAGACAATGTTAAGGATTTCATGAAGAAAATTAAGGAGCGCCCACAATCCCATATAGCTAATAGTTCCATTGTTGGGACTTTAATGATCGAGTTGACCATGAAGAAATTCAACCTGTCAGGAAGAAGGAAGATTAAATAAGATAAGAGAACACTCGGTGAACCTCATGACTACTACAAAGACTATAGTAGGGGCTAGCAGCAATAGAAGTCACACAAGTAAAAGGATCAAAGGAAAAAACTCCTATGAAAGCTAAATTGAGAAATTTCAAGAATCAAATGCTTCTATTGTAAGAAGTCATTGCATATGAAGAAAGATTGCCTAAATGGAAAGCATGGTTTGAAAAGAAAGATGTGCATTATGTTTTTGTATATTTCAAAGCAAATATTATAGACGTTCCTAATAACATTTGACGGTTAGATTCTGGTGCAACTACTCACGTATCTGATACATGGAGTCATACAATCCAGAACATAAAGGAAAGTGAGCAGTACTTGCTCATGGAAACATGATGTAGGCATGAATAAAGGAAATTGGGACTTATAAATTGATCATGAATACTAGATGTCAAGTTGATTCGGAAGGATATCTCTATGTTCATGAATGTGATAGAAAACCTCTTTTCATTTGTAGACTAGATAGTTTATGATTTTCTTTCCATATTTCTGATGAATCATTCTCTATGTTTAACAATAAGTACTTTTGTGGTTATTGTACTTTGGAGAATTATATTTATCGTTTTAATCTTGTAATAAGTTTACAAATTCCCTATTTTATATTGAATGCAATGTGGATGTGAAAATGAATGCATTTGATCAATGCTATGCTCTTTTATGCCATTAAAGATTATGTCATATATCTAAGGATATACGTTGAGACTTGTTAAGAATGAAATTTTGCCTCAATTAGAGCGCTGACCTAGGCTTATGTATAGATTGCATTAAAGGAAAGTAATCCAAATACACATCAAAGAAGCCAACTACAAGGGCTACCTAGCTTCTAGAATTGATACATACTATATCTCTGGTCTTTTTGATGTCTCATCATGGGGAGGAGAAATATATTTTATCACTTTTGTACATGATTTCTCACGGTATGGACATATTTACCTATTGCATAAAAGGACTCAAGAGGTAAATATCCTTGAGACATTTATTAATTAGGTTGAAAGCCAATTGGATAGGAAAATAAAAGTTGTGAGATCTAATCAAGGTGGTGAATATTTTAGAAGGCATGATGAGACATGACAACATCTTGATCCTTTCCAAAATTTCTTGACAGTAAGGGCATTTGTGCACAATACACAATGCTCGGAACACCACAATAAAATGGTGTTGCAGAAAGGCAAAATCGTACATTAATGCAAATGGTTAGGAGCATGCTAAATAATAGTACTTTGCCTCTTTCATTGTGGACATATGCATTAAGGACGTCAATGTACTTACTCAATAGGGTTCCTAGTAAAGCAGTTCAATGGATTTTTTTTGTTTATCCTGAAATGTCAAATTTTATTACCCTAACCATAGTACACGAGTTGTTGATAGTGACAATGCTCGTTTCATTGAGAATGACAACTTTAATGGGAGCCAAGAATCACAAAATCTGGAAATTAAAGAAGATATAAATAAAGTGTCACTTCCATATATGTCTGAATCTTCTAGAGTATTTTCGTCCATAAATTTGAAAAATATACCGATCTTGAAGTATTTCCACATGTGAGAACCACATTGTTACATATAATATACCACGTTGTTACTTTTAAAGTTTGGTATTACATTAAATTTGGGTGTATAGTTTATTGACTTTTGTGCAATTTATTATATAGTCTATGCACGTAAGCATGAATGTGGCATAAGCATGACTAAAGGTAACATCGAAAGATATAAAGCTAAACTTGCAGCAAAGGGATTTACTCAAAAGGATGGCATCGATTATAAAGAGACCTTCCTTCTGGTTACAAAGAAGGACTCCTTAAGAATCATTTTGGCTTTGGTGGCTCATTATGACATGGAGCTACATCAAATGGATGTAAAGACAACATTTCTGATTAGTTTGCTATTTTGTCTTAATAATCAACAGAAATTTCAACATTTATCTCTAGAGAGATTGGGGCTCTGGAATTCGATTTCATACTGGTATCATATTGTATATTTTTGTTATACAAATATTGTTTCCTTTGTTTCGTATTTTGATGCACATATTTCATTCTGGTTAATCATTGTTTAAACGTGTGTTGATCGTATATCAATGTTTTGAAATTAAAATTTTCATTTTCAACGTGTATATTCACACTTGATGGAGATAGTCAAAATCATGATTCATAAAGAAGGTTCGATGTCTTATATTCTCATCATTTCCAGTTTTTTTATTAGTAGGATTCGAACGCTGGTCCTTTAAAGTGGGAGTCACTGCTTCTACCACCAGACCATTAGAGGGGTTCAATCATTTCCAGTTACAATTATACATCTATTGAATACAATTTCACTCATTCACTTACAATAGTATTGAATTATTTTACATTTACAATTATACATTTATTGAAATTCATTCACTTACAATAGCATTACAGTATTTTACAACTGCATCAATTATACTGTTCTCCCCATTATTAAAATACCACTATCATTGACCCATCCAGTATCAACCTAAATACAGTTACAATTACAAATATTATAGTTATAATTCTTTACTTTATCTTACATTATAGCATTTATTTTTTACATCTCCTTCAAATTTCGTCAAATTATTATATAACATCTTTTCAATTACCATTATATAAATTATTACATGACATCTTTTCAATTACCATTATATGATTACAGAACGTATCCTTCCCACATTCTGTACCTTTTCAAAAATAAACAACCAAATGTATGCATGTTTCGTTTTCAATTTCTATGTACTATTTCAACATATTAATCATATATACAATTTCCCATCATTTTTCCACAAACTTGTATACTATAGTTACAAAATAAATCTTATAAATATAAAATTTTCTGCACAAACTCCCCTCACACTGCATTAATGTTCATAATCATTTTCTGTATTTTTTTGCTGTGCCTTTTTCACAAACTTGTATACTGCAGTCACAAAATAAACGTCATAAAATACAATTTTGACTCTACCTTTACAAACTTGTTTGTTATAGTTACAGAATAAACTTCATAAATACAATTTCAGCTTTACCTTTACAAACTTGTACCCAGCCTTGCACAAACTCCCTTCACCTTGTTTTAAACTGTTCACAATCCTTTCTACATGCATTCTTTATTTTATTTTCTTCGATCTGTTTTAAATCGATCTAAACTATTTTTTAAAAAATAGAATCCAACAAAAGATTCCATTCGTATCCGCTAACGCACATTTCTCTTTTCAATCATTTTTCGATGGACCTTCAGATCCAACTCGCATCCTCTTCTCAAGGCCATCAGAATCAACTTGCATCCACTTCTCATGGCCTTTAAAATCAACTCGCAACTGATTCTGATTTTCAGAATCAACTTGCAACTACTTCCCATGTCCATTTACCTACAACCCCGTGTGCAGTTGGCTCCCAGTTCCCCTATATTATATGGGAAAAATGGGGCTGCCTCTAGCCCTATTTTTTGCAAAATTTTTTTATTTTGTTGGAAAAATATCACCATGTATATTCATCCCTATATCTCTCATATATGTCATTCGAATTTCGTCAGAAACAGAGACTCTTACGGCCTCCATCCAGACGTCATTTTTTTAACGGTCGCAGGATTTTTTAAATCGACCCTGTCTGGATGGAGGCCGTAGGAGTCTCTGTTTCTGACGAAATTCGAATGACATATATGCGGGATAAGGGATGAATATACATGGTGATATTTTTCAAAAAAAATTGCTCAAAAATGAAGCAGAGCAGTCATTTTGGCTGCCCCCAAGGATAGCCCCATCAACCCCATATTATATATACTGGAATAACTTCAAATGAGATGGGTGCTCAACATCCTCATGATGAGACATTAATCCCATTCATTTATTTTTGATCAAGTGGCTGTCATTAATGATATTTTAATATTATTATTATTATGTTGAAAAACTATTTTGATCATTTGTCCATTCTAAATATAGGATGTGACAATTACATGACATAATTTAGCCCATCTTCTCTCTCTCATGCAGGCAAACTGACAATTATATGACATAATTTAGCCCATTTTCTCTCTCTGTCTCTCATGCAGGCCAACCTCCAACAGTGATTGGCATGCGATTGGGAGGAGCATGGCTCCCCCGCGATGTAGAGGAGTACGACGAGGTGAAAAGGGATGATGGTTCAGTACTTTGTTGCATATTTGTGATCGGCATATGGTGTTGGGGGATGACAACACGTTGGTGGTGTCGAGCAAGCAACGAGAAGAGGAAAAGGAATGAGGAGTGCAACGAGGAGGAAGGGTGCAGGTGCCTTCGGATGGAGAGGCGGGCGTCGGAAGGCTCTCTAGGAGGTTCCG
The DNA here is from genome assembly GCA_037367405.1 of Ottelia alismoides. Lineage (NCBI taxonomy): Eukaryota > Viridiplantae > Streptophyta > Magnoliopsida > Alismatales > Hydrocharitaceae > Ottelia > Ottelia alismoides. Next base: position 481,017 of record JAZKJV010006767.1, read on the forward strand.
ATCCTCGGAGCACGCCGACACAAGCACAATTAAGGCACGATGCGAGAACGATATTCCAATGATGGTCGTGGAAAATTTACAAAAAAGCAATCACTATTCCTCACATTTTTAAACAAATCTCATATTGCTTTTTATATCTCAGACATCTTTTTACATATTATCCTTTCTTTAATCAATTATTAATAGTATAGTTTTGTTGCAAAATAACATATGAACATTACAAAGCGAGTATGATTTTTTACAAAGGTAGTATGAATATTAAAATCATGACATGTTACATACAAAGGCTCGTGAAGTTAGCGTGAATTTTACAAAAAAAAAAGAAAAAATACAAATGGATAAATTACTAACCATTTCTCTTCCTTTTGTAGGTAACCATTCAAAATTTACAAAGAGGTGAATGCATTTTATAAAGAGAGCTTGATTGCTGCAATTATGACTTGCTACACACAAACACTTAAAAAAGAGCGTAAATTTTACAAAGAACCAAACGAACTTTACAAAAGAATACCAATTTTACTAAAATCATTGACTGAAAATGTAAAAAAATATGAACGAATTTACGAAGATGAAAGTTATTTCTAAAAAAAACTTATTAAAGTTTACAAATATATGATTAAATAAAATTTATTGAGATTGAAATGTGAAATTAGGTAAAAAAAGGTATGAACGAAAATACCAAATCCAGACAAACCTAAAATGATAATCTGAAGCAATTAGATTGAATTCATATTTAATGAGTCATGATGACGAAAATGCCTTTTTGGATAACATTTTGGAAGCTCCCGTTGGATCAAGATCATATGGATATCGTTGATGGCTCATCATTGAAATGATGAAGCCCAATATCATTTGAAACACACCATGTGTTTGTGTGTGTAATATATATTCACATGGGTAAAATGTCTATGCTCCTAGAGGGAGCCAACTTGGCTATCCATACCCTTATTTTTTTATTTCTTAAGGCATTTTCTTGAAAAAACCTAGGCGATTTAGATTATTATATGACACCATTCTTTTATTCAATTTCGTGTAAAACAGACAATCCTAAGTCGTCCATCAAGATTGCCAATTTTAGCAAATTCAAAATTATTGAAATATTTCTCTAGTATATATAACTCCATATACTTAGCTTGAGCTATGTCCTCATATATCGAAGAGAAAAGGAAGGCATAACTTGTATGAAGTATAGGAAAATATATACTACAACGAATGAATAAAGAATGAAAAATTGACCGACCCCCTATACTTAGGATTAAATAACCTAAGTATAGTTGTACACAAAGCAGGATAAGTCGAGCTCCCAATTCCGCTATATTATATACTGGAATAACTTCAAATGAAATGAAATGGGGGCTTAACATCCTCACGATGAGACATTAATCCCATTCATTTATTTTTAATCAATTTATTTTTAATCAAGTGGTTATCATTAATGATATTTTAATCTTATTATTTTAATGTTAAAAAACTCTTTTGACCATTTGTCCCATTCTAAATATAGAATGCGACAATCTCTCTCTCTAATGCAAGGTAACCTCCACTGGCGATCGGCGTGTAATTGGGAGGAGCATGACTCCCCCGTGATGTGGAGGAGTACGGCAAGGAGACAAGGAGAAAAGGGATGATGATTCCGTACTTTTTTTGCTTATTTGTGATTAGCATCGGGCATTGTGGGTTGACAACACGTTGGTGGTGTCGAGAAAAGAGAAGATGAAAAAAGCGAGCACTTCACGATTCCTCACACATTTTAAAACAAATCTCATATTGTTATTACAAATTCTGATATCTTTTTACATATTATCCTTTCTTTTATCAATTATTAATAGTATAGTTTTGTTGCAAAACAACATATGATTATTACAAAGCGAGTGTGATTTTTTTTACAAAGGCACCATGAATATTACAATCATGATATGTTACATACAAAGGCTCGTGAAGTTAGCGTGAATTTTACAAAATATGTGAAAAAAAATACAAATTGGTAAATTACTAACCATTTCTCTTCTTTTTGTAGGTAACCATTCAAAATTTACAAAGTGAATGAATTTACAAAGGGAGCTTGATTGTTGCAATTATGACTTGCTACACATAAATACTTAAAAAGAGCGTGAATTTTACCAAGAACCAAATGAACTTTACAAAAGAATATAATTTATGAGATCAAATTTAACCCTCACTCCAAGTGTTATCCAATCACTCGTTGAGGAGAAGTATAAGGTCAGAATTTCTTATAAGAAAGGATGAAATGGCAAACGAAGAACTTTGGAGAGGATATTCGGAGATGTTGGCTCAGATGCAGATATTCGACGATTCATGTGGTTGATGAGACACTGCAATCCCGTGTCTTTTTACAAGTTCGAACATCAATCAACGATTGACCCTAAAACTGGCGCACTCATAGAAGGACGGGCTGCCTTTTTCCGTCTATTTTGGGCTTTTGCTCCCTCAATCGCTGGTTTTCAGCATTGTCGTCCCGTCCTGAGCATTGCCGCCACCCACCTGTGGGGCAAATATAAGGGTCATATACTTGCAGCTACTGCTGCTGATGCTAATGGTCACCTATTCCCTATTGCTTTTGCTGTAGTTGAAAGTGAACGGTTAGAATCATGGGGTTTCTTCTTACATAAATTGTCTGGCAACATTAATCGCGATGGTATTTGTTTCATCAGTGATAGATTTTTCGGCCTCAAAAACTTACTCCCTCGATACTTTCCAGTAGAGAGAGGTCACTGTCACCGTTTTTGCCTCCGTCACATGCAGGCGAACATGCATCGGGCGGGGTTTACTAATAAGTGGATACAAAAGAAATTTTACAGCGCTGGGGCAGTGACGAGTAAGTATGATCATGAGCGTATTCTGAACCAAATCCGAACAGCCGACTCTGATGCCTATGACTGGATAGTAAGATAGGAAGGGGGGGATCGACGTTATTGGGCTTGCGCCTACGACAAGGGGCGTCGATGGGGACTAACCACTACAAACCTCTCTGAAAGTTTTAACAGTGTTCTCAGAGGGATACATGGCCTTCCTGTATTAACGCTTGTATTAGCAGTATTCTATCATCTAAACACTTACTTCGTCGAATGGCGGAAGTTTGGTGACAGGATAACCGGCCACTTAATGCCCCGATATGAGAAGCTGACAGATGGTCATGTTCAATCAGCATGCGGTCTGATGGTAGAACAGTTCACTCTCACGGAGTTTGAAGTCCGGGCCCCCGAAGGTAACTACAAGGTTACTATGAATGGTCAACAGTCCTTATGCACTTGTGGTTATATGCAGGCGATGCGGATAATATGCCCGCACATAATTGCGGTTTGCGGCAATGTCAATGTCAGTACGGAACACCTGAAATTGTGCTCTGATTTTTATACGGCAACGTCGTTCCGGTCCACATGCGCAAATGCGTTCGTCCCGATTCCCGATCGTCGTTTCTGGCCGGCCCTGGAAGCCTCACCATTGCTTCATCCTAATGTAGTTTCAAATCCTGGCCGACCTCGGAGGAGGCGTCTACGCGGAAGCATGGATGAGATGGGTAAAGTGCAAGTTAGGTGTAGCCGTTGTAAGGAGCATGGTCATAACAGACTTACTTGTGAAAGAAGACATCAGTAGTTATTGTAAAAGACTTTATGTACTCTAATGTTTAATCATTTCTATAAATTTTAAGACATCGTCTCGCTACCACCTATTTGTATTACATAAATTTTTTTGTATAGCAATGGAGACAGTTGCAGGGCATGTCGATTCTTCGGTGCTGACACGGTAGGGAGAACATATATCTGGTCGACCTCTACCGGATACTGATACGGTGAGATAAATCATCTGTTAGAAGTAAGTTTAATGACATCAATTGATGTTTAATTGTTGTCGCTACACAGGCACATCGCTTTGTGGAGCATGGACGGACTCTGAATCATATTCTTGATTTACCACGTAGTGACGCGGTTAATAGACATTTGGAGGTAGCTGGTTTTCGTTGCATCTCTAACCTGAGGAGGGCCACGATTGATCAGTCTTTGATGAAGGCTTTGGCTGAAAGGTGGTGACCGGAAACACACAGTTTCCACCTCCGACACGGTGAGGCAACTGTCACATTAAAGGACGTATCATTGTTGACTGGTTTAAGGGTGGAACCATGGCCAGACATTGTATTTGAGGAACACAACCAGTTGGATTGGGCTCCATACTGCCAGGAGATGTTCGGGGTGAATCCGGATGACAGTGAGGATCAGGAGCTCGTTGGAGGAAAGCTAAGGTTAACGTGGATCGCGAGGACTTTGTTGACAGCGACGACTCTTCAGTCCACTGATCCACTCATGGCGGAGAGGGTTGCTAGGGCTCTCATACTTTATCAAGTTGGAGCAAGCTTATTGCCAGACGCAAGTGCGGATAAGGTACATCTTCGTCACCTTTTACTCGTGCACCAGCTTCAGAATTGTGGACAAAGAGCTTGGGGTGCAGCAGTGCTGGCTTAGATGTAATTTCAGTTGGATCAGTTCTCCTTGATGAGGACGAAGAGAGCATATGCTTTCTGGATCTTACTTCAGGTAACTACTACTTACATATAAAATGTACAATACACGCCATATTGTATCTAATAAAGTAACTTTTATTCATCTATAAAGACATGGGCATGGGAGCACATCCACATAGGACGACCTCGTCCATACCGGTTGAGAGAGGAAACCCTTCAATCAGCTCCTTACGCGGCTAGGTGGACGGGAGGAAGGAGGTCACACAGAGAGAATGTATCGACCACTCATTTGGCATTCTATCGCAATGAGCTGGATTTGCAAGAGGAGCATCAGGTATGTGACAATCATTGTTCGGTCAATACCATTTATGTTATATAACCTGAAGTGATTAATCGATAACATTACTCTCAACAGATGAGGTGGACACCCTATGACGATCAAATTGTGTTGCGTCTACCTCCAATATGCCGTGAGGGTCAAGCAATATGGTTGTCCAAGACAGTTCTGATCTGCTTCAACATTGTTGTCATGCACGCCCCCGATCGTGTGATGAGGCAGTTCGGTTTGCGGCAACAAATCCCAGAGGCGATGCCTCAAATACCCTCCGACGATAGACGTGCTCGTCCGAGAGATGATGAAACGTATGATTGGGGTGTACACCATCAAGACCGTATGGCCCAATGGCAGAGGCGGATGGAGGACGTTGTTACAGAGAGACTTTTGGACATGGCGGTCGACACTGTTCTTGCCGAATATTTGACATGGTATTGGTAGATTACTCGTCGTTGGATCGCAACCGCCATTCCACCTCTGAGACAAGCTTACGAACCACATGGACCAAGGTGGAATCAGCTGGTAATTTTTTTACAACAAATGCTATTTCTTTAAAAGGGACTATTACATCACTTGTAATCGAGACTTCTAATTTTATAGGTGAATTCGTTATTTCGTGTGAGAGATATGATGACAGAGCATCGACGAAGTACGAAAATGCAACAGATGATTGTCTACGTCGAATATACCATTCAAAACATGTCTCTGGTGGATCCGGGGATATAAAATGTCCCCCCCATGTATACATCATACACCGAACCTACAACATTTGCATCTCAACAATGGGGGGAGGAATATACTTTTCGGACGGACAGGCCTACCCCATCGTACGACGTGCTGCATACACAGGATGCCCAACTATCTCAACCGCAGCAATACTGGCAGATGGGGTCAACACAAAGTCAACAAATGCACACTGATGCTCCTGTTTACGACATTGGACAGCTACTGCCTCACCAATTGGGCTCAGAACCTGTTTCATGGCCCATGGACACATCATATATGAATCCTCCTAGATCATCCAGTGCAACAATGCACACACCAGTTATCCATCAGGATCTCCCACGCACCTCAAATGTTACAATACAGAGAGGGAGTGATTGGCACAGATATGGTCAGGAGCATTCAACCACAACTACACATGGGAGAGGTCGTAGTGGGGTAGGGGGAGGTTCAACTGGAAGAGGAGAAACAAGAGGGGTGGAGGCAGATCGAGGAGTGGGAGAGGGGTCCAGACGTGGAAAAGAAAAAGGGTCATCCTCAAAGGGTCGTCTGTCCAATATTGTCCAATATCTTCAAAGACGTGGAAAATAGAAACTTGTCATTTTACATTAGTAAATTATGTTATTATTGCTTGACAATAGATGTGATGCAGTTATAATTGTTTTTAAATTATTATCATTTTTTGTTATGCTTGTACATGTTATGAATATAAATTTTTAAAAATATTACGAATTTTTTTATGATTAAGCAGGTTATGGCTATAACACGCATTACAGCTCGCAAGTCGGTGCGCCTTCCCGACAATCGTTTCCTGGCAGCGCGTGCACCATCTTCTAGCAGAGGATCACGTCATGAGTTCCGCCATGGTCCACAGTTACCACCGGTACCCCAGCCACCACCGGTACCCCAGCCACCACCGGTGCCACAGCCAGCACCGGTTCCACAGTCACCACCAGTACCGCTACTTCTTTCTAAGGAGGACCCTTCGGAGCCGGTCCAGTCTGAATCTCAGTTCACTCCTTACTCACCTCTGACGACGCCACTTCCTTCAGAAGACTCTTCGCAGAGTAAGACTTCACCTCTCACAGAAGTATATGACGAAGAAGAAGATCCGTATAAAGAATTGGCTGATTTACATTATACAATTGCGTTGAAGTACGCTCGCCTGAGCGAAATTCGAGGAGCGCGAGCGAGGTCGAGGCGTTGAATTAGTTGAAGATAGTGTGATGTATTACGTATCGAAGGATTAATATGTGCATTTTGTTTTGATGTTGTAAGGCACATATTCAGAATTTCGTTTGTCATTTAAATGCTACTCATGAAGTTTAGTTATCTTTATGTTGTGATTGTACAAATTCAATGATATTCGACTACTTTACTTTTTACTTATCAACGTAGACATATGAGTAACGTCGCTTTATTAAGATGGGATTGTTAAACACGTTTAAAAAGAACACATATTATAGTAATCTAGTACAACTTCAAATGTTCTACGGTTTACAAAAATATCGCAATGGAAAATTATACATTATAGAATAATCACGCTAACTTAATTTATCTAAAATTTTAAAAAATTCCGTAATATTACAAATAATACTTTTGCCAAATCCAAAAACTAAAATTAATACGGAAGAAATAATTAAAAATTTTTTAATAAATATAAAAATTTGTATCCCATTTGAGGATGAGGAAAATAAAATAAAAGGGGGATTCACCCCTAAAAAATTAAGGAACAAAAAATTGGTGTAGGACCTCAACATGGAAAATATTGATTCGCATGATAATTCCCTTAAAGGGTCGGCCAGAAAGTACGGCAAACGGTTTGCCGCTAGAATCATTGCCGCGGCAAACCATTTGCTGTGCCAATGATAGCTACCGCGGTAAACGGTTTGCCGCGCCATGTAGGCGTGCGACAAACCGTTTGCCGATATATCCCCACTTCGGTAAAATTTTTAGCCCGTACCCAGATTGGGTAATAGAGTTAATCTAATGCTCAAAATGAGAAATAACTCGGGATTTGGTGGAAATTGCGGAGAAAAGGATTGCCGTCGTTATTTTTGGAATGATGGCAGACGACGGGGGTATCAAATAGTGGGAGGGCAAAATTGGAATTTACGTGCAGAAAATTAATACCTTGAGAAGCAGCTGACGCCTTTTAATATATGTTATAGATATATATATATAATGGATACGATATATTATATAGTTTTGATATATATCAAATAATGTGTTCAAAATTCTTTACTAAATGGAGATACAAGACCGTCCGTAAATACAGAGACGGAACAAAACCATTCTTTTCTCCACTCCATCCTATGGAACGCGAGCCCTCCTCCCACGTGGCACTCCCACGCCCCTCCATCATCTCCGTCCACAAAACTCTTATCCCTAAACTCCACCTCTCCATCAAATCTCCACAAATCTCCACTTCCCGCACAACACACTCCTTACCCTTCCCCGTTCCACGTCCCCATCTTCCGCGGTGAGCGTAAGAGTCGGAATGGCCGCCCTCCAGCAGTCCCCCGTCGCCCTCCACTCCAAATTCCCCCCCTCCCCCTCCGCGGTAACCTCCCCCGCCTCCCGCTCCGTCTCCCTGCGCCCTTCCTCCTCCTTCCCCGCCCTCCGTCTCCGCTCCCGCCTACCGTCTCTCCGCCGCCTACGCCGCCGCGGCCCCACCATGATGGATACCGCCGCGGGAAGCTACGCCGCCGCCCTGGCCGACGTCGCCCGATCTAACGGCTCCCTTGACGCCACGTGCGCAGACATGGAGAAGGTCGGGAAGCTATTCTCCGACCCCTCCATCCTCTCCTTCTTCACCAACCCCACCGTCGACCTCGACCGCAAGCGCGACACCATCGACGAATTCGCCCGCTCCTCCAACCTCCAGCCTCACACCGCCAACTTCCTCAACATCGTCGTCGACATGAAGCGCATCGACCTCATCGACGACATCGTCAAGGAGTTCGAGGCCGCCTACAACCGCATCACTGGCACGGAGCTCGCTGTCGTCACCTCTGTCGTCGCCCTGGAGTCCACTCACCTCGCTCAGATCGCTAAGTCGGTGCAGAGGCTCACCGGCGCGAATAACGTCAGGATCCGAACCGCCATTGATCCCACGCTCATCGCCGGCTTCACGATCCGGTACGGTCCATCGGGGTCTAAGTTTATCGACATGAGCGTGAAGAAGCAGCTCGATGAGATCACACGCCAGTTGGAACTTCAGGTGGATCTGGTCGGGGTATGAGAAGTTCGAAGGATGGCAGAGGAGAGGGAAGGCGAGGAGCACGATCGATTTATTGTAATTTGTTATAAATATGTGATTATACTCTGATGGCATTTCGCCCTGCATTGTGATTATGTTGAATTTGCTGGTTATGATAATTAGATGGTGGAATGGAATTCGAAGTGTGATGATCAAATTCTACTGTGATAATGATGTTATATGGACTTGTTGCACATTATGGCATTGTTTCTAATGCGGTAGTTCCCGTGCAGGAGGGTGTTCTCATGGTGCAGAAATCCATCTTTTATAAGAAGAAATGGCGAGACGGCGCAAGTAGTTTCTCGGAGAGCAACTTGCGATTTGTATGAGGTAATTTTACTCTTGTTTAGCTCGAATCTTTAAGATAATTGTTAAGGAAACATACTGAGATACATTATGAGAGGTCCAAGGGTTCCCTTATATAGGAGAAGAACTATTGGGCAAATTACAGAAAGATGAAACAAAAAATAGAAAATTACATAAAGGAAAATACTAAAAAATAGTAATTATCTCAACACCCCCTCAAGCTGGAGCATGGATATCTATAAATCTCAGCTTGGAACAACATCTCTGATAAGGTCCTCTCGCTAGAGCCTTTGTAAGTATATATGTTGTCTGGTCTCCAGAGCTGACATGCGTAGTAGTGATAATACCCTTCTCTATCATGTCACGAGTGTAGTGACAATCCACCTCTATGTGCTTCATCCTCTCATGAAAGGCTGAGTTATTTGCAATGAAAAGAGCAACTTGATTATCACATTGGAGGTGCATGGGAAGAGGCACTTCTATAGTCAGGTCAGTAAGAACAGATCTGACCCATCATCTCTGCACTAGCCTGTGCCATGGCCATGTATTCCGATTCAACACTTGATCTAGCAACCACAGTCTGCTTCTTACTCTTCCATGAAACAAGAGAATTCCCTATGAACAAAGCAAATCCAGACGTAGACTTTCTATCTTTTAGACACCCAGCATAATCTGCATCTGCGCATGCTGTTACGGAGAGAGATGTGCCTCTGCTGAAAAGAAGTCCAGTACCAGGTGAAGTCTTCAAGTATCTCAGAATCATATGGGCTGCATCCATATGTGCCCGTCTGGGCAGCTCCATAAACTGACTCACTTTGCTCACAACAAATGCTATGTCGGGCCTGGTAATAGTTACGTATAGTAGCTTGCCAACAAGCTCTCTGTACCTTCTCTTGTCGACCTCCTCAGTATCATCATCATAGAACTTCATGCTTGGGTCAAGTGGAGTAGTGGCAGGTCTGCAATCTGCCATGCCTGTCTCTGAAAGAAGATCTTTAACATACTTTCTCTGGGTCATTACAAGACCCCGTTGATTCCTGGCAAACTCTATTCCAAGGAAGTAACGTAAATGTCAAGGTCCTTGGTCATAAACTGCTGACCTAGGAAGTCCTTGGCACCTTGAATACCCTGCTCGTCATCCCCTGTAATAATAATGTCATCAACATAAACAAGAATGATTGTAATACCTCTCTGGATCTTGTGTATGAACAAGGAGTGATTTGCAGTTGATCTCAAAAACCCCTGTTGCTTTATCAAGTTCGATGGCTTTTGGAACCAGGCTCTTGGACTCTGTTTGAGGCCATAGATAGCCTTGTGTAACCTGCAAACCTTTTGACACTCCCCCTCAGCAGCAAACTTAGGTGGCTGCTGCATATAGACCTCCTCCTGTAGGTCACCATAGATGAATGTATTCTTCACATCAAGCTGATAAAGAGGCAAATCTCGTATTACAACAACAGTAAGGAGAATACGTAGAGTAGAATTTCTGGCAACTGAGGGGAAAGTATCGTGGTAGTCTACCCCATATGTCTGGGTAAACCCTCGTGCCACAAGTCTCGCCTTATAGCGATCCACACTGCCATCTGTACGGTGTTTCACAGTGAACACCCATTTGCATTCCACGACTGATGTATCAACAGGAGCGGAAACAAGACTCCATGTACCACGTGACTGTAGTGCAGCCATCTCCTCCTCCATGGCTAACCTCCACTGACTATCTTTGAGAGCCTCCTGATATGTTTGTGATATCTGCATAGCTGATAGTGCTAGCGTAAATCTCTTGAAATCCTCTGACAACTTGCTCAAAGAAATCTGGGCTGCAAGAGGGTAAGTAGCACACGCTCGTTTCTGCTTTCGTAGAGCAATCGGTATGTCAAGATCATCTGCCAAGTCCTGGGCCTGTATATTTCCCTCTTGAGAGGGTATCTGCTCCTCCTATTGTACAATCAATTCAGTAGTGCCATTAATAGAAATAATATGCTCATTACATACCTGAGGCGTGCTGGAAGATGGGCAAGGCTTGTGAGCATGGCGAATAGAGCGAGATCTGCAAGGAACATCACGAGGCAAGAATTGAACCAAGGGAGGTGGTGGAAGAGGAGGAGTAGGTGAAGGACCAACTGTAGGAGGTGGTGGCATGTATATCTCATCATCAGAGTCAGATGGGAGTAAGTCTGTTACCTGTATGAGAAAAATACATGACCGACTCAAAGAAAGTTACGTCAGTACTCACAAAATATTTCTAGCTTAGTGGATCAAAGCAACGATACCCCTTTTGGGTACAAGAGTAGCCGACAAGCATACACTTGACAGCTCTAGGAGAGAGCTTGTCACGCCTTGGAGAGACATCGTGAACAAAGGTAACAGATTCAAACACACGAGGTGTAAGAGAGAAGAGATCCTTCTCGGGAAACACAATCGAGTGATAAATCTTCACTCCTAACACGGACGAGGGTATATAGTTAACCAGATAACAGACAGTAAGGACAACATCACCCCAGTAAGCATGAGGAGCATGTCTCTGTATCAACATGTTCTGATCACATCAAGTAAGTGACGGTGTTTGTGCTCGGCAACACCGTTCCGCTGGGAAGTGTAGACACATGATGTCTGGTGAATAATGCCATGGGATCTAAGGAACTCAGAAAGATGTAAGGTGCAAATTCCAAGGCATTATCAGAACGGATATACTTGACATTTGCAGAAAAATATTCTTTCTTTCATTAATAAAATACTTGATAGCGGATCCAGCCTCAAACTTATTCTTCAATAAGAAGACCTAGGAAAGTCTAGAAAAATTATCGACGACTACAAGATAAAAATGGTGTCCTTGGAGATCAGGAACACCACTAGGACCTCAAATGTCTAAATGAAGGAGCTCAAATAGCTGAGAACTGCTCCGACTCTAACGGGATGGAAAAGAGGAACGGTGATGCTTTCCAAGTTGACATGCCTCACAGTGAAAGGATGATCTCGTAGAAATCTGAGGGAGAACATGACACATCTTCTGTAGAGGAAGATGTCCAAACCTAAGGTGCCACAGATAAGGAGAGACATGTCCAGTAGGTATAATAGAAACATTAGCATGAGGAGGTTGGACCAGTCTGTAGAGTCCCCGTTGCTTACTGCCATACCCAATCATCTTGCCCGTGAGTATGCCCTGAAACATAAGAGATGAAGGGTCAAAGATGGCACGACAATGCGGATGCGTGCGATGGTGATTTGATCAGGGATAGGATCAGACAATGGGAGATGAAGCGGAGATGGACGGTCGAGATGGGGGCGGGGTGAAGAGGATCCAATGGCCTAGGAGGGAGCTAGGTGGAAGAAGGAGAAGCAGCCACGTGGGCGGCCCAGAGGGCGCCATGTGGCTGGCTTAGTGATCTGACTAATAGAAAGTAAATTCATTCGAAAAGAAGGAGCATATAAAACATTCTTCAGGCTCATAGACGGTGTCAAGTGCACCTCCCCCTGTCCTGTAACGGGTAAGTGGTCGCCATTAATAAAGACAACCCATCTGCCAGGTGGTATGGCCTTGTAGGACTTCAGCTGCGTTCTGTCTCCACACAAGTGGTGAGAAGCACCAGAGTCCACAATCCACTCTATCATGTCTGCATTCGTACTACCAGTAAAGGCATAGGTAATACATGAGGAGCTCGAAGATGCTCTGGCTGCTGTAGCGGTATCTGTGGTGGTGTCAGCACTAGGAGTCATGATCTCTCGAATACGAGAGACAATATCATCCAGGCGAGGATCGACCTGGGGAGCTGAAGTCTCTGAAGACACAATCTGCTCTGCTGCTCGACCAGAAATAGGATATCCATGCTTCTGATAACATGTATCCTCTGCATGTCCAGGCTTGCGGCAATAGGTGTAGGGACCACGGTGGCGTCCATCGCCTCTTCCTCGGGGTGTGTGTCCTCTGGACTGGATTGTTCCACCTCGACCACGAGAAGCGGCCATCACTGAGGAGTGCGAAGACGTGGCTGTAGACGGGATGATGAGCCGGTTGAGACGGCTATAGGCCTCCTCTATAGGGGGAATGGTTGCTCCAGTAAGAATATGAGTACGTGCAACATCATATTCTTTATCAAGTCCAGCCATGAAAACTCCAACCATCGTGAAGTTCGTATACGTCTTCTGCTACTCAATAGACGTCGTAATGGGCATGTAGCTATGGAGTTTTTCAAACAATGCCATGCAACGAAGAGTAATAAACATGCAGAGGGCAACCATTCTATTTGGTGTTGTAGATATCAAACTGTAGTTGAAGGATCTTGGCCTCATTCTTCGCTTGTGCATAGGTGGATATCAAAGTGTCCCACATTGCCTTGGCAGTAGGCTGAGTTAGAATATCATTTGCTATTTCTGTAGTAAGAGTCCCACAAAGCCAAACTCACGCATACGCATCATCTTGCTTCCAAGAAGCATTTGCCCCACTCTTATCCGTTGGCTCTGGATCTGTCAGGATGTGCTCCTTGTTGTTGCATTGCATGAGGGTGAGAAACCGCATGGACCATAACTCATAATTGGTCCCATCCATCTTAGCGATGGGAGCCGGGCCGTTGAAGGCTCCGGACGAGAAGATGTCACCCTTGTTGTCTGACATGATGATAAAATAACCAAATAACGGAATTCAACTGGGAAGTAGACCGATATAAATGAGTCTACAGAATCGTACGAAGGATTGATTGTATGTGTATTCATACGACCATCCTTGCTAATCCTCATTGCTTGATGGAAATCGTGTCTCTGATAGAAATCAAATCACATAACTACCTGCTGATGGGATCAAGAGCAGGGCACGGGTCCTGGAAACAAGATTCTGATTGCAGGGGCGGCAGATACTGCCGCGCAAGGGCGCAAGGGGCACTGGGCACAGTCGACTGATTGCGAGCGACTGGGCGTACGACGCAAGGGTTGGCTGGTACTGGCGCGAAGGGCGCAAGGGCACGCAAGGGCGCACACGGGCGCAATGACTGGGCGCTGACGCAGGTGAGATGCACGGGGGCAGCGACTGGGCACGAGGCTCGAGGCGCGCGGGGGGCCTGGCGTGCGCGCGAGACACAGGGAGGGGGTGGCGGGGGGGGGGGGGGCAGGTGTCAAGTAAGGTAGGGTTAGGGTTAGGGATGGATACGGTAACTCCGGTCTAGGACCGTCGCCCCGATATCATGTTAAGGGAACATACTGAGATACATTATGAGAGACCCAAGTGTTCCCTTATATAGGAGAAGAACCATTGGGCAAATTACAAAAAAGATGAAATAAAAAATAGAAAATTACATAATGGAAAATACTAAAAATAGTAATTATCTCAACAATAATGCATAACTTTTGCTGGCATTGTTAGAAAGGCTAGTGGCATTTGCCTTCTGGCAAATGTCTACTGATAGTACATCAAAGCAAAGAGGGATTAGTTTTTGGTATTATGAATTAACATGTTCCCAAGGAGCTTCACCAAATGTTGTCTATTTAGATATGTTGGTGTCTTCCTCCTGTCTTTATAGTTGATGCTAAAGATCAAGTGATCTCTATTGTCATTTCTGGGTTTTGGTTATGGACTTCTATAAAGGGTGATTACTGTTGTTCCTCTATGAACTTGTGCGTGTGTTGTGACCGCTGGAAACTAGGCATAAAAGCGAACACAGGATTGATCAAATGGTATTTTAGTTACTGTCATTGAGTAATTCTATGTGATAACCATGTCGTGAGACAGTTTTTGCTCCTCAGCTTCTCGTGGGGCGATCATCAATCTTCTATAGGTGGGTATCCCTCTGCTGTGTTGAATTGATTTGATTGCCTTAGTGATGCCTGTTAGAAAATCGGATGCGGAAGCATAAACATGGAAAAATAGATAAAGAACATAAAGAACGCGGGATTTTTACGTGGAACCCTACTCCGTGAGGAGCGGGATGAAACCACGGGAGAAGCCCTCAACGGGACATGTTATGCATTGCATTTTCTCAATGAGTACAGGAGGTCTGGAGTTCTTTATATAGCCTCTCCAGAGCCTCCAAGTCCCACCCACAGGCGGTATGGGACTAAACACTGAATGGGGTAAATGGATCTTCTCCAGGATCCATTTACCCTGCTACAACTCAATAGGTGCACTACCAAATACTCCAACACTCCCCCTCAAGCTGGAGCATGCAATGCTCAGCTTGGACAAACAAACAGAAAGAAACTCAACTCACGCTTCAGGACACTACGGACAATATCAACCCAACGCGCACATTGTTGCAGTCGAGGACGTTGCTTCTCATGCCGTGCAGGTGAGGAGGACGAACGGGCTGGAGTGTGAGTCAACTGAAGACTCGTAACTTGACCATCGAGTCTGAACTTGCGCCTGAAGTCTCCTCGTCGGAGAACTGGGTCTCTCCCATCTGGCTCAGAGAATGGTGCACTGCTCTGGTGTACCTATGATACCACATGAAAACCCTTGCCCTCAAGGGAATGGTCCTCTGCTCTGGAGTCCCTATGGCTCACATGAAAAACTCTGGCCTGACAACTAGAAGAATGATGGGGACCTCTGACAATGATGATGGCAACATATGCACATCTGACAATGATCGCACACTTGTGCGTGTCTGAAAATGGAGACTCGGAAACAAGGATCGTCGAGTCTGAACAACTGCGCATCAAACTGGGACTCGGAATCTGAACGTCGAGTCTGGAACTGCGCAAGAAATCTCTTCATCTGAACAACTTGTAGAGTCTGAAAAATATGGCTGGTCTGGAGACTGGTATCTGAATCTGGATCTGGAAGAATAGAACAGACATGTGACTCTACATATACACTCCCCTTTCTCCCATACTGGTCTGAATGACATTGTTGACCACGTTGGGAGAAGACAACATAGTGGGGAAAACAAAACATGAAATTTGCGGCTTTTGCTCCGAACAATATTTTTTTTTAAATGCATACGGCTTTTCTTTGTATGCGACTCTTTCAAAAAAATCTCCCTTTTTTTTTGCCATGCGTACGGCTTTGATACCATGTTAGAAAATCGGATGCGGAAGCATAAACATGGAAAAATAGATAAAGAACATAAAGAACGCGGGATTTTTACGTGGAACCCTACTCCGTGAGGAGCGGGATGAAACCACGGGAGAAGCCCTCAAAGGGGCGTGTTATGCATTGCTTTTCTCAATGAGTACAGGAGGTCTGGAGTTCTTTATATAGCCTCTCCAGAGCCTCCAAGTCCCACCCACAGGCGGTATGGGACTAAACAGTGAATGGGGTAAATGGATCTTCTCCAGGATCCATTTACCCTGCTACAACTCAATAGGTGCACTACCAAATACTCCAACAATGCCCATTGTGTGACATGAAAGAAAACTTGAGACAGGGTGTGTTTATAAGTTTCACCCAAAAATGTTTTTCTCCTTTAGAGTCTATAGCCCGTGGGTAAACTCTGAATCAAGTGTTATGATGTTGGAGAATCTAGGCTGGTGCTTTATCTGAATTCTTTTCTGTTAGTTTGGGTACGATATTTGAAGTTATCATTCCATTTGATGGAGATGTATTAGATGGCAGTAATGAAAAAATATTTTCTGCTAAGTAGCAAATTGTGTTTAATTTAGATGGAATAATAATGTATTGTCTCCTAGATGCAATAGCCGAATAGAGAGTTCAATAACCAATAGTAGGTAGTGATTTTTCTAGTCCAATTTTGCTTAGATGGGGACTAGTGATCTTAGATTGGGACTTGCGTGAACATAGACGCATGTATCGTGTTTTACTTGTGGTTACTTGAAAAGAAATAACACGTGCATTCAGCTGTTTCTCTGCTCTAACGATTGGTAGGGATGTCCTTCTGCTATCACTAATCACATTTTATCGTTGTTTCTTCGTACCAAGCAGGTACGCTTTTTTTCGTTTATTATTATGCTAGGAGCTACTTGATTAAGTGGTTTCTCGTTTAGTTTCATTAATCGTGTCGAGCCATTCAGATAGATATCTATGAAAAATTACTACTCATTTAATAATGCTGTTGGTACGATAACTTCCCTCTCATAGCAAAACCAATACATTGTTTTTAAGAATAACGATAAAGAATGTTATATTTTAGGGGTATGCTCTATTTGATATGCTTCTCGGAGGTATCTTGCCCCGGTTTCCTTTCTTAATGGCTCCAAAGCAGTGAATTGATATTTTGTGACTAAATAGCATCTTGAACCCACCGAGTCTTATCTACCTGTGTGAATCTTCATCACATCTCACGATCTAGTTTTAGGAGAAGAATTGCAATGCTGTAATACTACTCGCTATAGGCATCTTCCAAGTGACCACGAATTCACAGTGGTGCAGTACACGCAAGTCATCCTTCTTTTCACAGGTAGGCAGTTATCTCTCCTTCGCTTTTTACCCACTTGAGGCACATAACATAGCTTCTCAATTTGAGAAGCCAAGACAAAGGGCTCAAACCTTCTTAAATATCTATCGGAAATGACCTCAACCATATAGTGTCGCGAGTCTTCATCAACTCCTCGTTGTGAATCAAACTAGTCGCAAGAGATTAAGTAGTAGGTGATTTGGTGTTGGCATGTTATACTCCAATTCAATCATGAATCTCATAATAGCTTAAGTTGTCCTCGCCGTAACAAGAACCCGATACCATAACCTTTATCTCCTTCCGACAAGTGGAATCTTGATCCATTAGCATAGAAACCGTTAAACAATTTCATCGCGTAATATGCACCTAAAGCGAAGTCCTATAACATTTTCGACTCCCCACCAGTCGGGTCCAATGATCCAATGCGTACTCTACCACATTGCGAATGGTCTTTCTAAACTCTTTGATTACCTCACTTTCATTGAACGTTAGATTATCTATTAATATTATGTTCCTATACTCTGTATTATGAAAAAAAATACGATTTTGCAATTCCTGTAAGTATCTACTTTCTGAAAGGCGAAAATAGATAGTTAGCATATGGCAAAACCGTCTTTATTTTCCAGAACATATAACTATGATGTTTCTTTTTCATGCTGGGTCATCATACGAGACCTTCCCTTTCTAAATGGCTTCCCATTCGGACTAAATACAGGAAGGTAGATGTTGACTTATGTGGTTGGAAATATATTATGTGGAAGGTGGTTATGAACGGTCTTCACGTCCTCAAATAGGTATCTAACGCAGAAGTTTGCAACTCCCTCCATGATGTATTATGCACTTATGAACCCTTTGACCTTGTTCTTGTTTCGAACCTTGCATTTTAAAAAGAACATATACTTATACAGACTCATCCATTAGAAAAAGAATATTTAATGATTAATAGTGATATGTGTTTAATGATACCCCTCTCAAAGGGGTACATCCATCAGTTGTTAACCAATCTTCTGACCTCAGCCTCGTACAACAAGTGTATCATAAGGTGCTCCATTGAATCAAAAAATGATGGTGGAAAATTTTCTCCCGACTGCATAGAAGGACGTACATTCTTTTCTAAGGTCATCATGTTAGAGACGATATTCGATGAACAAATGCATTTGAAGAAGTTGTTGAGATAAATTAAAACATCAACAATTGTCTTTGGGAGCAAACCCTTGAATGTAATTGTTAACAACTACTCCATGAAAACATGACAATCGCGACTCTTCGTATCCTTAAAACAGAATTTCTTTTAATCAATTAGTTTCAAAATATTCAAAATTTAACGATATAGAAATCTCAGTTTTAAGGCTCATGCACACACTTCATTTGTGTGGTCTTTTCTTAGCGTGTATTTTGCGCTTGGCATGTAAAAGGAACCATCGGCATGTTCTACCAAAGACAAATCTCGACATGTATTTATATTCATTAAATCTTTTCATGTGTTCTCCGTGTCTTTGGTCTTCCTAAGAATTCCCAATACTGTATGAAATACATTATCGAATACATTCTTTTATACATGCATCACATCAAGAATATTGCCTAACAAGCAGTTTTGTCCAATACGGTAACGCCCAAAAGATGCTCATTCTTTTCTGGTTATGATCTACCCCGAAGCCGTGCAATGTGTCATTAGTACATGCTGTCAACTGTAATAATCAAGCGTGCAATTCGTCTATTGATAGTCTAGGTGGAGGCGATGACTAATCCACTGCATTCCTTTTGAATGCAATTTTTTCTTCAATAGGGGTGATCCATGAGGAGTAACTGTCTATGGCAGTCAAAGAAACATGGCGTTCTACCGTGCTGAAGTTGGAATGACTTTGTCTTCTCCATACAATACGGACATTTCCGTAATCCATGTGTACTCTGCCCAAATAGCATGCCATAAGTTGGGAAATCACTAATGGTCTATAGGAATCCAACTCTCATTTGAAATTTTTTCCTTCGAACTACATTGTAAGTCTCTTTACCAAATTCCCATAGACCCTTCAATTCACCTACTAGAGGTCGTAGATAAACCCCCAAAAATCTAATGAGATTGCTCGGACCACGAACAAGAAGAGAAAGAAACGTGTATGGTTGTTTGTTACACAACTAAGGTGGCATATTATACAGTGTTGTAATGACAGGATAATATGAGTAATCCTTACTTCGTCCATGTAGGTTAAACCCGTCAGTCGACAACCTAATTACCGCATTTCTCTTCTCTACAGCAAATATGGTTGACGAATCCATCAATGCATGCCATCATTGGGAATTAGAAGGATGATCGATGGTCCCATCATATCTACATTCGACATGCCACGCCATCTCCTTCATGGTTTCCCTACAATAATATAGTCTTTGAAACTCCGTGAGGTCAATAGAAAGTACCATATTATATTTTTGAGACATTTGACTTCAAATCAACCATGTAACGATCCTCGCCACAAATATGATAGCTTGTTGCATCTTGATGTTCTCCATAGTGAAACATATGGTGATTAGGGAATGCATCAATCTATATCTAAAACAGACCCAATTTACTCATCATTGTCTTGACCTTATAGAAACTATCTGATAATTAATTTTGCAAAGGCAACATTCTCTTTATCAACTTGATTATGATATCAAAACTAGAATATGTCATGTTGAATTGATTATTCAAAGATAACACATCAGCAACAATGTATAATTGGGAAAAAAGTAGGGCAATCAAGTCATAATGGCTCCTCTGCATTTTGTAGCAAGTGCTCAAATTGCTGGTTGTCTACATCATTCTCCTTTGATTTAGATGCCTGATTGAATTCATAACCGGCCACATCTCTAACCATTTGGGAGAATATATTCTCAGGACTATCACAAATCTGAACATTAGAATGCATATTTTCATCATGTGCATACCATGTCGTGTAATCATCGATAAATTCTTTTCTACACAAGTATTCCAAAACAATGTACCTTAATGTCTTTCTCATTACATCGCACTTCTTACCGGACAAATAATATTCCCTATTTGTCAACAATCCTCAATCTTTGTGCATAAGCAAACCTAAGAAAGCTTTCCACACCATGTAGGAATATCTCACTCACAGAACCATCATAATCCAAATGATTATACATCCAAGCACATGCAAGGTCCATCGCTTAGCCTACACTATCAGGAGATTTTGAGCTTTATTCATCACTTACAAAACCACCCATCAAGAACCACACTCTTACATAAGCCAAACTGTCTCTTACATTAGCCTCATTTATCTCTTAAGATGTCCCTGATGATTTTGATGCAGACACGATGTAGATATTCTCTGCATATAAGATTTATTCTTTTTTATTTTCGACAACATAACCATACACATTTCTAATATACCTCATAAACTGACCTTTCGAAGTTTAATAATTCATTAAAAATGTATTAATTAACCTTTAAAATGCTAATTTGGTATATTAGAGAGGATTGGGGTTATGTTGTCGAAATTTAGCAAAAAATAGATCTTACATGCAAGGAATACCTACATCATGTCTGCATCGAAATCACTGAGGACTTAGCTCAGGACCTCTGAACTAAGGAAAGTTAATATACAGTTCATAATATACACAAATCTTAAATCATGTATATACATGTATCGCACATACATGATTAAATAAGATATATGTATCTTACAATAAGATATATTAACTAGGCATTTGACTTGTTTGACTGATTCGCTACCTTACTAAAAAATTTCGTACACCTAACATGTATCTATAGTGCATAAAAATTATCCTCCCTCCAAAATGATCTCGTACAGAAATGTTTGGTTGAATTCTCAGATTTTAGTTGTTCATACCATTACACTGACATTAGACACACATATATCTCTCTAGCATATATCTTTATTGTATATACATTTATATATATCCACACATACCTACATCCATACACATGCACACATTACCATATAATATCTTTAATGTATATACTTTATATATATATATATTGGAAAAGGGAGCCTACACCCAGGAGTGTAGGTAGTTACCTACACCCGACTTATTTTTTCTTGATTTTTTTGATTTTTTTGAAATGAAACCTTGGGGAATTAGATCACTATATATCATCATGGTGTCACTTAAAATTCAACTTAATTCAAGACTCCTATCATCTCCATCAAGACTATCAAATTTTAATGATCTCAGAATTGCTGAAATTGACCCCTTCTAGATGAACGTGTTAGAAATGTTTGTGTTTGCATGAAACTTGAAACACATATTCCCTAAATATATTAAACAAATGCCCCCTCCCCTAAGGTTTCCTTTAAAAACTCAAAAATCATGAAAAAAGGTCGTAGGCTCCAAGCTCCCTATATATGTATGTATGTATGCATGCATGCATGCATGCATGTATGTATGTATGTATGTATGTATATGCGTGTGTGTATCCACACTTACATACCTACATCCACTCACATTTACAAATGTCTATATACCTTCATACACTTTCACATACCCATGAACCTCAAGTATAGCCCAACTACATATGCATACATAAATACATACATACAGTCGTCAAAGCGACCTCAAACGAAACCCTGATTCAATCAACAATTAACCCACAATGATGATCGAGCAATGAAAATAAGCGTGGAGTTAAAATTTATTTTATTTAACTCTACAAAATGTGTGTATAGTGCAAGTATGTAGAGTGCCGAACACAGGGAGCAAACGGGATAGATCGGGCAAATTAATGCACAAAAATGACTGTGAAGTCTTTATCTATTTCATTTTTGTGGGTTTTTTTATTTTTATTTTTTATTTTTATTTTGTTTTTTAAATTTCTATTTCTATTTTTATTTTTATAATTATATATATTTTTTATACTTTCTTTTTCTTTTAAAATAGATAATATAGTTATATATTGAGTATATATATAAAAATAGATTAATATATATATAAGTATCAATAAAAATAGACAAAATAAAGAAAATAAAATCTTTTTGGATTTTAGATAATTTTTTACTATTTTTGTGATTTTTTAGATAATTTTGCTAATTTTTATATATTTTTAAATAAAAAATACCCTAAATAGGGATTAATTAAATATCCAGAATTGATTTAGTAATTAAAAATAGAAAATGGAATCCAAAATTTTCCAAATCAATTTTAATATAAAGATAATATTATAAATAAAATTTAGAAATAGAATTGGGATTTTTAGATATTTTTATTTTTTATAAATATTTTTTGAGTTTTTCAATTTTTAAGGGTTTTCTTTTATAAATTTTAGTGTTTTTTGGTATGAAGGTTAAAAATATATAAAGAAACAAAATATATTTTTTTGGGAATTTTTTAAAATGTTTTTTATATTTTTATGGGTTTTCTATTACAAACAGGGATAAAAAGGGTGTTTTTTGATTTTTATAAAATATTTAAGTGCCTAAAATGCAATGTAAAAATATAGCATGGATCAACACATTAACATGCACCTATCCTAATTTTTTGGCATTTTTTAGAGAAAAAGTGATATTTTAAATAAATAGAGATGTCAACAAAAAAACTACACTTCTAGCAGGGGTATTTCTGTAAATAAAAATAAGTCCAGGGGCCTCACTATAAATTTTACAAAAAATATTAAACATGCACAAAAAGTTTCTGGACCAAGACCAAATACGTAAACTTCCAGGGACACGCCTGCAAAATGTCCCCTCACGTGGAGCGTCACATGAGGTGACGTGGCGTGGACTGAATTGCAATTATCAAAAGATCAGAGCCTACTTGCAAAATATACAAAAATATAATATAGCCAGAGGGAAGTTTAAGTCTGAATATTTAAATACAAAAACTGCTTGGGGCAAAGACGCAAAATATCCAAGCGGGGATGCTGATCGATGGCTCTCCTCCTTCCACTTGCCACGTGACGGCTCGTGGGTGCGTGATGACCGTTCGTAGCGGGCGGCCACGATTAGATCGCCCCGGAACTGATCAACGGTTGACGTGCAAAGGATCCAACGGCAGTTGGAGCTTCTAGGGTTGAGGCTTGATCCAATGGTTGTGGACTCCTCTGGATGAACAGGGAAGAACACGACCCTGGTCGAGCTTCAATCGACGATGACGTGTTGCTCTGACCACCTGAGACGCTGCAAAAGGGCTCCAAAGATTCCTGGAAGGGTCCTCAAATGCACGACGGTGCCAAAATGGCTTGACGAGCATCGGTTTGCCGCTGCGAGGTTGGGGAGAGGTGACAACTCCAGGTACCTTGATATCTCCAAAAAATGACCCCGCAGGGGTCCCTTGGCCTCCATATCCTGCAATAAAGCTCAAGCAAGACAAATAGGGGGTCCTGGGGCTTTTGGGGATGAAATGGTCGAATGGTGGCATGTGGCGGTGATGTCCTGACGAGTTGATGGAGGAGGGACACTGGAGTCCTGCCACGAGGAGGAGCAAGTGAGATGCAGTGGAGCATAGAGAAGCGAAGGGAGAGTGTGTGAGGGTAGTTGCGAGGCGGTAGGACAGTCATAAATAGAGGGAAGGAGTTCGTCGGAGGTTGGCTCCGGTAAACTTCGATGGTGGATTTTAACAGCTAAGCACGCGATCAATAAGTAAAATAAATGCTAGAATAAAACTTATGAGCTAAACTAAGCTAAGAAAGCAAAGAAGGATTAGGACCTCAGTTGTCGGAGCCACGAAGAACGATCTCGACGCCGACGTATGGCGGAGGTGGTGGAGACCGTCGAGGACCGCTCCTTCGACCAACCCAACGGTGTGGCGGCAATGATGTCACCATCCTCCAGCCAACAGACGCATCAGGAGGGAAACAATATGGTCAAAAGGGGTTCCGAAAATTGGAAGAAGTCGTCAGGGGTTTTTATGTACATGCGATGGAGTGGAGCTCTTCGAGGACAAATCACAGGAGTATCGAAGCTACTCTGCCGGAGGAGAAGGCTCGGCGTGGATCATGGTTGTACAAGGAGGATTTCTTATGAAGGTTCTTATCTTCCTCGATCAGTGAATCAGATGCTAGAAAATCAAGAAGAGAGATTAGCGGCTAGGTGTCAGAGGCTGCAGGAGCTAGGTCAGATAGTTGACTGGAGTAACTATCTGAGCAACCTGGTTGGTCCATGTGGACCAACCGGGAAAAACCTAACGTAAAATTATTATAAATTCAATAATAATTAGAAATTATTTTATTAATTTAAGTTACAACATAAAAATTATTTATTAGTTTTTGAAGTATTTTATTATGATTTGTATTTATTTATTAGATGTGTATAATTACAAGTTACTTTTTAGGGTTAATTATAAGTATATTTATCTATGTTGTTGTGTCTTTTATTTTTGTTTTGTATTTTTAATTTTATTTTATTATTTTGTAAAATTATAGCTTATTTTTAGATACTTAAATATATTTTTATTATATTTTTTCTAAAGTAATATACACATTTTAAAAATAGGTGTATTTAATATATAGGTATAGATATAGGTATTCCATCTATGTATTTTATATACATGATTTATTTTAGTGTTTTCTTTATTATTTTATTATGGTTTTAATATGTACATATATTATAAATAATATTTACAAAATTATAAAAATATAAAATTATAAAAACAATAAATAATAAATAAAATGATTATTTTAATTCGATATACTATACAATAGGGGGTCCAAAACCTATCTTTCACACCTTAACTCCAAAAAAATATGAAACCACCTTCATTAAATAGCTTATTGAAAGTTATATACAATTAAAGTGATTTATATATTTTGAGTTTTTATTTGAGAGATATGGATATGGGAAGTTGGGATTTTGAAATCTTATTTAGACTGCAAGTTTTACACTATGTAATATTTTTGTATGAAATCAATTTTGTATTTTTCTATATTTTATTATCTGCAACTTTCATGTACAAAGTTTCTTCATTTTAAGAATAAAATGGAAATAAAATGGGTCCCAAAAATGAATAAAGAATGAATAAATAAATGGGAATTTTTATTGAATTATTGGTCATTATCTCCCCCTACTTTATTCCTTATCGACCTAGTCATTGAGATGCCTAGGTCTCGAAGTTTAGGGTCATAAAATATCTTTGATATTTTATTGTTTTTCTTTTCTTTTCTTTATTCTATAATTTTGGCATTAAAAATAGTATTTATATACAATTTGTACAACAATGCATGAATGTTAATTTATGTAAATTAGAGGTATTTACATGCATTTACTAGGGTTCTTAAGGCCAAAATGATAGAATAAAATCGATGAAATGGAGATTTATCACCTACCCACTTCCAGTAGAGTTGAATAATGATATGCACTATGATACCTGATACTAGTAGCACTCGGTAATGACCTAGCAGTGGGCGCACTCGCTGCCAGTAGCGTTCGGTAACAACCGAGTGATGGGCTACCCGTTGCCGATAGTTCTCGATTACGATCATGTAGTGGGCACATCCGCTGCTGGTAGCGCTCGGTAATGACCAAGCGGTGGGTGCACCCATTGTTGATAGTGCTTGATAATCACCAAGCAGTGGGCGCACCCACTACAGATAGTGCTCGATAGTGACTGAGCAGTGGGCTACTCATTACATCGATACCTATACTTTACCCAAACATGCTCTTATACCTCTAGCCTAGCCCAACAACATCTAACACATAGTTACCCAAGATGGCGCACTGCCAAACCCTCACCCCTACGTATGTGCCTCCCCACATCCCCTCCCAAATCCTTCTCTCGCCCCCCACAGCTTTGCAGCTCTTTTTTCCACCCCACTGATGAAACCTAGTTTCATTGTCATAATTCGTAGATATTAACCCCCTAGCTTAGACTAAGTATCAATAAAAACCAGATAGATCCTTGTTTATATCAGAGTCATAGAATAAATTAAAAATAAAAAAAATAACAAAACTAAAATCGTAGTGTTTTTACACCCTTAAAAACACTCACAAAAATATTTCTCCCTCTGTTCGACTTCATCTCCGTTTTTGGTCAACATGAAACTTGTAGATCTCATCGAGATATACAACTTTCATGTTTCGAGTTTTTCCAAATTCATCCATTTTCACCCCATTTTGCAAAGTTTTTTATCTGAATAATCTGATTGGGCCACGTGGCGCCTTGTGGTTGCGCCATGTCACCTGTCTCCTTGCGCGGCACGCGCCTCCACTCGCTATCGTCCGGTCGGCCTCCTTCTCTCCAGATCTGCGTTTTTCATTCCCGCATTGATCTTCAACCCTCCGATCTAGCACCAACCACATCATATCCATCCATTCCCGCCCACATCTCCTTCTGCCACATGTCTCTTCCTATCCCGCTCGATCGATCCACACACCTCATATCTTCACCATTCAACAGCACCTTGATCTTCACCATCCGATTCACTAGTATCACTCATCTCATCCGTCTGTCCCCACCGTCCTCTCAGCTTGCCACGTGGTGCTCCCTGCGCCCTTTGATTTGCCTTCAATCAATGCTATCTGGGCCTCTCATTAGCGACCGCCTCGTAGCCGTTGGATCACGAGATCCAATAGCCACGAGACCTTCGTCTACCTCTAGTTACTTCTCTCCCACGATCTCCAACTTGCAAAACCACCATGCCCTTTCCTTTTTCCCGACCTCATCTCCCACCTTCTCCACTCAATAACCACCCCACAATGAAGCCACATCTTCCATCTTCCTTACGGAAACTCCAACCGTCCACGATCTCCGATCCTTCACCCCATATCCTCCACTCAAGTCATGCCTCCCATCATCAGAATCCCAGACTCCCCCTTCAAATACTCCATCTCCGCTGCACTTCACCGATGTCCACCTTTATGTGGGGCCTCGCCCATCCCCTCTAGGGGGAGGACCAATTGAGGAGTGACGACGACGGAGGCTTCCGGTGTTGACCCCTGGCCCACGACGGCCAGGTTCGCGGTGGCTCCACCCCGCTCAAGCTGCCCCTAGTATTGGTAGGGGTCCAGCGATGACCCGAGGTCCTCCTAGGACCTCAAGCCCAAGCTTCCACATCGCCATAGCCCAGGTAAGCATTTTGATCCTTTCTTGCATTTTTCTTTGATTTCTTTGATTTAATTTGCCATCTCTACGCACTTTAATCCTCCATTAGACATCGTAGTAGCTTCACCTCATACTCAACTCCTTTGCGCACCTCTCTGATTACCTCCTCCCCCTTCTCCGCTACTAATCACGTCCGACCCACCTCTCCTCCGCTCGTTTGAGACAGAGCTATGTCCCCCCCACTCCTCCGCTCGTCGGGGGCCCACTTCACTCACAACACTCCACTCCACGCACGCTTCGACTAAAAACTTACACTTGCAGATACCCGAAGGATGATTGGCCGGAGCTTCACCGGTGCCAAACGTGTGAGCTTTTCCTCCGGTGACTAGACGTAATTGGACACTCCCAGGCCCACCGACGCTTCACCCGGACGTCGATCTTCATCGACTATTATCCCGGATACTCCATAGAGCTTCATCTACACCAGAAAGGAGTGGCGGAGCTGGTAGGACCTCGTCGGAGCACAGCCACACCTGCCGCAGGAGGCGGCGGCAAGGAGGGATTTGCGATGCACAGTTACCGTCCGATCTTAAAGATCGGACGACTCACGTTCAGCCATGTCGTCATCACCACAAGTTACAATTACCATCTGATCTTTATGATCAGACGATCTCTATCCGGCCATGTTTTAATCATCTTGAGCTCCCAGCCACCGTCTGATCTTTGAAGATTGGACAGTCCCGATACAGCCACGCATTAGCATCGAGCCTTCTATCAAAGCCTGCAGGTTTGGGTCACCCGAGCCTATTCCGCACCAGAGATGACCTACGAGCCTAGCCGAAGCAACTCCGAGCCACCTCTGAGCCTGCTCTTCCACCGAGCCTAGCTTCAACGTGCTAGTCACGTGTAGGCTGGGTCAATTTGCAAGGAGGCCCTAACGATCTCTTCAATTTGCATCCAGGTCCTCAGAGCACGTGCCACTCATGCGCGCCTGGGGTATTTTGCACCCGACCCCCTCCAGGTTCAAATAATTGCAAATATACCCACGTACGTGTGGGTAATTTACAGGGAAGGCGTCACACTTATTTTTTTTTGCATTTTAGTCCCTCATAGGTATCTGATTGCTAGTTATTTTTAAGTTTTCTTGCATTTATGCCCCTGATTTATATCTTTAATATCTTAAGCATCTGAGCTCCGTTTCAGTTGATTTCAGTTGCATTTCGAAGCTAATTTCAATCTCTTTCTAATGGCATGCTTAGAATTCTATTTTGACACTATGAATTTTGATGAATTATTTTATTAGCCAAGTGTATCTTATGTTCAGCTTTTCATGCATTGTCTCATTACATTAATGAAATATGCTTAATGATTCAAATATGAATTCGACTACTATCTAATTGCTCAACTATTTTGTATAATTAGGGCATATTTATATCATTGTGATACTACATTTCCTTGCATTAAAAAAGTGAATAAAAATGGCATATCTTCATGTTTCTTTTTGCATTGTTCTTGTCTTCTTGCATTCTTGACCTATGTATCATTAATTCATCGCTTAATTCTTGTAATAGAAGTCTAGATAAATCACTTAAGAGGCTTGTGCATTTGAGTTTGATCTTGAGCTTGCTCAAGTAAAAAAATATAATCGATCACTTTGCCTTTACTTGATACATTATTTAAAGCGATCTTTGACACATCCGATTTTACCTGACTACAACGAAAGTGATAATTCTACATAATTAGAAGGGTAAAATCGCGGTTCGTCACCCACCTCCCCATTGTTCTACCCCTGAATCCCTCCCATTACATGTTCCCCTCCACCGTGTGCTCCCTACCACCATCCCTCTCTCGCCCGCAATCTCCCTGCAAGATGACCTCACTGAGCTGATGGACTATCCATCATATCCCATTGATTACTCAAAGTTCTTATGAAGAGAGAGGTAGTGTGAGGTGAAATGTCATTCTGCACAACCGATTCCAGTATTCTAGGAGATCAATGATCTAGTGTGGTCTAGCTACTAAAGACAAATCGGGAGACTCCTCTGCTGAAGAGTAGAGGCCATCACCCTCATTCATGGAATTTCTTGTTCTTCCTTCCTCGGTAAATAATCATTTTTTCCTTCTGGTTCTTTGTTATTCATCTATTTGTGGTTGAGAAACACCACCAAGTAGAGCCACTGCTACGAGCACTGCACCCCCTTCTCCCATGAGCATCGTCCCTCTCACGAGCAACCACCACAAGCATTACTTATCCTCCTCCCACAAGTACCTCCCCTCCTTCTCCCATGAGAGAGGCCACCATGGATCCACCACTATGAGCATTGCACCTCTTCCTCCCATAGCAAGCAATTTAGCGACTCATTATATGCTATTAATGTGGTTGTATATTGTAGTCGTATATTCTGCTAAACAGAATGACAATACCAGTATCTCCTAATTTCCATTCATCTCTTTCCTTAGCTCCCACCCTCCCTCTACAATAGATCTCCTCCTCCCTCCATCCCCGACCTTCACTCTCCTACTCCCCCCCGCCATCTCATCCTCTCATGCAACCTCATTCTCTGCCCTTGTACATGGAGAAGAGGAGCCTCTGTCCTTGTGGAGAATCTCTTCCGCAACCATCTCTGGCTGCCAACGAGCGTCTCCTCTATCTCATCCTCCTCTTCCTTAGGTATATCTATTGTCCTTTAATATTGTCATATTAGTAGTTTTTGTTTTGATTTTGAAAAACTACTTTTAAATTGATCTCATCCCTTTTTCTCTTTTTTCTTTTGAGTAATAACTTAACTTATTCCTTTAATAAAATACTTGTTGTATCAATAGATATGACGAATGCGCTAGTTATGCATATGATGCTAAAAATAGACCGATTTGATATCACTCTTCAATTCGAACTAGCAAAAGCACTACAAGAAACAAGACTTAAAGCAATGAATAATTTATATATTCTGCCATATCTTACGATTTAAAGATATAATAACTAATATTATATGTTGTCAGATGATATTTTATACTTGTAACTAGCAACGAATGCCATATTTATTGTTGAGGTCAATATAACGATGATTTTCCGTTAAATTATTCGTTAATATTTGCACTAATCGTTGCAAATTCAGCAACAATTAGAAGAAAAAAATCAACTAATAACTATTGTTATATTATTCGTTACAAGCAATATAACAACAGATACAATTATTCATTGTGAATATAAAGAAGCAACGAATAACATTAGTTGTTATATATGTAACAATAGAAGTTATGACAATGAATATTAAATTATTTGTTGCTTTAGGTCACTTTTCTTGTAGTGAAGCAACGTCTCCTTGCATAATATGAATTCCAAACATTCATGACCTATATGTGAATGAGTTGAATTATTTATCTCTTGCACACAGACCCATCACTTACTTGCTCCTACACGTCCATATTCCTCATACATGCCAATACACCTACATATTCCTCATATTCCCCGCACACTTGCATACATGCTCATGCTCCTAAATACATTCTTATATTCATGCTAACATTGCTCTGCACACTCTTACATACCCACATGCATACCCGTATTCCCCATACATTTGCATGCAATCCCAAATACCTCAATGCATGTGATGGAGTGAGAAATACAAGGGTCTAAATGCCTCACACAAGGTGGAGACAAAGTCGATGTGGCGACCCTCGATAAATCCCAATCTAATCAACAATTATCCCACAACAATAAAATCAAGCAATGAAAGTAAATGTGGAGTTAAAATTTATTATAACTCTACAATAAGTGTGTATATGTGCAAGTATGTGTAGAGTGTCGAACTCAGGGAGCAAGCACGATAGATCAATGCAATAGTGCTCAAAAACGTGAAAGTGATCAAATGCCTACAAGTGCTATTTTTGATGGGTTTTTAATTTTATATTTTTTATTTTCTTTTTAATTTATATATTTTTTATTATGATTTTAAATTTTCAGATTTTATATCTTCTTTTTATATTTTATACCTTTTTTATTTTCTTTTTCTTTAAATAGAATATATTTACAAAGTAAGAAAGAGAGGGATAAAGTATTTATAAAAATTGATAAAAATAAGCAAAATTAAGAAAATAAAATATTTTTGTGCTTTTATAATTTTCTATTGTTTTTGTGATTTTTTTTATATTTTCCTATTTTTTGGTATTTTTAAAGACAAAAATACTGAAAACATGGAATAAAATAAAAAGTTGAAACTAAAATGGAGAAATAAAATATCAAACAGAAACAAAAATTCTCCAATTTAATTTTAAATAAAAGATAATAAAATAAGGAAAATTCTGAGATAAAGATTATATTTTTAGGATTTTTCTAGATTTTTTAATATTTTATGAAGATTTTTGGGTTTTTATATTTTTTATGGGTTTTCTTTTGTATTTTTTTATGATGTTTGGATAGAAGTTAAAACACACTAAAATACACAAAATATATTTTTTGGGAATTTTTTGAGAAGTTTTTATAATTTTTATGTAAATCATAATGCAAACAGGGCTGAAAATGCTTATTTTTGATTTTTTTATAAATATTAAACTGCAATAAAAATGCAATCTAAAAATATAGTGTGAATGAGCAAGTAATCATGAGCTTAAGTTAATTTTTTGGTGATTTTTAGGATTTTTTTAGATGCACGAAATAAATAGAGACAACAAATAGAAAATACACTACTACAAGGGCATAAATGTAAATATCCAGAAACTCAGGGGCCAAAGTACAATTTTCCACAAAATATATAACTAATAAACAAAGTTTCTGGACCAAATACCAATTCTAAAACGCGCAGGGAAACAAGTGCAAATACCCCACCCCCGCACGTGGTATGCACGCGCTTGGGGAGGACCTAAATGTAATTATAAAAAACCTAGGGGTGTACTTGCAATTTTTTTCAAATTAATTCGCTTAATTTAAAAGTTCATGGACTAAAAGCTAAATACAAAAATCTCAGAAGGTCCCCTACAAAATACCTACTACCCCACGTGCGTGAGTCACGTGAGGTGACGTGGACTAGACCTAAATGCAAAAAGCAAAAGTCTAAGAGTCTAAATGCAAATAACACAAATTATTTAAACTACACCTGAAAATAAGGACTAAAAATAAAATACAAAATAGCCAGGGTGTAGAGTGCAAAATACCCACAGCTACGAGATCGAACGGCGGAGACGTCGCCACTAATCCACGTGGCGGCTCAGGGACGCGCGATGCCAGTTCAAAGATGAGTGGCTGCGATCAGATCTGGCGAAGGGATCAACGGTCGACACGGGCCAAGATCGGATGGTTGTGCGGTGATCTGGAGCGACGACATGATCGGATGGTGGAGAGGTGAGGGGGAAGAACTGGGAAGAACGCTGGCGAGGAAAACTTCCCCGAGCTAGATCTCGGTCCTCCGGCGGTCTGGAAGCATGCAAAATGGCCGGGCGTGCTCCTGGGAGGTCGGGCTAGATGCTGGAGGACTCAGCTTCGTCGGAGGAACGTCGAGGCACCGCCAAGAAGGCGGCGGAGGAGTCGGGTTCAGGTACCTCCGGTGAAGTACGCAAAATGGTCTCCAGGGGCTCTCCGTGTGCGTTGACCTACAAAAATGAGTGAGAGGGTCCAGGGCAAACTGCCTGGACCCCGCGGAGCTGCGGTGGTAGGTGGAGCGACGAAATGGAAGTGCGACCGGAGGTGCGCTCCGACGAGGCGATCGTGGAGGGTGAACCGGTGATCGTCAGTCGATTCTAAAGGATCGAAACTACTCCTAAAGGTACGGGGAATAAGAAAACGCAAAAAGAAATAAGAGAAGGGGACTACCTTGATGGTCGGAGACCAAAGGGAAAGAACATCGACACCGGTGGTCGGCGGAGATGATGGAGCCGCCTTGGCCCTTCCTCGACCCTCCTGAAGCTTGGAATGGGGAGTTGTCACCTCCCTCTATCTCTGGAGCACGTTATGTGGGGAGGAAGATGCACGCAAGGGGTTCAAACTTGAGCTTGAAGGTGGCGGGTCCGATATATACCTTGTGATGGCGTCTCCTTCAAACGAGGGCCACACGCAAATGATGGAGATATAGCGAGATTTGAGCACTTGGCGTAGATCAGTGATGATCAAGGAAGGAGTTCCAAGAAGGAAGCGAAGCCAAAAGATGGAAGAATAAGGTGCCAAAATTTCTTGAAAACGAGGCGAAATCACGGGTGTTAGACCTGGCAAGCCTCGGTCAGGGAGTTGACCGAGGTCAACAAACGACCGCGCTTGGTTGGTCCACGTGGACCAACCAGGAAATTCCAAGTGAAAATTATTAGTCTATTCAAAATAAAATAGTAAATGATTTTATTTATTTTAGGTTATAAAATAAAAAATGTTCCTTATTTTATAAAGAATTTTATGGTGATTTTTATTTATTTTTATGAGGTACAGAATTACAAGTTACCTTTTATGTCCTATATAGGTATATTCTTCTATATATTTTGTTTTTATTTTGTATATTTAATTTTATTTATTTTATTTATTATTTTATGAATTTATAAAATATTTTTATATACTTAAATATATTTTTATTTTATTTTTCTGATGTATTCTGTACACTTAATAAAATATAAGCAGTAATTATATCGGTACATGTATTGGTATTGTACCTATGTCTTACATACATGTATGTTATTTTTGAATTTTATTTAGGTTTTTATTCTGATTTTAATGTACATATGTATTATAAATAATATTTACAAAATTATAAAAATATAAAGTTATGAAAATAATGAATAAATAATAAAATGAATATTTTAATATGTATAAGTATACAATAGGGGTCCAAAACTCAACTTCCAAATAGTAGCTCTGCCAAATGCAAAACCACCTTCATTAAATAGCTTATTTAAAATTATATACAATTAAAGGTGATTTTGATGTGTTTCGAGTTTTTATTTGAGAGATATAGGTCTGGGAAGTTGGTATTTTGGATTTTTATTCAGATCAAAACTTTTTATCTATACATTACTTTTGAGTGAAATCAATTTTGTATTTTTCTATATTTAATTATCTACAACTTTCATGTACAAGGTTTTTTTATTTGAGGTATAAAAAGTGAAGCCAAAAATAGGTCCCAAAATGAATAAAGAATGAATAAAATGAAAGGGAATTTTATTGATATTGTAGCCCTTATCTCCCCCTACTTTATTCCTTGTCGACCTATTCATCGAGATGCC
This sequence comes from Ottelia alismoides, assembly GCA_037367405.1. NCBI lineage: Eukaryota > Viridiplantae > Streptophyta > Magnoliopsida > Alismatales > Hydrocharitaceae > Ottelia > Ottelia alismoides. The sequence continues at coordinate 515,645 of JAZKJV010006767.1, forward strand.
TAGGTCTCGGGGTTTCGGGTCATAAAATATTTACGATATTTTATTCTTTTTCTTTTCTTTTCTTTATTCTATAATTTTAGCTTTAAAAACCGTATTTTGTACACTATTTACACAATAATGCATGGATGCTAAAATACATGAATTAACGCTATTTACACGTATTTACTAGGGTTTTTAAGGCCAAAATAATAGAATAAAGATGATGAAACGTAGATTCATCATCCCCCTATACTTGCCTTTGCTAGTCCCTAGCAAACACTTATGCAATAAGTGAAGAAAAGAAAAACAAAGAAAAGAAAAAGAAGAAAGATGGATTGAATTTAATTATCAAACTTGTCTTCACATAATCAAAGTTTGGAGCTTAAGTCGGTCCTTTGGAATTTTAGTGCGGTCGGAACCTTAATAAGAACCGGATTTGAAATCCAACAGCCTCCGAGAATCCCAAAACTCTGCTCAAGTCTACTCAATAACCAGGTCAGAAATACTTCAACTCATAAGCAAACCCTTACGACTATGAATCTGACTCGTACAGTGTATGTGATGGTGGCTCTCCCCAACTGAAATGACAAAGAGACTAGCTTCTCCAATATGACAACCCAATGATTCCCCAATCCCATAACTCATTCCTCGAGGAGCGGGGTATTCCCTTCTAAGTTCAAGTGGCAACCAACTCAAGAGGAGGGGGTGAAAAGAAGAATGGACGGTAGCCAGTGTAGTTACCTATCCTAGGATGCAAGACCAGTGTAGTCATGTCATCCAGCTGCAGGCTCAAATGATTTGACTTTGAAGCTCAAGCTTTCTTAATTACTATACACATATGTACACTCCGGCAGGTATTTTTATTTTTGTACAGTCCTGTCCACTTTTTTGGAGTTTTTGCTTTTTTTTCTTTTTTGAAAGACTATATACAGCAGCATTTACATAGGGAGTTTTTCCTCTTGAGCCAGTAGACTATCCCTCTTTTGAAGCTTTATTGCAACCCACACTCTCCTGTCTTTAGAATTCATCATCACTGGACGAGTTGGGGTGCACTTCCCTCCCTAGAGGAGGACAAGTGTTTCCACTTGTGTGCGTCTCATACCAGCAAATCCAACCCCCTCACCACTCCAACTGAGTCGAGCCATGTGATAGGTGCAGGTGTCCAAGTTAGGTCATTATCAACAAGTGTCGTGCGTGTGCTCCGAAGTACTCTACTTAGGCAGTCAAGAATCCATTGAACCAAGTCTCGTGATCCTCAAAGAATTAAGTCAACTAGACATGAAGTTCCTCAATTCCAGTTCCTGTTATTAGGTAGATTTTAAGGTCCAACCAAGCTCCAATCTCCGGATTTTACTTAGACTCATTCAACTATCAAACTCAATCCGAAAAATGCTCATGCTAATGCTATGAAGAATGCAGAAAATATTTTTGTGATGCAATTTTCAAAGGTTTTGAACTTTTTATGGATTTTTGAAAAGATGATGCATATGCATTTTTTGTGTTTTTTTCAAGATCTTTTTCAAATGTTTTTGGATTTTAATTTTGCAAATGTTTTTGGGATTTTTAAAAACAAAAGATTTTGGATAAAAGCTAGGTACAAATATTTATACGGGGATGCATCTTATATTTACAAGAGGTGGATTTTAAGAATTTACAAGGGTAAGTGCTCAATTTTATACATATACATATAAAGAATTTTAAGTGCGATGTATGTATTCCTCAAACTTATTTGAAAAGGGTTTTTCAAACAATTTTGTAGACTATAGTCCAAAATAATTTTTACAAACTTTTTTACAAATATGTACACACATTTGAAATATAGTTTGCAAAGGTTTTCCAAACAGTATAGATAAATTTTTTAAAATAATTTTGCAACCATTTTTCAAACCATTTGCAAAATATTTTTCAAACATTTTTATTTCACACAAAGAGAATAAAGTTTTCAAAATACAATATTTTTACAAATGTTGAAAACATGTAACAAAACATTTTCAAAATAGGTTTTAAAAGATTTTTCACAAAGATTTTCAAATGATTTTTCAAATATTTTGCAAAAAACATTTTCACCTGATTTATTAATCAGTAAATACAAAAAAAGAATTTGAGGAATGAGCAACATCTTTTTATTAAGAGGTTTTAATGAATTTTTAATGAATTATTAGCCATAATTATTAGGAAAAATACGAAAGTACGAGTTACGGCTAAAGTATATACGTAGTATATACGACCCTCCTATACTTAGCTTGAGCTATGTCCTCATAGATCGGAGAGAAAAGAGAAGACATAACTCATACTAAGTATAGACAAGTCTAAAGAATAAATAAATAAGAGATGAATGAACGAATGAGAAGTTGCCCGTCTCCCCTATACTTAGGATCAAATAATCCTAAGTATAGCAGACTGTACACAAAAGCAAGGAGGGTCAAGGGTAGTAATGAACAGACCGTGAGAATGAACAGACCGTACTCCGATTGTCTCCCCCTATACTTAGCGTAAGATATCCCTAAGTATATACAAGAAGAGGAGACAATGGAGAGGATTAAAGAATAGAGAAACTCAGGGTGCACACCCCCTATCCTTAGGACAAAGTGTGTCCTAAGTATAGAACACTGACAACAAGGGGCGACACCTTTTTGATAAAGAAGATAGAAGGGAAAAGAAGAAACGAAGAAAAGAAGAAAAGAGAACAAATAGATCACAGCTCAATGTGTGCACCCCCCTATACTTAGGACAAGGCGTGTCCTAGGTACAACAGAATCATAGGATGACGATGGGGTGACAAACATAATGGAAGAATGAATGAATGATATAGACAAATAGATCTATACAGAGGAAGATAGAAGTGATAATCATGTACGAGATGCAGAAGGTGTAAGTCAAAGAGCACATCTCATACCAGATGAATTGGGGCAACATCAACGGTCGGTGGGTCATGATCTAGATATGGTTTTCAAGTGCTGACCATTGACTCTAAAAGTGGAAGATGATGAAGGTTCAGATATATCAATGCTACCATTATCATGCACCTTCCGGACCACATATGGCCCTTTCCAATTACTTTGTAGTTTCCCTGGGAATAATTTTAACCTAGCATCAAATAACCATACTGGATGATCTGTCTCAAACTGTTTATGGCTGATTCGGGAATCTTGCCGTACTTTCACTTTCTCCTTATACTGTAGGCCACTTGAGAAGGTTGTATCTCTTAGTTCTTCTCATGGCTGCCAACTCTGCGTTCCTCTGTTCTCCTACACTCTTAGGATCCAATAATAGCTCTGATAACTACCCAAAGTGACTCATGCTTTATCTCGACTCTAAATGGCATGGCTTTCCATAGATGAGACGAAAGGGAGATGTTCCTAATGGTGTCTTGAAGGAAGTCCGATAGGCCCACAAGACCGAGTCCAAAGCTATGATCAATCCTTTTCGGTCTAGGCGGACTACCTCTGTAAAATTATCTTAATCTCCCTATTCGATACTTCAGCAAGACCATTAGTCTGAGGGTGATATGGCGTGGCAACACGGTGGTCAATACTGAACTCGTCTGCAAGGACTTTTACCTTGTTGTTAATAAGTGAGACACCCCATCTGAAGTCAAGACTCTCGGTACCCCGAACCGTGAAATTTATTTTTCCTAAGAACCGACATATGGTTTTAGCATCTGCAGCTCGGGCGGGGATGGCCTTAACCCAACGACTCACATAATCTACAGCAAGAAGAATACCCAAACCCCTGACTTTTAGGAAATGTGCCCATGAAATCAATCCCCCCATGCGTCAAAAACCTCACAAAAGTGAATGGGTTGCATGAGCATCATGTCTCTCTGTCCGCAAGTACCCATCTTCTGACAGTCAGTACACCTTCTCACGAACTCATCAGAATCCTTGAAAAAGGTAGGCCACCAAAGGCCGGATTGGAGCACCTTCTGTGCTGTCCGTCTCCCAGAATGATGTCCTCCTGCCTCGATCTTATGGTAGTAGGTGAGGACGCTATGTTGTTCATCTTGAGGAATGCACCGTCTCCAGATGATGTCCCCTCCTTCATGATAAAGGACGGGGTCCTTCCAATGGTACGACTTTGCATTCGCAAGGAAGGTCTCAAGCCGCTTTCTGGGCCAACCTTGTGGAATAGATTTGGCAATAAGGTAATTCACAATATCGTCATACCATGAGAGAGAGGTGATAGCAAGGATCGCCTCATCTGGAAAAGTCTCAGTAATAGGTGCTATGGGCTCAGATTCTTCAAGGTTCTCTAAGCGGGAGAGGTGATCTGCCACAACATTCTTAGCTCCAGGTTTATCCTTAATCTCGATATCAAATTCCTGAAGGAGAAGGATCCATCTGGTCAATCTGGCTTTGGCATCCTTCTTCGACATTAAGTACCGAATGGCAGTATGATCTGTAAAAATTGTCACCCTAGATCCAAGAATGTAAGATCTGTACTTATCCAAAGAAAAGACTACCACCGCTAGCATCTCTTTCTCCGTCACTGTATAATTTCTTTGAGCTGCATCCAAGGTCCGAATAGCGTATTGTATGGCATAGGGTAATCCATCCCTCCTCTGTCCAAGCACATCCCCTATGGCATAATCAGAAGCATCCGTCATGATCTCAAATGGGAGAGACCAATCGAGTGGTTGAAGGACAGGAGCCTCGATAACTAAATTCTTGAGAGTCTCGAAGGACTTAAGACACTTATCATCTACGAGAAACTCGGTGTCTTTAGTCAATAAATCTGTAAGCGGTCGGGCAATTCAACTGAAGTCCTGAATGTACCGCCGGTAGAAACTGACATGCCCCAGAAAAGACCATAATTATCTCAAATTGGACGGTGGATTGAGTTTTCTAATGATATCTACATTGGCCAGATCAACCTCCATGTCCTTGTGGGAGATGATGTGACCAAGGACCGTCTTCTGAGTCACCATGAAGTGACTCTTCTCCCAAGATAGTACAAGGTTTACCTCTATGCAGCGCTGAAGTACACGATCTACGCAGTCAAGACAAGCATCAAACCCATCGCCGTAGACCGAGAAATCATCCATGAAGATCTCCAAGCAGTCACTTATCATGTCCGAAAAGATGGATAACATGCACCTCTGGAATGTCGTTGAGCGTTACATAGGCCAAAGGACATCCGTCTGAAAGCATATGTCCCAAATGGACAGGTGAACATCGTTTTATCCTGGTCTTCGGGCGCAATAGCCACTTGGTTGTATCCAGAATACCCGTCAAGAAAACAGTAATGACTCTTCCCAGCTAGCCTCTCTATAATCTGATCAATAAATGGCAGCGGGAAGTGATCCTTCTTGGTGGCCTCATTCAATCGTCTGTAGTCCACATAGACCCTCCAAGAAGTGGGTATCCGGGTGGTGATCTCCTCTCCAGACTCATTCACAACTGTAGTGACACCCGTTTTCTTGGGTACCACATGTAACGGACTTACCCATTTGGAGTCGGAGATGGGGTAGATAAAATCAACGCTCCACCATTTAGATATTTCCTTCATTACCACATCTCGAAGGTTCGGGTTCAGCCGTCGCTGGAACTCACGCGATGGCTTAGCGTCTTCCTCGAGATAGATACGGTGGGAGCACAGAGCCGGACTTATCCCTTTGAGATCAGCCACACTCCATCCTATTACCTTGCGGTTTCATTCAAGAACCTCCATCAAACGAGATTCTTGTTCTCCAGTCAAATCTGCTTAAATAATGACTTGGTGCATATCTGGTTCTCCTGCAAGGAATCTATACTTGAGCTACTGCGGTAAAGGCTTCAATTCTGGCTTGGTGGGAGCTGGAAAATCTGTCTTTTGATATGTCTGTGTAAAAGCAACCAGGTCTGCATGTGAGAACTCTCGCTGTACCTGTAATTCCGACGAAGGGAACCCTGTTGGTGTGTCTATCATCTATGCTGGCTCACTCTCCATCCTCTCTGTCGGCTCATCGGGAAACAGACATGGCAACTATGCATCAAAATCCTTCCAATCAAAGTATGTCTCCGAGAGATCTGAATCTGAACAAACATCAGTTTCACCACTCATCACGCAACTGCCAGCCTCTATAGTGTCTTCTGCCAGGGGTGTGCTCTCCGAACTCTCGTCTGTTATGAAAGGTGTGTACTCTGAGTCTGTAGACAAGGCGAGGTCTCATGCTTCTGGTTCTTCCCAAACTGCTTCATCATTGGTCATCACAAAATCACATTCTTGGTGGATGTCTAACTCTGCATCCGTCATCTGCATTGTGTCACTGCATGGTTCTGAGCAGGCTGAATCTCTCGCTTGAGTCTCGGCAATCGTCTCTATTTGTATACTCTCACCCTATACGCGAAAGTACACCTTCCCACTATCATGGTCGGTCACCGCCTTGGCTGTGGCCAAGAATGGGCGTCCTAGTATGATGGGGGTATCGGTCATCGATTCAGGGATCTCCATGTCCAATACAACAAAGTCCAAGGGGAATTTCAGGCCCTGAATGATGACGACCACGTCTCTCAACAACCCCTTCAGCCTCTTGATAGACCTATCAACAAACTGAAGGACTATCTGACTCCGATGGAGCGGACCAAACTTGAATCGGTCGAGTAAGGCTGCCGAAGGAGGTTGATAGAAGAGTCGATGTCTAATAGAGTACGATCGAACGACTGCTCACTGATCTGGCATCTGACGTATGGAGCTCCTGCATCAGGTCGTTTGACCGGCAGTTGGTTTTGAATGGCACAACATGTGGCACGGGTCAGTACATGGATCTCTCCTCTAGTGTTCCACCTCTTCCTACGTACGGTGGTCTTTTCTCTCAGATTCTTTTGGAAAAGGGGGATGTGCTCAAGTGCTTCCTGTAGAGCCAGTTGTATCTGAAATCTGTCTGTCATCTGTTGGCTGAACTCTAAATGTTCCTTCTTTTTGGGCTTTTCTATTTTATTCCCCTTCGCTAAGCGGAGTGCTTGAGGGAAGGGGATGGATGGGCCCTCCTCAGACAGAGGTCTAGGAGAAGGTTTCTGGGCCTGTGACGGACTGAAATCCATGCAAACATCATCATTCAATACACATGGACTCGGAATTGATGAAGAAACTTTTCCTTTATTCATTTTTTTGTTCTTTTTCATAGGGTCTAGAGATACAGAAGATGGCAATACAGTAGGTTGGAATACATTTGGACTCAAAATGGGGGCATTAGCACCACCCACAATATTCTTCTTCGCGGCCTCAGCACCACGCTCTTATTCTGTATCAAAAATGTTGGCTTGAATACCACCCCAGGCATCTGGAAATTTGGCAGCCTCAGCACCGTCAGTGGGATCTGCATCCTTGGTGCTCTTGGCACTATCATCATCTTCATAGTTAGCGGTATCAACACCGCTTCTCTCCTCATCTGGGGCTCTTGATTCTCCATGGTGTTGTCCCTCAGATGAGGCACCGCCGGCTGGTTCCCTACCGCTCCTAAGTGACACAAAGTAAGTATCAAACATAGAATGCATGTATTTCAAATAAGCGCTAGGAGTGGTATCCTCTGCAGACTGTACATGCTCAGACTTTCTCTTCAAGTTGTTCGGGTTCGGCTCGCTCTGTGCAGGTATGGCGGCTTTTCCTTTTATTATGTCCCTCATTTCCTGCCGGAACTCATCCATTTCTCGTCGGAAGGATGCTTGTTGTTCGGAGAGCAAACGAGCGAGATCGTCAAGTGCTGGGTTCTCCAAGGCAGGGACTGGAGAACCAGAAGTGTTCCCTTGCTGGAACTGAGGTTACTGGTGAGGCAGGGAGTACTGCTGCTGGTAAGGCTGCTGCCGCTGCCTCCACTGTTGTCCCTGATAGGCGGGACGAGGACTCTGCCGGTAATGTTGCTGCGGTTGGGAGTATTAGGGCTGCTGATGTTGGCTACTATGACTGCCCTGAGCTGGAGGCTGTTGTTAGGAACTTAGGATGGGGCACTGATGAATCCACATTCATCATCTTTATTCTATCATTTTGGCCTTAAAAACCCTAGTAAACGCGTGTAAATAGACTTAATTCATGCATTTTAGCATGCATGCATCATTGTGTAAATACTGTATAAAATACGATTTTTAAAGTCAAAATTATAGAATAAAGAAAAGAAAAGAAAAAGAATAAAATATTGTAAATATTTTATGACCTGAAACCCCGAGACCCAGGCATCTTGATGAATAGGTCGACAAGGAATAAAGTAGGGGAGATAAGGGTTAAAATACAGTAGAAATACCTGTTCATTCCTTTATTTCTTATTCATTTTGGGACCTATTTTTGGTTCCACTTTCTATACCTCAAATAAAGAAACTTTGTCATAAAAGTTGTAGATAATTAAATAAAGAAAAATACAAAATTGATTTCACTCAAAAATAATGTATAGATAAAAAGTTATGGTCTGAATAAAAATCCAGAATCCCAACTTCCAAGACCCGAATCTCACAAATGAAAACTCCAAATGCAGCAAACTCACCTTTAATTGTATATATAATAAAATAAGCTATTTAATGGCGATGGTTTCACATTTGGCGGAGCTACAGTTGGAAAGTTGAGTTTTGGGACCCTATTGTATACTTGTACAGAATAAAATATTCATAATATTATTTATTCATTATTTTTGTATTTTTATATTTTTATAATTTTGTAAATATTACTTATAATATATATGCACATTAAAATCAAAATAAAAATGCAAAGAAAACTCAAAATAAAAATACTTGTCTATACAATATGTAGGTATAATACCTATATACAAACCTGTATAATACATACTTATATTTTATTAAGTGTATAAAATATATCAGAAAAATAAAATAAAAATATATTTAAGTGTATAAAAGTATTTTATAAATTTATAAAATAATAAATAAAAAGAAATAAATTAAAATTATAAAATAAAAATAAAACAATAAAATATATAGGTAAATATACCTATATAGGCCTAAAAAAGTAACTTGTAATTATATGCCTCTAAAAAATAAATAAAAAATACCATAAAATAATTCATAAAATAATAAACATTTTTTATTTTACAACCAATATTAATTACGTCATTTTCTATTTTTATGGATTTTACAAGGATTTTTTCCAAGGATTTTTCTGGTTGGTCCACGTGGACCAACCAGAAGGCACCCTTGGTTGACCTCGGTCAACCCTCTGACCGAGGTCTGGGCCTTGTCACAGCTGAGTTTTTGACCAAATTCGATCTTTTTTTGAGGCCTCGTCTTGCATCCTTTGATGTCGAAGCCTTCGCATCTTTTTGTCCTCGATGAACACCGATTCACGCCCAGGTGAAACATCGGGGATTGGACCCACAATTTGGTCTATCTCCATCGATCTTTGACGCCACCCCGTCAACCCTATAAAAAGAACCCCCTGACTTCCCCTCGAGTTTTGATCCCTCTTCCTCCATCGTTAGACATAAACCCTAGCTCGTTGTACTCCTGGTGACAGCAGGAGGAGATTGAGCCCGAGGTTTAGCTCCGAGGAGTAGAATTGAGGTCGATCCAACCCCTCGCCGGAGCACCGCCTGCAGCTCGCTGCAGCCCATGCTGGTGAGCCTCACCCCTTTCTTTTTTTTTGTAGCTTTAGCTTAAGTGTAATCTAGCCTAGTTGCAGTTTAAGGTTTTCTTACGTTAATCATCGTGAATCATCAATCAAAAGACCATGGCGGTGCTGAGCTCCGCCTCCACCTTTCGCCTTCACCAGTCACTGAAAGCCTCCACGATCACCCCCATCTTCTTTCCATCCACTCCGTCGCTCCGCTCCACCCATCCATCACCCTCGATCTCGCCCAGATCGAGCGACCCGAGCTCCACTCTCCGCCGCTCGCCGGAGCTCCACGCCCGAGCCACGACTCGCCCCCATAGCACCATCTGAGAGCACTCTGAGCTCCCCCTTTTTGCCGTGCTTCTAACCCTGCAGGAAAGAACGCAAGAGGGGCCTCGACGGTTCAGGGAAGTAGCCACCAGGCGACCCCTCTCGTCCGAGCACCTCCGGTCACCTCAGCTTCGGCTAAGGAGATCAATCAACGCAGACGAGCCCCAGGACCATTTTGCCCTCGGTCCGGGGCTGGTGGAGGCCGTGTTTCGACCGGAATCGACGTTCCAAGGACCTCCAGGCGGTGTTCTTCGTCATCCTCGCCCAACCGTTGGATCAGCCTTGTTCTTCCAGCCATTCAGCAGCCGTAGGATCGGGTCGTCTCCCAGCGGTCCGATCAGCCTTTCACGATCTAATCTCAGCCGCTCAGAGCGAAGGGGTACGGGCCGACCGATGAGCGCCACGTGTCATCTTTGAGCCGCATCGCCGCCATCCATCAGCGCACGCTCCACAGCCGCTGGATTCGCCACGTGGATAAGTGGTTTGTTTCTGGCCGCACGATTATTCCCTGGGTATTTTGCATTTTAAACCTAGAGCTTTTGGTTAATGTCAGATATGCCCATGTGCATGAATATTAAAATATGTTTAGGGTGATTTGCATTTAGGCCCTGCCAACTTTTATTATTCGCATTTATAACCCTGTGAACAGCAGAACACGTGCGTCGCGCGTGTATTTTTGGTGAAATTTGCAACCTAATCCGTGGATGTTTTTATAATTGCATATATACCCCTGCCAGGCTTAGTATTTTTGTGTGTTTGTCTTATTTATTTCACGCATCATTAAAGTTCCAAAAATTCCACAAAAAATATTTTAAGCTCTTGTTAACTTGTAGTTTCACGCCATCATTTTTATTTTGAATTTCATTGCATTTTAATATTTATTAAAAATCAAAAACATGCATTTTAGCTACTGTCTATCTTAGAAAATACCAAAAAAATATTAAAACACCTTAAAAAATTTCAAAAAAATACCTACTGTTTATTTTATTGTATTCTAGTGTCAGTCCAAAAATCACTAAAAATCTCAAAACAAAAACCTTAACAATTATAAAATACTTCAAAACTTCAAAAAAATCTAAAAAATCATAGAAAACTCCAAAAAATGAAAACTCAGATCCTGTAGGTTCCCCATTTTATTACCTTTTTTTCAAAATTAATTTGGGAAAATTTTGTCACTGTTTGGTAGTTTTCATTCACATTTTGATTTTGGCCAGCAAGTTAGTCAATGTTTTTCTTTATTTTAGCTTTTAACAATACCAAAAAGATTCTGAAAAATCCCCAAAAATCACAAAAACAGTAAAAAAATCATAAAAAGACCAAAAATATTTTATCCCTTAACTTTCGACTATTTTTCCTTATTTTTATAAATACCCTAGCACCTCTTTTATTATAGTGTATATATTCCAATATTGAAAAAAAATATATAATATAAAAAGAAAATATAAAATTAGAAAATTAAAAATCAAAATACAAAATTTGAAATTAATTAAAAAAATAAAAAGTTAAAAAATTAAAAACCCACAAAAAGATCCAGATTGGCTAAGTAGTTCATTAGACCTAGACTCTGACTTTTTGTCTACACTCTACACCTTTGTTTCCTGTGTTCAACCCCTACTTGCTTGCCATTGTACATTTTTAGTAGGGTATAATAAATTTTAATCCTTACTGTTGATTGCTTGATTAATTGTGTGGGTTAATTGTTGACAAACGGAAAGGCTTGAGTAGTCGCCTCAGCGACAGTGAGTCTGATTTGTTAGACCATTATTTAGCGGCTCTCGCATTCTCGTTTTTCAAATGGCGCCGTTGCCGGGGAGCATCGGCTTGTAGAGTACATTTGTGTCTTTTATCTGCTTAGCCATTTTTGATTATCTGTTTTTAGTGCATAATTTGTTTTGAGCTGTATGACACCTCTTCTTGTTTTCTTGCGAGGGACCGCTGACCGAGGAGGATCGCCTAGGGGATCCTGTGCAGCCTTGGGAGGAGGAGCCGGCTATTCTACCCTAGCCGGCAGGAGATAGCAGGAGATCTTGAGAGAGAGATAGTTAGATTTTTCCTATTTTTGTGTGAGAGAGTAATTTGAATTGTAATAATACAGGTACCCTCAGACACTCAGGACTTTTGGGCCTAACTTCCAGGTGTTTGTTCACCTGGGGGCCCACCGCAGTTTTCTTCATGTTTTACCGCTGTCATTTTCCGGGTTTGATTTCCTTTTTCTTTTCTTTTGTGGATTGAGCCCTTAGTTCTAGGCTTTTGCTTGATCAATTAGATTAGGTCCAAACACCCTAATAACCATTGCATGTACCTATAGTGCGTATTTGGACTTAGTTCACTTAAACAGTTAATCACTATTTTTCGATCCATCGCACCGCGAGCTCATCCCGCCAAGCGCTTCTCCTGGACTCAATGTGTCGAGAGGAGGAGGGGTGAGCCTAGACCGGACTCTAGGATTGGAGAGTAGTAGTTGACTTGTAGTTCTTCACGTAGCAATTGCCTGCTTAGGACGGTTTCCGCTTGCATATCAGCATATAGTTTATGTTTAAAAATTTTTGCTTTGCATCCCGCATGGAGAGAGCTGGAGGTACTGTAAGTCTTTCTATCTTAGCATCCATCATTTAGGCACAAAGGTGAGATTTCCATCTTGGTGCCAACTTGCACGGCTTTTCCGACTCTTTTCTCCCTCTGTTTTTGGATCAAGTAGGAATCAAGAAAAAACACAAAATCGTTAGGCGCTTGTTTGAATCTACTCAAAAGAAGCGATAACACCAAAAAAATTTAAAAAGGGACTGCTAAGAAAATTTGACCTAAATAAAACTGGTAATTGGATTCATTGATTGGGGAGAGTAACACCCTCACTTGTATTCAGGTTGCATGGGAAGGTCTCCTTCCAAGTGAGTTGAGCGACTTCGTAAGGATAAGAGCCAAAAACCCAGCTTGTGGCTGCCTTGTGTATCGCCTGGATTTCTGAAGTATTGGTTCTACTATCGTACGTAGGCGAGTAGGACTTGATCATCATTGGTGACTCACTATTGTGTTGAGTATCGACCTTTTCCGAAGTATCGAGCATAGGCCACGCCTTCACGGGTGTGTCTGTCTCACCGTCTGCGTCCGAGTAGGGTCTTGCATGCTCACGGGTGATTCCGTTGCGAGCGAGATCCTAAGTATCAGTTTCGCCTATCGGCTTCCTCCCTCTTTTCTTTGGCTGAGTAGGGATCTTAGGCTGATCGGACGGATGGGAGACGACCCGATCCTACGGCTGCTGAACGACTGGAAGAACAAGGCTGATCCGACGGCTGGGCGAGGATGACGAAGAACACCGCCTGGAGGTCACTTGGAACGTCGATTCCGGCCGACACACGGACTCCACCAGCCCCGGACTGAGGGCAAAATGGTCCTGGGGCTCGTCCGCGTTGATTGAGCTCCTCAGCCGAAGCTGAGGTGACCGGAGGTGCTCGGACGAGGGGGGTCGCCTGGTGGCTGCTACCCTGAACCGTCGAGGCTCGATTGAGCCTCCTCTTGCGTTCTTTCCTGCATGGTTAGAAGCACGACAAAAAGGGGGAGCTCGGAGTGCTCTCAGATGGTGTGATGGGGGCGAGTCGTGGCTCGGGCGTGGAGCTCCGGCGAGCGGCGGAGAGTGGAGCTCAGGTCGCTCGATCTGGGCGAGATCGAGGGCGATGGATGGGTGGGGCGGAGCGACGGAGTGTAGGGAAAGAAGATGGGGGTGATCACGGAGGCTTTCAGTGACTGGTGAAGGCAGAAGGTGGAGGCGGAGCTCAGCTCCGCCATGGTTTTTTGATTGATGATTCACCATGATTAACGCAAGAAAACCTTAAACTGCAACTAGGCTAGATTACACTTAAGCTAAAGATACAAAAAAAAGAAAGGGGTGAGGCTCATCGGCATGGGCTGCAAGGAGCTGCAGGCGGTGCTCCGGCGAGGGGTTGGATCGATCTCAATTCTACTCCTCGGAGCTAAACCTCGGGCTCAATCTCCTCCTGCTATCACCAGGAGTACACCAGGCTAGGGTTTTAGGTCTAACGATGGAGGAAGAGGGATCAAAACTCGAGGGGAAGTCAGGGGGTTCTTTTTATAGGGTTGACGGGGTGGTGTCAAAGATCGATGGAGATAGACCAAATCGTGGGTCCAATCCCCGATGTTTCACCTGGGCGTGAATCGGTGTTCATTGAGGACAAAAAGATGTGAAGGCTTCGACATCAAAGGATGCAAGACGAGGCCTCGAAAAAAGATCGAAATTGGTCAAAAACTCAGCTGTGACAAGGCCCAGACCTCGGTCAGAGGGTTGACCGAGGTCAACCAAGGGCGCCTTCTGGTTGGTCCACGTGGACCAACCAGAAAAATCCTTGGAAAAAATCCTTGTAAAATCCATAAAAAATAGAAAATGACGTAATTAAATTTTGGTTGTAAAATAAAAAATGTTTATTATTTTATGAATTATTTTATGGTAATTTTTATTTCACTTTTAGAGGCATATAATTACAAGTTACTATTTTAGGCCTATATAGGTATATTTACCTATATATTTTATTGTTTTATTTTTATTTTGTAATTTTAATTTATTTCTTTTTATTTATTATTTTATAAATTTATAAAATACTTTTATACACTTAAATATATTTTTATTTTATTTTTCTGATATGTTTTATACACTTAATAAAATATAAGTATTTATTATACAAGTATGTATATAGGTATTATACCTAGGTATTGTATAGACAAGTATTTTTATTTTGAGTTTTCTTTGCATTTTTATTTTGATTTTAATGTGCATATATATTATAAGTAATATTTACAAAATTATAAAAATATAAAAATACAAAAATAATGAATAAATAATAAAATGAAAATTTTATTCTGTACAAGTATACAATAGGGTCCCAAAACTCAACTTTCCAACTGTAGCTCCGCCAAATACAAAACCACCGCCATTAAATAGCTTATTTTATTCTATATACAATTAAAGGTGAGTTTGCTGCATTTGGAGTTTTCATTTGTGAGATTCGGGTCTTGGAAGTTGGGATTCTGGATTTGTATTCAGACTATAATTTTTTATCTATACATTATTTTCGAGTGAAATCAATTTTGTATTTTTTCTTAGTTAATTATCTACAACTTTTATGTACAAAGTTTCTTTATTTGAGGTATAGAAAGTGGAACCAAAAATAGGTCCCAAAATGAATAAGAGATAAAGGAATGAATAGGTTCTACTGTATTTTAACCCTTATCTCCCCTTACTTTATTCCTTGTCGACCTATTCATCAAGATGCCTGGGTCTCGGGGTTTCGGGTCATAAAATATTTACAATATTTTATTATTTTTCTTTTCTTTTCTTTATTCTATAATTTTGGCTTTAAAACCGTATTTTATACAGTATTTACACAATGATGCATGAATGCTAAAATGCATGAATTAAGTCTATTTACACACGTTTACTAGGGTTTTTAAGACCAAAATGATATAATAAAGATGATGAAATGTGGATTCATCATCCTCCTATACTTTACCTTTGCTAGTCCCTAGCAAACACTTATGCAATAAGTGCAGAAAAGAAAATAAAGAAAAGAAAAAGAAGAACTTGGATTAAACTTGATTGTTAAACTTACCTTCACAAAATCAAAGTTTGGAGCTTATGTCGGACCTTTGGAATTTTAGTGCGGGCGGAACCTTAATGAGAACCGGATCTGAAATCCAACAATCCCTGAGAATCCTCAAAACTCTGTTCAAGTCTCCTCAATAGCCAGGTCAGAAATATCTCAATTCATACGCAAACCCTTACGAGTATGAATCTGACTCGTACAGTGTAAGTGATGGTGGCTCTCCCCAACTAGAATGACAAAGAAACTGACTTCTCCAGTACGACAACCCAATGATTCTCCAATCCAATAACTCCATCCTCGAGGAGCGGGGTATTCCCTTCTAAGTTGAAGTGGCAACCAGCTCAAGAGGAGGGGGTGAAGAGAAGAATGGATGGTAGCCAGTGTAGCTACCTATCCCATGATGCAAGACCAGTGTAGTCAAGTCATCCAGCTGTAGGCTCACATATTTGACTTTGGAACTCAAGCTTGCTTATTGACTTTACAACATTTGTACATACTTTGCAGGCTTTTTATTTTTGTACATGTCTGAACATTGTTTTTGAGAGTACTATTCACAGCAACATTTACATAAGGAGTTTTTCCTCTTGAGCCAGTAGACTATCCCTCTTTTGAAGCTTTATCGCAACCCGCACTCTCCTGTCTTTAGACTTCCTCATCACTGGACGGGTTGGGGTGCACTTCCCTCCCTAGAGGAGGACAAATGTTTCCACTTGTGTGCGTCTCATACCGGCAAATCCAATCCCCTCACCACTCCAACTGAGTTGAGCCATGTGAAAGGTGCAGGTGTCCAAGTTTGGTCATTATCAACAAGAGTCGTGCGTGTGCTCCGAAATACTCTACTTAGGCAGTCAAGAATCCACTGAACCAAGTCTTGTGATCCTCAAAGAATTAAGTCAACTAGACCTGAAGTACCTCAAACCCAGTTCCTATAAGGTTCCTGTTATTAGGTAGATTGTAAGGTCCAATCAAGCTCCAATCGCCGGATTTTACTTAGACTTGTTCAACTATCAAACTCATTCCGAAAAATGCTCATGCTATGCAATGCTATGCAGAAAATATTTTTGTGATGCAATTTTCGAAGATTTTGAACTTTTTATGGATTTTTGAAATGATGATGATGCATATGCATTTTTTTGTATTTTTCAAAGAGATTTTTCAAGTGTTTTTGGATTTTAATTTTGCAAATGTTTTTGGGATTTTTTTGGAAACAAAAAGATTTTGGCTAAAAGCTAGGTTAAAATATTTACACGGGATTGCTTCATATATATACAAGAAGTGGATTTTAAGAATTTACAAGGGTAAGTGCTCAATTTTATACATATCTATATGGTGGATTTTTGATATGATGTATATATACCTCAAACTTATTTGACACAGGTTTTTCAAACAAATTTTGAAAACTATAGTCCAAAATAATTTTTGCAAACATTTTACAAACATGTACACACATTTGAAAATCATTTTGCAAAGGTTTTCAAACAATATAGATAGATTTTTCAAAATATTTTTGCAACCATTTTTCAAACCATTTGCAAATCATTTTTTCAAACATTTTATTTCACACAAAGAAAATAAATTTTACAAACCACACATTTTTACAAAGGTTGAAAACATATAACAAAATATTTTCAAAATAGTTTTCAATAAATGTTCACAAAGATTTTCAAACTATTTTTCAAACATTTTGCAAAAAATATTTTCACCTGATTTATTAATCAGTAAATACAAAAAGAAATTGAGGAACAAAACACCTTTTGATTAAGGATTGTAATGGATTTTAAAGAATTCTTAGCCATATTATTAGGAAAGTATGAAAATACGAGTTATGGCTAAAGTATATACGACCCCCTATACTTAGCTTGAGCTATGTCCTCGTAGATCGGAGAGAAAAGAGAAGACATGACTCGTACTAAGTATAAACAAGTCTAAAGAATAAATGAATGAACCAATGAAAAGTTGACCGTCCCCCCTATACTTAGGATCAAATAATCTTAAATATAGCAGACTGTACAAAAAGCAGGGAGGGTCAAGGGTGGGAATGAACAGATCATACTCAGATTGTCTCCCCCTATACTTAGGGCAAGATTTCCTAAGTATAGACAAGAAGAGGAGACAATGGAGAGGATCGAGATGAATAAAAGAACTCGGGGTGCACACCCCCCTATACTTAGGACAAAGTACATCCTAAGTATAGAAGACTGTCTATAAGGAGGCGACACTTGTTTGATAGATACAGAAGATAAAAAGGAAAAGAAGAAAAGAAGAAAAGAGATGAAAGTGGCTATGAACAACTCGGGATGCGCATCCCCCCTATACTTAGGATAAAGTACATCCTAAGTGTAGCAATGATGAAAGGGATGGCATCATGTCGGTAGAAGAGGATAAAAGAGATTGAAAAGAAGAAAAGAAGTAAAGTCATTCAAAAATGTTTTGCTGTGCTTGGCCTTCCTCTGCCTCTTTGGAGATATCCAGCTCATCCTTATAGATTACTTGAATCGAGTCAACGACAACCATGAATGTATCATATTCAAGGTATGGCTTCATAAGCTGTCCATTGACCACAAATGGCTGTGCATCAGCTGACAGATTGGATATCAATACACTTCCGTTGTCACGCACCTGCCTAACCATAAACGGCCCAGTCCATTTACTCTTCAATTTGCCTGGAAAGATCTTTAACTTTGCATCAAACAACCACACCTTCTGACCTGGATCGAAGGACTTGCGGTGGATATGCTTGTCATGCCATGTTTTGACCTTCTCCTTGTTAGGGCTGCTAATCGAACTGAAAATGTTTGTATTCGATTAGAGTTCGTTCGATAATAGTTCAAAAAATGTTCGTTCGTTTCTAAATGAACTGAACATGAACTTCAAATTTTAGTTCGATATCTTAACGAACCGAACATGAACATAACATATGTTCGTTCGATAAAAGTCTGAGTTCGATGTATGGATATGTGTGTGTATTTGTATGTGTAACTTATTATTTATATATTTATTAAATTTTGAGGTTAAAGAAATCGCGGCAATTATTGGCCTTTGTATCACTTTAATTTGAATAATTTCTTATTTTACTTCTTACTGAACCTTGTTCTCGAATTCCAATTTCGAACTTGTTCATATAAACAAGTTTTAATTAGGTTAAATTCTTAACAAACAATTATCGAATCGAACTCGAACATTCGTTTTCTAAACGAACTCGAACTCGAACATATCCTATCCAACATTTATCGAACCGAACTTGAACTCGAACTTTAGAACATCCTTATCGAACCGAACTCGAATATAGGTCTGTTCGTTACAGTTCGGTTCGATTAACAGCCCTACTCCTTGTACGGCAGGCTGTTGTCATATGCATACAATCTCTGAATTCCAATAATCTGTTCAGATCCAGTTTTCGGTTCTTTCCTGCTTGCTTGAAGTCCAAATTACAGATGTTAATGGCCCATAAGGATTTGTGAATTAGTTCAACGGGCAGATGACATGGCTTGCCATACACAAGGCGGTAGGGAGACATTCCCAAGGGTGACTTGTACGCTGTTCTATAAGCCCAAAGAATGGAATCAAGCAGGTGAGACCAGTTCTTGCGATCCGGACGCACAAGCTTCTGTAAAATTGTCTTGATCTCCCTATTTGAACATTCAGCTAAGCCATTGGTCTGCGGGTGGTAAGGTGAAGCAACACGATGTTCAATGCCGAATTCCTGGGTCAGCTTCTTCACCTCTCTGTTTATGAAATGACTACCCCTGTCAGATATGAGAATATTGGGAATCCCGAACCATGCTATGATGTGATCTCTCAAGAATCGACAGACAGTCCTACTGTCGGTGGTTCGGGCGGGAATAGCCTCCACCCAGCGATTTACATAGTCGACAACGAGCCGAATATATTCATAGACTTGACTGTTGGGAAATGGGCCCATAAAGTCGATACCCCATGCGTCGAAGACGTCTGATATCTGAATGTATTTCAGAGGCATCGTGTCTCTCATTCCTATGGTTCCGCCCATCTTCTGACAGTCAGTGCAGCATTTGACGTAATCATCTGCATCTTTGAATAATGAAGGCCACCAGAGGCCACTTTGAAGGACTTTTACTGCCGTTCGTTTGCCTGAATGATGTCCTCCAGAATCTTGGTCATGACAGAAAGCGAGGATACTTAGAACTTCCTCCTGAGGAATGCACCTTCTCCAGATACAATCTGCTCCCTCACGAAACAAATACGGATCCTCCCACTGGTAGAAATAGATTTTAGACAAGAATCTGTCTATTTTTAACTTAGGCCAATCCTGTGGGATTTTCTTGGTCACCAGACAATTCACAATGTCTGCATACCAAATAAGCGAGGTGACAGACATAATTACCTCGTCTGGAAAGGTCTCTGTGATCGGCTGCAGGTTCAGCTCAGGCGATTCCGGCTCAGGAAGCCTCGATAAATGATTGGCCACCACATTCTTTACCCCAGGTTTATCTTTAATTTCCAAGTCAAATTCCTGGAGGAGAAGGATCCACCGAATGAGACATGGTTTGGCGTCCTTCTTCTGTTGTAAATACCGAATGGCCGAATGATCAGTGTAAATGATTACTTTGGATCCAAGGAGGTAGGATCTGAACTTTTTCAGGGCAAAGACTACCGCTAGCAGCTCCTTTTCAGTGACAGTGTAGTTCCGCTGGGCTTCATCGAGCGTTCGGCTAGCGTAGTGAATCGCAAATGGTACATTATCTTTCCTTTGTCCCAGAACAGCACCGATGGCATAATCTGACGCGTCGGTCATTATCTCGAAAGGCTGAGTCCAAATCGGTGGTTGCAAGACAGGGGCCTGTGTGATGAGTTCTTTCAGCTGATTAAAGGCAAGGATCGCACGGTAATCTACAATGAATTCATTCTCCTTGTCAAGCAACTCAGTCAACGGTCTGGCCAGTTTGCTGAAATCTTTGATGAATTGTCGGTAAAAACCGTCATGGCCCAAGAATGACCTGACTTGCTTGATGGTTGTAGGTGGCTCAATTTTGGAAATCACGTCCACCTTGGCTGGGTCAACCTCCATACCACGTTTAGAAACAACGTGACCCAACACAATTCCTTCGCTCACCATGAAGTTGCTCTTCTCCCACGAGAGCACAAGATTGACTTCGCAGCACCTCCGTAAGACTCGGTCTAAATAATCCAGACATTGGTCGAAAGAATCCCTGTAGACCAAAAAATCGTCCATAAAGACCTCGAGAAAATTGCCCACCATATCGGCAAAAACTGCAAGCATACACCTCTGAAATGTGGCTGGGGCATTGCAAAGCTTGAACGGCATCCGTCTGAAGACATATGTACCAAAAGGAGAGGTGAACGTGGTCTTCTCTTGATCTTCAAGAGCAATAGCAACTTGATTGTATCCAGAGTAACCGTCCAAGAAGCAAAAGTATTCCTTCGCGGCTAATCTTTCCAAGATCTGGTCGATGAAGGGTATAGGAAAGTGGTCCTTCTTGGTGGCGAGATTAAGTCTTCTGTAGTCCACGCACACTCGCCATGAAGTGGGTACTCTGGCTGCAATCTCCTCTCCAGTGTCATTCTTCACAATGGTGATCCCTGATTTCTTTGGCACAACATGCAGAGGGCTCACCCATTTGCTGTCGGAGATGGGATAAATGAATCTCGCATCACACCATTTCTGAATCTCTTTCATAACAACCTCACGCAAGTTAGGATTTAGTCTTCTCTGAAGTTATCGAGAGGTCTGTAATCTTCTTTCAGAAAAATGTGATGCGAGCATAGTGATGGATTGATCCCATGGAGGTTTGAAGTTCACCAGCCTATCGCCTTGGGGTTGCGTTCAAGAACCTCCATCAGACGAGATTCTTGGTCTTCGGTCAGATGTGCATTGATAATGACCGGGTACATGTTCGGTTCTCCCGCAAGGAAGGCATATTTCATGTTGGAGGGCAAGGGTTTCAACTTTGGCGGGGTCTGAGATGCTTCAGAAGTGACATCAGCTATTAATGCAGGTGGTGATTCTTTCATCTGTTCTGCGTCCACCATAATCTGTTCTGCCTCTTCTCTCAAATCTTGATAGAATGTCTCGATGGTTTCCTCCTCATCAAAGGATTCTTCAAAAACTTGCTCTTGGTTTTGAAGGCACATCACCCCCACGGCAGTCTCTTGCAGCACATCAGCGAGTTCCTTATCCTGATTGATAAGGGGAAATTCAACTGCGGCCTCCACTTCCTCCTCGGGGCAGAGGAGTTCATAGATCTCATCATCATCCAAAAATAAGTTGGTGTCTTGAATTTCTGCTAGAAAGTCGCAGTCGTCAGAATACTCAATCACTCTTGCACATGCCGTAGATGTTCGTTCGGCTGGTATTCCGTCAGGCAGGGTCTCTACTTTGATTGTTTCATTGCCAGCACCAAAAGTGATTTCTCCCGTCCCATAGTTCACTATTGCGTTTGACGTCCGTAGGAATGGTCTTCCAAGTATAATTGGGGTAAGGAGCAATGGAGCGGGGACGTCCATATCTAGTACCACAAAATCGGTCGAGAACGACTTTCCCTGAACCGTGACTATCACGTCCTCCAACAGTCCCCTAGGTCGCTTAACTGACTTGTCTGCAAACTGCAGAATCATTTTTGTAGGCTTTAGCGGTCCCAGCCTGAATTCCGTAAGAAGCGAAGCTGGCATCAAATTGACAGAAGACCCGCTGTCGAGAAGTGTTCATTCAAGCTCCTGATTGAACATCTGACAACGCACAAGAGGTGCTCCCATATCTGGCTTTTTTCCCGGGAGGTTGCTGATGGCATTAACAGGGGCCATTGTGAGGATATGCTTTTCGGACTTGCCACCCTTGCTTCTAGAGTTGTGAGGATGCGGCCTGCACTTGGTTGTGCATGCCTCTTTCAATCCTTTCTTTACAGCTGGCATGTACTCGAGAGCTTTCATTTGTGGCATGTTCAACACCAAATTCTGGATGATTTCTATAATGGCAGGATTAGACAAAGCATTTTTGAAATTTTTCATTTTTTTATGTTTTTTTATTACTTCTGGAAAAGGAATATTTACAACATCTTCACCAATTTCATTCAAAAGAGTGTCCATACTGTTGTGTACATGTAGATGGCAAAAAGGAATGGATTCATCTACAATTTGTGGACTAAAAATGACAGCCTCGGCTTCAGGTACTGGCGTTGGACTCGCTGCAGGTGCAATGCTCCTCCCGACAGGAACTGGTTGTGAGGCAGGTGCAGACGTCTCCAATGCTGGCCTATCTCTACCGAGGTTGCTGCTTTCTTTTTGTGTTTTGCCATTTTCTTCATTTTTTTGTGATTTTCTGAATGATGGTGTTGCTCCCAAAATGCTGCTTGGCCCTGGTGTTGGCTGGACTAAAGATTCCCCGTCGGATGCAAGATGCTTTCCTTTCGTCGTTGCTGATGGCCGGAGTGTCCTACCGCTCCTGAGAGTAACAACATTAGATAAAAAACAATTTAATTCACCTGATTCGGGTTGGACACTGCCGGCTACCTGCTCCTTGCGTCGGTAGTTGTTCGGATTGGCTTCGACCTGGGCTGGTATGGCGGTCTTGGCAGCCGTAAGGTCGTCGATCTTCTGGGTCATCTCAGCCATGTTCTTCATTAATTGTTCAAGACAGGCCAGGACCGGATTAACCGGCACAATCTCAGAAGAATCCCCCTGCTGGGGCCTAGAGTGCTGGTATGGCGGCTGAGATTGCGACTGGTAACCCTGAGAAAATTGGTGAGGAGGAGGGTTGGAGGAATACTGTGAATTCTGTTGGTTGTATTGAGCAGCCGGTTGCTGATGATATCCCTGTCCACAATATCCGGACTGCTGAGGACCGTGCTAGTAATTCTGCCTCCAGGTGTTACTGTGAGATGGAGGCTGGTATTGGTATGAGGTCTGGAAGGGTCTCCCACCCTGCTGCTGCTGGTGATAGGGCCTGTTGCCCATGTTCTGACCCTAAGAGTGTCTTCGAGGACAGGTCAGTTGCGCCTCATTGTTCCATACACCATTGATCTCCTGAATCAGTGGTGGGGGTGGAGAGAACTGCTCAGAGTGGCTGGCTGAGACTCAGGTTGATATACAACCATCTGTGTCTGGGGCTACGGTGGCTGCTCCAGAACCTGCACGTAATACACGTGTTGAACGGGCTGGGGCTGTGGTGGAGTTGGATGAGGGTTTTGCTGCATTGTAGGCTCCTTCTTCTCAGCATTCGGCTCGGCAGAAGTAGATACAACGTTGCACATGTTGGCATTCAACGCACGAACGAGCTGCTCCAGCTGTTGGGAAATCTGGTCGAGCTTTTCCAAGCCCTGGGTCCTCTTCTCAATGATAGAGAGTTTTTCGAGGTCCTGTGACCTCTTCTCAATTATATCTACCTTAGACAGGTGACTCCCAATGATGCTCAGGTTGGAGCTCTCATCCTTGTCCTCGGTATGAGAAGCCATGTTCACTGGCTTGCTGATGGCGGTTGGTATCTTCAGGTATGCTCTAGACGAGGATTGAGCAGCTTCTCCTTCAGCCATTTCCTCGAAGACGTTCCATACCACATCCTCATCCTTGTTGAAATACGAACTGCCACAAGCGGCATCTACAAGCTTTTGGCTCTCAAGTGATAGCCCACCAAAGAAGTGCTGCACGAGACTAGTCTTTGGAATTTCATGGTGGGGGCACTTTTCCTGGACATCCTTGAATCTATCCCATGCTTCATGGATAGTCTCGTGGGGCTGCTGGCAGAAACTGGAGATACGGGCACGCATCTGATTCAATCGTTCGAGAGGATAGAATTTATGGAGAAATGCAGACTTCAGCTCCTCCCAGGTCGTGACGACCTTCCCAAGATGGTCGACCCAATATAGGGCACTGTCTTGAAGGATGAAGGGAAAGGCGGTCATCTTGACTACCCCTAGAGGAATACCCGGGTAGTGAGCAGTGGCACAGATGCGACCAAACTTCTTGAGAAAGATATATGGTTCCTCAGTGGTATTCCCGTGTAATGTGGGAAGCAGGGACAAAAATTGCGGCTTTAGCTCGAAGTGGGCATGTATACGGGGAACCTAAATCCATTCTGTGATGCGGCCTGCTCCTGGGTTGTATGTTTCCTTTAGTGTAGGCTTCGGCTGCGGTGGATCCGCTTCCACTGCATCAAATTCTGGTCCTCCCACTGAGAACTCATCTCTGACTTTTTGAAAATTAGGGTCTTGGTTTGGATAATCCTCCCTGCGATCATCTTTTGCATCGGCCCTCCTCCTCAGATTGTTCAGCATATCTTGGAAGGTGGTCTGGGCTAGGGCTTGATTAGTCAACTGTTGCTGGATGGCTTGAATGGAAGCCAGCAGCTGACTGTTAACCTCGTTCTGCGTGGTGTACTGCCCTTCCCCCGGATTGACTTCAGGTTCAGGTGGGGGATGTGGTCCCTTTCCTCTTCCTCCTGCCATCTCAGAATGAACTTGAATTTCTGGCTCGTGATCAGGTGGAGAATCTGCATGACGGAGTAAACCCTGATCAATATCTTCTTGAGAACCCGTTGTTGAGATGAATCTGGAATTAAGGTCAATCCCAGAATTTTGTGAACGGAGCATAGGATATTGACTGAAATCGATCTCCATCCACAAGGGGTTATTTCGGGGACAAGAGTAATCCCGCTTTATTTGAAGGGGAAGAGCTAATTTGGGTTGCGAGTCCATCCCGAATAGTGAATTTATTGGCGAAAGGCAGGTGTTGAAAGAAGAGAGAATAGGGGAGTCCAAGGAGACATTCGCAAGATCCGAACTAACTTCTTGGAGATCACCCCTTTTTATGGAAGATGTTGACGACATGGAATCGATGTGGGCGTCGGTGAGGTCCCGACTAAGCCATCCGTGTGACGACATCTTGAGAAGGTCAAAAGGAAGAGATGATGGATGAAGAGCACGAGGGTAAACAAGAAATAAAAGGATTGTAAAACAGTAGAAGGCTCACAATGAGCAAGGGTCAACTGGAGGGAGAACAAAATTTGCGCAAAGGCGCGATGTTCTTGATCTTGACCTAAATGCTACTAGCAATCAAACACAAAACAAGGGGATTCACCAACTCAACACGTGAAGCCGTGAAGGTTCGGCTTTTATCTTTGTAATTTTTAACTTGAATTCAGGAAGTTATCTTTTAACGAGTCCTTAGAGCGCTACGCCTATAGGAGCGAGAGTACTGCAGGAAAAGTATTCCCGTACGTGTCCTCCTCATATGTAACCTGTAGCCTGCGTTTTTTAAGGTCCTTGTAACCCTTCTCAACCGCTCAGAGCGAAGGGTTACGGGCCGACCGACGAGCGCCACGTGTCATCTTTGAGCCGCATCGCCGCCGTCCATCAGCGCACACTCCACAGTCGTTGGATTCGCCACGTAGATAAGTGGTTCGTTTCTGGCCGCACGATTATTCCCTGGGTATTTTGCATTTTAAATCTAGAGATTTTGGTTAATGTCAGATATGCCCCTGTGCGTGAATATTCAAATATGTTTAGGATAATTTGCATTTAGGCCCTACCGACTTTTATTATTCGCATTTATACCCCTGTGAATAGCAGAACACGTACGTCGCACGTGTATTTTTGGTGAAATTTGCAGCCTAATCCCTGGATGTTTTTATAATTGCATATATACCCCTGCCAGGCTTAGTATTTTTGTGTGTTTGTCTTATTTATTTCACGCATCATTAAAGTTCCAAAAATTCCACAAAAATTATTTTAAGCTTCTGCTAACTTGTAGTTTCACACCATCATTTTTATTTTGAAATTCATTGCATTTTAATATTTATTAAAAATAAAAAACATGCATTTTAGCTACTGTCTATCTTAGAAAATACCAAAAAAATATTAAAACACCATAAAAAATTCCAAAAAAAGTACCAAAAGTTTATTTATTATATTCTAGTGTTAGTCCAAAAATCACTAAAAATCTCAAAACAAAAACCTTAAAAATTAGAAAATACTTCAAAATTTCAAAAAAATCTAAAAAATCATAGAAAACTCCAAAAAATGAAAACCCAGGTCCTGTAGGTTTCCACATATTATTATCTTTATTTTAAAATTAATTTGGGAAAATTTTGTCACTGTTTGGTATTTTTAATTTCCATTTTGATTTCGGTCAGCAAGTTAGTCACTGTTTTCCTTTATTTTAGCTTTTAAAAATACCAAAAAGATTCTGAAAAATCCTCAAAAATCACAAAAATAGTAAGAAATCATAAAAAGACCAAAAATATTTTATTCCTTAATTTTTGACTATTTTTCCTTATTTTATATATACCCTAGCACCTCTTTTATTATGTTGTATATATATTCCAATATTAAAAAAATATATAATATAAAAAGAAAATATAAAATCAGAAAATTAAAAATCAAAATACAAAATTAGAAATTAAATAAAAAATAAAAAAATATAAAATTAAAAATCCACAAAAAGACCCATATTGGCTAAGTAGTTCATTAGACCTAGACTCTAACTTTTTGTCTACGCTCTACACCTTTGGTTCCTGTGTTCGACCCCTACTTGCTTGCCATTGTACATTTTTAGTAGGGTATAATAAATTTTATTCCTTTTTGTTGATTGCTTGATTAATTGTATGGGTTAATTGTTGACAAACAGAAACGCTTGAGTAGTCGCCTCAGCGACAGTGAGTCTGATTTGTCAGACCATTATTTAGCGGCTCTCGCATTCTCATTTTTCAGGCACCTCCGGTGGTCCAAAGGAATCCTGGGTGATCACGACAAATCCCAGCCTGCTGGGGGTACCGGTTGTACCATATCCCGTTGACTTCCGTCAACGGCTCCTACTCGAAGGGTGGAGGTGGTAGTGCTGCCAATGGCTGATCCGGCTGATAGACCATCATCTGAGTTTCATGAGATGGTGGTTGTTGTGAATAGTGTGGCAGCTGCTGTACCGACACCTCCTGGACAAGGTGAACTTGGCGGTATGCTGGGGGTGGTGGGGTAGAGCGGCTACTCCTGGACTTAGCATGTGACCTGGGAGGCGGATGTGAAGCTGATTGTGCCTCCTGAATAGTCAAGATGTGAGTCTTCAGGTCACTCATGGTCTTAGCCAATTGGTCCATCTGCGCCAGACCTTGGCCTTACTTCTTCTCCAAAATCTCAATGCGGTCCAATTTTTCACTGATTATGCCCATGTCAGCAGCTGATGATTCATCTTGTCCTGTTGCTGCTGACGTAGTATGGTTCCCTGCATCGATTTTGGCAGTGCAGTGATATGAAGTAGCCTGTGGCGGAACTTTGGAGTGTGTGTAGTTTCAGCCCTGGGACATCACTGTAGAATTTTCTGCCATCTGTTCATAAATGGCCCAGACCGCTTCTGCATCCTTAGAGAAATAAGATCCCCTACACGAGGCATTTACAAGCCCCTGCAGCTCCGATGTCAGCCCACAAAAGAAACTTTGGACAAGATTGGGCTGTGATATCTCATGGTGTGGACATCGTCTATGAGTTCTCTAAAGCGATCCCACGCTTCATGGAATTGTTCGTTGGGGATCATTGTGAAATTGCTGATCATTGCTCTTGTTGCATTTGTCCGGCCGAATGGATAGTACTTGTTCAAGTACTCGTTTCGGAGTTGCTCCCAAGTGTCGATGTACCTCCCCAAATGTTTCAGCCAATAGGCGGCTCTATTAACCAAGGAGAATGGGAAGGCTATCATTTTGATGGTGTCCTCAGTCACCAACCTATCATGGATTGTACTGCATATCATTTCAAACTCTTGCAGATGGAGGTGAGGTTCTTCGGTGGCCGGCCCGTGAAACTTGGACAGTAGATGAATGATATGTGGGCGAAGCTCGAAGTCTCCATAGATAGGAGGGAGGAGGATCCATCGCTGCGTGAGTGTTGCACATGGGTTGTGCAACTGCCTCATGGTCCTCGGGGTGGCCTTTGTTGGTTCGGTTCTTCTCCTTCGCATGATGCGTCTGGTATATCACCGCCCTCAGGTCTGTCTTCTCGTCCCTCACGCATCTCTCTCATGATTTCACCCATGAACACTCCATGGTCTCTGATCTATCTCTACATGGTTTCCAGGGAGGCTAACAGTGAGTTGTTTATGGCAGCTTGATCATATATGTACGGAGGTGGTCTCTGCTCATCTGGGTGTTCCTCTCTGTCGTCCATATCTTGGGTTTCTATAAAGTCAAAAGAATCCATCTCAGGTGCTGTCAAATGCTCTGAACTCTGTGCTGCACTAAATTCTGACACCACTAGACTGATAGAAGAAGAAGGGTGGTCGAGGGAGAACAGGGTGGATGTGAACTTAGGCTCGGAGAGTGGGTCTGGACTCCCCGAAGCTGTCCTAGATGAATAGGGAGGTGTGCTCGATAGCGGTGCCACCAGACGTGGCCTAAGGGATCTCCTTCCCATCATTTTGATCTTGGACAAAGGGAGGATGAGATCTGGAATGCAAACAAGATGTGAAAAGCAAACCCCCTGTTCACCTACGCAGCTCTTGAGTTGATGACCGTGAAAGTTTGGTCCTTTATCTTGTCAAATTTTATTAAGGTGATCATTCAATCTATCAGAGCGGTTAAGCGAGCTATTGAGAACCCAACTCTCCTAGTCGACTGTCCCAATCCCAAATGAGATCTTTCCCAGCCAATAAGAGTTGCGGACCGTTTACCGGCTACCCGATCAACTCCCTCTGCTAAGGGCGTCGTGGTTCGCTTTACCGGTTACCGGAGATATCCTCACTGGAGAACGACTCACCAAGACCAGTAGTCAATCAAGATTTCAGGCGTGGCTCTATCCTAGTGTTCGGGTCACTCTCTCGCTGCAGATAAATCAACCAAGGAGGGGGTTACTCTCCCCAAGATAAAATTTTTGTAAGTGAGGTAAGTTTTAAGGTGAAATTTGCATTAGCAGTCCTAATTTTATGATTTTCACTTTTTAGTATTTTTTGAAATAAAGACAACGCCTAACAAATTTTTCGATCTCTTGGCTATTTTAAGTCCAATAAAGCAGGGGAGGAAGTCGAAAAAGCTAATGTGTGATCAAACATAATGATGCATGTAGAGATAAAAATGCGTACCTCGCTCCAGCACTCTACATGCAGGGTGATCCGCGCATAAATTAAAGATAGAAATTAAACTACCTATATGATGCAAGAGGAAATTGGCCTTAGACAAGAATTTCTACACGAGGAGAACGGTAGCTAAATGGTCAACAAGAGGATTCGGAGTCCGATCTCTGATGCCGATCGGTGTCCGTCACAACGGATCCTTCCATCGTTGTATATGGCCTCTAGCGGCACATGACTCCTCAGGTGACCAAGATAGCTTTTTCTTTTGTGAGTTATTAATTAGGTTCACTTACGATCTATAGGCACAGGAAAAATATTAGGTGGGTGGTCCTAATCAATTACGTCACAATCACAATAAAATCCTAAGTCTAGGGTCCAAAATCCTCGTGAATCAAAATAAAAGAAAATCGTTGAAAATAAAATCGACGATAAAATCGCGAAAGTAGAAGAGGCTCTCAAGGGAACAATCCCTCGGAAATTGGGCCCGAGTGTCCTGGAGAGTCCAAGTTATTACAATTTAAAGTCTCTCTCTCACTTCAAATTACACAAATAAACAAATAAGCAGAAAGGCTCAAGATGGTGATGGTCTCCTCAGATCCTCCAAATCTCCGTTGATGCAAGGTCAGTAGTCACGCTCCACCTTTATATGGGTGCACAGGCGCCTTGGATATAGTGCCTCCCTCGATCCGTGGTACCTCGCACAAAGTCCAAAGAGAGGATGATTAGACAAGTCAAGCAATAATATCAAGAGAGTAGAGCTCAAAAATAGGCAAATAATCACAATCAATAATGAATCTCAATCTAAACGATGTTGCTCCCCGGCAACGGCGTCATTTGATGGAGCGAGAAATATAAGGGTCTAAATGCCTCACACAAGGCGAAGACAAAGTCGTTGTGGCGACCCTCGATAAATCCCAATCCAATCAACAATTAACCCACGACAATCAAATCAAGCAATGAAAGTAAATGTGGAGTTAAAATTTATTATAACTCTACAATAAGTGTGTATAGGTGCAAGTATGTGTAGAGTGTCGAACTCAGGGAGCAAGAAGGATAGAACAAGGCAATAGTGCTCAAAAACGTGAAAGTGATCAAATGCCTACAAGTACTATTTTTGGTGGATTTTTAATTTTATATTTTTTTATTTTGATTTTAAGTTTTCAGATTTTATATTTTCTTTTTATATTTTATACCTTTTTTATTTTATTTTTCTTTAAATATAATATATAAACAAAGTAAGAAAGAGAGGGATAAAGTATTTATAAAAATAGGTAAAATAAGCAAAGTTCAGAAAATAAAATATTTTTGTGCTTTTTTATAATTTTCTAATGTTTTTATAATTTTTCTATATTTTTTCTATTTTTTTTGGTATTTTTAAAGAAAAAAATACTGAAAACAGGGAATAAAATAAAAAGCTGAAATTAAAATGGAGAAATAAAATATCAAACAGCAACAAAATTCTCCAAATTAATTTTAAATAAAAGATTATAAAATAAGGAAAATTCTGAGACAAAGATTATATTTTTGGGATTTTTTTGGAATTTTTAATATTTTTATGAAGATTTTTGGGGTTTTATAATTTTTATGGGTTTTCTTTAGTATTTTTTTATGATTTTTGGATAAAAGTTAAAACACATTAAAATACACAAAATATATTTTTTAGGATTTTTTCGAGAAGTTTTTATAATTTTTATGTATTTTATAACGCAAACAGGGCTGAAAATGCTTGTTTTTTTATTTTTTATAAATATTAAACTACAATAAAAATGCAAACTAAAAATTTAGTGTGAAAGATCAAGTAATCAAGAGCTTAAGTTAATTTTTTGGTGATTTTTGGATTTTTTTAGATGCACGAAATAAATAGAGATAAAAAATAGAAAATACACTACTAGCAAGAGCATAAATGTAAATATCCAGAAACTCAGGGGCCAAAGTGCAATTTTCCACAAAATATATAACTGATAAACAAAGTTTCAAGACCAAATATAAATTCCAAAACCCACAGGGGCACAAGTGCAAATACCCCATCCCCGCACATGGTATGCACACAGCTGGGGATGACCTAAATGTAATTATCAAAAACCTAGGGGTGTACTTGCAATTTTTTCAAATTAATTCGCTTAATTACAAAGTTCATGGACTAAAAGCTAAATACAAAAACCTCAGGGGAGTCCCCTGCAAAATACCCACCACCCTACGTACGTGAGTCACGGGAGGTGAGGTGGACTGGACCTAAATGCAAATAGCAAAAGTCTAAGGGTCTAAATGCAAATATTACAAATAATTTAAACTATGTCTGAAAATTTAAGGACTAAAAATAAAATACAAAATGGTCGTGGTGTAGAGTGCAAAATACCCACAGCTACGATATCGAACGGCGGAGACGTCGCCACTAATCCACGTGGCGGCTCAGGGATGCGCGATGCCGGTTTAAAGATGAGTGGCTGCGATCAGATCTGGCGAAGGGATCAACGGTCGACACGGGCCAAGATCGGACGGTTTGCGGTGATCTGGAGCGGCGACCTAATCGAACGACGGAGAGGCGAGGGGGAAGAACAGGGAAGAACGCCGGCGAGGCGAACTTCCCCGAGCTAGATCTCGGTCCTCCGGCGGTCTGGAAGCGTGCAAAATGGTCGGGCGTGCTCCTGGGAGGTCGGGCTAGATGCTGGAGACTTGGCTTCGTCAGAAGAACGTCGAGGCACCGCCAAGAAGGCGGTGGAGGAGTCGGGTCCAGGTACCTCCAGTGAAGTACACAAAATGGTCTCCAGGGGCTCTCCGTGCGCGTTGACCTGCAAAAATGAGTGAGAGGGTCCAGGGCAAACTGCCTAGACCCCGTGGAGGTGCAGTGGATGGCGGAGCGGTGAAAAGGAAGTGCAGCCGGAGGTGCGCTCCGGCGAGGCGATCGTGGAGGGTGAAGCGGTGATCGTCGGTCGATTCTAAAGGATCTAAACTACTCCTAAAGGTACAAGGAATAAGAAAATGCAAAAAGAAATAAGAGAAGGGGACTACCTCGATGGCCGGAGATCAGAGGGGAAGAACCTCGACGTCGGTGGTCGGTGGAGATGGTGGAGCTGCCTTGGCCCTTCCTCGACCCTCCTGAAGCTTAGAATAGGGACTTGTCACCTCCCCTCTATCTCAGGAGCACGTTAGGAGGGGAGAAAGCTGTGCGCAAGGGGCTCAAACTTGAGCTCGAAGATGGCGGGTCCGATATATACCTGGTGATGGCGTCTCCTTCAAGCGAGGGCCACACGCGAATGATGGAGATATAGCGAGATTTGAGCACTTGGCATGGATCAGTGATGATCAAGGAAGGAGTTCCAAGAAGGAAGCAAAGCCAAAAGATGGAAGAATAAGGTGCCAAAATTTCTTGAAAACGGGGCGAAATCACGGGTGTCAGACTTGGCAGGCCTCGGTCAGGGAGTTGACCGAGGTTAACAAACGACCGCGCCTGGTTGGTCCACGTGGACCAACTAGGAAATTCCAAGTGAAAATTATTAATAAATTCAAAATAAAATAGTAAATGATTTTATTTATTTTAGGTTATAAAATAAAAAATGTTCCTTATTTTATAAAGAATTTTATGGCGACTTTTATTTATTTTTATGAGGTACAGAATTACAAGTTACCTTTTATGTCCTATATAGGTATGTTCTTCTATATATTTTATTTTTATTTTGTATATTTAATTTTATTTATTTTGTTTATTATTTTATAAATTTATAAAATATTTTTATATACTTAAAAATATTTTTATTCTATTTTTCTGATGTATTTTGTACACTTAATAAAATATAAGTAGTAATTATATAGGTATATGTATTGGTATTGTACCTATGTATTACATACATGTATGCTATTTTTGAATTTTCTTTAGGTTTTTATTCTGATTTTAATGTACATATGTATTATAAATAATATTTACATAATTATAAAAATATAAAATTATAAAAATAATGAATAAATAATAAAATGAATATTTTGATCTATACAAGTATACAATAGGGGTCCAAAACTCAACTTCCAAACCGTAGCTCCACCAAATGCGAAACCACCTTCATTAAATATCTTATTTAAAATTATATACAATTAAAGGTAATTTTGATGTGTTTCGAGTTATTTCTTGAGAGATACAGGTCTGTGAAGTTGGTATTTTGGATTTTTATTCAGATCAAAACTTTTTATATGTACATTATTTTTGAGTGAAATCAATTTTGTATTTTTCTATATTTAATTATCTACAACTTTCATGTACAAGGTTTCTTTATTAGAGGTATAAAAAGTGAAATAAAAAATAGGTCCCAAAATGAATAAAGAATGAATAAAATGAAAGGGAATGTTATTGGTATTGTGGCCCTTATCTCCCCCTACTTTATTCCTTGTCGACCTATTCATCGAGATGCCTAGGTCTCGGGGTTTCGGGTCATAAAATATTTACAATATTTTATTCTTTTTCTTTTCTTTTCTTTATTCTATAATTTTGGCTTTAAAAACTGTATTTTGTACACTATTTACACAATAATGCATGGATGCTAAAATGCATGAATTAACACTATTTACACGCATTTACTAGGGTTTTTAAGGCCAAAACGATAGAATAAAGAGATGAAATGTAGATTCATCAGCATGCTTAACTACATAGATACCTCAATGCTTACATACCCAGTCACATTCATACCCATACACTTAACTAGATACAATACACTCGATGCCCACCACCGTCACAACCACCCCAAATACCCTCCCTACTCCTAATTTACAACCCCACCTCAAAGACTACCCTTACATGCACTCCAAAACCATCACCATCACAACCTCATGGTTACCCCACCATCCTCAGACCCCATTCTCTCAACCACCACCTCACAATGACGACACCCTCACAACACACTTTTACAGCTACCCCAACGCCCTCACAGCTCACTTTCACAATCACCACATACCTCGTGCACTAACATGCATGTGCACACATGTACCCACACACGCACACACACGTGCACACACGTGCAAAAAACACACATACTTGCACACACACATGCATGCACACATGCACGCACATACGCGCACGCGCGCACACGCAGAGATGCACACACACATCTACATTCATACCATATGCGTACATACATATTTACCCATGGTCAAATGTCGATGATTTTTTTAATCTTTTTTGTCGCATTTATTAGGTTGTTTAATTATCTTGAAAATTTTATAAGATGTTGAACTATGCAAACAAGCGACACCACTCACATATAACAACGCCTAAGATAATTTAGTTTTAATATGGGCCAATTTGGTATATTATTCTAACCCATCCTACCCCTACCCTTACCCATGTACTTGCAAAACAGACATCAAGAGTCACATGGTGCCATGAGGAGCATTTGTATAAAATAAGACCCTGACAGTTGTGAAAAAATAAAAATATATAACACTTGACGGGGGCATCACTCCCCCAAAATATGTTACGCATGCCTCCCATTGTGCAGGGCCACACTTAACCTAGTATGGAAGGACACACGTGTAAATGGGGTTTTGTCTGATTTCGTGCAGTATCCTAAAATGCATTTTACATGCTGGGCCTATTTAACAGATACATAGTAGACAATATTTAATTTACATAAATAGTGCCTAATTCACATGTACATCAACATACAATTATCTGCATTAACACATACACATACACACATAAACGTGCACGCGCGCACATACACTAACACCCACACTTCAGCACACACGCAAATGTCATTTCTAATTCACATATGATAACAAAACAACATATTACAGAAAAATCACAATTTAAATTCTATTTAATTCATCATCCAAGAAGACAATATCTCTTAGGCATCTCAACAAACACCTACACTACAATTGAAACATACGTGTGTCTCGAGTTCAATATATATCTTTGAGTTTAATGGAGCTACCCACAAGGACAACCAACTTGGCTATCACTACCCCTATTTCTTTCATTTCTTAAGGTATAATCTGAAAACACTTGGGGATATTTAGATCAATATATGATACCATGCTCTCATTCAAAATTTGCGTAAAACAGACATTAACATGTCCATCTAAAAGGGTTAATTTTCAGCAATTCTGAAACCATTAAAATTTGACAGGCTTGATGGATTGGTTAGGAATATCTATTTTACACAAAATTCGAATGAGAATATGGTATCATATAGTGATATAAATCCCCCAGGTTTTTTAGAGAATATCTTAAGAAATGAAAAAAATAAGAGTGAGGGTAGCCAAGTTGGCTCCCTAGAGGAGTGTAGGATTAAATGGGGGCAAATCCCAGGAGGGAGCCAAGTTGGCTACCCCTTCGTAAGGTATATTCTAAAATATCTGGAGGGATTTAGTCCACTAGATGATAAAACAGACATTTATAACCCATCTATCTAATAGAGATAACAACAACAACAAAGCCTTTTCCTACAATTAAGTTTATCTAAGGTATACCTTAAGAAATAAAAAATAAGGGTGTGGGTAGCCAAGTTGGCCCCCCCTAGGAGCATAGACATTTTACCCTTGTGAATATATATTACACACACAAACACATGGTGCATTTCAAATGATATTAGGTCTCATCATTTCTATGGTGAGCTATCAACGATATCCATAGGATCTCAATCCAACGGGCGCTTCCAAAATGTTATCCAAAAAGATATTTTCGTCATCATGAGTCAATAAATTTGAATTCAATTTAATTACTTCAGATTACCATCTTAGGTTTGTCTGGATTTGGTATTTTCATCAATACCTTTTTTAACTAATTTCCTATTTCATTCTCAATGAATTTTGTTTAACCATATATTTGTAAACGCCAATAAATTTTTGTGGAAATAACTTTCATCTTCGTAAATTCATTCATAATTTCTTTTACATTTTCAGTCAATAATCTTCCGAACCGAAGATGTCCGGTAGATCGTCCATATGATCCAAATCCATCCCATAGTCCATCGGGGGATCATATATCGGTTCGTTGTGTATTGATGAAAGAAGAGATTCCTGACCATGATCGGACAATATTTCCACCCTAGGACCAATGTTCCCCATGCAAGCTTCTTCAACCACTGCTTCGGCTTCATTCACCCCTTCCTCCTCCTCGTCGTCTTCATCTTCATCTCCCTCGTCACCATTGTTTTCATTGTCATCTTGAACATCATCTTCCTCATATATGGATTCATTAAGATCAAACAATTGTCTCGATGATGTTCCTACATCAACTTGAGATGGAGCGATCACAGCTTCCTCAATTAGAAGCTCCATCATACCCACCTGCCGACTCACTCGCAACATTAAGTTCGTAATTTTATTTGTGTCAATTAGGATCGGACGAAAGGAGCTTGCACTTGCAGGACACTTGCAGGTGATTTTAATATCATACATATCAGGTGTATACTTAGTAAGTCCATATATATGACCAAGTAGATCGCCATAAGTACTAGATACAGGCACTCCGATTATGTCACTATAACCTCCTTCATAAGTAACCTCAGAATCCATGATTTTAACTTGTCCGCCCCAGAAAACATATAGCGCATCAATCTCATCCATTTCCAATTTACCACTAAAAATTATCAAATGACCTACAAATTTGTAACTATAGAATTTTATTTCTTTAAATATTTGAAAAAACCCTAGGGCAGTTTTATTTCTAGTCAGAGCATGTACTTCTATTGAGACATTTTTATAACTACAGAATAAGGACAAATAGCATGTTCGAATAGTATTACAAATACTACATGATGTTAACATATGTCTACAGTGTAAGAGGATTATAACCGGTTTAAATAGAATACCATAATTATGAAGTTAATAACAAGTATCAATTCAACTACTATTTCATGCTAATTATGCAAATATCATTATTAAATTTATTATTACTTAACTAAAATTTCTATGCATTAAAACATTAAAAATAACTTAATTACTAACCTTGAGGGAGGAGGAGAGCAAGGGAGAAGGAGAGCAAGGAAGATTTGAAATGAAGAGAGGAGAGTTGAGTGAAGGGAGGAGAGGGAGTGGATGAGTGTGTGGAAGAAATGAGAGGGGAGGGGGGCTTTTATAGCCGACTCGAGGGCCTGGGAGCGGCAAACGGTTTTCCGCGGTACCCCTGGTCAGCGACAAATCTGCCGCGGCAAACGGTTCGCCGTGGCAGAGGCAATCACAAGCATTTATTCCCTCGAAGACCGGACCCATCGTCGACCGCGCCCAACGTCTACCGCGGCAAACGGTTTGCCGCGCCATGTAGACGCGCAGCAAACCGTTTGCCGATATATCCCCACTTCGGTAAATTTTTTAGCCCGTACCCAGATCGGGTAATAGAGTTAATCTCATTCCCAAAATGAGAAATAACTCCCAAACCCCTTCTTCTCCCCATCTCTGTCTCCAGCTTTCCCCTCATCATCGTGCCGCCGTCGACAACAGCTAGAAAATGGAGCTGGGGCTCCAGATTTGGGGACGAACCTAATGAACACCGCCTTCACCTTCCTTCGCCGCCGCCTGCGCTCGAGCTCTAGGGCATGGCCCCAAACCTTCGAAACTACACCCCTCCGATCTTTCAATACTCGAGCGTCGCCATCCACTCCCATTGCTTCAACTGGAGCTCGGGCCAGCGTAGTTGGGCAATTTATGTGTGCTTATAGCATTCTTTTAGAATTAAATACTGAAAAATTCCAAAATTTCTCAAAGATGCCAACAAAACCCAATATCCCGACCTTGAACCGAAGAACCAGTGAAGGCGTGGACAGCGTTCATGTCGAGGATTTAATTGATATTGGCATACAAGCTCTGCCTATAAGTCAGAATTGTTGCATGAATGTATCCTCGAGAAAGTTGGATGGAATGGTGGTTTGTGAATCATAAGTTGAAATGCTATGCTCAAGATGTGGGTTTTATGTTGAAGTTCGAATTGGATTGAATAGCGAGCTATACCCATGTCGATGTCATTGAGCTCTGGTACCACCTCCTGTGCTACCCACAAGAATTTGTTATAGTACCGGTTAATATGTGGATATCGAGTTCTGGGGAGATATGAATCTCACCCACGAACTGTGAAACTTGCGAAATGTATAGATCTGCATATGGACCTTCCAGAGAAGTAAGCAATTTTCCATCAGTGCAAACACATCCTCCACTCCCATATAGTGCCAATCTTCCTACACCCAGGTTCTGTTTCGCTTATGATGGGTATAGTGTCTATTTCGCTTGGTTGAAAAAGTAGTAGAAACTTATCTGCAAATTAAACACTGGGCTTATCAAATTCCTGAGCAAGTTTAATTCAGATATTTTAAAATAAAAAAGTATTTAGATTTGCATAAACACATATGATATCGACCTCCGTTACAATGGATCCATTGTCAATATATGCTATATCTTTTGTTTGATCTCTATCAATATGATATCACCATATTTTATAATGATCCAGAGAGGCCAAAGTTCCTTTTGAACCCTGTGGGAATCTTTTGTGCGGAGCTTTTTAATATTACCTCACGTGTGTATGTGCTTTCTGAGGATCACAATTTCTTTCAATCTGCAAGTATAATATTGTAGACACAAATATGCACCCATTTAATCTAAAGGAATAAAAACAATGCATAGTGATTTATAATTGTTTCAAATGTTGATTCATGGTATTGAAGCCGCAAAAGCAATTGCGTATCAAAATTTTCTGAGCCAACACATGTACTTATAGATGAAATGGATTCAATTATGAATTTTTCATCGTGCCAATATGAAATTGGACCGATCTATTTATTATTTTATAAACTAATTGTTTCCATAAAATATGGAATTGGAGAGGTACCCACGTTTCCCTGACAATAGGCTGTTCATACGTTTCCCTGACAATGGCCTTGGTAACAAAAATATTTGGATTTGAATATCAATGGTTCTCTGGTCCATTAATTAGTCAAAACTTCACTATTCTTGTGAATTTGTTTACTACAGAAGTAACCATCCAGTCAGATATTTGATGCCCAATTTATTACCGTTCATCCTTTTACCTGTAACAATTAGTTCCACATATATAGGACTTTGCTTAGATCCCTTTTTGTGATTGTTGCTTTGTGTTTCTCTCTGAGTCACCTTGAAAATCTGTCTGACCCTGGTGTTATATCAAACTCTTTACGTTATAGACACATGCATGTCATTATGTTATTATCTTAGATGAGTGAAATATTTATCGTTTTTTCTTTAAAAAGTATTCCACAGATATCAAAGGCAAAATGACATTTAATGGGTTGCAAGTGTTGAACCATAGACACCAAAGTGGATATTTTGTTGCAAAAACTATTCCAATTTCATTGAGGATCTATTTTGATCTCGTCCTCATGAGCTAGGGGGCGCTCGCTCGCCTCTCTTCTTCTTCTTCGGCTTGCTGCATCCCATGCCGAAGGTAGGCAACATCCAACTATGGTTGTACAGAAAAATCATAAAGACTTTCTTCGCGAAGCTGTTTTATGCAAGCATCACAGTCTTTGTAAATCCATCTTCTTTTGCTTATTATTTTGAGCCGGCTATTGATTCTGGTATATTGCAGAGTGTGTTTCTTCTCATCAATATGCATGACTCAATTGCTAGCCATGTAAGCCACTCTTCTCCATGGTCATTCGATTCAGGGATATCGATGCTCTTCAACATGTGGTCATTACGAGCCAGTAGATCGGGACCAGAGCGCGCCTCAACTGCAAGATCAAACCTGAAATCACGTGACCCTTGTCACGTGACATTGTGTAAATTCCCAAATCTTTAAGACACTTTTTACCATCTTGGGTAAAGACTAGCACCCGGGCAACACACGGGCATGCACTAGTATATATATATATATATTAAAGAGCGTCAATGCATTATTTTTTGTACAAAAATCTCATTTCTACCCTTGCGGACCCATGGCATCATTCCAAGATTGCCCTCTTCAATTTTACCAATGTCTGATATGTCCATATGTTTCCGCCTCCCCATTCAGAACCCTGGAAACACAAACCCCCTTCTCTCTCTCTCTCTCTCTCTCTCTCTCTCTCTCTCGATTTCGACCTCCGCCGTCGTGAAGGCCATGGCTATCCCAGCGGGGCACCTAATCGGCAAACGCAACATCGCCTCCCCCTTAACGGTGTCGCGCTGGCCGTCGCCGTCGTCGCGAAGGGGAAGAGTTGTGAGGCCGAGCACTACAAAAGGTGATAGCATGACTGTGCAGCAGGGTGAGGTCGATGACAGAACTGCCGAAAAGTCGAGGACAAAATGCCAAAAATGTCGACGAAAACATGAAGAAGGATGCCAATAATCACTCGAAGGTTGACCTATGACCCTTGCCGCTTGTGGTTGTTATGCAGGAGCAGTTCCGCGCAAGGCGGTGAGTTCTCCCGGTTACCACGAGCTTAGTTCTTCACGCAACATAAGAAAATTGCTACAGCAAAAACCTCAGAAAACATGTTAGTCCGTCAGAATTATTTCTGAAACAATCGGATTTTTTGTTGGAGTCAAGAATATGTTATCTGCTTAAGGGTGTATATTATTAGATAGATTTTATTGTTTCTGAACATGGTTAGATCACATTTCACCCTATCTTCCCTTTACTTCTTTCATAGCAAGAAGTCCTTATTACTGTCTTAGGCCTCCTTTCACCATGGAATGCATGCATTCTATATAGGTGATTTAACCAAAATTCAAGGGGTCTAAAAAGTTCTCACACAAGGCGGAGACAACCGTGTCGCTGCAGCAACCCTTAGTGAATCCCGATTAAAATCAACAATTAACCCACACTATAGATATCAGAAAATGACAAGCAAATGTGAAGTTAAAATTTATTTTTTACATCTACATAAATGATGTATAGAAGCAAGTACGTAGAGAGTTCGAACACATGGAGCAAGGCAGGGTAGATCCACAAATGTGTGTGTGTGAAAGTGATGTGTTGTCTACACTATGCAATGCAAATATTTTTGAGGGTTTTTAATTTTTAATTTTTTCTTTAATTTTTAATTTTGTATTTTGATTTTTAATTTTCTGATTTTATAATTTCTTTTTATATTTTATATTTTTTTATTTTCTTTTCAATATTGGAATATATAAACTATATAATAAAAGAGGTGCTAGAATATTTATAAAAATATGTAAAAATGCTCAAACATTCAGAAAGAAAATATTTTTGGTCTTTTATGATTTTTTACTATTTTTGTGATTTTTGGGTATTTTTCAGAACATTTTCGAAATTTTTCAAAGGCAAAATAAAGGGAAACAGGGAATAAATCACTAACTGAAGGTAAAATAAGAATGAAAAATATCAAGCAGCCACAAAATTTTTCCAAACTAATTTTAAAATAAAGACAATAAAATATAGGACCTACAAGAACTGAGTTTTCATTTTTTGATTTTTCTAGAATTTTGTAGATTTTTTAGAAGTTTTTAGGTATTTTTTATTTTTTAAGGTTTTTCTTTTGAAATTTTAGTGATTTTGGACTGACACTAAAATAGGATAAAATAGACAATAGGTAATTTTTTTGGATTTTTTCTAGGTGTTTTAATATATTTTTGGTATTTTCTAAGCTTGACAGTAGCTAAAATGCATGTTTTTGATTTTTAATAAATATTAAAATGCAACAAAAATAAAATGCAAAAATATGGCGTGAAAGTGCAAGTTAACAGGAGCTTAATGTGATTTTTGGGGATTTTTTGGAGGTAATGTGATGCCTTAAATAATTAGAGATAGCAAAAAGAAAAGTCACATTGGCAGGGGTGTTTTGGTCATATGCGAGAAGTTCAAGGGCCTGAGTGAAAAGTTTCCAGAAAATATTAACTAATTAGCAATGTTTGTAGACTAAGTATCAATAGCCAAAATTCCCGGGCTAATCCTGCAAAAATGCCAAGGTCACGCGCGATGGCACGCGTGCTTGGCAAGGGCTTCTACGCAATAATCAAAGACCACAAGGGCTGAATTACAAAATATCCAAAATAATAGAACTGCATATAAAATAATCTGGACCAAATATAAATAGGAAAAGCCCCCTGGATATTTCCGCAAAATTTCCAAGTCACGTGCGTTAAGCACGTGGCCTGGAAGGGGTCAAAAAGTGATTACGCAAACGCAGGGGGGCTACATGCAAATGTCACAAGAATAACAGTACGGCAAATGAATGTTTGAGGAATAAAACTAACTACAAAAAACTTGGTTTGAGCGTTTAGGCAAAATACCTAATCAGACGACAGATGTGGCTTTACTAATACACGTGGCAATCCCCTGAGTAACGGTACCCCCTTCGCAGATGAGGGGATGTGATTAAATCATCAGGTCTGCATCGACGGCGCTGGGCAGCACTGAACTGATGGCTGCGGAGTCCCTTGGAAGAACAGGGTGAGATTGACGGTCTGGAGAGGTGCAGCAAGAACAACCGATGAACACGGCGTTGGTGAGGTTGATCCGCAAAAATCTACAAGCTCCTTGTTGTCCACTCCCCTCCGATGGCGTAAAGAACCTCCCAGGACACCTCCCTCTTGATTGGCACTTCAAAATGCTCCGAGGAGCTCCGGTGAGGGCTAGCGGCGGAGGTGGACCTGGAGGTCGTCTTTTGGATAGAGCACCCCTCAGATGGGGTCTTCCAGATCATGCAAAGATGAGCATAAGCACAGAGAGGCGAGATGGAAGAATCTGGGCCGTTATTAGTTGGAATCGGAGGCGAAACGTGCGTGGGAAGGTTCGCCGGAGCGGGGCTCCGGCGAGCTTCAATGGGCGAGATGATAGCTACTGGCGTGATTAGAATACGAAATAATTGAGGGAAATGAAACTAGGGTTATCACTACGCTAAGAAAAATGATAAAAAAGACCTCAGTGGCCGGAGCCACGAAGAAGAAACCTCACGGCAGCGTGGACCGCTGGAGATGGGTGGAAGCTCCGCCTCGACTGCCTAGCCGCGCCTACGAGAAGCTGGAGAGCTCCCTGTCACCTTACTCGATCCAGAGCTCGACGAAGGTTGGCCGACGGGTCAAAGAGGGTTCAAGGAGGATTGGAGATGGACGGGTGCTTTTGAACAAAGTGGTCGAGAGGGCTCGCAAATCGAAGATTATCGGGCAGATCTTGGGTCCAAAGATCGATCTAAGATATGGGCGTGATTCATGGGTATTCGAGCAACAAGTTTGCAGAAGGCCTCAACCTCAATTGGTGAAAGATAAGACCTCGAAAAATCCGTGAAAGCGGACAAAAACTTCTTTCTAACGCAGGCCCAGGAGCAAAAACCAAGGAGTTGACCAGCCGGTCAACTTCCACCTGGTTGGTCCACGTGGACCAACTAGGAAAATCCCTGGAAAAAACCATTATAAAATAAATTAAAAATAGCAAATAAATTTATTAAATTATGGTTACAAAATAAAAAGTATTTATAATTTTATAAATTATTTTATTATGATTTTTATTTATTTTTTAGAGGTATAAAAATGTAAGTTGCCTTTTATACCCTTTATAGGTATATATATCTAGATACTTTAATAATTTATTTATATTTTGTGTTTTTAATTTATTTATTTTTATTTATTATTTTATATATTTATAAAATATTTTTATACACTTAAATATATTCTTGTTTTATTTTTCTGAGGTATTTTTATACACTTAATAAAATAAATGTGTTAAAACTATAGGTATAGATACAGGTGTTATACCTATGAATTCTAATTTACAAGTATTTTTATTTTTGAATTCCTTTTTTATTTTTATTTTATTTTAATATACAAATATAATATAAATAATATTTACAAAATTATAAAAATATAAAAAATATAAAATAATGAATAAATAATAAATTGAATATTTTAATCTGTACAATATACAACAAGGGTCCAAAACTCAACTTTCAAACCGTAGCTCCGCCAAATGCGAAACCACTGCCATTAAATAGCTTATTTTAACTATATACAA
The DNA here is from genome assembly GCA_037367405.1 of Ottelia alismoides. Taxonomy (NCBI): domain Eukaryota; kingdom Viridiplantae; phylum Streptophyta; class Magnoliopsida; order Alismatales; family Hydrocharitaceae; genus Ottelia; species Ottelia alismoides. The sequence goes on from JAZKJV010006767.1 coordinate 560,045, forward strand.
TTAAAGGTGAGTTTGATGCATTTGGAGTTTTTTGTGAGATATGGGTCTGGGATGTTAGGATTCTGGATTTTTATTCAGACCATAACTTTTTATCTGTACATTATTTTTCAGTGAAATCAAATTTTGTATTTTTCTTTATTTAATTATCTACAACTTTCATGTACAAAGTTTCTTTATTTGATGTATAAAAAGTGGAATCAAAAATAGGTCCCAAAATGAATAATGAATGAATGAAATGAATAGGTAATTGGCCCTTATCTCCCCCTACTTTATTCCTGGTCGACCTATTCATCGAGATGCCTAGGTATCGGGGTTTTGGGTCATAAAATATTTTACAATATTTTATTCTTTGTCTTTTCTTTTCTTTATTCTATAATTTTGTCTTTAAAAACCTCATTTTGTACAATATTTACACACATATGCATGAATGCTAAAATGCATGAATTAAACCTATTTATACGCATTTATTAGGGTTTTTAAGGCCAAAAATGATAGAATAAAGATGATGAAACGTAGATTCATCATCCCCCTATACTTGCCTTTGCTAGTCCCTAGCAAACACTTATGCAATAAGTGCAGAAAATAAAAACAAAGAAAAGAAAAGGAAGAAAGATGGATTAAGCCTAATTATCAAACTTGTCTTCACAAAATCAAAGTTTGGAGCTTAAGTCGGGCCTTTGGAATTTTAGTGCGGGCAGAAACTTAATGAGAACCGAATTTGAAATCCAACAGTTCCTAAGAATCCCAAAACTCTGTCCAAGTCTTCTCAGTAGCCGGGTCAGAAATATCTCAATTCATAAGCAAACTCTTACGACTATGAATCTGACTCGTACAGTGTAAGTGATGGTGGCTCTCCCCAACTAGAATGACAAAGAAACTGACTTCTCCAGTACGACAACCCAATGATTCCCCAATCCAACAACTCCATCCTCGAGGAGCGGGGTATTCCCTTCTAAGTTCAAGTGGCAACCAGCTCAAGAGGAGGAGGTGAAGAGAAGAATGGACGGTAGCCAGTGTAGCTACCTATCCTGGGATGCAAGACCAGTGTAGTCAAGTCATCTAGCTGCAGGCTCACATATTTTACTTTGAAACTTAAGCTTGCTTATTGACTTTACAACATTTGCACATACTTTGCATGCTTTTTATTTTTTGTACATGCCTGAACATTTTTTTTGAAATACTAAATACAACAGCATTTACATAAGGAGTTTTTCCTCTTGAGCCAGTAGACTATCCATCTTTTGAAGCTTTATCGCAACCCACACTCTCCTGTCTTTAGAATTCCTCATCACTGGATGGGTTGGGGTGCACTTCCCTCCCTAGAGAAGGACAAATGTTTCCACTTGTGTGTGTCTCATACCAGCAAATCCAATCCCCTCACCACTCCAACTGAGTTGCGCCATGTGAAAGGTGCAGGTGTCCAAGTTAGGTCATTATCAACAAGAGTCTTGCGTGTGCTTCGAAATACTCTACCTAGGCAGTCAAGAATCCATTGAACCAAGTCTCGTGATCCTCAAAGTATTAAGTCAACTAGACCTGAAGTACCTCAAACCCAGTTCCTTTAAGGTTCCTGTTATTCGGTAGATTTTAAGGTCCAATCAAGCTCCAATCTCCGTATTTTACTTAGAGTTCAACTATCAAACTCAATCTGAAAAATGCTCATGCCATGCAAATGCTATGCGGAAAATATTTTTGTGATGCAATTTTCAAATATTTTGAACTTTTTATAGATTTTTGAAAACATGATGATGATGCATATGCATTTTTTTGGTAATTTTTAAAAAGGTTTTTCAAATGTTTTTTTTATTTTAATTTTGCAAATGTTTTTGGGATTTTTGAAAACAAAAAGTTTTGGCAAAAAATCTAGGTTAAAACTATTTACACGAGAGTGCTTCTTATATATACAAGAAGTGGATTTTAAGATTTACAGGGTAAGCGATCAATTTTATACATATATACATATAGTGGATTTTGGTGAGATGTATGCATTCCTCAAACTTATTTGACACAAGCTTTTCACACAATTTTTGAAAACTATAGTCCAAAATAATTTTTACAAACATGTATACACATTTGAAAATCATTTTACAAAGGTTTTTCAAAACAGTATATATAGATTTTTTAAAACATTTTTGCAACTATTTTTTAAACCATTTGCAAATCATTTTTCAAACATTTTATTTCACACAAAGAAAATAAATTTTAACAAACCACACATTTTTACAAAGTTTGAAAATATGTAACAAAATATTTTCAAAATAGTTTTCAATAGATGTTCACAAAGATTTTCAAACTATTTTTCAAACATTTTGCAAAAAATATTTTCACCTGATTTATTAATCAGTACATGCACAAAGAATTTGAGGAACAAAACACCTTTTTATTAGGGTTTTTAATGGACTTTAAAAGAATAATAGCCATATTATTTAAGAAAATACGAAAGTACGAGTTATGGCTAAAGTATATACGTAGTATATACGACCCCCCTATACTTAGCTTGAGCTATGTCCTCATAGATCGGAGAGAAAAAAGAAGACATAACTCGTACTAAGTATATACAAGTCTAAAGAATAAAGAACTAATGAATGAATCAACGTATGAGAAGTTGATCGTCCCCCCTATACCTAGGATCAAATAATCCTAAGTATAGCAGACTGTACACAACGTAGGGAGGGTCAAGGGTGGGAATGAACAGATCGTACTCAGATTGTCTCCCCCTATACTTAGGGTAAGATATCCCTAAGTATAGACACGAAGAGGAGACAATGGAGAGGATCGAAATGAATGGAAGAATTCGGGGTGCACACCCCCTATACTTAGGACAAAGTGCGTCCTAAGTATAGTAGACTGACAAAAAGGGGCGGCACCTTTTCGGTAGGTAAAGATGATAGAAAATGAAAAGAAGAAAAGAAGAAAAGAAGAAAAGGTGAGAGATCGTGAGGATGTACACGTCACTCCCCCTATACTTAGGGTCAAGGAAGCCCTAAGTATAGGCAACAACAGGAGTGATGACATGGAACGAAGAAAGAACACTCGGCTCATCTACTCCTCCTATACGTAGGACAAAGTGCGTCCTAAGCAAGGCAAACACAATAATGGGTGGACAAGCAATACAGGAGAGACAGAGATGAACAAAGGAGAATGTACAACAGAGGTGGATGTACATATGATCAAGAAGGCCGAAAGATAACCTTCTTGTGAGACCGTTGAGGGATAGATCTGGTATGATGTATGTCGACATCGGGATCCACAGTGGACGGAAGCCGATCAAGGTCGACACGGTGAAGGCCCTCAGTCGAGTCGAATTGGAAAGGGACGAACTGGTCAATGGAAGTAGTATGGCTAGGTTCTCCCTTGGTGGTCCTATGGTGTGAAGGCGCAGACGGGCGAGTGGAAGAAGTACATCTAGGTCTGGCCTTTGAGGTCTCGTTGATATCAAAGTGAAACGGGACAAACTCATCATCCTCGGAAGAAGTGTAATCGGAGTCGTCCTGCGAGGTGCCGTCCAGGTCAAAATCAAAAGGAACGAACTCGTTAGTGGAAGTAGTCGAACTCTGTTCGTCCTCTATAATCTCAACCGGATCATCTTTCTCATCAAAAGGCCCGAATTCTTGAATAAAAGCGATCAAATCAAATTCGACCTTTGGCTCATCGATCTCTAAGTGAACAGGAACAGACTCATCAGTGAAAGTAGTCGAAACGTGTCCGTCCTGTATAGTCTCTACATCTGCCCTCTACTCAATGGTATCGATCATGTAAATCCCGCGGATGTCATCAACACAACGCCAAGTCCCAGAAGAAGGAACATCGAGGTCCATGCTTTCTGAGTCCTCCTCAACAGGAAGGAATTCTCGGGTCTCAGTGGAATCCAATAGACAACAAAATTCTCTGATAGTATCATCAAGGTCATGGTCCTCGAGGTCAGCCAGAACAGGTGTAGTCACATCAGGTGCAGGTCCCTGATGAGCCTCGAAATCATCCCTTTAAGAGTGTGTAATTAGCACTTCAAAATGTCGTAGCAGTCGGGCCGATTCGGGCTTATCAAAGACCATCTGATTAATATGTCAAATAAGAATGAGATGGTCGTAATTATTTTTTTTACTTGGTAAGATACCAAGGTCGAACTCAGGGACACGAGCCTCTCTCGTCTTAGTCAGATTTTCATCTATTTAACTAAGTGTTGAGTTGAAGATCAATATAGGTCAAAACATGCAAAGAGACACACAACAATGCATTAAATAAATAAACATGCAAATTTTTTATTTTATTTTATTATGCAAGTAAATGCCATGAAATGCGATGCAAATATGCTCGAAATGATCATTACTTAAGCCATAAAATATGCGAGTCAAATAGAATCAGATAATAAGCAATTTTCATTATATAGCAAGTAGGCATGAGAAATAAGGAAATCAGGACACTTAGATAATGAAATAATGCACTACGGATCATAGTGTCAAATCTAAAATTAAAGCATGCCATAAGAAAGACAACAAGGAGAGCTTCAAAATGAAATTGAAATCATCTCAATCGGATATATGTAGCTCAAGATATGCATAAAAGAAACCAGGGGCATAAGTGCAATAAAACATGAAAACATAATTACAAAAAGGTCCCTGAAAAGGACTGAAATGTAAATATGCAAAAGAAAGTGACCTTCCTTATAAATTGCCCACACACGCAGGGGCCTTTCTGCAAATATTAAAACCCGCGAGGGTTTCAATGTAAATAACCCACTGCGCACAAGGATTGCACGTGATGAGGACCTGTTTGCAAATTGGAGAAGAAGGCAGGGCGTCTCTGCAATTTTCCCAGATATGCACGTGCCAGGCACGTGCTATCCAGGCTCGGAGGATGGAATAGGCTCGGCAGAGGTTCGCAATGCTTCGGGTCGGCTCGGGCGTTGGTTCGTGCTCGGTGCAGGCTTGAGTTAGGTTCGGAGTATCCGAACCTCCTGGTCTGGTGCTAAGGCTCGGAGAGGGCTCAAAGAATGCCACGTGTCCAAATGACGGCCATTGGATCGTGATGATCCAAGGGCTACTGGTGACGGCGCTCCTGGGCGACGTGGCTGCTTCTAAGCCATTAGATCTTCGAGGATCCGATGGCTTCTGGACCGTCGGCCAAGAGCTACGTGGCTGCACGAAGGTCGTTGGATCGAGAGGATCCAACGGTTGCTGGAGAAGATGCTCTTGAGCGACGTGGCTTAACCTGTGTCGTCGGATGGTCGCTTGGAGAGGACCATCCAATAGTTTCTGCTTCTCTTCCTTAGCTACAGGGAGGCGGTGAAGTTCGAGCTCCGGTGAAGGAGCCCGATCTCCGCCACTTCTCTCTGGTGTCAACGATGCTCGCCTGACACTCCTGGTAGGATGGCGATGAAGCTCCGGAGCTGAGCGAGTTGCGGCGATGCTCAATCCTTCGTATTGTCGCTCCGGTGATGGAAACGAGGTTCAGCCAAAGTCCTCCAGTGAGACCTCCGTCCATTGAAGTTTTAGTAACCTGCATCGTTAGTATACGACCGAAGCACAAGGGCATGTGTGCTTGAATGACGTAAGAGCTCATAGGGGGCGGAGAACATGGGAGCTCGGAGCTCCTCCGCCATGGGTGGCGGAGGAGATGGGTCGGAAGGCGACGAGGTCTGGAGGAAGAAGAAGGTGATCGAGGAGTTGTGCGTGGGAGAGGGATGCGTTGTGGAGCTTTTGCAAGGATTAATGGAGGATGTGGTTGACTGAAGTGGCCTAAATAATTACACAAAGCAAGAAGATAAATCAAAGGCGATCTGAGAGAACTTACCTGACCGGAGATGGAGGAATTAGCTTGGGCGTGGGGTTCCAGAAGATCCCCGGGTCATCGCTGGACTCCGGCAGCTAGGCGGAGCAGCTCGAGCGGGCCTGGAGGCGCCGCGACACCGCCGTGGTCAACGGAGGGTCAACACCGGAGAGTTGGTCATCTTCGCTCGATCCTCTCTCCTCCCCCTGTCACAGGGAGGAGGAGGAGGGCTGGGCCATCCCTCGCGTAAAGGTGGACGAGGGAAATAGGTGGCGGGGGCGGTATATTTGAAGATTGAAAGTGGCGAAATTAGTGATGAGGATATGGGTTTCGAGGGATGTGTGGAGCGAGTGGGAGGACGACGGGGGACGTGGAATGATGCGCGAGCACGAGGGATGATCGGAGAAGGTCGTGGGGTAGTTGGCGAGATGAGAGGTGGCCGGAGGTGGTCAAGATAATGGGAAGGGGAAAGTGTGTGCGCGTTATGGAGAACGTGGGGAAGAGATGAGAGCCCGAGGTTGACGATGATGCATGGCCGTTGGATCTGGAGATCCAACGGCGGCGAGTGAGGCGCGAAGAAGCGGATCTGATGAGATCTGAGGCGGCATGATCGAAGGTGGTGGATGAGCCACGTGGCGCATTGGAGGCGAAGCACCGGTGGACGGCTTAGATGTGATGGAGGTTTTGATCAGAGGGTTGGGAATAAGAGTAGATCTAGTGGCTCAGATGAGAGGATCGAGGGCGTGATCGGAGGGCGCTTATGGAGCCACGTGGCAGGATATGGTGAAGGCGATGTTGAACGGTGAGGATGAGAGGCGGGGGATATCAAACGGCTGGGACTCAAGAGCAGGCGTGGAGATGATCTGGCCGTTGGATTATGGAGGAGATACAACGGTTGGAGACGCGAGCGGGTAAGACAAGGGCAGCGGGCCATGTGGCTCACCCAGAACGGGCCACGTGGCCCAATCAGATTATTGCATGCTTGTAGTTGACTTTTGAAGGGATAAATGGCCGAATTTGAGAAAACTCAAAACATGAAAGTTGTAGATCTTGATGAGATCTACAAGTTTCATGTTGACCAAAGTTGGAGATGAGATCAACTGTAGCCACCAAATGTTTTTAAGGGCATTTTAAGGCTTAAAAAAACAGATTTTAATTTTGCCATTTTTTTGTAATTTTTAATTTATTAAGGACTCTGATAATTACAGGACATTATCTGTGTTTTATTGACAAAACTTTAAGCAAGGGGGTTAATAATGGAACATTAAGATGATGAAATTGAGTTTCATCACCCCCCTATACTTAAACTATGCTCGTCCTCGAGCATCAAAGAGAATGACTAAGTTGGATTAACCCCCTTGTGCATGTGAGTTCATGATCCAATCCGATCAAGTCGACTCTACTTTAGAGGTCCAAAATTCTAGAGTTCAACCCAGCTTTAATCAAGAGGCATCCAATTCCTCTACTTTTCCAGACTCTCTCTGATGTACATATAATCTAAAGGATATGATATTTAGTGTTGAATGCAATTCTGAGAGTATAGTCAAATCGTCACCCAAAGTCTTGGTCCGAGAAAATTTCCTAAGGACCCAATCCTCAACACTAGGGAATAAATCAAATCTTGCATCCATTCCACCGTCTCTTTAGTTGCCAGACTTAAAAAATGTAGATGGCAGGCCAGTAATGGAGGGCATGGGATTGTGTCATTTCTTCTCTCCCTCTCATTGGAACAAGGATTCTCTCTAGTGCCTTTTACGTAACACATTGTTTTGGTGTTGATCAGTGCGCCCGTCAAGAGAAGTTGGAGTCGTCTGCACTTGTTTTCCTGGGAATACACCGGGGTGTGTCTCTTTTGAGTACCTATCGTACCTTCTACACCCAGACTTGTAGCATTTACGATGCAGAGCCCTTTTTTGGTGCAAGCACGACTCCTAGTCCTAATAGCGGTGGTCCAAGTGGACACTTTGAAAAGTTTGGGAGCGCTCACCTTTGGTGGAAGCTCTTTGATATTTGACTTTGTGGAATGAGAGCTTTTCTTTGAAATTTCATTAACTTGTATAATTGGTGGCTAGCTCCACTGCTTTTACCAAGAGTTGGCGCACACTGATCAACATTTTTTTATTTATTCACACCCTGGCACTTAGGTCAATATCAAGAGATTAGTATAAGAACCAAGTTCTCATACTGGCTAATATTGCTGACACTCAGGTTTCATGAAGCCTCCACAGATTTTATCACATCCTCGAGCATCATTAGATCAAATCCAAATTCGAATTCCTCATCCCAATCCCTCAGGTGAAAAATCAACTCATCTCATCAAAAACCGCAGTCGTGCATGTGATGTGCTGATCATATTCTTTTTGTCTGAGACTAAGCATGGAATATAGCATGCAAATCCAGAAACCTAGGGGAATGTGGATGATTAAGTCTATGACCCTGATGGCTAAGGCTGGTTAACCAAGAATCTCAAAGACCTCATAAAACTAAGTCTCCTTTATCATTTCAGATCCTGGGTGTAAGTGTAAGTGTAGAGGATTAATCCAACTTCTTCATTCAAAAACAAGACTTTTTTTTGAACTTCAAGAGATATTAGAACTGCCTAAACTCAATTGAGCATCTGCAATTCAGCCAGTATGGATGTAAGTACAGGCCGAAGCCCGTTTCTTGAAGACAGGGCCTTACGCGATGTCCTCTAAACCATTCAATCTGCTAAGGGGGAACCCTCACTGAATGCGGCTTACTTAATTGGGCTTAGTAGTCACTAACGGTTACTAAAGGATTTTTTGGGTTTTCTCATTTTTATGGATTTTAATTTGAGAGTTAAAACACAAGTTAGACTCAACTTTCCTTGAAAAGAGACAAAAGATTTTCAAAACCATGTCACACAAATAAAAAGTTTTCAAAACATTTTCAATAGAATTTTTCAAAACAAGAAAAAATCATTTTCGAAAATATTTTTATTAAAATAGCGTAACATAGTATAGAAAAGCCGTGAAATCATTTGAGTTCTCTTAGTCCAAAGATCTTTACTTTAGCCAAAAAGTTTTAAATTTTTCAAATTTTTCAGATTATAGCTAAAGTAAGTATACGGTATATACGGTATACCCCCCTATACTTAAACTTTGCTATGTCCTCATAGCACTAGATGTTACAAGTACATAGGTCCATTTAAATATAGAGGAATATACGGGAGCTAAGAGGGGCTCCCCCTATACTTAGGTTAGAAATAACCTAAGTATAAAGGCAAGGAAAGGAGAGTAGGGAAAATCACGGGGACTCGGGTCCCCCCTATACTTAGGCCGAGATTAGCCTAAGTATTAAGATGGGAATTTATGTTGGGAGGGACCCAAGGTGAACGAAGAAGAGGTTTGGATATATAGATGAGCGGATGAATCTACGGAGATGGATGGAGTGACTAGGGTTCTGGGGAGTGTATCGAAGCAAAGAAGGCTCAATCAAGCAAGCAAGACCCTTAAATTCACCAACTCACACATGAAACCAACCGCGGTTGGTTTATTATCTTGTCGATTTTATTGGTGATAAAACATTTGATTTTACATAGAGAAAAAATGTTAAGTGAAAATCAAGCATAAACGAGGGTGTTGCTCTCCCAAAACCAAAGTTTTACTCCATTGTTGGTTGACTTGCAATTAACAGTCTCAATTATTCTTAAGGTTGTCACTGAATTAAGGTTAGCACATAAATCAAGAAATCATCGTCTACCGTTTATTTCCTTTTTCCATTAACCTAGGTGATCAAGCTAGGAGGGAGAAATCGAAAAAAAGCCGTGCATTCGATGAAAACCACGATCTAGGCTAAGCGAGAAAACATGCAGTGATTTGACGAGAAATACGTGAAAACTTGGGTTGTTTTGAAAATAAAAACTCATGTATGCAAGTCATCAGAAAGCCGCACCTAACATGCTTCTATTAGCGGGGAAAATTTTCTTTTAATTTGACTAAGTGAAGCGATGCTACGTGCGTCTTGAATTAAGGTGTGTCCTACCTACGAGCAAGCATATAAAAATACAAAAATTAACTAAGCTCGAAGAGCCGCGTGCCTGGTCCTAGGTCGACACTCAAGTGGGGACGATCCCCACACAACCACGATCGTTCGATTACAATCGCGAGTCTTCGATCGAAGACCGCTGTAAAAGACGAATTATTATTACAAGTATGAAAATAAAAAATGCGAGACACTTTTTTTTCTTTCTTTTCTATGTGCTCCAAGCATGCTCCTACGGTTCCTCGCAGCGGGAGACACCAGCTCCTTGCCTTCTTGATTGATCAAGGGCCCTGCCACAGAAACAATGATTAGAGATCAAATAAAAAAGAAAAATTTTATAATGCAAAATAAATAAATGAAATGACCGATAAAATGAACACTAAATTAAATAAACAAAAATCCAAAAAATATAAGAACTGAGTCGTGTCCCCGGCAACGACGCCATTTGATGAGCCTCGAAATCGTCCCTTTAAGAGTGTGTAACAAGCACTTCAAAATGTCGTAGCAGTCGGGCCGATTCGGGCTCATCAAAGACCATTTGATTGAAATGTCAAAAAAGAATGAGATGGTCGTAATTATTTTTTTACTTGGTAAGATACCAAGGTCGAACTCAGGGACACGAGCCTCTCTCGTATTAGTCAGATTTTCATCTATTTAACTAAGTGTTGAGTTGAAGATCAATATAGGTCAAAACATGCAAAGAGACAGACAACAATGCATTAAATAAATAAACATGCAATTTTTTTATTTTATTTTATTATGCAAGTAAATGACATGAAATGCAATGCAAATATGCTCGAAATGATCATTACTTAAGCCATAAAATATTCGAGTCAAATAGAATCAGATAATGAAGCAATTTTCATTATAGCAAGTAGTTATGAGAAACAAGGAAATCAGGACACTTAGATAATGAAATAACGCACTACAGATCATAGTGTCAAATCTAAAATTAAAGCATGCTATAAGAAAGACAACAAGGAGAGCTTCAAAATGAAACTGAAATCTTCTCAATCGGATATATGTAGCTCAAGATATGCATAAAAGAAACCAGGGGCATAAGTGCAATAAAACATGAAAAGATAATTACAAAAAGGTCCATGGAAAGGACTGAAATGTAAATATGCAAAAGAACGTGGCCTTCCCTGTAAATTGCCCACACGCGCAGGGGCCTTTCTGCAAATATAAAAACCCGCGAGGGTTTCAATGTAAATAACCCACTACGCACGAGGATTACACGTGATGAGGACCTGTTTGCAAATTGCAGAAGAAGTCAGGGCGTCTCTGCAGTTTTCCCAGATATGCACGCGCTAGGCACGTGCTATCCAGGCTCGGAGGATGGAATAGGCTCGGCAGAGGTTCGCAGTGCTTCGGGTCGGCTCGGGCGCTTCCGAACCTCCTGGTCTGGTGCTAAGACTCGGAGAGGGCTCAAAGAATGCCACGTGGCCGAATGACGGTCATTGGATCGTGATGATCCAAGGGCTACTGGTGAAGGCGTTCCTGGGCGACGTGGCTGCTTCTAAGCCATCAGATCTTCGAGGATCCGATGGCTTCTGGACCGTCGGCCAAGAGCTACGTGGCTGCACGTAGGGCTGTCAGAAAATTCTCAGGTTCGACATTTGTTCAGATTCAGCTCGCTAAAAGTTCGATTCAGATTCGATTCGAAAATAAACGAACCGAATCTGACCACGAGTTTGGGCTCGATTAAATAAACGAACCGAACCTCAAAAACATAGGTTCGCTCAGGTTCGGTTCGTTAAAAGTTCGATTATATACACACATACATACATAAAAGTATATATACATACATATTGTATATATAATGAAAAAATACATTGTATATTAATATAAGGACATTCACTTTTTTTTCAAACCCATCCAGTCATCCACTCCCTAAGTCCCTATTCCCGAGACCCCAGAAAACCCTCCCCAGTAGCTGTGATTTTTCCCTTTGAACAGAAACATATGCATAACATTTATTCTTAAACGAACATTTAACGAGCCGAACCGAACCTTTACGAACCTTACCCGAGCCGAACCGAACCTGATTACAGTTTTCATTTTATCGAGCCGAACCGAGCCTGGGTTGGTTCGCTCAGGTTCGGCTCGTTTACACCCCTAGCTGCACGAAGGCCGTTGGATCGAGAGGATCCAACGGTTGCTGGAGAAGATGCTCTTGAGAGACGTGGCTTAACCTGTGCCGTCGGATGGTCGCTTGGAGAGGACCATCCAATGGTTTCTGCTTCTCTTCCTCAGCTACAGGGAAGCGGCAAAGTTCGAGCTTCCGTGAAGGAGCCCGATCTCCGCCACTTCTCTCTGGTGTCAACGATGCTTGCCTGACACTCCTGGTAGCATGGCGATGAAGCTCCGGAGCTGAGCGAGTTGCGGCGATGCTCAATCCTTTGTATTGTCGCTCCGGTGATGGAAACGAGGTTCAACCAAAGTCCTCCGACGAGACCTCCGTCCATTGAAGTTTTAGTAACCTGCATCGTTAGTATACGACCGAAGCACAAGGGCGTGTGTGCGTGAATGACGTGAGAGCTCATAGGGGGTGGAGAACGTAGGAGCTCGGAGCTCCTCCGCCATGGGTGGTGGAGGAGATGGGTCGGAAGGCGACGAGGTCTGGAGGAAGAAGAAGGTGATCGAGAAGTTGCGCGTGGGAGAGGGATGCGTTGTGGAGCTTTTGCGAGGATTAATGGAGGATGTGGTTGACTGAAGTGGCCTAAATAATTACACAAAGCAAGAAGATAAATCAAAGGAGATCTGAGAGAACTTACCTGACCGGAGATGGAGGAATTAGCTTGGGCGTGGGGTTCCAGAAGATCCCCGGGTCATCGCTGGACTCCGGCAGCTAGGCGGAGCAGCTCGAGCGGTCCTGGAGGCGCCGCGACACCGCCGTGGTCGGTGGAGGGTCAACACCGGAGAGTTGGTCGTCTTTGCTCGATCCTCTCTCCTCCCCCTGTCACAGGGAGGAGGAGGAGGGCTGGGCCATCCCTCGCGTAAAGGTGGACAAGGGAAATAGATGGCGGGGGCGGTGTATTTGAAGGTTGAAGGTGGCGGAATTAGTGATGAGGACGCGGGTTTCGAGGGATGTGTGGAGCGAGTGGGAGGACGATGGGGGACGTGGAATGATGCGCGGGCACGAGGGATGATCGGAGAAGGTCGTTGGGTAGTTGGCAAGATGAGAGGTGGCCGGAGGTGGTCAAGATAATGGGAAGGGGCAAGTGCGTGCGCATTATGGAGAACGTGGGGAAGAGATGAGAGCCCGAGGTTGACGATGATGCATGGCCGTTGTATCTGGAGATCCAACGGCGGCGAGTGAGGCGCGAAGAAGCGGCTCTGATGAGATCTGAGGCCTCATGATCGAAGGTGGTGGATGAGCCACGTGGCGCATTGGAGGCGAAGCGCGGGCGGACGGCTTAGATGTGATAGAGATTTTGATCAGAGGGCTAGGAATAAGAGCAGATCTAGCGGCTCAGATGAGAGGATCGAGGGAGTGATCAGAGGGCGCTTATGGAGCCACATGGCGGGATATGGTGAAGGCGATGTTGAACGGTGAGGATGAGAGGCAGGGGATATCAAACGGTTGGGACTCAAGAGCAGGCGTGGAGATGATCTGGCCGTTGGATTATGGAGGAGATCCGACGGCTGGAGACGCGAGCGGGTAAGACAAGGGCAGCGGGCCACGTGGCTCACCCAGAACGGGCCACGTGGCCCAATCAGATTATTGCAAGCTTGCAGTTGACTTTTGAAGGGATAAATGGCCGAATTTGAGAAAACTCAAAACTTGAAAGTTTTAGATCTTTGATGAGATCTACAAGTTTCATGTTGACCGAAACTGGAGATGAGATCAACTGTAGCCACCAAATGTTTTTAAGGGTATTTTAAGACTAAAAAAACACAGATTTTAATTTTACCATTTTTTTGTAATTTTTAATTTATTAAGGACTCTGATAATTACATGACATTATCTGGGTTTTATTGACAAAACTTTAAGCAAGAGGGTTAATAATGGAACATTAAGATGATGAAATTGAGTTTCATCAGTCCCTGGTCAGCATTGGGTGCGGTGATCAACAATTCGCTCTCGTCAGCAGGATGGAAGCTAATCTCTCCTGATCCATAGTCAATAACGACCTTCGCAGAGGCAAGGAATGGTCATCCCAGGATGATTGGAGAGTGCTCCCCTGTGGAGGTCTCCATGGGCAATACGACAAAATCAACATTGTACCTCGTGCCCTGAATCGAGATGACGGCATTTTCAAGGATACCCTTCGGCCTCTTTATTGATCCATCAGCAAACTGTACGATCATCCTGGTTTTCTTTAGAGGCTCTAAGTGAAGAGACTGTACCAGCAAGAATGGTAATATGCTAATCGAAGCACCGCCGTCGAGGACAGTGTGATCACATGTGTGGTCAGAGATGGTGCAGCTAATGAAAGGTGTGGCAGTGTTCCTCTTCCGAGGAATGGGACGGTGTGTGTTGGTGTGGACAATGGCCATGGTCAAGATGTGACGCTCGCTGCTCCTCCGCTTTCTCTTCTTGGGAAGAGGAGCAGATAAATCGGTCATGGCCTGCTGAAGTGGGGCACGGATGATCTCATGAATGGTGGCCACCACTTCGGGTTCAGTCAACATTTTTTTGAATTTTTGGAACTCCTCCATACAAGGGAGGAAGTCGGAATCAGCAGATACACAAGGAATGCCAAGAGCAGTCTGTACAGCGGCATCCTCGGGGTTAAAGGTGGGACCGGGTGTGAATGAATGTGTGGTCAAGTGATCCGGCAAGTGGACGCTCTCCTCACAGTCTGACTCGATCAAAGGTCTCCCGAAATCTTTTTGTATTTTTAAATTTTTCTCATTTTTTTGTATTTTGGGCGATTTCAAGATCTCATGGTAATCCTCAAATGATTCCAAATCATCCGATCGTGAAGCATCAATGTGGCTCTTATTCATGCAGGTGAGGTCGTCAATCCTCGAATTCATTTGCTCCATGAACTGGGTCAAGGTCTCAAGTGTGGACATCGTGAGAGGTGACTCCAACAGGTCGGTCTTGGATGGATGTGAAGATGGATAATACGAAGGTGGAGGTGGATGTGGGTAGAGGTCCGAATCATGATACTGTGGCTGAGGCAGGTATGTACAAAAGTTAGGAGAAAGGTCCTCCTGGAAAAAAGGAAGTGGACCGGCTGGAGTGAACGAAGTATCCGCAAAGTCTGGATAAAAGACGCTCCAGGGGTCCATCTCAAAATAAGAGAAAAATGATAGTCGGGAGAGCACGATGGTCAAATCAAGAGAAGCGAGAAAAAGGCGCAAATGCGCAGAGACGATCTAGAACACACAAAACAATCACAAGAAAAAATGAAAATAATACAAACCCTCAATTCACCTTCTCAACTCGGTAGAGACCGCAAAATGCGGTCTTTTTATCTTGTCTGTTTTAGAGTTAGGTGAGAATCAAAGAATTGCACAAACACTTAGGGGGCTGAGAATGGGATTTGGGCACTAACCTTAGTGTGTGCGCGAGCAATGTAAAACGAAGACAATGAGGGGATTACTCGCCCCAAGACAATATTTCTCTTTTTGATCGATTTTAGGGTCAAGCAATGTTAGCAGTCCCAATTTTATTAGTTATCACTTTTTTTGGGAAAAGGCTTTGTTGTTGTTGTATCACTTTTTTTGAATTTTTAGTGAAAATGCATGATCCTATCGGGGAGTCAATTTCTTTAAGCTCCTAGGTGGTCAAAATCAGAGGTAGAATCGGAAAAGCAATGCAAGCGGTAAATCAATGATGAATGCTAAAGCGTAAATGCTCACCTTGCCTCCAGCACTCTATATGCAAGGATGCTCAACAGAATTGAAATTTATCTATGTGCAAATGCAAGCCGATGAAATCGCCCTAAGTTTCAGAATTTTGCTATTAACGGGAAGCACCACAAGTTGGTCACCGACCTTCAATCCAAGAGTCCGGTCTAAGCTCACCCCTCCTCCTCTCGACAAATCAATTTTAGGAGAATCACTTGTTTAGATTTGAGTAAGTCCAAACGATACTATAGGCACATGCAAAGATATTAGGTGTTTGGCCTTAATCTATTGCAAGCAATCCTAAAACTACGGGCTCAATCACACAAAAGAAATAAAATCAAAACCGAGAAAACAAAATAAATAAAAAAATGCGATGAAAAGCTGTAAAAACCGCGGTGAGCCCCCAGGTGTACAGACACCTAGAAATTAGGCTCGAGAGTCCAAATGTCCGGGGGTACCTGTATTATTACAAATAAATAGTCTCTCTCTCACTACAAATTACAAAATAAATACAAGAAAATAAAATGCTCAAAAGCTGTCTTCAGACACTCCAAGTCTTCCTCTGTGCTAGGTCAAGCCGCCTCACGTGGCTGCGAAGGTGCTCTAAGAGGAGCTCCTCCCTCGATCCGCGTACCTCGCACAAAATCCAAACAAGGAGAGTGGTTAGACAATTCAACAAGGTATATCAAAAATAAAAAATATAACAAGCAGAAATAAATGCCGCGAAAGTAGACAAATAATCACAAACACAGAGCAAAAACCCAAACTAAGTGTTCTTGCTCCCCGACAACGGCGCCATTTGTTTTAACCAAAATTCAAGGGGTCTAAAAAGTGTCTCACACAAGGCGGAGACAACCGTGTCGCTGCGGCGACCCTCAGTGAATCCCGATTAAAATCAACAATTAACCCACACTATAGATATCAGAAAATGACAAGCAAATGTGAAGTTAAAATTTATTTTTAACTCTACATAAATGATGTATAGAAGCAAGTACGTAGAGAGTTCGAACACAGGGAGCAAGGCAGGGTAGATCCACAAATGTGTGTGTGTGTGTGTGTGTGTGTGTGTGTGTGAAAGTGATGTGTTGTCTACACTATGCAATGCAAATATTTTTGTGGGTTTTTAATTTTTAATTTTTTTCTTTAATTTTTAATTTTGTATTTTGATTTTTAATTTTCTGATTTTATAATTTCTTTTTATATTTTATATTTTTTTATTTTCTTTTCAATATTGGAATATATAAACTATATAATAAAAGAGGTGCTAGAATATTTATAAAAGTATGTAAAAATGCTCAAAAATTCAGAAATAAAATATTTTTGGTCTTTTTATGATTTTTTTACTGTTTTTGTGATTTTTGGGTATTTTTCAGAACATTTTTGAAATTTTTCAAAGGCAAAATAAAGGAAAACATGGAATAAATCACTGGCTGAAGGTAAAATAAGAATAAAAAATATCAAGCAGCCACAAAATTTTTCCAAACTAATTTAAAATAAAGACAATAAATTATAGGACCTACAGGAACTGAGTTTTCATTTTTTTATTTTTCTAGAATTTTGTAGATTTTTTAGAAGTTTTTAGGTATTTGTTAATTTTTAAGGTTTTTCTTTTGAAATTTTTAGTGATTTTTGGACTGACACTAAAATAGGATAAAATAGACAGTAGGTAATTTTTTTGGAATTTTTCTAGGTGTTTTAATATTTTTTTGGTATTTTCTAAGCTAGACAGTAGCTAAAATGCATGTTTTTGATTTTTAATAAATAATAAAATGCAACAAAAATAAAATACAAAAATATGGCATGAAAGTGCAAGTTAACAGGAGCTTAATGTGATTTTTGGGGATTTTTTTGGAGGTAATATGATGCCTTAAATAATTAGAGATAGCAAAAAGAAAAGTCACACTAGCAGGGGTGTTTTGGTCATATGCGATAAGTTCAAGGGCCTGAGTGAAAAGTTTCCATAAAATATTAACTAATTAGCAAAGTTTGTAGACTAAGTATCAATAGCCAAAATTCCCGGGCTAATCCTGCAAAAATGCCAAGGTCACGTGCGATGGCACGCGCGCCTGGCAAGGGCTTCTACGCAATAATCAAAGACCACAGGGGCTGAATTACAAAATATCCAAAGTAATAGAACTGCATATAAAATAATTTGGACCAAATATAAATAGGAAAAGCCTCCTGGATATTTCCGCAAAATTTCCAAGTCACGTACATTAAGCACGTGACCTGGAAGGGGTCAAAAAGTGATTACACAAACGTAGGGGGGGCTACATGCAAATGTCACAAGAATAACAGTATGGCAAATGAATGTTTGACGATTAAAACTAATTGCAAAAAACTTGGTTTGGGCGTTTTCGCAAAATACCCAAATCTGGGGGAAATCGGACAACAGATGTGGCTTTACTAATACACGTGGCAATCCCTTGAGTAGCAGTACCCCTTCGCAGATGAGGGGTTGTGATTAAATCATCAGGTCTGCATCGACGGCTCTGGGCAGCACTGAACGGACGGCTGCGAAGTCCCTTGGAAGAACAGGGCGAGATCGACGGTCTGGAGAGGTGCAGCAAGAACAACCGATGAACACGGCGTTGGTGAGGTTGATCCACCAAAATCTGCAAAATCCTTGTTGTCCACTCCCCTCCGATGGCGCAAAGAACCTCCCAGGACACCTCCCTCTTGATTTGGCACTTCAAAATGCTCCGAGGAGCTCCGGCGAGGACTAGCGGCGGAGGTGGACCTGGAGGTCGTCTTTTGGATAGAGCACCCCTCAGATGGGGTCTTCCAGATCCTGCAAAGATGAGCAGAAGCACAGAGAGGTGAGATGGAAGAATCTGGGCCGTTATTAGGTGGAATAGGAGGCGAAACGTGCGTGGGAAGGTTCGCCGGAGCGGGGCTCCGGCGAGCTTCAATGGGCGAGATGATAGCTACTGGCGTGATTAGAATACGAAATAAGTGAGGGAAATGAAACTAGGGTTATCACTACGCTAATAAAAACGATAAAAAAGACCTCAGTGGCCGGAGCCACGAAGAAGAAACCTCACGGCGGCGTGGACCGCCGGAGATGGGCGGAAACTCCGCCTCGACCGCCTAACCGCGCCTATGAGAAGCTGGAGAGCTCCCTGTCACCTTACTCGATCCAGAGCTCGACGAAGGTTGGCCAAGACGGGTCAAAGAGGGTTCAAGAAGGACTGGAGATGGACGGGTGCTTTTGAACAATGTGGTCGAGAGGGCTCGCAATTCGAAGATTATCGGGCAGATCTTGGGTCCAAAGACCGATCTAAGATATGGGTCTGATTCATGGGTATTCGAGCAACAAGTTTGCGGAAGGCCTCAACCTCAATTGGTGAAAGATAAGACCTCGAAAAATACACGAAAGCGGACAAAAACTTGTTTCTGATGCAGCCCAGGAGCAAAAACCAAGGAGTTGACCAGCCGGTCAACTTCCACCTAGTTGGTCCACGTGGACCAACCAAAAAAATCCCTAGAAAAAACCATTATAAAATAAATTAAAAATAGCAAATAAATTTATTAAATTATGGTTACAAAATAAAAAGTATTTATAATTTTATAAATTATTTTATTATGATTTTTATTTATTTTTTAAAGATATAAAAATGTAAGTTGCCTTATATACCCTTTATAGGTATATATATCTAGATACTTTAATAATTTATTTATATTTTGTGTTTTTATTTATTTATTTTTGTTTATTATTTTATATAATTATAAAATATTTTTATACACTTAAATATATTCTTGTTTTATTTTTCTGAGGTATTTTATACATTTAATAAAATAAAAGTGTTAAAACTATAGGTATAGATACAGGTGTTATACCTATGAATTCTATTTACAAGTATTTTTATTTTGGATTTCTTTTGTATTTTTATTTTTATTTTAATATACAAATATAATATAAATAATATTTACAAAATTATGAAAATATAAAAATATAAAAATAATGAATAAATAATAAATTGAATATTTTAATCTGTACAATATACAACAAGGGTCCAAAACTCAACTTTCAAACCGTAGCTCCGCCAAATGCGAAACCATCGCCATTAAATAGCTTATTTTACACTATATACAATTAAAGGTGAGTTTGATGCATTTGGAGTTTTTATTTGTGAGATACGGGTCTGGGAAGTTGGGATTCTGGATTTTTATTCAGACCATAACTTTTTATCTCTACATTATTTTTCAGTGAAATCAATTTTGTATTTTTCTTTATTTAATTATCTACAACTTTCATGACAAATTTTCTTTATTTGATGTATAAAAAGAGGAATAAAAAATAGGTCCCAAAATGAATAAAGAATGAATGAAATGAATAGGTAATTGGCCCTTATCTCCCCCTACTTTATTCCTGGTCAACCTATTCATCGAGATGCCTAGGTCTCAGGGTTTCGGATCATAAAATATTTACAATATTTTATTCTTTTTCTTTTCTTTTCTTTATTCTATAATTTTAGCTTTAAAAACCTCATTTTATACAATATTTACACACATATGCATGAATGCTAAAATGCATAAATTAAACCTATTTACACGCATTTACTAGGGTTTTTAAGACCAAAATGATAGAATAAAGATGATGAAACGTAGATTCATCAACAGGTGACTGATTTTTACCTAAGCATTATTTATTGAGTTGGGAATTCATGGAAAATGATGGTAGCTACGAGGAAATCTGAAAACGAATGTGTCAAAGTTTATTTCATACGCTTCTACTGTGACGAAGATTTACTATTTCCATTAAGTAACCGTTTTCTATTTCTACTTAACATATACAAATTGCTCCTACCTCGACATTAAACAGAAGAAAAATTCCACTGAAGTAATGTTTTGGATGGGTCTGGAAATTAGATGAAAATACAAGTAATGTGTTTGAAGGATTGGCTATCAAATTTTACAATATAAGTTTATTTAATATGTCTTATATGAACAAGATAATCAATAAAGGTTGTTGAGAAAGTCTACCACATTCTTCATCTGAACAACAAAATTACCTTTATACCAAGTACCATCTACGAAATCCAAAGAAATAAGTGTAAGTTAACGAAAAGTCTCTGACCTTAATATCCAATTTTGTTGTAGTCCTGAAACTTTAGAAAGTTACGATGACATTCTTGACATTTCATTTTAATTTCAGTGTGACACTTATTTTATCTACTCTGTTAAAATTTACTGTTTCATTTTACTTTATAAGAGAAAATAGTTTATTTCCTCGTAAATATATATGGTATTTCCCAATTGAAAGTAGATTATATTACAAAATCAATGATTACTTTAAGAATGTTTAAAATTCGACAACTGTAGCGAAATTATTTATTAAAATCAAGTATTTTTGGTAATTTATTCAAGATAAAATAAGGAATACTCTATTAGATATGTCATATTTATTGTCACTATTATAACAAAATTACCTTTTGCTTATATACTTTGAAAGTTTGCTTATAATTATAATGTGATGTACTAAGCTTTCTCATGAACTATTACAAGTGAGACGAACAATGTCCATCTACATTATTTAGGGGTGTTCATGAGGCGGGTACTCGACCTGTTCGATCATGACTCGCCTCGACCCATCAAAATCGGATCAACTGCTCGACTTGAAGCGTTCCAACGAGTACCCGATTCTAATGGGTACCCGAACTATTCGAATGGGTAACATGTACCATGGGTACCCGTAAGATGACTCAAACCGGAGTAGACTCATCAAGGAGAACGCCGCGTTGAGCTTCACCCTCGACGATAATTTGGTCCTCAAGGATGCAGACGGGAGCTTCGTTTGGAATTTGCCTTTTGCTACATTTCTGCTTATGCTGAAATTTTAAATCTTAATTGGTCCTTTGTAATAGAATAGTTCATTGAGCATGTTATTTTATTCATCGAAATCATTATATTGTTGAAAGGAATTCTATAAATAAATAAACAAAGCAATTACTACAAGACAGTTGACCGTTTTTATGTGAAAAATTCCTGGGAGTAGATCCTCTGCTCTAGGAGATATAGGATATGATTTGCAAATAAGTTTGAGCATTGGAGGCAGTATTGACTTTTTCTAATCTAAACGTCAACTATACAGACATCTTAAACGGTACATTACACAGGGTTATGTCATGTAAGAGTTAAGCATTACTCGGGGTTTCTCATGTCATTCACGATTACGCAGGGTTATGATTGCAATTACAAAATTACTCGAGGTTATGCGTGTAAAAATCCCAATAGATAATTATATGGTTAACCGCATAATATTTGTTCCTTTAAGCGGATACCATTTGTGTGGATTATTATGATGTACCGATTGCAACAAAATATAATTTTGGGATGATGCAATCATCATGATCAGTAATAAATATAAAGTAACTATAACATATAAGCACGTTATCTATGGAATATTTTGAGATAATCATAATCATGTTTATTAGATTTAAGGGTCAATTTTCATATAAGGTTCCAAGTTTTCGAAAAAAAGTGGTATTTCCGTGCGCAAAAAATACAATGGGATGATGCTTTGGCAATGGCATTCTATTTTTATTCAAAAAAATTGAGAGAGAAAACTTAATCTCCTCCAACCCCCCCCCCCCCTCTCCCCACCATAACAAACCCCTCCCTCAATTTCCTTGACTTCTCTTGACCCCTTCCTTCTCTTCCTTCTTCCCTCCCTCCCCTAATAACGGAGGTTCTAATGTCTGCTTCCTTTGGTCATCGTGATCGGCTGGTGCCCAGATTGTTCCCAAATCGGGTACTTGGTTCTACCATCACCTAAGCTGTCAACAACTTGCGGGTACTCGACCCGGATATCAACTAACGGGTACCCGTAAAATCCGAGTCAAAATCATCGAGTTGGGGTGGGTGTCCGTTGATCTTAAAATATTGAACATCCCTAATATTATCCAAAACAGATTTGTTTTCTTTAAAGTTGAGGAAAGTAGAATTGGATCCCATATACATCCTCTCAATGGTAATATCATATGCACATTGAATGTCGTTTACATGGATATGGCTTGTGTATTTCATTACTTTTAATCAATTGATTGCAACTATAGATGCCTTATATTAATTTCCTTGTGATATGTTAGAAAAGTTTTGGGAAATAAAAACATAAAGAAGCAAAGAATACATGTGATATTATCACTATATTTTACGTTCGAAATTACAAATAACATATTCGTTGCAATATTATTGGTGACAGTTCATATACCAATGTTTATTTTTTGACATTCTCAAAATTTTGAAATAATCTTCGATCGAAGATATGTAATATTTACATTGTTTTGACATCTTTATTATCATCGTTATATTTTCCTCAAAAATTATCATCATTATAGCGCCTATCATCAATAAATATCAGAAATATTGAAGTGAATTTTTATACTCAAAATTAGTGATAAATACCATATATAATGTTATATCATTCACGATAATCCATGCAATAATGCTTATCTGTTTCTATTAAAATTTTAATAATATTCAATGACAAGTAGTTAACATCTAGATTTTACCGATAAATTACAATAAAATCGATACTATAATGATGTTATGCTGAATATTATTAACTATAAAGTGATTTTTTATAGTAAAAAATATTGATAAATATCATATTTGTTGTTGTATCATTAATTTAAAAACAGTCACTATAGACTCATTTTTTATGGATACTATATAGATTTATTTTGTAGATTATGGATGTGTGTGTATATAGACACATATTCAGTTCAGATTTACATGTGAATTAAGTAGAAATGTTTTAATGGTAGACTTAAAAGTGTAATTTAACTTTAGTATAGTAAATGTAGATAAAACTTACTTGCCCGTGCATCGCAATGGCTTCCTACTAGTTTTTTTAACGTGGATCAAAAATGCTTGTTTCTTAAAAATATATGGAATTACGGGACTTAGCACTCACCCGCCCCCTCCCTCCGTCACTGGAGGTGACGCCGACGGTGCGGCTCGAGCCGAGGAAGAGACGCGGCGAAGGCGGCGGACCGAGGAAGCGACACGGAGGAGGGTGCAGCGCGGGCCGAGGAGGTGACGCCGACGGTGCGGCGCGGCCGAGGAGGCGACGCGAGGGAGGGGCAGGCCGAGGAGGAGAATGCGATGCGAGGGAGGGGCGGGCCGAGGAGGAGGAGGAGGCAACGCGAGGGAGGGTGCAGGCCGAAGAGGCGGCATGGGCGAGGGTGCGGCGTCGGAGGACGGTGCGGCACGGGCCGAGGAGGCGTCGGACATCGAGTTGTCACGGGCTATTGCTACTCGGGAGGAGGGATTTGGGTTGCGTCCCAGGCCCGGATGTCCATCGGACACGTGGCATCCATCAAACGCATTACAGCAGAGTTGGCAACGTGTATACAGCAGACAATCCGTTTCCTAGGAACTCGGGATTTAAGCGGGAAAAGAGAAGGGAGAGGTGGAAAAAAATGACTCACATAGGGTTCGTTTGGTTGCAGGGTTGGGCAGGGTTGGGCTGGGCAGGGGTACCCCTGTGAATAGTAAACTGTGAGAGGGAGAACCCTGTTTGGTTGCAGGGCCAACCCGGGTTGGGCCAAGCCAACCCTGCCCAACCCTGCAACCAAACGAACCCATAATCACAAAAGATAAGCTTGGAAGTTAGGAAAGTTCTCACAGATGGAAAAGGACCAGGCCGGTTTCTCGTGCAATGTAGAGAAGTAGATTTATCTCCACACTTTTGAAGCGCCGCAGATGTGATTCCTTATGAACGAAAGTACATTAAGGTCTTGCGATTTCTTCTTTAATACTTAAAGATTGATATGCACACAATGCTGTAACTGGAATTTACAGGGAGACAAGCTTTATGACTTATTCATACATAACTTAACACACACAGGAACCCCATACGCATTGTTCTTCCCAATTTCAACTGCAGGAAGACGGGCATTCTTCAGGTGTGATCTTGTTCTCGTCTTTGGATTGAACGCATGAGCCTGCATAACTAAACAGCCGGATCGAGTTCCAGTAGGCTGCTTCCGCGAGTTCCTCTTTAGGAATCCCAAACAACTCAGCAACATTACTCAAGATCTAGCATCACATTCCACATGTGCAGATAAACAACAAACAGAACGGAGTTTCAGATGGAGAAGACGTTTACATTTGATGACAGTTAACAGCTAATAATGAGAATAATAATGGCTAGAAAGCAAAAACAGCTGTGTAGTTATCAGACATGCAGTCTCCAACAAGGCAAAACTAATTAGAATTTGATGAAATGAACACAGGATGCAGTTGAAACTCACAAAGCGTAAATTAGCTGGATGGTCGTATAATTTATCGGGCGACTTTGAATCATTCAAAAGCTGAAGGATCCCCAGGAATGAGGAAGAGAGAATCCATGTCCAACCTAGGTAATGCATCGGGTGCTTTGGACTCCAATAAGATTCTATCTGTTGGTATCTGTAAACAGATTTATAGTTTCTGATGAATGATGCACCAGAAAAAGAAACAGAAAGCAATTGTACTCCTTCAGATTGTACACCTACGGAGACGGGCATCTTCTTTGCCTTCTGAGGCTTTAAAGATAGAAGATGGCCCGAAACGGAGAAATACGTGCCCAGTTTTGCAAGAACAGGAACCATATCTGCTGATCCTATATAAGAGTGGAGAATCACACCTGCTGGGAATGGCTCGATGCGTCCATAAATAACATGATCATACCAATTTATCAACACTTGAATTGATATCTATGTTTGTCGCATATAGTGGCACGCATATGCAGACATCGAATGCTTATTGCATTATTTTGAGAAGGTCGTCGAACACGCAAACGCAATGGACAGAAACCGGTCTCTCCAGATCCTTTGCTAGCTCGAGCTGTTGCTTAAAAACCATAACCTGTGAAAGGAAAATAGACAATTTTGTAAAATATGTATGGAGACACAAATATGCAGAAATCGAATGCTACGCTTTCCGAAACTAATAGAACTTATAGCCAGTCTTGCAGAAATACCTGATCTATGAAGTCAATTTTCTTGCCATGTGGACCTTTATCCGAACAGATCTAAAAACACCCCAAACGAAATCATTAAATAACTGGAAGTCTGAGTAACTAAGAGGTATCAGCATAGATTATGGTGTTATTTTTTTTATAGAAGTTCCCAATTTAAAGCATGGGTGAGTAAGGTCACAGTACCAATCTTTGGGCGGGCATTTTAGCAAGGAGAGAAAGGAGGACTGGATGGGTCACACACACTCCTCCTCCTCGTCTGATCAATATTGGGGATTCTAGGTTATTTCAACTGGCACATATTTTCATTGGTGGCTTCAGGTGATGTCTTAAATCCAGGGTATGAATAATATGTTTCAATTCTTCAGAGATGTAGATGTGGTGACTGAGATTTTGTGCATGAAAATTTATCGCGCCAGAATTATTGTAGCAAGCTTTTAATTAAATCCTCCCACCAACCAAAGTTTTCACGTTATCAAGCTTTTGAAAAATCTCAAATTACCCACAAACTATCTCCACCAAAGACGCCAAATTTTTCCACTTATATTGCACAAGAAGTTCATGAAACAATATGTGAAAAAAATAGAAAGTTCACGGTAGTTGGCTATTCACGTTAGCTGAACCCCCCCTTGTTTTCAAACCAAGAGATAGAGCATCAATTTTTTAGATGTCTTTATGAATCCTCATCACAGCATTATGAGGGATATATTCATGCATGCATGAAGATCATTAACAAGACACAATGATGAGCATATATCCTTTAACATGTATTAAGCACAAATATTTATGTGGAAACTCTCTTCTGTGGAATCGGAGTGGCTCTGATATTACGTCAATAACGCTGGAAATATCACGAGGTCAAGACAATCAAAACCAGGGTGGAATGGAACAATCTACGATCAAGACCAGGACAACACTATTGAGGAGAGAGGTGAATCCAATGCAATCCTCAGAACTGAAGTATGGATGATCGATTGGAGCTTTCCATGAAATCTAATTTTTTGGATCATATTGATGTCGTTTCTGCAACAGAAATTATGGGATACATCAAAGCAAAGATCTGAGGTTTCCGTTTATATTCGTGCCGATCTTTCAAATGAGTTACTCCAGTCCAGTTCTCATCACCTGGGATCCCCGACGATCTTTAAAAAGCATATTTCTTTAGAACGATATTTCAGAAAACCTAAGTGGAATCAGCCACATGGACATAAAAACCTTCGAGCTGATCAATCCAATGTCACATCGAAAATCATATACAAAGACCATGCATAGCATCATTCAAATATTTACTGGGGACACAAATATTTAAATGAAATTCAATATCCCTAACCACATGATGCACCTAAAAATGTGCATCAGTTGTTGTAGTTCTGATCATCTCCCCCGAACAAAGCTCGTCTTCGAGCAAAACCTGTGAAGAACACCATGATAGGGACAATGTGTTGCATGCACCTTTGAACTACCGGAACAACAAGCTCTACATACATGCAGCAAAATTACCAGATGAAGGATGAATCATGCCACGGATGACCGGGTTCAAGATTTCAGGAATAAAGATGTCATAGTTGCATCAAGAACCAAACTCCCAACCAATTGAAATCAAAGATGAAATCAGTAACGAGATATTCCATCGGCTTCCCGGATGGATCTTCCGACATGTCTAGATTTTCTTCATTCGGAAGAAAAAACCTAAATCTTATTCGATTTTGAAATGGACGAAACAGGAGTTTGACTGACAAGAATAAAACTAAATCTCTGATGTCTACAATATCAAGCAAAATGTTCCTAAGTAAAAACTAATGATCAATGTCCAACCTAACATAATATTTGAAATAAAATTCTAAAGAAAATATTTAAACCATCTTGAGCTTATCGAGCCAGTAGTTTAGATCGGTAGAAGCCTTTGAGGAAACCTCCTTCATTAAAGTAGAAGCCTTTGATGATTTCATCTTTTGAAACACCTTCATGGGAAGAACCTCCTTCATTAGAGTAGACATCGCCGGATTAAAAATGTTCCCCCATATTTTCTCATTAAGGAGCATTGCAGTTCGTTTCTTAGATTCAAATTCTTTGCATATTGTTTTGCAGTTGTTGGTAAAAGCACGCGCAGTAATATAGTTCTTACGTGGAAAATGCACATAAGCTGTCTGATACTGGAGACTCGAGTGCCTTACTGGATTAGTTGAAGATCCTGTGTGGTTAACTTACGGCTCCAGAAGATCCATGTCACAGGGGGGAACCAATATATACACAATGGAGGGACCATTGTCCTTTATTATTGTATTTCATTTGTATAATGTCATAAGTTTTTAATATGACTCCTACTTGATTTTACAATATATAATATGGTAAGATAAAAGTTCTAAAATTATTTAGTGGTCAATTGATAGAGTAGTTGGGTTTTATTTTGGAGACCAATGTTCGAATCTCGCATTCCCTTCACGCACATTTATCATCCCAATTGTTTCTAGCACTCCTTATAAATGAAATAAGTTTTGTAATTTCCTTTACACATGAACTTCTTGTTACAATGTTTCACTTGATAATATAATCTTTTGAGACGGATTTAGAGATATTTAAACTATTAGAATTATCAAAATGTGAAAAACCACAATTAAAACTAATAATTTGTTGCAAAATCCAACCTTAATAATATGCTTAAATTGCAATCTTATCAAAATTGAAAAAAATCATTTTAAAATATCAAACCTACTTTAAAGTATTATTTAAAAATACAATACTATTTTTATTTTTTGAGCATACATGATATGTTGAAAATATAAGAAATTTGTAATTTGTCTATGTAGAATTGTTATCATTAATGGAAACCTTGCACTTATGGACCTAAAATCCTCCACTCAAGTAATTAAGAGAGAGCTCACTTGTGAGAAGATTCTAAAAAAGAGAGAAGTGGAAAAAATCTATATATTTATCTCCTTTCTACCAAAATATCTAGATATTTTTATCAAAAAGTGAAGCATGGAAGAGGATTCTAGAATCCTCTTCTAAAATATCTCCACCCTCTTGAGTAACTATAAATACCACATAAATGGTCATCATTTGTACAACACAACAACAAGAAGAAGCATAACACATCCATTACCACCACAAGAGTCTCTCAAGTGTCATCCTTCTTTTTGTAAAGTGTTATAAGTTTTTCTTCCCTTGTTGTAAGCATTGTAGTGCTCTTCTTGTAAAGGTAAAGTCTTGTATACAAGTTTCAAGTTCTTAATGAAAAAGAAGTTTTAAGTTTCATTTCTACCTCATGCATTGGTCCATATTCTATCCCTCTATTTGCCTCTTATCCACCATAAATCTTCCGTTGTCCCAACATTGCAGTATACTTGGTCCCTCCTTCGTAAAATTCATGGTTCCGTCCCTGTCCATGTCCTCATTATACCCGTCTCCAATGCCTCTGTTGGGCGGCCATGTCATGCATCTTGACCTCGTGCGCCACCTCGTCAGCCTCATCCTCATACTCATACAAGGAAGAATCATATTTGAAGTTAAAGTGCAAATTCAGGCAACAAAAGGACTTGATGAATGATGAATCATGCCATGGATGACCGAGTTCGAGATTTCAGGAATAAAGATGTCATAGTTGAATCAAGAACCAAATTCCCAACCAATTGAAACCAAAGATGCAATCAGTATCGAGATATTCCACCAACTTCCCAGATGGATCTTCTGCTAGAGCTAGATTTTTTTTCGATTTTGAAATGTACGAAATAAGAGGACTTTGACTGACGAAAATAAAACTAAGTCTCTGACGTCTACAATATCAAGTAAAATGTTTTGAAGTAAAAACTAATGATTAAGGTCCAACCTAATAAAATATTTGAAATAAAATTATAAAGAAAATATTTAAATCATCTTGAGCTTGTAGAGGTAGTAGTTCAGATCGTTGTAAGCCTTTGAGATGCCACTAACGATTTCATCTTTGCAAACAATTTCATGGGAAGAACCTCCTTCATTAAGAGTGGCATCGTCGGATTAAAAACGCTTCCCCATATTTTCTCATGAAGGGGCGTTGCAGTTCATTTCTTAGATTTGAATTCTTTATATATATATATATATATTACACTTGTTCATAAAAGCATACTCACTAATATAGTCCTTACGTGGAAAATGCGCGTAAGCTGCCTGATATGGGGGAGTCGAGTCCTCCACTGGATAAGGTGAAGATCCTATGTGCTTAACTAACGACCCCAGAAGATCCATGTCCCCGTACTCCACCCATCTCTTATGCCTCCCTCAGGTTGGGCGGCCTCTGGCACCCTGACCTCGTGCGCCACCTCGTCAGCCTCATCCTCGTCCTCATACGGGAGAGAATCATAGTTGAAGTAAAAGTGTAAATTCGGGTCACATGGAGGAGAAGCACATGCCTCCTCTTGGGCTCTGTGATCCTCGTGTTCAGCATCCTCCTGGGCTCCTGCCACATTTTGATCCTCGTGCTCGACATCATGCTGGGTATCATGCTCGATTTGATAATCATCGTAGTCATGGTTGAAGAATGAATCCGGATCACATAGGGGAGTAGCCATTAAGAGAGAAAAGGAGATGAAGGAGGTCGAGGATAGAAGGAAATAGACAATTGAGAGGTATTTAAAGATGTGATGGAGATAGGTAGATAAAAGGTGTATAAGTTGTGATCTGGTTAGTTGGAATCTTGAGAATCACAAGTTGAGAACCTAAGTTGTGATCAAGTTCGTTGAAATCTTGAGAGTCATGGCAAGTGTAATATTTAATAAGACTAGGGTGAACACCCGTGTGAAATGTATTTGTTCGATTTTCAATTATGTAAGAAAGTATTTTTTTATATTAAAAGATAATGAATGGAATGTTTAAGTGGTTTAGCCTAGTAGAAAATCTCTTTAATATGCATCACATAATTTATTTCTATTTATTTGATGGATATTAAACTAGGATGCTTCATGCACCATGATCCGCAACCATCTAATGCATTTCCCATCAACAACTACTTTTCCATTTTATTGCACACATGCTTTAACTTCCAAAAAATATTATGTTAAAAGGTAACTTACCCAATAAACGTTGCTTGCTAATTTGTTCTCATAATTGCTACGAAATTAACAAGGATTAATGCAAATTCTTAATCAAAAAATCAATACATAATCGTCGTTATATAAAATCTTAGCAAGGAGCATGCTTTTCATTGTGATAATTTCTCAATAAATAATATACGTTGTTATATTTCTTACATAAGGAGATATAATGATAACTATTTAAATTATTCATTATTGCAGGATGATTTTGGAACATCAAAATGAAAATTTCCCATTTCATTTGGCAGCGCTAAGTGCCCAAATCGATTATGGTGTTAATTTTTTGATAGAAGTTCCAATTTAAAGCATGGGTGAGTAAGGTCAGTTCTAATCTTTGGGCGGGCATTTTAGCAAAGAGAGAAAGGGGGACTGGAGAGGTCACACACGCCACTCCTCATCCAATCATGCTGTCCTGTTGTTGATGAAGATAAATGCAGAAAAAAATTATATAAAAGAAAAAATATGCACTTGTTGCACCCAGGACGGTACATGCAGAATGTATGACTCAGGAAAGGAATATATGAGTCACCTCCATTTCAAACATGGATTTCTCAAGATCAAAACTGGGGATTCTAGGTTATTTCAACCGGTACATATCTTCATTGGTGGCTTCAGATGGTGCCTTAAATCCAGGGTACGAATAATAAGTTTCAATTCTTCAGAGATATAGATGCAGAGATTTTGTGCAGGAAAATTTATCATGTCTGAATTATTGCAGCAAGCTTTTAAAAAATCCTACCACCAACCAAAGTTTTCACGTTTGCAAGCTTTTGAATTATCTCAAATTATCCATATACTATCTCCACCAAAGACACCAACCTTTTCCATTCATATTGCACAAGAAGTTTATGAAATAATATGTGAAAAATCAGAAAGCTGACGGTGGTTAGCTTATCCCGTTAGCTGAAGCACGCCTTTGTTTTCAAACCAAGAGATAGAGTATCACACTGTAACTTTTCTATAATTTACCCATGATTTTTTAGATGTCCTTATGAATCCTCATCACAACATTATGAGGGATATATTCATGCATGCATGAAGATCACTAAAAAGACAAAATGATGAGCATATACCCTTTAACATGTATCAAGCACAAATATTTATGTGGAAAATCTCTTCTGTGGAATCAGAGCGGCTCTGATATTACAACAATATCATTGGAAATATCACGAGGTCAAGACAATCATAGTAGGTGTAGAACATTCTACGATCAAGACCTGGACAACGCTATCGAGGGGAGAGGTGAATCCAATGCAATCCTCAGAACTGAAGTATGGATGATCGATTGCAGCCTTCCCTGAAATCCAATTTTCTGGATCATATTGATGCCTTTTCTGCAACAGGAATTATGGGATATATCAAAGCAAAGATATGAGGTTTCCAGTTTTATTCGTGTCGATCGATCAGATGAGTTACTCCAGGCCAGTTCTCATCATGGGGGCCCTGACTATCTTTAAAAAGGCATATTTCTTTAGAACAATATTTCAGAAATATAAACCTAAGTGGAATCAGCCACATGGATCTAAAAACCTTCGAACTGATTTGTCCAAGGTCACACCGAAAATCATATACAAAGACCACACATAGCATCATTCAAACATTTACTAGGGGCGCAAGGATTTAAATGAAATTCAATATCCATAACCTCATGATGCACCTGAAAATGTGCACCAGTTCTGTAGATCAGATCGTCTCCCCCGAACAAAGCTCTTCTTCGAGCAAAACCAACGTAGAATACCATGATAGTGACAATGTGCTGCATACACCATTGAACAACTGGAACAAGAAGCTCTGCATACAAGCAGCAAAACGAGCAGATGAAGGATGAATCATGCCATGGGTGACGGGATTCAAGATTTCATGAACAAAAATATCATAGTTGCATCAAGAACCAACCTCTCAACCGAAGATGAGATCAGTATAGAGATTTTCCACCAGCTTCCTAGATGGATCTTCTGCCATGTCTAGATTTTCTTCACCTGGAAGAAAAACCCTAAATCTTGTTCGATTTTGAAATGGACGAAACAAGGAGAGTTTGACTGACGAGAATAAACTAAATCTCTAATGTTTACAATATCAAGCAAAATGTTCCCAAGTAAAAACTAATGATCAAAGTCCAACCTAACAGAATATTTGAAATAAAGATCTAAAGAAAATATTTAAACCATCTTGAACTTGTCGAGCTAGTAGTTCAGATCGGTGGAAGCCTTTGAGGTGCCACTGATGATTTCATCTTTGGAAACACCTTCATGGGAAGATCCTCCTTCATTCAAAGTAGACATCTGTAACACCCCAACCCCAAATATAGTGTCATACCTTAAACTCACAAAGTGTTGGTGTGGTTTATAAGTGATGTGGATTACTACTTGACAACTTGGGCTTAAGCATTTTGGGTTGTTGTCAGCGGGTCCATTTGGGCCCGAACCCAACAAGTTGTCAGGGACAGTTTTCCTCGATAACGGATCGGAGACCTAAGCCCGGGATGTTACAAATGGTATCAGAGCCAAATTCTCTCCGATAGTGGAAAGGGCTACCCGAGAGGTGGAGCCGCCCCTACAAAGAGGTTGGAGGATATGGCTACCCGGAGCGTGCAACCGCCACTATCACTGGGAAGAAGTGATGGACCAAGTCGCAATGAGGACGTTGCGAATATAAGTGGGGGAAGTTGTAACACCCCAACCCCAAACATAGTACCATACCTAAAACTCAGAAGTTGTAATACCTAAATGGACCCGTTAGCAACCACCCAAAATGCTTAAGCCCAAGTTGTCAAGTAGCAATCCACATCACTTATAGACCACACCCACACTTTGTGAGTTTAAGGTATGGCACTATGTTTGGGGTTGGGGTGTTACAACCTCTCCCACTTATATTCGCAACGTCCTCGTTGCGATATGGTCCATCACTTCTTCCCAATGATAGTGGCAGATGCACACTCCGGGTAGCCATTTCCTCCAACCTCTTTACAGGGGCGGCTCCACCTCTCGGGTAGCCCTTTCCATTCAGAGGGAAATTGGCTCTGATACCATTTGTAACGTCCCGGGCTTAGGTCCCCGATCCGTTATCGAGGAAAACTGGCCCTGACAACTTGTTGGGTTCGGGCTCAAATGGACCCATTGACAACTACCCAAAATGCTTAAGCCCAAGTTTTCAAGTAGTAATTCACATCACTTATAAACCACACCCACACTTTGTGAGTTTAAGGTATGGCACTATGTTTGGAGTTGGGGTGTTACAACATCACCAGATTAAAAATGCTCCCCCATTTTTCTCATTAAGGGGCGTTGCAGTTCGTTTCTTAGATTTAGATTCTTTGTATATTGTTTTGCAGTTGTTGGTAAAAGCACACGTAGTAATATAGTTCTTACGTAGAAAATGCACGTAAGTTGTCTGATACTGGAGAGTCGAGTGCCTTACTGGATTAGTTGAAGATCCTCTATGCTTAACTTACGACTCTAAAAGATCTATGCCACACGGGGGAACCAATATATATACATTGGAGGGACCATTGTCCTTTATTGATTATTGTATTTTATTTGCGTAATGTCATAAGTTTTTAATATGACACCTACTTGATTTTACAATATATAATATGGTAAGATAAAAGTTCTAAAATTATTTAGTGGTCAATTGGTAGAGTGGTTGGATTTTATTTTGGAGACCAATGTTCGAATCTCAGATTCCCTTCACGCATATTTATCATCCCCATTGTTTCTAGCACTCCTTATAAAATTAAACAAAAATTGTTATTTCCTTTACCCATGAACTTTTTGTTACAAAGTTTCACTTGATAATTTAATCTTTTAGGACTAATTTAGAGATGTTTAAACTATTAGAATTATCAAAATGTGAAAAATCACAATTAAAAATATAATTTGTTGGAAAATCCAACCTTAATAATAGATTTAAATTGCAATCTTATCAAAATTGAAAAAAATCATTTTAAAATATCAACCCTACTTTAAAGTATTATTTAAAAATACAATACTATTTTCATTTTTTTGAGCATACATGATATGTTGAAAATATAAGAAATTTATAATTTATCTATATAGAATTGTCATCATTAATGGAAATCTTGCACTTATGGGCCTAAAATCCTCTACTCAAATAATCAAGAGAGAGCTCACTTGTGAGAAGATTATAAAAAAAGAGAAGTGGAAAAATATCTAGATATTTATCTCCTTCCCACCATAATATCTAGATATTTTTATCAAAAGGAAGAGCATGGAAGAGGATTCTAGAATCCTCTTCTAAAATATCTTCACCCTCTTGAAGGAACTATAAATACCACATAAAGGATCATCATTTGTACAACACAACAATAAGAAGAAACATAACACATCCATTACCACTACAAGAGTATCTCAAGAGTCATCCTCCTTCTTGTAAAGTATTATAAATTTTTCTTCCCTTGTTGTAAGCATTGTAATGCTCTTCTTGTAAAGGTAAAATCTTGTATACAACTTTCAAGTTCTTAGTGAAAAAGAAGTTTTAAGTTTCACTTCTACCTTGTGCATTGATACATATTCTCTCCCTCTATTTGCCTCTTTTCCGTCATCAATCTTCCGTTGCCCCAACATGATAACAGTATATATGGTCCCTCCTTCGTAAACTTCATGGTTCCACCCCTGTTCATGTCCTCATTATACCCATCTCCAATGCCTCTGTTGGGGTTGGGCAGTCTCGTCATGTATCTTGACCTCGCGCATCACCTCGTCAGCCTCATCCTCATACTCATATAAGGGAGAATCATAATTGAACTTAAAGTGCAAATTCAGGCAGCAAAACGACCAGATGAAGGACGAATCATGCCACGGTTGATCGGGTTCGAGATTTTAGGAATAAAGATGTCATAGTTGAATCAAGAACCTAACTCCCAACCAATAGAAACCAAAGATGAAATCAATATCGAGATATTCCACCAACTTCCCAGATAAATCTTCTGCCAGACCTAGATTTTCTTATTCGATTTTGAATGGACGAAACATGGAGAGTTTAACTGACGAAAATAAAACTAAGTCTCTGATGTCTATAATACCAAGCAAAATGTTATAAAGAAAAAAGTAATAATTAAGGTCCAACTTAATAGAATATTTGAAATAAAATACTAAAGAAAATATCTAAATCATCTTGAGCTTGTAGAGGTAGTAGTTCAGATCGATGGAAGCCTTTGAGATGTCACTGACAACTTAATCTTGGAAACACCTTCATGGGAAGAACCTCCTTCATTCAGAGTAGACATCGCTGGATTAAAAACGCTTCTCCATATTTTCTCATGAAGGAGCATTGCAGTTCATTTCTTATATTTGTGTTCTTTATATATATTTTTTGCATAGGTTCATAAAAGCACATTCACTAATATAGTCCTTACGTGGAAAATGGACGTAAGCTGCCTGATACGGGGGATTCGAGTCTACCACTGGATAAGTTGAAGATCCTCTATTCTTAACTAACAACTCCAGAAGATCCATGTCCTCGTACTCCACCCATCCTATGCCTCCGCCCGGGTTGGGCAGCCTCATTTGGCACCCTGACCTCGTGCGCCACCTCGTCAGCCTCATACTCATTCTTATACGGGAAAGAATAATAGTTGTAGTTAAAGTGTAAATTCGGGTCGCATGGAAAAGAAGCACGGACCTCCTCTTAGACCACGTGATCCTCGTATTCAGCATCCTTCTGGGCTCCAGCCACGTTCTGATCCTCGTGCTCGACATCATGCTGGGCATCATGCTCAAATTGATAATTATCTTAGTCATGGTTGAAGAATGAATCCGGATCACATAAGGGAGAAGCCATCGGGAGAGAAAAGGAGATGAAGGAGGTTGAGGATAGAAGGAAACAGACAAATGAGAGGTATTTAAAGATGTGATGAAGATAAGTAGACGAAAGGTGTATAAGTTGTGATCAGGTTAGTTAGAATCTTGAAAATCACAAGTTGGGAACCTGAGTTGTGATCAAGTTAGTTGGAATCTTGAGAGTCATGGCAAGTGTAATATTTAATAAGACTAGGGCGAACACCCATGTGAAATGTATTTGTTCTATTTTCAATCATGTAAGAAAGTATTCATTTTCCATTAAAAGATAATGAATGGAATGTTTAAGTGGGTTAGCCTAATTTTATAAAAAGAAGATCACAACTATTTTTCAGTTCTCATTATTTTTATATGAAAATAGTCGGTTAATTTTATATTGTCTCATTTTGTATGTAAATTACAACATAACCATCCCCTTTATTGGTCTTTGTCATATAGCATTACATGAGGTGAATGAAGCCACATATGTTATGGTCCACATCATTCGAAAGGATTTATTCCATGATTGAAATGTGAGTAAATACTATTTGTATTATCTTGAATAGAAAATTTGTGCATAGTATAAAATATATTTAGTGACCAAATTAATGTACTATTGTACCTACAAAACATTAAGAAAATATCACACTCACTCCACAATTGTTATTATTGTGCTAAAGAATTACTTTAATAATTATAGCATTGTTATCTGTTGTAGCCTCCACTCTGAAATATAATCTTCATGTCTTGTTTTGAAATTATTTGTGTTCTCTTATTACGAAACTTGTATGTATAATGTTAAAAAAACATAAAATTAAAATTGAGCGATATAATATTGTGTCCCGCCTTCGAATATTGGTGCGCATACTATTTCATCTCATAAGGGAAATATCTAAAATATGGTTAAATTTAGAATAAGATTGTTGTGTATTGTTCTTAGTTTTAATCTTTATCATTGTTTTATAATTTTCTGCTAGTAATTTGTCATCTATCTAGTCATTCTCGCGGGGAAGAGTTAATATCTTGATTTTTTTACAAATGTATCATATTGATAGTGAGCCTCTCGGTGTGATCAAATGTGGGCAGATTTTGATTATTGTACTGATGGAGAGGCCTCTACTGCACATAAAAATTTCTCTTATCAAGACCCGTTGTAACAAAGAGTTGATTATTAACTACAAGAGGAATCCTTATTTTATGGAGAAAATGATGATTATGATAATAACTTAATCCTAGCATGCATCATATCATAACTTTTTCATTAAGCATATTATGGTAAAAGTATCATGAACTACATGCAAATGCACATGTGACAGATATAGATTTCTCGAGTCATGTGTTTATTCACGCATTACAATTATTTGTTGCATTCTATCTGGTCAATAAATGCAAGCATTGCAATTTCCTTTCGTTAATATGATCTGCATGCAAACTGGAGCTACTGCAAGCGTTCCAAACCATTTGTTCCTTTTGATGTTCATGAAGAACTCAATATCAAAGACATGATACTAAAAAAATGGTTGTTGTGCCTAAGATGCTTGTCAAGCATGTTGGCATTATCCAATTTGGTCTTCACCTAGGTTGATCATCAAATGTGTCCTCATCATTTCTAGCTCTGACCAATTATAAGAAAAGAATGGTTATATGACAGTGATGCTCAAGTCCTCGAAATCATCGTATTCGCGCAATCATTAAAAAATAATTATTGCTTGATGGTGATGCTAAAATGGAGGGAGTGGAGAGAAAAAGATAGTAGAAAAGATGACAAAAATGGTTTAGGAAAATGGAAAAGAGAGATATATTTCTTTTAATACATGTCTATGGGAACTTGATGACATGTTGTCCACTCACTACCAAATAAACACATGTGAAAATGAGATAAAGTGAGGCTGGCATATGTAAAGGCAACTCTTGTTTGGTTGAGAATTGCAAAGAGAGTCCAAAGTCGAGAAAGCATTAGACTTGAGAGAGAAGTCCTAAAAAGACAGAAAGCATGGAGAAGAGGATGAGACCGCGTTTTCTTGGAAGGGAATGAGAGAGAATCTAGGTGAGAGAGAAAGAAAAATAGGGAAAAAAAGAGGTAGTAGGAGGAGAAGACATCATTAAAACAACATATAAGTCTTGCAATATGCATTGTCGCTAATGATATACTAATATGTATGACATTTGTAGCTAATTATAAGTATCAAAACTTATTTTGCAACGAAATTATCATCATAAGAAATTTAACATCAGACGATGTGGTGTCGGATTTCAAAAAAGGTCACTATAAGCTCATTTTGTTGTAGTGAACACATATTTATAGTGCTCGTATTCAAAGTATAAGATATATGCCCTTCTTATTATTTTACACTTTTACATTTTATTATTTTTTATTTAACTACAAATTGGTTTCATTAATGTAGGCCCAAATCAATTAATTATAAATACATTCACAATGTTGGATTATTTTTATAAGCATTCAATAAATTGTTATAGTTAGATATTGCACATTTAATACTTGCAAAAAATGTGATGAATACTTGAATTCGTCCATGATAATAGAAAATGCCGAATATTTACCATTAAAAAATGTAAAGAATTTATTATTTTGTAACATATAAAACTATGAAATTGGAAAAATGAAAGAAATGTTGAAAAATTGGTATTTCCTATGTTTTTCATTATTGTGTTTACCATCCACTGTAGATTTTTATTTTTAAGCATATTAAAATTTAATCTTCCTAATCAAATTCTTCTTATTGAATATTGTTAATTAAGCATGTATTTCACTTTTCGTTTTATTTTTTATACATGATTGAAATGTAAATTCTTTTTAACTCGCTAATTTTTAAAATATAATATTACAATTTAAAAATATAGGAAAGGGAACCTACTTCATACGCATTTTCGATCAACTTTTTTATTTTTTAGAAAATAAAAAAATCATATTCTAGATGGAGGGTATAGGAGTATCTGTTTCCGATGAAATTGAAATACATATTAGAGGGATATAGTGATGAAAATCCATGGTGGTATTTTTCAAAAAAAATTAACCAATAATACACATGAAGTAGGTAAGGTTGCCTACCTACTTCATGAAGTAGTCTCCCTTTCCTCTTTGAAATAAATGTTAGGAGAAAAACTTTTATTTCAACAATAAAAATCTAACAAAAAATCTAGCATGGATTGAATCAATTAATAGTGATTGACGGCAGATAAAAATTAATCCCAATTAAATATGCAATATCAAAACTGTAACTTATATTACTTATATTTATTAATAGGGTTCAATGGGGTTGCCCAGCCCCCGCCTCATTTTCGATAATTTTTTTTCAAAAATATCACCATGTATATTCATCTATATATCCCTCCTATATGTCATTTGATTTTTGTCAAAAATATACACTCATATGCCCTCCATCTAGAACAGGTCGATTACAACAATGTTTAGACCGTTAAAATTACATGTTCTAGATGGAGGGCATATAAGTCTATATTTCTGACGAAATTCGAATG
Source organism: Ottelia alismoides (assembly GCA_037367405.1). NCBI lineage: Eukaryota > Viridiplantae > Streptophyta > Magnoliopsida > Alismatales > Hydrocharitaceae > Ottelia > Ottelia alismoides. The sequence goes on from JAZKJV010006767.1 coordinate 599,947, forward strand.
GCATATTGGAGGGATATAGATGAATATACATGGTGATATTTATCAAAAAATAAAAATAATTACAGAAAAATGGGGGTGGGGGCAGCCAACTAGGGAGTAACCCCATTTTTTTCCTTATTAATATCCTTATATATATATATATATATATCAAATATGACTTCAATAAGTCTATCTCATATATGTATGTGTACATATAGTACTATTTTATTAGTATAATAATTATTATCCATGTTTTTATATTACATTAAAGAGATACTGGTAAAAGTTTATCAATATTTATGCAAATAAATAAATAAACATAAATTTTAAACTTGACAATTATATATCACCTTTTTTTTAACAAACTATCTGGATTACACACAATGCTTTTATTTGTACCTCTAACAAATTCTCCCCCATTGCTCGTTTATTATAATTGAAGTAAATCTTTTAAGTAGAAAATATATCCTCACGAATTAAATGTTCTAATATTTCTTATAACAACCATTTTGATTAAATTCCTTCCGATTAAATATCGTATTTTTCTTTATATTTTTTATTTGATATAACTTTTATGTAAGTTGTTATTACTATATATTTGTTATTTGGTAAAACATTTGGGGTTTTTATCAGTTGTGCCCTTCCGAGATATTGCAATATCAGTTATGCCCCTCCCTTTTTGAGAATATCAGTTGTGCCCCTGACTTCTTGTCATTATATCACTTGTGCCCCTCAGTTAGTTGTTGTCTATTCTCAATGCAAACAGACGCTTACTTTGGTGACACAACGGGAAATAATTTTTAAAAATAGACTGAAATGTACATCCCCTTCTTCTTCATCCTCCTCCTCCTCTATCCTCTTCATCCCCCTTATCTTCCTCCTCCCTGACTCCTACTCCACCACCTCCTCCCCCCACCCCCAGCCCCTCTCACCACCCTCACGCCTCCCCCTCCATGCCCGAGCTCCTCCCTCCGCCCTGAGCTTCTTTCTCCTCCCCCCCACCCCAGCGCCTCCCCCTCTGCGCCCGAGCTCCTCCCTCTGTACCGAGCTTCTTCCTCTGCCCCCGTGCCTCTCCCTCCACTCCAAGCTCCTCCCTCTGCCCCAAGCTCCTCTCCCTGCCCATGCACCTTCCCCTCCATGCTCGAGCTTCTCCCTCCTTATCGAGCTTCTTCCCCCGCCCACGGACCTCCCTCTCATCTCCCAGCTCCTCCCCCGCCCCCGCACCTCCTCTCCACCCTTGAATCTCCCTTTCCACCCCGAGCTCCTCCCCTCGCCTAGCAAGCCAGCTCTGCCTCCTTGATAATGACGCATGCATCCTCTCCGCCTCTCCCATCCTGCAGGTACGGGTCTTTCCATCGCGATCAACCATGCATGCTCCTACAGGTGCACATCCATGGCTATTGGTCATGGATGTCGCTACAGAACTGCACTACACATATAAAGAGAGAGCGAGGGGAGGTGTGAGGGCGAGGGAGGAGCTCGCAATGGAGGGGGAGCTCAAGCGCGTTCAGACTGGAGATAAAGGGGAGGAGGGAGGGGTAGAGTTGGACGGTTATGCCCCTCTTGACCTCACCATGATTTGAGAAAATCATGGTTAAGTTCAAATCATGATGGCTAAAGTAGCAGAGGGGTACAAGTGATAGAATAGCAAGAAGTCGGGGCACAACTGATATTCCCAAAAAGGGAGAGGCATAAGTGATATTGCAATATCTCAGAGGGGAACCCTAACATTTATGTAAGCTATTATATATAGTGTATGTGTGTGTGTGAGAGAGAGAGGGTGGGTGGAAAGAGAGAGATAATTGAGGAGGCTAGGTAGTGTTTTGAGAGAAAGAGAAAATGTCATTTTTATAACATATTTTATCCTTTTGTGTGTTTTTGGCTTTGAAATGTTTTTGGAATGTCATCTTATACTTCTAATAGTTGTGTCGTATATTAAAATATTTAAATTTCAATTCTTTTTAAATTTTTAAATTTGTTAACGTTAATCAGAAAATAAATAATTAAAGAAAAAAGAAAGAGAAAATAGATGGTAATTAAAAATAAAGGTCAATTGATTTTTAAAAAGAGAATATGAGGAAATAAAAATAAAATAAAATGAGGATAAATATGTTTGGCATTTTTAGATTCTGAAGATATTTTAGGTATTTTGAAGGTAAGAAAAAAATAGAGTCAATGAAAAATTAAAGTTTTATTATTAAATGTAAGGGAGATGAACCTAACTTGGAAAAATGATTTTTACCTCAAAAGGGGGATATAAAATTCAAAGCATATTTTTCCCTAGAAATATGTAATATAACCTACCAATACATCCATTGTTTTTTTATTATATGTGATTTTTTTCTATTTTTTCAATATATTTGCAATTTTAATGTGTGGACAAAATATCTTAAGCTAGTCTTTCGATATGTTGAAGTACATGTCAAAAGCATGCCCTTTTTATAAGTTTTGGACACAACATTAATTAATGAAAATTATCAAAAGACGAAACACTGATTTTTAATGTTTGCTTTTTTGAACCATTCAAACAATGCAAGAAAAATCTAAATAAATTTACAAGTAGAGCTTTCAAAGAGCTAGAGTAACATATTTTTCATTTCCAAAATTCATGCAATGAGTTTTCAAAATAAATTGAAGAGTCCAAATCTTGCAAAAAATCTATAAAGCTATATAGAATATTTTCTAAGCAAACTTAAGGATTAATTAGAAGTCTAGAAGAGGCATGAAATGCTCAAATGTGTAAACGAAGTCAATAATCACGATTTAATGTGCAATTAACACTCCAAAATACTAAGTTTCAATCCAAAATTAATTTATAATTTCACAATCATTCAAGAATTCCTCTCTTCTGACAAAATTTAGAGCATTAAGAGTGGAACCCAACAAATAAAAGTCATTCAAAATACATATGGATCAATCAAATATAAGCTAGTGATTACATGGGTGTATTTGTAATTTTTGGAATCTGAATTGAGCTTAAAATGACCTAAATAATTCCATGTGTAATCACTTAAAAACCTGAAGAGTCTTTTGCAAATATCCCACTTGCTTCATGGGTCAAGCGCATGAGATCCACCGTCAAGATTCCTTTTGCAATTCTCTATTCTTTGAGGATCTAGGTGTAAAAATGCTGAGGATGTGAGGGATCTCACGTATTGACGCTAAGAATGAATGGTGAGGATCATGTAACGGCATAGTCAATCGTGAGGCTACAAGGCACCCACATGGCCTGCTCGATGGAGTATATGTGGTCGGAATTGGTTATATGACTTGCTTAATGAGTGATCAATGATTAATTTGATGGTTAGAGATGCACTTGTTCTTAAACAATTGATATGGCATGAGAGTCGATTAATCAATGAGTGAGAGCCTCGCTCCCTTGAACTTGGAGAGGAGAAGAGAGAGGTTTAATCGATGGTTGAATTGTTTCTTCGTTCCTCTGCTTCGATCAACCCACATAAAGAAGGAAGACCTTCATACTAGTGCTCTGGCGATGCTTGATGACCCTCTCCAAAAAAATGGTGGCATAGCTCTGGAGGCATGCAAGGATGAAGGGAGGAGACTCGAACCTTGGAGAGCTTGATTTGTGGGTTACTTCAACGAAGAAATGGGTGAATGAGCTCCTTGGTGATAGCAATCAAAGGTGGATTGACCTTTGACCAACATATGTAGTCATAGGGGGTTAGGATTTCAGAGAAGAAGGTGGAGCATCATGACTAATCAAAGGATGATGCGAGTAGGTAGAGTCGATATGTAGTGCGAGGAGATATTTGGGGAATAAAGTGTGGAATCAAAGAACATAGGAGCACAGAGAGAACGAAAAAGATCTAGCAGATGAGTAAGAAGAAAATGAGGAATAATGGTGTACCTTGAGCAGAGGGAGAACACATACGCTTGATGCTGGAGCATGGACTCCGGTCTTAGCCTTGCTCCTTAGGCACCAAGGGGAAGCTTCACAACTTCGAGCTTCTACAATGACGAACTAAACATCAAGGGATGTTGCATCATGAGTGCAACCCTTGTCGTAGCTTAATGTTGCTTCTCAATGTCACCAAGCGAGAAAGAGATCTAGAGGAGATGGCTCTAAAATCGGTGGATCATTTCAAAAATTTGAAGAAGTTTGTACTTATGGGTTTTGGAACTTGAGGTGACAGGATGTTGTCGACAAGGGAAGCTTGAGGTTCTGCTTGAGGCGAGCAGGTGGTTGATAGGGCATCAAGGTCACTAGCGAAGGAAAAGGCTCGAGGTGGTGTGGTTAGTAGGATTTACACGAAAAGGGGATGGGTTTACAGTCAAGGAGGAATGAGTTGACTGAGCTTACCGTCCAAGGAAGTAAGGGGTATTGTGAGAGGGTGGTCAATTAGGACAGGGGAAAAAAGAGTTGACCAAGGCTAGGGTCGAAGGCAAGTACAAGTGGGCCAGTAGGAAAATAGGAGGGGTTAAAATCAAAATAAAAATGTATAATAAATAAGAAATAAATTCAAAATGAAATCCTACTTTTTTAAAATATTATAATATAAAACTTTGCATGAGAAAATCTTTATTAATTAGGCCAAGAATAATATATAGGATTTAATTTCTATTATTTTTATAGCTATTTTCATGAATAGTTTTTGGGTTTTCTATTCTTCTTGCTCTAGTTATATTATGTAAATTCAAAAGTCATAAACATTACTAGTAGTTTATTTATTTATAAATTAAAATTAGAATCTACATAGAATTGCATATATCCTGCATTCTGCATATACGTGGGAGGATCACCGATCATGAACAGTGTCTCCGAAAAAAACATAATATTTAAATATTTAAAGATATGGTGAGGAGTAAAACTTGTGTCATTTAATATCAGTGTTATTTATATCATTTTTTGGTGTTTGATACTTACATATTGGTAAGTGGCACTACAATATACTAACTTATTTATTAATGGATATTTTTCTGTGTTCTATAAGAAAGATTTTTTTTAGATCTTCTTGAGCTCAAGTTATATTCAATAAATTCAAAAGTCATAAACATTAGTAGCTATTAGTTTATCTATAAAAAATAGAAACTGAACTTTAAATCTATATATATATATATATATGTATGCATAGGTTGGTAGATTCGCCTTATATTTGCATCAACCTTAGGTTAGTTTATACTTAAAGACAAAATTAGATAAGTATATTATGTTTAAAAAGATTTGTGGAAGTACGAATTCAAATTCCTCAATGCCCTTTAGCTTTCTACCATGGTAGGAAGAAGGTAGTTTCGCAAGGAATTGCCACCATTTCTTTAGAAGCTCAACCATGAAAATGATGCATCTACTTTCTTTTAGTCTTCTCTTCCTAACTAGAGAAATGGTGGGACATTATGTACAATTCCTATCCCATGTCTGCTTTGTCCGTGTTGTTTGCTTTCTTATCCGTCTTGTTTTGAAAAGAAACAGGGTACTCAAATTTCGTTTGTTAAAGGATATTTGGTGAGGTTTGAGTCCTGGTCCTCTATGTTTTTTTTTCTAATGTGAGGGCTGATCAGTACCGTATATCTTCGATCAACTCCGCCGATACAATTAAGGTATAGGAGTGGCATCGGGGTCTACCGTTCATTGTACCCCCACATACTATTTTCATGAAAGAGAAAGGTGGTGCCTGGCTTGATCAGCAAAGTAGACGTGTCGTTGTGCAATTTATCTTATCCTATGCATTGCGATTGTGAGTATTTTCTTCATGATCATCTATATGCTTGTGATTTGTCAATCGCTTCCACTCCCAATTCTTTAGGCAGAAGACGCACTGCTCAACCACCAGACCATTTAAGCAAGCTCAGCTCAAACTTTCTTCACTGCAATAGCATGGGATCATTTCGGTTTTATTGAATGCACCTCCTTTTGAAATTTGAGGATGTTGTTTCCATGGCTCGAGCTTGTAACCTTCGTCACATTACACAGAGACAGATTCCAGTGAGTAACAAGTGTACCTAGACAAATCCTGTTCGATGGCTTTCGCTATCTTACTGAAAAGTCAGAAATCGAGAAGAGTTAGAAATCAAAGGAAGGTATGCTATGAGTTCAAACTTCAAATTTCTAAAGAGAAACAAAATGACAGAACACAAGTAAAGCAACTTCTGTATGTTCCCCGATTCGATAGCGAAAATTCCTTTGAGGAAAATCCAATTACAACCAGCCACACCTGCTTTACGTACCTAGCAAACTCCTTGATACAGCAAGGGAAGTGATTGAAAATCTTCTTAATTTATTTACCAAAAGCCACATCAAGATCGGAATGGCTCAGGCATTCAAATTATATTACAAAGAACAAAACAACTAAACAAGAACTTGTAAAAATTACTTAAGCACTAACCATGATTTCAGTCTCCATGCTCGGGCAATCTGCAACACCACTGCCTCCTGCACAGACTACATTCACCAATCATAAATCATCACATCTTGCAAAAGCTTATTCTATGTCAGGAGTTCAATGCTTCTAAATAGATGGAAAGATCTGGTCCACTCAAGCTGCAGCATGCAACACATATAAGACCAATAGAATCTGGGGTGGAACCAGGAATTTCACGAAGGAGGGGCCGAGTATACAATTATTATGTATGCTCAAAAATAGAAAAATCTATGTATTTTTGAACAATAATTTAAATAGAATTAATATTTTTAAAATGAACATCTTTCAATCTTGATAAACGTAGAATTTAAATTTATTATTAATGTTAGAATTTCAAATAGATTGGTATTTTTCGTGGAAAATTTTAAAATTGGATAAATATACTAATTTAAGCCTCTCCGAATCCATCCTCAAAAGGTTAAATTATCAAGTGAAATTTTGAAACAAAAAAGTTCATGATTAAAAGGAAACGATAAAATTTATTTTATTTATAAAGAGTACTAAAAATAATGGATAAACTCGAATACAGTTTTATATCAAATTATGTTAATACTTTGGAAGTGACTGGATAAATCATATAAAAGAAAGTAAAATTGATGGAGATAAGATTCAAACCCTGGTCTTCAAAATAATAACCTTACCACTCTACCAATTAACCATTTAATAATTCTACAACATTTCTCTAACAACATTAATTATAATACAATTAAAGAGCGATCATATTAAAACTTAATACATTGTATAAGTGACGTAGAATAATCATGGGGGGCATAATGTATACTAGTCTCGCCCCTGACTCAAATACAATTTTTTATCAAATTATTTTAATACTTTAGAAGTGATTGGATAAACCATATAAAAGAAAGTAAAACTGTTGGATATAAGATTCGAACCCTGGTCTCTAAAATAATAGCCTTACCACCCTACCACTTGACTATTTAATGATTCTGCAACATTTTTCTAACAACATTATTTATAATAAAATTAAGGAGGGATTGTATTTAAAACTTAATACATTGTATAAGTGACGTATAATAATCATGGTGGGGCCATGCCCCCCCCCCCCAATAATGTATACTAGTTCCACCCCTAAGAGAATTAATGTGTTACCTCCCACGATGAGGTAATGTAATTATACACGATCCAATGCAGCACTTTGAGATATAGTAATCATTCAGAGCAGTGTAATATGGTATAATGCAGCATAAGCACCACAAAGACTACAAGAAGTTCGATACGATGTCAAGCTTGTTCTCCAGGGCAGGCAGGAGAACAATTGTTCCAGATCAATGGCAATAAGAACTGACCTCAAAGGAGTCTATACCTTCGCTTGTAATCGCTTACCATCAGAGTCAGAGCATGTCGTCGCCCATCATTTTTTGGCACTTTGAACCAATGGTAGCTTCAATCCTCTGCTTCCTTGCCATAAAGTCTGTGTTGAATACATGATCATTATCGCATTTATTAAACAGTAATTACACGGATCCAAATGAATTGAAAGAAAAGCATTACATATTAACAATATTATCTCATGCATTTCCAATCCATTATCCGATTACAAAATGAAAATAGGAACCGATTAAATAAATGGAAACAAAAATTAGGGCGAGATCCAGGAAAGGTAACACAATAAATGAATTGCAGCAAACAAAATGAAAGAAAAATAAGGTTAGAGATCACCGAAGCATCCACGAAATGGACTGTCCTTAGAGAGGATATCGCCCCCACAATACCGGTGCGAAGGGCGATCTGCTCCCAGGATACGATGGTCCGCGGTCTTCGTTTGCGCACATCGACGAGACCGTCCTCGAAAGTACCTCCGACAACTTGCAGCCGAGAGAAAGAGAGGTTGGTTCGTCCGTGAGAGGAAAAACCAGAACGAGAATAGAGGCGACGTGAGATTTTCTTGCGAGTGAAGTAAAAAGGCGTGGGGGGAGGGGTATATAAAGGGAGCTCACGTGCCCTAGCGTGTAGTGCCTTTTGTTTTCCAAAAATGCCCCTCAACGGACGTGTCCCTTCGGATTCCAAAACCGCGGCTAAAACGAGTCGTTTGGATCTAGTCGAATTCCTATTTTAGTCGAATCAAAATTAATCACGTGATTAATTTAATCGACCTACCAAATGAATGTTAGCAATGTGAGCCCGAGGGAACCATTCCTGCAATAAATGTTATTGTAATAAATGATTTATTAATCAAAGTTATTGATTATGTTTCACTCTCTTTCTGATATTGAATGAATGAATGCACTATAAGGTCCCTCTGTACAATAAGGGTTATGTACCATGGCCAACTTAATAATCATACAGTTGTTAATTCATTAATTGAATCATAGAGGCTAATGCTTGGATGAATATCTAAGGAGTTAGATAGAGGACTCATCAAGCATCATCAAATGATTGTCAAGTGATGATCTCCATCCTGAGTAGGAGATGGCAATCCTTTCTCATTAGGATGATATCTGATCGACCTCTTGATGTAGGTCCTCTGCATGGGAATAGTGATTCAGAGGTATCAGATTAGTTGAGTCAATGGGTTGACTCAACGAGATCGAGATAACCAAAGATATATGATGAATACTGTCACATCATAGGCAAACATCCTCTGACCAGATACAGATGTATTGCTATATATCTAAGTATGTACATTTGGCAGACCAATAGGTTGATGACCTAACCAAGGTCTATATACCGGCGAGCTAGTGTGAATGTAAGGACATATGCGTAATACGATCTCTCAAAGAGATCATACATGTTCACTTGTGAACTGGAAGACATGAGCTCACTCATGAGGTATTGGGACTGATCAAATTCCATGCATGGTCGTCATGCTTTGGAAGTATGACATGAATTTGTAGGTAATATATATGCTTTGTGAAAGCATATGATCTATACCAAATCCCAAGGACCAAGACTGAGAAACTTAGTGATCAATCCATGAAGATGATAGTATAAAAGTGATCTATATCCTCAGGATGATCATAAGTCTTCCAGTATGCAGGATGTACAGGTATTGGGAATACCTGAGGGTGATATGATCATAAACGATTGTATAACCATGATGCTTCCATTCCAAGGGAGTGATGAAACAGGTCTGGATTTTAGTGACTCCTCTCAGTAGAGAAGTAACCTAATCTTAGTCCATGTATTGGACATTGATCTGAATAAGATTCAGATGCAATGAGAAGATTAGGTTTACGCCTTGATTTAATCAAGCATCTATGAGAGGTCCATGGGATCTGGATTTGAGATGTGATCTCAATATCCAAGTCACTATACATGTAACAATACAATCCTCCTGTCCTTATCTCAAAGTATCTGAGGAGAAATCACATTATTCTTGAAGGGTTCAAGAATAATTTCATAGATCTAAGCATTGAGAAGTTGATAATTAAATGTGATTTAATTATTATGATTTATGTGGAATTATCCAATATAATTAAATGTGATTTAATTATTATGGATAAGAATAATATGGATAGCAATATCCAATTATTCATAATATATTATAAATATGATTTATAATGTATTAAAGAGAGCTAATTATAATTTATATTTGTTGATTAATTATTAATGTGTATTGGATACACATTGTTTAATTAATTGAAATAGTAAATTGTATTTTATTTTGGGTTGTGAATATGACTCACAATTTTCCATTGACAAGATTGCAATATTCTCAAAATTAATTATGAATTAATTTTGAAGAATAAAGCACAACAAAAGTTGTTAAGATTAAATAAAGAAGAAATACATGGAGATATGCAATCTCATGAAATCTCATGAGATTGCCTCCACATGGTAACATGTGGACGGTTACCAAGTCCTACTTGGAATTGGTGGCCGTCCACCATGTTGACATAGGAGATGTAATCTCCATGTCATTGCTTCTTTATTTGATTGATTTAATTTTAGGATTGATGTATATTTGATTTGTCAAATATATTTGATCTAAATTAAATCATAAGTTGTTGGTTTTTACCAACAACAATCTTGACCATTGAATTGACATAAATCAATCTCATCCATTGATTTTATATGTCCCATGGATGGAGATCCATGGATCCTGAAACCCTATAAATAGAGAGGCATATCATGCTCTCTTGTACATGCTTTTTAGAAGCACATCTCTCTCTCTCTTTCTCTCCACACATGCCAACTCTCTCTCCCTCTACTTGGTGGCCGTCCACCAAACCCTAGAGGCGATCATCGTCATCGCCTACGCCACCGCGTCGCCGCTTCGACGTTCTTCGATTCGTCGTCTTCTTGGAGTGCTACGCTCACAAAAAAGACGTTCGATCTCGTACGACGAGATCAGGAGTTCACCGTGCTTGGATCATCTTGTTGGATTGCGAGGATCACGCGACTCATCCCCGTGCTTGCAAGCTACTTCTCTGACGATCGGACTTGAGACAGGAGGTCTCTTTTCGTAGGGACTTGATCAACCACGCTTCAAGAGGTATTGCATTATACTTATTGTGGTTGTAGATGAAACGATCCGAGAATCATTCTTGGATCATGTGGTTTCATCGCATGAAAATTTTTTAAATTCCGTTGCATCGAACAACTAGTATGACTAGTCGTTCTTCGTCGTATTCGATACGACGCTCACACTTACGTGATACGCTTGAGGATTATTCCATATCCTTCAAGTGGTATCAGATCCTTAGATTGAAGGTTTTGGATACGATCCGCAAACCTAGGACGATTTGGGTTCGTAGAGCTCGCGAAAGTTTTTTGTCGCATTTGATTTTCGCACTTCTGTTTAGTGAATAAATTCGGCCCTGTTAAATTATTTAAACACAAATTAAATACTTGGATTTTTTTCCCCATTAAATAAGGAAACCATAGAATCTGAGTTTGCGTAATTTGGATTCCGTTTGCTCGAGATATGGTTGTTTTAATGAACATGTATGCACTGTTGCGGGAACTGCAAATCTTAATATAATTAATGAGCTAATTACTATTTAGATATGCTTCAAAATACGTGAAATATCACTTAAGTTCTGTTCTATATCAAATTAACAATCTTTGAAAATTGATTTCATCTAATTTGGATTTAAATTGATTAAGATATGTTAATTTTAATAAGTAGGTGAAATGCCCCGCCTCGACGGGAGCACTTCTTCCATTCACATTATTACCCAACAACAGTTATAGACAACCTGCATGATATACCATTAATACAAAAAGAATTATAGGAAAAATTAAACTTCCATTGATAACTAAATGTCCACATAAGGATAACAATAAAACCTCAGAGTCTCTTTATTACATCATAATAGATGAAACATAGGGAAAAAACAACTATACCACTAAGCCTCAACCTCAACAATGTCCTACAGATGCACCACCGAAAATGCGAGCCTCCGTCTTCTGTTCTGCACTTCCTGTTGGATTTCTAAAGAATGTAACTTATGAGTCAACTGACCCAGTAAGAATAAGGTAAATTATAATTCAAATACCATCACATTATAGGTAGGTAATGCAAATGTCGTAACTGAACAAGTTTATAAGAGAACATTTTAAAAGCATATAACAAAATACCATCACCTATTTTCCAGGCCTTTAACACGTATGCAATCAAAACAAAATTTTTGACATATCTTAATCCATACTTTAATTTACTTATCCCGGACTCGCCCGTTAAAGGAAAAATCCTGCACTAGGAATGAAGCTTGCAATACTTTCTTCAGAGTACAGACTAAAACCTTTGCGCATGCGCGATCCTTCAGCTAGTCTGGCTAGTAGTACTCTAACACCCGTGACAGGGAGCATATAGCCCGAAGAGACGTAACTCTGTCAACCGAGTCTGCCGGAGGAGTCTCACTCGCTCCAAAATAAGTGCCTCCAAACAGATCGGTATAATGCGCGCGTGCATCCACCTCAATTCCACCAGCGTACCTACTACCACCCCACTCTTTGATGCCCCTCAAGTGGGGGTGACTCACTGTCAGCTCGACCGGACCACAAGGGGGTGCATCCACCTTGCAGTATTAAACTTTCAATTCCATACACGTGTATTTTGTACCGGATAGTTTCAACTTGGAATTTAATAACAGATTCCAAACTTATAAACCAATCACATTAATAAGTTAGACCATCAATTATAAACGTTACTTCATGATCACTTACCCTTAGAATATGCTTGCAAGCATATGCGATAGCCCCATACTAAAAGCATGTTGTTGTACAAGACATTAAGGATATTGACTCATGCAACTAAAATTAGAGAGAAGATTGTTTAATCAGATATAGCACGTACGATGCCAAGTGTACATTGCATTATCAAGTATTAAGTACTTACAGGGGGTATATGTGATTTCATAAATGTGTTCCCAAGCAAGGCAATGACTCATGGTGTATATTATGCACCATTGTCATATGTTTCCTCCGTAAATTGGCCCTCCAAGACATTAGCATAATAACAATAACTAACTCTCTCTATTATCTATATGGTCATATTGGTGACTTCTATATATGTTTGATTCGATGATAATAATCTTGTGTCCTATATATATATATATATATATAAAGTAATAAGGACAACATCTCAAATCTAACCATTAAATATCTAGAGCACAACACAAGTATTCACTATATAAGTAGTTGGCGTTCAATAATTTTATAGCTATATAGTCATCACCACTAACAAACTCCTTAGGATTAAAACTGTATACATGCTATTTAAACGTGAGGTTGTTTGCCTCCCTAAAGTGTTTTTCTTTTTAAGGATGACACCCAATTATCACGGTAACAACTATTAATAGACAACTGTATGTGACTTACACTAAACCACTACACCAATAAAATACTATTATAATTATTTAATTAGTATTGAAATATTGTATCATTATAAGTCCTAATATAGCTCAACAAGGTATATGATATACCTATTTATGACTGAGCTTAACGTCACAACTCAACCAAAAAAACTTACAAAATATGGCAAGGATGTAAACCGTGCTAATAACTTAAGAGACACCAAGAGTTATTAATTGAAATACAACACCGTGATCTAATGTATGGCATCTTAGGCAAAAATTAGCATGTTACGAAAATCACACAATAATGGATACAAGGGGGTTTAATATGAATTACCAACGTAGTACTTAATAGTCCATTTTCATAACTACCCTTTGTCCATGACTTGTTATCAACTATCTAAATTTCGATATGATGTCAAAAAAATCCATCTCACAAGAACATTATAATTACCAACAGAAATTTTATAATGGGATAAAGTGTTACTGGATGCTTTGATCTTTCGGTCACGCCATGAACCAAAAGAGAAAATTTGACCAATGAGATCAATCCAAGAGAAAAATAATTTGGTAGAGGATTCACGATATACCAACAACAAGAGGCAATCCTGGGGTTAGGATCGGAAACAAGTATTCAACCCCAAAAGACAGTCTCCAAAATCACAATATATATGCGAAAGAATAAAGGAGGAGAGAGTCGAAGATCCGTTACCTATACTCGTGCACGTCTTGATCCACGTGCTCGATCGCCCCATCACGAATCCGATGAGATGGTTGCCTTTCCCTTGCAATGGCCCTCCTCGTTTTCTTCTTGTCTCGAAGCTACGGAGCTTGCACTGTTATCCTTTTGGCTCTCTAGAGAAGGAGAGGGAACGAGATAAGAGAATGACTTGGGGAGGAAGAAAAATGATGAATTAGGGTTTAGAAAGGAGTAGCAATGAGAGGAGATGAAGGGTGGGGGTATTAATATAGTTTGGGATTAAAATACTGGTTTTAGGATCCCTAAAATAGTCTTAATTCGTAATTAACTTATCTAATCCTGTAACCATTAATCCCCTCAAAATCCATGACCCCTCTTCACCAAAACAGGCATATCTTCCACATCCGAACTCGGAATTACGCATTTTTGGACTCGTTGGAAAGCTTACGACGAGACGCTTCTTTTGAGTATAATATTGAATAGGTTTTAAAACTTCAGAAAAATCGAAAATTGCGGGGTGTTACAGTAGGGGTCACTGCTGAAATTACAGTCCTAATCAAGAACCGTGTGATAGTCAATTAATGAAATTAATTGTAATTTCAAGAAATAATTATGGAAAATATTTGAGAAATATTGGAAGATGATTATTTCCTTATTTGACTTGGCCTCAACCAATAAATTGATTAGATTTGATCTAGATCATAATTGTAAACACAATCATCAAACTCCTTACTTGAATAGGATTGGGAATTTGTCTAGCAAATTTCCTTATAATCAAAAAAATATTTTGATTATTACTATATGGTATAATTTCTGTTGAAGAATCGATGATCATCTCAAATACAAATTAATCTATTTGGCATTATCCTTTCCCTAGGCGGATATGGTGTCTAGTCGGAGATCGCTGGGGTAACGGGTTGCAACGTATGTGGTCCGTCCCACTCTCGTCGGTACTGACCATGACAGCGAGTAGGGACTTGATAATGCCGAAGTAATCAAGATGTATTTTCTACTTATTAAAATACATATTAATACGTACTTTGAGAATAATATCATATATATATATATATATTCAAGTAAAACAACCAAGTTTGATTGATTGAATGGATTGATAATTAATTTAATATGATTGAATTAATTATGTCCAATTAAAATACTCTATTATGAATAAAGTTGTTAATTCCCTTAGAAGAATTAATTATATAAATATGATTCATGCTAATTAATTAAAATTTGAATAAGAGGTCGAGGATCACATAAGTGACATCCATGGTCTTCCGTCAAGGCGAAGGGTTTCTTTCGCCAGGGATTGTATATAGGAGACGTCTGTACGAAGTGACAGCTCCTATATGCAAGCGCATCTGGATCGGGCTCTTTGCTTCTCGAAAGAGTAAGGTCGTATGCGTAGTGACCCCAATATCGGATCCGCATATTATTGGGGCGATATTGGATTGCGCATAGCAAGTTCTATTCATGTTGATGGTTGGTTCAACTAATGACGGATCAACATCACCTTAGGGGTGGTGGGCCCATGTATTAAAGATCGAATTGGAAAATGCAAGTTGGACTTGCAAGGCGGAATGTGTTCCCGCTTCTCTTTATTGGAGTTACAGATTCTCATATTATTGGGATGTAACAAAGATAAAGAGGAGATCCCAGTTCTTGCTTGAGATATAGTGGTAAGTATATCTCTTACTTTGAAAGTGAATAAGGGAATAAACTTTCATAGTTGACAGAGCAAGACTAATTTGATTTAAAAAGCCTTAATCAAATATTATGAATTTGAATATATGATTATATGTTCTAATATAGTGTATTCTTAATTTCAGAAAATGAAGTCCATGAACCCACTAAGCAGGCTTCTGAAGGTCAACTAGTTGACCGGACCAAATTACTCGGATTGGATCCGTAATTTGGAGCTTGTTCTCTCAGCCGAGCGCATAAGTTATGTGCTCTCAGAAGACAAGCATGAAAACCTTAAATCAAAGGAAGAGAAAGCATACAATGACAAGTATGATAAAGATCATGTCTTGGCTAGATGGTACATCTTGGGTTCTCTCTCTAATGTTCTTTAGAAACAACATGTGGAGATGAGTAGTTGCCAGGAGATAATGCAGAATCTGAAAGATATGTTTGGTGACATTAACCACACCCAGCGGTACAACGTTATGAAAGAACTCGTTCGCTGCAAGAACTAGTTGACCGGACCAAATTACTCGGATTGGATCCGTAATTTGGAGTTTGTTCTCTCAGCCGAGCACATAAGTTATGTGCTCTCAGAAGACAAGCATGAAAACCTTAAATTAAAGGAAGAGAAAGCATACAATGACAAGTATGATGAAGATCATGTCTTGGCTAGATTCTACATCTTGGGTTTTCTCTCCAATGTTCTTCAGAAACAACATGTGGAGATAAGTACTTGCTAGGAGATAATGCAGAATCTGAAAGATATGTTTGGTGACATTAACCGCACCCAGCGGTACAACGTTATGAAAGAACTCGTTCGCTGCAAGATGCAAGAAGGAACTTCGGTCTGTGAACATGTACTCAAAATGTTTGGGTACTTGTCGGAGCTGGAGACTCTTGGGGTAACCATAGATGCAGACATGCAATATGATTTCATTCTGTTATCTTTTCCCAAGTCTTTCAATAATTTTGTGGTTTCATTACACATGAACAATCTGGAATTGACAAATGCCGGGCTTCTTGCTGCATTAAAGTCTACAGAAGACGTAATGAAGAAAGATAGTCCCGCTGGCAGTGCAATAGTTGCACAGGTCAGAGGGAAGCGCGGTCGGAAGCAAGGTTCTCGGAAGGGCCCGGTCTAGAAGAAAAAGAAGAAGGGACAAGGTGTTGGCTCATCTTCCAATGCATCCACTCTAATGGCGTCGAAGAAAACTGACGTCTATCACCACTGCAAAAAGCCGGGGCACTGGAGACGTAACTGCCCAGATTACCTGAAGTCGGTCGACAAAGGTAAAGCCCCAGTAGGTACAAAATCTACTTTTATCATTGAAACAGGTTTTCTCGTTGGACGAGAAGGAAGTTGGGTTGTTGATTCCGATGCTTCTGTTCATGTATGCAATTTGTTGCATTTGTTTCAGGAAACTAGAAAACTTGAAGAAGGGGAGATAGTCATCCAGATGGGATCTGATGCAAGTGTTGCAGCAGTCGCCGTCAGGACTTGTCGACTATCATTATCTAGTAGAAGAGTCTTAGTACTTAAAAAATGTCTTTATGTACCTGAATTTAGAAAGAATTTGATATCTATATCTAAGCTAGTTAGAAGTGGATATTCATTCCTATTCTGTAATAAATTAGTCATAAATCATTATGATAAATATATTGCGGATGGCATTTTGACTTTTGGAGGACTCTATAAATTGTTCATTGATAAATGTGTTATGAATGTTACATCCACTAATAAAAACCCCAAAAGATTCAGGGAGGATAAAAATCTTTCGAATGAGATTTGGCATCAAAGGTTTGATCATTTATCTGTTGATAAGATCAATAGATTGATAAAGGATGGACCTTTAGATTTTTTACAAGTTCAACCTTTGCTCACCTGCAAACATTGCATTCAAGGTAAAATGACTAGGATGCCTTTCCGTAACAAGGTTACAAGATGCGAAGGTATTATTGACCTAATACATACCGATGTATGTGGTCCCTTCAGTACCGCGACTCGAAATGGATATTGTATTATTTGACGTTTATTGATGACCATTTGCGATACGGGTTTGTCTTCCTATTACGTCATAAATTTAAAACCTTTGAAAATTCAAAGAATTCAAGGCTTTGGTTGAGAACCAAACCGATAGGAAGATTAAACGGATTCGATCTGATCGAGGTGGCAAGTACCTCTCAGATGAATTCAAGGAATATCTTAAAGAGAATGGAATTGTCTCTAATCTCACTCCTCCTGGAACCCCCCAACTTAATGGTGTTGTTGAAAGACGCAACATGACCATCATGAATATGGTCCGTTCAATGATGAGTAAAGCACATTTACCACTTAGTTTCTGGGGATATGCAGTAGAGACTGCAATATATATCCTGAATAAGATTCCTAACAAATCTATACCTAAGACTCCTCATGAGCTCTGGTATGGAACCAAACCTAGTGTTAATCACTTGACGGTTTGGGGTTGTTTGGTCCATGCAAAGAACGTGGATGCAAGTAAGCTAGAATATCTCTCTCGTGAGTGTTACTTCATTGGGTATGTTAGAGATGGTATTGGATACCAACTCTATGACCCCGAGACACAAAAGGTTTTTCTTTCTAGAGATGTGAAATTTCTAGAGAATGATTTCCTTAAAAGTCAAGACAAAAATGAAGCAGAGGAACTCATTGAATCCCCTGAGGATTCTGAGCTTCCTGAATCGGAAACTGAAGAGATAAATAAAGATGAAATGCCCATATCTCTTCGAAGGAGTTCGAGGGTGGTTGCACCACCTGAAAGTTATGGATTCCATGTGTCAAGTGAGACTGACAATGATCCTACTTCATTTGATGAAGCACTCGCGGATCATGACATGGATAGATGGATGCTGGCAATGAAGTCAGAAATTGACTCCATGCATAAGAATGGTGTATGAACCCTAGAGGATCCACCTAAAGGGGTAAAACCCATTGGGTGCAAATGGATCTTCAAGAGAAAGAGGGGACCTGGTGGGAAAGTAGAGACTTTCAAGGCACTGCTCATAGCCAAGGGATACACACAGAGAGAAGGCATCGACTATGATGAGACATTCTCTCCCGTGGCTATGCTTAAATCCATCAGGGCATTGCTAGCTATAGCTGCATATCTTGACTACGGCATCTGGTAGATGGACGTCAAGACGGCTTTCCTCAATGGATACCTCAAGGAGGATATCTATATGGAGCAGCTCTAGAGCTTCATAACTGAGGATAGCAAAGTATGCAAGCTGAAGAAATCCATCTATGGGCTCAAGCAAGCTTCTCGTAGCTGGAACATCAGATTTGACGAAACCATAAAGAGTTATGATTTTGTGCATAATCCTGATGAACCTTGTGTGTACAAGAAGCTTAGTGGGAGCGCCATTGTGTTCATCGTGCTTTACGTAGATGGCATCCTTATCATTGGGAATGATACAGGGATGATGACCAGTGTGAAGATTTGGCTATCCCATACCTTTGAGATGAAAGATCTTGGAGAAGCCTGTTACATCTTGGGTCTGAAGTTGTTCAGAAATCAAGAGAAGAGGATATTCGGATTGTCACAACATGGATACATTAAGAAGATTTTTGAACGATTCCGTATGGATAGTTCCAAGAAAGAATTCCTACCCTTAAGACATGGTATCCACCTGTCTAAAGGAATGGCTCCTCAAACTGTTGAGGAAAAGAAAGCTATGGCTGGATGCCCTTATGCATCAGCTGTAGGAAGCTTAATGTATGCCATGATGTGTACAAGGCCAGATATCTGCCATGCAGTGGGAGTGGTAAGTTGTTACCAATCCTGCTATGGAGAACAACACTGGAATACAGTAAAGAACATATTCAAATATCTGAGACAGACGTAAGATTACATCTTGGTCTATGGAGATGGTGATCTCCAAGTCTTGGGATATACAGATTCTGACTTCCAATCGGATATTGATGATCGAAAGTCGACATTAGGGTTTGTATTCCTGTTAAATGGTGGTGCTGTGAGCTGGAGAAGCAAGAAGCAGGACACTACAACAGATTCAACAATAGAAGCCGAGTACATTGCCGCATCAGATGCTACAAAGGAGTCGGTGTGGTTGCGTGAGTTCATCCAGGAGCTTGGCATAGTTTCCTCTGATACTCCCATCCCGCTACTCTATGATAACACGGGAGCCATTGCCCAGGCGAAGGAACCCAGATGGCATCAGAATAGCAAGCACGTGGAAAGGAAATACCACATCATTCGGGAGATTGAAAAGCATGGTGACATCATCATCACCAAGGTGGCCTCTACCGACAACGTTGCTGATCCTCTTACCAAACCTCTGACACATAAGGTTTTCGACCGCATATAATGAATATGGATTTAAGGATTGTTCCTGAATGGTTCTGAGGGCTAGTGGGAGATTGTTAGCAATGTGAGCCCGAGGCGAACCATTCCTGCAATAAATGATTTATCAATAAAAGTTATTGATTATGCTTCACTCCCTTTTTGATATTGAATGAATGAATACACTATAAGGTCCCTCTGTACAATAAAGGTTATGTACCATGGCCAACTTGGTAATCATACAGCTGTTAATTCATTAATTGAATCATAGAGGTTGATTCTTGGATGAATATCTAAGGAGTTAGATAGAGGACTCATCAAGCATCATCAAATGATTATCAAGTGATGATCTCCAGCCTGAGTAGAAGATGGTAATCTTTTCTCATTAGGTTGATATATGATCGTGCTCTTGATGCAGGTCATCTGCATGGGAATAGTCATTCAGAGGTATCAGATTAGTTGAGTTAATGGGTTGACTCAACGAGATCGAGATAACCAAAGACCTATGATGAATATTGTCGCATCATAGGAAAACATCCTCTAACCAGAGACAGATGTATTGCCATATGTCTGAGTGTGTACAGTTGACAGATCAATAGGTTGATGACCTAACCAAGGTCTATATACCAGCGATCTGATGTGCATGTAAGGACATATGAGTAATACGATCTCTCAAAGGGATCATACAGGTTCACTTGTGAATCGAGAGACATGAGCTCACTCATGAGGTATTGGGACTGATAAAATTCCATGCATGGTCGTCATGCTTTGGAAGTATGACATGAATTTGAAGGTAAGATATATGCTTTGTGAAAGCATATGATCTGTACCAAATCCCAAGGATCAAGATTGAGAAACTTAGTGATCAAACCATGAAGATGACAGTATAAAAGTGATCTATATCTTCAGGATGATCATAAGTCTTCCAGTATGCAGGATGTACATGTATTGGGAATACCTTAGGGTGATATGATCATAAACGATTGTATAACCATGACGCTTCCATTCCGAGGGAGTGATGAAATAGATTTGGATTTTAGTGACTCCTCTCAATAGAGAAGTAATATAATCTTAGTCCATGTATTGGACATTGGTCTGAATAAGATTCAGATGCAATGAGAAGATTAGGTTTATGGCCTTGATTTAATCAAGCATCTATGAGAGGTTCATGGGATCTGGATTTGAGATGTGATCTCAATTTACAAGTCACTATACGTGGAACAATACAATCGCCCTGTCCTTATCTTCAGGTATCTGAGGAGAAATCGCATTATTCTTGAATGGTTCAAGAATAATTCCATAGATCTAAGCATTGAGAAGTTGATAATTAAATGTAATTTAATTATCATGATGTATATGGAATTATCCAATATAATTAAATGTGATTTAATTATTATGGATAAGAATAATGTGGATAGCAATATCCAATTATTCATAATATATTATAAATGTAATTTATAATGTATTAGAGATAGCTAATTATAATTTATATTTGTTGATTAATTATGAATGTGTATTGGATACACATTGTATAATTAATTGAAAATGTAAATTGTATTTTATTTTGAATTGTGAATGTGACTCACAATTTTCCAATGGTAAGATTGCAATATTCTCAAAATTAATTATGAATTAATTTTGGAGAATAAATCACAACAAAAGTTGTTGAGATTAAATAAAAGAGAAATACATGGAGATATGCAATCTCATGAAATCTCATGAGATTGCCTCCACATGGTAATGTGGACGGCTACCAAGTCCTACTTGAAATTGGTGGTCGTCCACCATGTTGACATGGGAGATGTAATCTCCATGTCATTGCTTCCTTATTTGATTGATTTAATTTTAGGATTGATGTATATTTGATTTGACAAATATATTTGATCTAAATTAAATCATAAGTTGTTGGTTTTTTCCAACAACAATCTTGACCATTGGATTAACATAAATCAATGTAATCCACTAATTTTATATGTCCCATGGATTGAGATCCATGGATCCTAAAACCCTATAAATAGAGAGGCATACCATGCTCTCTTGTGCATGCTTTTTGGAAGCACATCTCTCTCTCTTTCTCTCCATACACGCCAACTCTCTCTCCCTCTACTTGGTGGCCGTCCACCAAACTTTAGAGGAGATCATCTTCGTCCCATACGCCACCGCGTCGCCGCTTCAACGTTCTTTGGTTCTCCGTCTTCTTGGAGTGCTACGCTCACGAAGAAGACGTTCGATCTTGTACGATGAGATCAGGAGTTCACCGTGCTTGGATCATCTTGTTGGATTGCGAGGATCACGCGACTCATCCCCACGCTCGCAAGCTACTTCTCCGACGATCGAACTTGAGATAGGAGGTCTCTTTTCGTAGGGACTTGATCAACCACGCTTATTGCATTAACTTGTTGTGGTTGTAGATGAATCGATCCGAGAATCGTTCTTGGATCATGTAGTTTCATCGCATGAATTTTTTTTAAATTCCGCTGCACCGAACAACTAGTACGACTAGTCGTTCTTCGTCGTATTCGATACGACGCTCACGCTTCCGTGATGCGCTTGAGGATTATTCCATATCCTTCAATGAAATCCGCAACAAAAGTATCGAGATCCGAATTGACTCTCCGGAGCCGTAGCGAAGCGTGCGCGTGCGCGTGTGTGGTCCTCCATTCCTCCTCTCTACTATTGCCACAAGAGCTTGGGGTGTGAACTCATATATAAGCCCATCAAAAGTTTAGAGATACTAGGTATGGTACTGAACTTCCACCCAAGCTTTTCTATGTTTCAAATTTGGGAATTCTCAACTTTCCCTCCAAGCCATTTAGTTTCCTAATTGAAACCAAAATAACTTCAATTGTAATTATATAAACTTTCCAAATAAAAATCTAATTACAATTCTTAATACAACAGCCTGCATAGGCCCCTCTTTGACCCCCAAACTTGTGGAGAGCATACAATGAGATGGGAAGCTCAAAATCATGCAGCAGGTAGGACTCTGTCCCGTGGTCAACTGGCGCATTGGTATCCACTAGTTTGCCTGCACCACCAGCAGCCTCCAGAGCCGCAGCCGTCGCCTTCTCGCCTGCCTCAGGCTGTCCATCGTCCTTACCCTTCTCTTCAGTATCCCCATTAGCTGCTGCATTTTTGGATTTTCACATGTAATAGTTACTAGATCTTGTCCACCTCCTTGAGAACGGTTCATAGCCTGCCTCCCCGGCCTTCAAGCTGGTGTTTACAGGTTTCAACTCTGATGCATTCTTGAAATTCTCTACACGGTTTTTCATGTTCATCTCGGCCAGTCTCACTGCTTTATCATCCTTCTTCACCTCCTGAGACATAGCTTCGAGCTCCGTGAGCCTCTTCCGAGCCCGTTCGAGCTCCGCTTCATCACCTCGTACTTCTGCAGTCTCCAACTCCTTCTTTAGTCGATTCTTCTCAGCCGCGATGTTCAGGGGCCTTATAGAGGCTGATTTCTTTTCTTGAAGCATCTGTTCAACTGTGGCAGCCGAGTAAACAAACTTGTTGATCTTTTGAATTTCTTCGATTTTCTCGAGCACATCCTCTTGCATAGGCATCTGTCCATTCATGTGCTCCACCTCCGGAAGTAGTGCCTTGAACTCTTCCTCTAGAGGAGGTGCATCAGAAATCCTTGCCATCTGCCACCGAGCTGCTGATGCCTCGTTACCCCAGATACAATTCAGATACTTGTGGGTTGTTTAGTTCTCAAGCTTATAAGTGTGATCACGATCGGTTGCATCCACGTTCTTGACCATGCATAGCCTGTAACACCCCAACCCCAAACATAATGCCATGCCTAAAACTCACAAAGTGTGGGTATGGTTTATAAGTGGTGGGGATTACTACTGGACAACTTGGGCTTAAGAATTTTGGGTGGTTGCCAACGGGTCCATTTGGGCCCGAACCCAATAAGTTGTCAAGGCCAGTTTTCTCAATAACGGACCGGGGACCTATGTCCGGGACGTTACAAATGGTATCAGAGCCAAATTCTCTCTGATAGTGGAAAGGGCTACCCGAGAGGTGGAGCTGCCTCTACAAAGAGGTTGGAGGAAATAGCTACCCGGAGCGTGCAGCCGCCACTATCACAGGAAAGAAGTGATGGACCATGTCGCAACGAGGACGTTGCGAATATAAGTGGGGGAGGTTGTAACACCCCAACCCCAAACATAGTGTCGTACATAAAACTCACAAAGTGTGGGTACGGTTTATAAGTGGTGGGGATTACTACTGGACAACTTGGGCTTAAGCATTTTGGGTGGTTGCGAACGGGTCCATTTGGGCCCGAACCCAACAAGTTGTCAAGGCCAGTTTTCTCAATAACGAACCGCGGACCTAAGCCCGGGACGTTACATAGCCTGTATATCCTCTGCCCCGTTCTTGTCACCCCTATACCGACTCGGACGAAGCATCCTGCTATAAGATCTTCAAAGAATGGCTCCATGAACCACTTTGCAAGCTTGGATCTTCTAATTGTGATTGCTTTGATGTCTTCATATGCCACATGATCCCCTGATAAAGAGCCATCCTCATCACCATCTGCCATACTGGTCTCTTGTCGACCTTTGACTCCTTGCAGGCCTTTTGTCCTCGCTTTCGCTGGAACTAGAATCATCCGACGTTGGTGCTACTGGGAGACGCTTACGCTTAGCAGGAGAAGAATCACGTGCAGCAGTTGCTCCACCGATCACCTCACTAGCATCTCTCGATCGACGAATACCTTCGGCATCCTGCTGTTTCACTCGTTTTGCACGAAGTTCATTCAGTGTATTTTTTGCTGCGGTCTTCTCAGTATTTACCAATGAGCGTCCAAAGCGTGATGGAGGTGGAGGAGTTTCTTTCCTCTCCATCTTATCGCTCTTCGATGATTCTCTGGCCTTTTTCTTTAACCGATAATCAACCCTCCTTGTGTTTCTGTCCGCTAATATCATCTCCCTTTCCAGCTCGGACATCTTGGAGAGTTTTCCCTGTCCTTATCATCTTTGTTAGAGGTCACTCCCAACAGAAAGCTCGCTATCAGAATCATAACTGCCATGGCGGTCATCATCACTCTCATCATCAACTTGGTTGTTTCTACCATCCTTTTCTGGAGGATCGATCCTCTTCTTAACTGATATCTGATGCCGAATTTCGCTATTTGTGTTCTCCTCCTCGGAATCATCGTCTTTTGAATCACTCCTTTCATCCGAGTACGAGCCGCTGCACTGCCGTCTAACCTGGGAACGAGATAAATTTTTCCTTCCAGACGTGCCAGTTCTTCCTGCGGCCTCTAGCGACCAATGCTCCAAATCTCCCGTATTGTGCCTTTACGCTGATCCTCAAACTGCAGGTGATCTCTGCAAAAGTTATTCCATAATTTATACATATTAGAAGATAAAAAGGTTTACATCGAAATAGACGGCAAGCGGGCAACAGGCTGCGCCGCTAAGTCTTTTTGTATTGCAAAGCCAATCCTTCTAAACACTACATCTATAGATCTGGGATCCATAATTGACTGTCAATATTCATGTTTTTACATATATACGATAGAACTAAAACCAAAAGCTTAGTTTCAAAGATGATAAGTAGTCTAAGGAATTTGATATCATACAAATCTAACAAGTTGATTTTACAGTTTTATACAATACATACTTAGCAAAAAAAAGTTGATTTTACAGAATTTTAGTGAAGATTTATGACAGCTAAATTTTATTGGTCGAACGGTGTAATGGATGGAAATTTACTCGCTCCAACCAAATTTCTATTTGTGTCATATCACCATTATTGTATATTTGATTTGAATTATTAATTGATGGAGAGTCGAATATCAATTTAATGAGATTTAATCACCTATTATTCCATTCCATTTGATGGTCGTAAAACCCTCAACTTTTCTAAACCTCGCGTGGTTGTACCTTCCCTCTTTTCTTGTGTAGAGAGAGAGAGAGAGTTAGAGAGAGGAGGATTATCGAAAGACTATTCTTCCTCAAAGGAGATAGCAGTGGACCAGTGGTGAGTAAAGGGAGCACAGTGACGGATGACGTGAATAGTCACGGATAAGTAAGCATGACCTGGAAGTGCACGAATCGAGACAGAGGTATGTATCGGCATAGGATTCCACGTAACCTCTAAATGTAAGCATCAGATTCGTAGGATTATAGAATACGATTAATTATTTTCGTTGTAATAAAGTGTTCAAATGTGTGTATAAAGTCTTTAAAAGTATGCATATGTATATTGATCATACCATCTTGTCGACTAATTCCGTTATCAGAAATTCCCCATAATGCAACGGATTTATTCTCATTGTATATCATATTGAAGTTGCATGGCCCTTGAATACAAGAATTTCTCTTTATTATTGTCATCGTCCCATTAGATTTTATAAATGCCAACATCAGTCCTCTACCTCCTAAATAATAAAATGTATATCAATTGTTTTCGTCAGATTTAGATTAAATGATAGTAAATATGCTGGCAGCTAGACCTACCCAGATGGTCCGTGAATATATAACAAGCTATCCATATGGAATGAAATATTTGAGATATGCGTATACTTAAAATCGATCCTGTCCAAAATGTTGATGTGAACTTGTGATCGATAAACTCAAGCAAACCATCTTTTTGTATGTTTACCAAACGTAGAGAATCAATAATATCATCCACGTTGAAAATACCTTACTTTTATTGGTGTTTCATTTTCTAGTTAATTCTATACCATCATTGTTTCAAGACCACATGTTTTATATATTTGCCGAGAGGTAGAAAGAAACTACACTTATACTTTAGCCGTACACACAATATATGATTGCATCAGTATATCCTCCCTTTCGTTCTTGCGATTAAGAAGGATGCAAAGCAAAGAGGGTTCACGTAGGAATCAAGTATAATCACTACGAATGGATTATTATTTGGGGTTGGGGAGCTTGCACCATGGTGTATGTAACTTTACGTGCACCGGTATCATAAACGTTCAACTTTTGATATTTTTTTGAAATGAAACCATGTGGGAGTTAGATCACTATATACCACCATGATGTCATTTAAAAATCAACTTAATTCAAGACTTCTAACCCATACATCAAGACTGCGACATTTTAACGGTCTCAGAATTGTTGAAATTTTGTCCTTCCAGATCGACAAGTTAGGAATGTCTGTTTTATATGAAATTTGAAACACGTATTCCATAATAGGTCTAAGTAAATCCCCTTACATTTCATTTTAAAAAATGGATGTTTGTAGTGCCAATGCATGTAATGTTACATGCACCATGATGCAAGCTCCCCAACCTCTTATTATTTTATATATAGTTAAAAGTGTTGACATATTACTCTGGAAATAAGACGTGGAAAAAAAATATAAATCATGTTGTGTAGACTACGTACATTATAATTATATGTATGTAACATCACTCACATGTTTAAATAAAATAATAAAGCCACAGAGTTATAATGACATTAGGAAAGAAGTGTATTAGATTTGATCACAATCTAGGAGTTAGACAATATCAAATTACAGTTTATAGGTGATAAATAAATGTTTAATTGTTTATTGTTAATAAAGAACTATTATATATATATATATATATATCACATCCAAACTATGATTATTCAAGCTATCAAGCAACACAAGTTGAGAGTAAGATGTTGGAACTGAAATGTTCACATGAGGCACTATTGTATGGAAAAGGAAATGATATTAAAATGATCTTAATGTGAATAATGGCATGATGACGATAAGTAGAGCTAAGTGCTACACCTAATGGTGGGAGCCACCTCTAGAGTCCAATTATCGTAGGCCCAAGGAACAACGCCGCAAGGGACGTATGGTTGCAAGGAACCACAGAGGCAAAAGGTAAGTCCTCTACAGTTGTAGCTACACTATCATGTATGTTATGTTCATGGACTGCTAGTGTCAGCGGTAAATCCAGCAAAGCCAGCAAAGTCGCCTAAGGATTAAAATCAAGTCAATTCTAAACACTATAATAAGCTAAGGTGTATGCGCAATTATAACAATGTTAAGGCATTGTACAAATATTATGAGTTTAAGATCATATATGAGATCATATGTGCAATTATGTTAATGTCATAGCCATATATGCAATTATGTTAATGCCATGAGCATATGTGTAATTACATTAATGTTAAGGTATATGTTCAAATGTATTGAAAAGTCATGCAAGAAATGGTTTATAAAGGTAAACCATAACAAGTATGCAAAAAAATAGTTTATAATGGTAAACCATGACAAGTATGCAAGGAAATGGTTTATAATGGTAAACTATTGCAAGATATGAAAGATATGCTTTTATAAAGGTAAATCATTACAATATTATGCAAGAAAATGATTTATAAATGTAAACCATTATGAGTTATGCAAGAAAATAGTTTAATAAAAGAATAAACCATTACATCTTGTACAAGAATTGGTTTAAGAAAAGTAAACCATCACAACTCGTGTAAAGTTATCATAAATGGAGACTAACATACAAAGATTTATATGATTAAAGAAATACATAGTTGCTATGTATCTTATGAAATATACCACACAAGATAAAAGAAATGCATGTTACATATTCTTGTGCATATTACATATGCATACCTATGTTTATTAAAGAGTCCAAATTATACATGTTAGGAATCGTACTTAGACATGTATGGGAACCACTAGGCTCGTGATGATAGTTGTCCATGAAAACTCAAGTTACATGTAGTATAACATATTAAAAGACTGTTACAATTCCCATGCATGGACCATAATGCATACTGGCATTGGGCTCATGCAAAATTGTGTTTATTTATTTCAGGTATTTGATTGAGCACTCAAGTTCGTGGGGCAGACTCAACAAGACATTCAACGTGGTGTGGATATTACTTAGTTTATGGTGTATATTTGTATGCTCACTGGAATAGAGAGCCGTGTGTGAAATTATTTAGTTTTCTTTTGCAAGTATACCTTTATTGATGTAAAAAAATGGAACTCTCGATTGAATTGGATTTTTTCAATCCTTTTGAGAATGATTTTTTTATTATCATTGATTACCATGCATGAATCGGTAACGGTTCGATCGTGTGACTTAATGTTGCATGCTTCCGCATAACCGTGTGGTCGATCCGTTACAAACGAAGACATATAAAGCATTCGAAATCTACGAAGTATGTGTTTATAAAAGATGTTCAGCATGCAATTTAAACCCTGGATCCAATGGGTTTAATCCTAGCAAACATGTTATATTCTTTGCAAGATGTCAAGAAGAGAAATTTTCCAAAATGATCATCGATGCACTCTCTGAGCAGGGACGAAGCCAGAAATTTTTACTTGGAGGGCCAAATTATTGAGACTACACACATACATACACATACATATACATATATATGTAGATACATTGTATATATAGTTTATCTATGTTATTATTTATTCTTTTAACTATTAATATTTATTTACAAGGATTTTTTTAAAAAGATACCCCTATAAACTTACGATTTCCCATAAATATCCAAACAAAACATTATATGGACAAAAAGATCCTTACAAAATTCTTCAAATCACAAAAGCTTTTATTAATACAATGTTAAGTAGTACCACTAAATCTAATATTTTTAAAAAGTAAAATTATATCACACTTAATGTAGGGATGCAGAGGGATATAAATATATGTATATGTACCTATTCCTTTATTATATTTTGACATTTGTATTTGTATCTGTATTAAAATGAATACATATATAAATCAGTTTGGTATCCACATACATTTTTGTCTATATTTTTATATTTATTTTTAATTACATATAATAATTTTTTAAACTTTTCTGTATATTTAATATAATTTTTATGAGATATATATATACATTTTATTGTATCATAATAAGCCATTCAATTCATATATATAAGCTAATTTATAAAGTATTTGTGATTGTATTCATATGCAATCCATATTCATTTTATATCTATACCCAATTTTCAAGATTCGATAACACATTATTCATATTCGTTCATATCTATTTTGGCATCCGTACTCATGTATTAAAATAAATTTGGATATGATAACACCTATATGCTTGTTCGTAATTAATAATTATATTCTTATTTTAGTATCTTTTGCTGTTACCTAATCATTATCCATTTTTTGAATACGAACGTGGATACGGATATCGACGGATGTTAAAATTATCTTACCATATACTTAAAAAACAGATACGGATGTAAAATAGATATAATCGCATACGAGTAATGTTGGAAATACTCTATAGATTTGACTTATATATGAACTCGATGGAAAATACATGATATAAATTTACTAAATGTGTTCGTATCGTAAAATTTATATAAATATGGCAAAAGAAGGTAAAGAATTCTATTACATATGGTTTAAAATAAATCTTTGACTATATTTATATACAAAAACGGATATATGAATATAGATACGGATGTATGCGATATCAAAAATATCAATATATGTATCCATTTTAAAACGGATAGGGATACAGATGTGAAAAGTTCTGTATAAAACGGATACGGTGGCAAATCAGATACGGATATATCCATAACAGTTTGCATCCCTATATGTATAACATGTAGTTCCTAGTTCCTGTAAAATACACAACTATTAATAATTAAAGGGATAATTACACCCATAACCCTGAGTAATTCCTCAATCTCAATCATAACCCTGTATAATCGCGAATTACACGAGAAACCCTGAGTAATGCTTAACTCTTACATGACATAACCCTGTGTCATATTCCGTTTGAGATGAGCGTTATGTTTGACGGATTCCGTTAAAAAAATAAAAACTACCCCTAAATCCATTCTTATTTACAAAACATGCATCTACTCCCTCCCCCCTCCCCCTCCATCGCGAGCTACTCCCTCTCCCCTCTCTCGTGACTCCGTGAGCCGAGTTTCCCCTCCGCCACCATGAGGAGCTTCCTCGTGCCGAGCTCCGCGTCAGGTTCATCACGTGCTCCCGCGCGTCGAGCTCCGACTGTGCCCCTGCATGCCGAACTATGACTGCGACCCCCGAACCCGCCCGCGCCCGAACTCCGCGCGAATTTCTGCTCCCCTGAAGCCCCTGGTCGCCGAGCAGAATTACCCCCCCTCCACCCGAGTTGTCCTCCCCTGCTCGTCGCCCCATCCCTGCTCGCCGCTCAACCCTTCGCAACCACACCCCACCCCCCCGCAATCGACCCCCCCTCCTCCCCTGCTCGCCACCCAACCCATCGCAACCGCCCCCACACCCAACCCCCCCCCCCCCTTCCGAGCTGAAAACCCATCGCAATCCCCCCTGCTCGCCGCTCAACCCATCGCAGTCTGCTTCTTCTTCAAATCAAAGATTCCGACGTTGTGGATCTCTGGCTCGTAAAGTTTCCCAGTCGTTGTACGTGAAGTATATGCAATTGGACCGGATTCCGGGGAGATCACGAGTTGAAAGCGCGAAAGACTGGTTGGCGCCCAGGAACAAGGCGAGGTCCCCACCGAAATCGTCGACCTCGACCCACACGTTAGCGTGCTCATCGAGCCTGTAAATCGCTACCCTGTTGGTCATGGCGATGACCCGTCCTGTGCTTTTGACATCTCTATCGCAAGTAGATACCAACCAAAGCTCGCCGGAGATCTCGACGAGGTGGTCATTGCTGTAGGGGCTCGTGCTGCTTGTTGCATCGCTGGATACGTGTTGAAATTTAGCTCCGAGGAGTTTGTAGGGAGATTCGGAAGTGTCATTGGGGTCAAAGGAGATGACGGAACCGCGACGGAGCACGGTATACACGAGGCCCTGGTAAGGTAGCATCCCTGCCGGAGTTGCTCCTTCCTGCTCGCCTCTCTGCAACCCAACTCCCCCCACTCCGCCACCATGCTGTTCACCTTGGCTCCTGCTCTACTGGAATTCCCACGTCAACATAGGGATTTTTTTTTGTGACCGTTCGATGAAGGATGAGTTAGATTAACTCATTCATATAGTTGAGTTAAAATATTAAACTAATGGAGGGTTATGAGTGTAAGACGGAATCATTACTCAGGGTTTCTCTTGTAATTCGCGATTATGCAGGGTTGTGATTGAGATTGAGGAATTACTCGGGGTTATGGGTGTAATTATCCCATAATTAAATTATCGTATTCATATCATATTATTGATTTTTTTATTGAGAAATGAGGGTGGAAGAATTATATACAACTTATAAATAGGATATGGGGGGGCTAAATTATCCAACTTATTAACATTTATATTTAACTAGTGTATTTAAATCATGTAATATTACTATTATATAATATATAATAATAGTTTTTGAGAGACAGGGGGGCCAAGCCCCCTCCCGCCCCCTTGTCTCCGTCACTGTCTCTGAGGTACCAAAAATATGATTACTTTGTGAAAATAATGGCCCAAATTCTAACAACTTGGTTCCTTCAGAGCTTGCAAGAGGGAAGATGCATATATAGTTCCCATTAGGTAAAGAGGCTGAGACTATTCTCTGATTTCAACTATAGCATGACCTTCAGTTCAACTTTTTTTCCCTTTAAAAAGCTTAAGTTTAGCTGAAGTAATGACATCGGTTATATCTGACAGACTTGTCACATTCTACACAACTTGAATCGGTTCATCCCGAATGTCTTTGTGGGAACTCGAAGGAGAGGGCCAATCTGCCCGATGTTTTCCTATCCATACTCAACTTTTTAAGATGGAACACATTAATTAATCGCTTGAGAAACACCAACAGGGATAATTCTTCTGAAAAGGAAACTGTCGGTACTCTCATTTCAGGTTTCTCCATCCAAAAAACAGGGTTCTTAGAGTATACTCAAAATAACATGAAAAAATTAAAATAAAAAATGTCAAGATTCTGCTTTAGTAGTCATAGATCCAGTCGTCGGAAACTAAGCTTCCAAAAAACACAATTTGCAATTGCTTTGGTACTATGCATTCTGAAGTTCAAACTCAGAAGAGGAGGTTTATCGAAATCCCCTTTCAAAAAAGCCTCAATAAGCAAAAATCCAGAGGTGCAGGGACCGCTCGCTCACGTTCGGTAAATCCCACAAGTAAAACACGGGCATTCGTGGAATTGAAGCCAAAGAAACGGGAGGTACGATTGGAATTCGGAGAAAGAAGATATCTTCGCACCACCTGCGGCTGAGGAAGATAGCAGACAAACGCTCGCGGCAGAGGGAGGTGAAGAAATTGGAGATCGTAGAGGAGGGAGAGGGGATCGAATGAACGGAGAGAGAGAGAGAGAGAGAGAGAGTAGAAAGAGATGCATTGACCAAATTGGAGGGAGCGAGGAAATCGGGAGGGAGAGCGGAGAGAGATGGGCGAGATCCAGATCGGGATCGGTTTCGTTTGGTTTGGTTTGGTTGGAGAGAATGACGGGTAAATTGGGAAAGAGAGAGGGGGGGCGATGCCTAATCCAATCAAGCTTGGATGCCCGCGCTTCTTATCCAACTCCAACTAACCTAAAGTATAATTGCATGATTGCTTAGATGCCCCTGAGAAAATATGATATTTATTGTGAGCATATTCCTTGGCCTTGGAAGGTGTTCTATGCTACTTTCTTTTCACATAAGTAGGCATTCCTAACGTGATTAGTAATGGAATTGAAATTTAAAGGTCATTGTAAAAGAATGCCATGTGATGTGGAGGAGTGATGGCTAGTGATGGTGCATGCACCAACGAGCGGTGAGAAGTAATGCATCGAGCAATGGCGGTTGCGATCAATTGTGATTGCGAGAAAATGGTGCATGAGGCGATGGCTGCAAGTAGGTGGTGTACGCCATGGCAGCAGTTCTCGCAGCAATGGTTGTACAGGGTGGTGGATCAGTGGTGATGGTATCTTAACGATGGTGGTGGTTGTGGTGATGTGTGCAACATATGCAATGGAAGAGGTGGGGTGTTTGCAGTGTCCAGCGACAGTGGTGGTGTATCTATGTTGATGGGAAGAAGGAGAAGGCTTTTAGTGACTTGCCATGAGTTCATAATAAAAATAGGAGGTCCCGAAAAGAAAAGGTAGCTTGACCAAAGACCTACCATGATTATGAACTAAAAATAGGGCATGTGTCCAAATTCATGGTAGGTTGGCCCAAAGATTTGCTATAAAACAAATTAAAAGTACGATGAGTTCTTAACTTATGACAAGTTGGTCCGAAGACATGCCATAAAATTGAACGCAAACTATGATAGGGCCCTAAATTTATAGGTTATGTTAAACCCCTCATTTTGGCCCTCGGAGAGTTTTCGATATTTATTAGGGAATATCATTGGCTATAACAGATTTAACCCTCTTCCCTATATTGGTTTCACATGTTCCTCGGTCTCATGTGATTGCAAACCCTGACAGCCTCATAGGTATTTCTTGTGCCATGATTAGGTTTTTCGAATAAGTGTTAGGTTGATGTTTTTCCTCATGAGTTCCACATATAGACTTTTGATGTATAGCTTCCCATTTCTAAGCATGGTGAGAGGAATGAACGTTGAAGCTTAAAAATGGAATTTGTATTGAAAAATTTCGAACAGATCGACTAGCCTAAAATGACTATTTGATCATCTTTTATCCCCGATTAGGGATTGATCGATTGGTTGAGATTAAATGATTAATGAATTGATGACCGATCAATGATCGATTTATAAGTCCAAATGGATCGATCGATCGGTGAACCTGCTAGACCCAAATTAGAAATCGAAAATGGATTTTTAACAATGGAAAAGATAGAGATATTTGTGAATAATGAAGTGGTATGGAGTAATGTGAATAAATATTTTTACATGATACCTTAAAATACCTTATGATTCAAAATGTCAATTCCTTAAATTAAATGAAAATAAAAAGGGGTACAATTCCCTATGGAAGGAAACCAGTAACACGTTGTGAGTATTGAGTATCATGAGGGAATGCATTGTGGGGACATACGATTTTAAATGCACATATAGTATCTAAGAGGTCATTGGCAATAATGTCGTTGTTCAAATCCTATGGATGACTCTTCCCATGATGGACTTTTGCCTTGTACAAAGATGTGTTTGTCATGTGCATGATTAGATAGAGATTTGTGTCACAAAGGATGGGCATGCACCTTTGGGCTCTAGGTTAGAAACTTAGA
Organism: Ottelia alismoides; assembly: GCA_037367405.1. Lineage (NCBI taxonomy): Eukaryota > Viridiplantae > Streptophyta > Magnoliopsida > Alismatales > Hydrocharitaceae > Ottelia > Ottelia alismoides. Next base: position 634,838 of record JAZKJV010006767.1, read on the forward strand.
TGGTCACAATCCCAACAGACGAGTTGTGCTATGCATCGCACTTGGTGCCTGATGCTGTACTCCCATGTCTACTCGAGGGAGTTTGATGACTAGTGGCATTGTTGGTAGTCTAAGGTTTGCTCTTATACTTGGAGGTGGTATTTAGATGGTCATTTGGTATTGGTCGCACCAAATAATATTTCGAGTGTTACCCCATGAGGGGAGTCACGAGATGTGGTTACTGAAGAAGGAGGTTAGCGAACCATTTTCCTCTATCCAGAGCAAAATAGAGGTTCTTAGAGTCTTTTACATGAGTGTGCTATAATGAGATGGATTGATGATGTGAGAGCCCAAATTTGTGGCTAATGTACAATGAGGACCTTTGTCAATGAGCAAGGACTTGGGCAGTTTTGCAATGCTTTGTCTTTATTAATAATAATTAAAGAATTTGTACACATGTTATGCATACTACATGGTGAGAGTTGAGAAGTGTCTTGTAGAGATATTTTTGGAAGTGAATGTGTGCGTAACTTGAGAGAGAGAGAGAGAGGGCCAGAGAGCGCACTTCTTATTTAAGGACCTTACTATTTACCAGAGGAAGATTTTGAATCATATCTTGAACTTCTACAAAAAAAATTATATGAGAAGCATGGATCATCATTTTCCTTTTAGGATTAGTACCTTAGGTATGGATTTATGTAATAATGATTCATCAATTGCCTTCTATGAACATGAAAAAAAGATGGTCATCTTCAGCCTCCGCGAAAATAGGACTTCTAGGCTAGATAGCTTTGAGATAACCAGAGTGATACTAAAAATGAAATCTCAACCCGTTTTTACTCCATTCTGACTGGAAATGCTGGAATTGTACCAATGATCACCTTAGTAACCTCAATTTTATGGTCATTAGTCTAACTCTAAAACAACAAATTTCAATTTGCTAAGAAGTGGTTTTATATGCCACATGCATACTAAAAAGCTTGAAAACACCCTTAGTTAATTTGATGAAAGTGTTGTTGTTGTTGGAATCTAAGGTACGAATCAAAAATCACACAAATGTTAGTTGAGCAATGTGGTTAATTATTTGTTTTACTCAAATAAGTCTCAAGGTCGATCATAGAGAGGTAATATATGGGTAAATTATCACTCAATATAAATAAATCAATTAGGTTCTCAAAAGAATGATTTTTTAGATTTTTTTATGAATTGAATGTTAGTAAAAATAACTATGATATGAAAAACATGAATGTCAAATGCAGCAGATATTTTGAAGCCAAGTTTAATATATATATAAGGGTTTTTATGCAATAATTGTTTCAGGCGCAAAACATAACATAAAATTAGGATAAAATAATTTTTAGACTTAGAAAATATATGTTATCCTGAGTAAATGTTTTGGGTATGTTAAAAATGTTTTTTAGGAAATAAAAGCATGGCATGAAAACTAGATCGAAGGTAAGTATCTAACTTTCTAATTATCTAGAAAATACCTTAAGGTGTGATTTTGGTAAAATTGTATTTTTTTTCAAAAAAGGGGAGATTGAACACTATATTAAATATATTTTTTTATTTTTATGAATTAAAATATGTGAATGGAAAATGATTCAAATGTTGGGATTTTATGCAAATTTTGATGCAAATAGAATTAAAATGCATGAATCTTGATTAGAAGATAAAATGGAATGCACCTTCTTTAATAACTTTTGTGGATTTTTTACTGAAAGGAGAAATTTAGATTAATTTAATTCTAATAAATCCACACTTTAATAAATTTTATAACCATATTTATCCTAAATAGATCTTAGTTATAACAAAGCAATTTTAGTTTCTTTAAAATTATAAGTGTACGAAAATATGATTTAATTACCAAAATTACTATGATTTAATTACCAAAAATAACCAATTACTATCTTTGAGCACTGAAATCATGATTTTGCATGTGTTAAGAAGTGATTTTTAGTGTTATTGTGTGCATAGCGAAAATCAATGGATTTCAGATAGTTAGTATACAATACAACCCAAGATATATTCAATAAATGTAGAGCAAGTAGAGGATCGATCCACAGAAGCTCAGATTTTTTACATGAATTTTTATTTTATTTACAAGGATAATTTTGACTTTTATTGAAGTAAATGAAATCCTATTTTTTGTTCCTAGAATATTAGAATGTGTTAAAACATATGTCATTAGGTTTTAGACATCATGAGGATCACACAAGAATTTTCAAAGAATTTTTCAGATTTCTACTATTTTTGGTGATTTCTAGAATTGTTAAGGATATTTGTGTAATTATCAGAACATCTAGGGATATGAATGTAAATAAAACTTAGTCTAGGGAAATATCTGTGATTATGTAAAAACATGTGGACAGAAATGAAGTTTGTCTAAATTTGAGTTTTGACAGGCAAATTGTAAAGAAAACAAAGCAAGTTTAAATAACTGCAATAAGGCCCTGAAAGAACTACAATGTAAATAAATAGAATATGACTATTAAAATGCAAATTTCACAGAGTATAAGATTTAAAATAAAATATGAAAATTGTATACTAAAGTTTAATGAAATTATAGAAAAGTCCAAAATACGAAAAAAAATAAAACTACAGAAAATGGGAAATTTACGAAGGGGTCCTTGGGACCCCTTCTTCCTTGAGCAA